>OY720129.1:4989673-6237092 GCA_963082685.1 Cyclophora albipunctata | reverse complement strand
GACGCGCGGCGTAGCGCGAAATCATTGGCCTCTTTGAGTATCGTCGCGTCGCGTCGCGTCTCGGTGTGAATTGACCCTAATTTAAGGCCAGTAACACCTAATTTTCAGTACTAGTAATAGTGAACATCCCAAGTAATAGTGAACATACCAGTGTGATGTCCCGGCTGGCGGCGGCGGCGGACATGTGCAGCGAGGGCTGCTTGACGCTGGAGGAGCAGTCGAGCGCGCGCGCGAACGTGCCCACGGAGCGCGACACCACGAGGAACTGGTCGATCTGCCGGTCCGTCAGCCCGTGCTCCGGCGTCCACACCAGCGTCTCCAGCTCCGCGCTGCTGCGCGCGTCCTCCTCGCCTGACACCACAACACATTACTAATACTCGCAATATAACTTACTGTCTACATACACATACTATGTTGCTACTTAACTTATCACATTATACATAAAAACTCTATGTAAGGCACACATTACTATCGGAACAGTAACAATTTCATGACACTATTGTCTGCCTTATGCGTGCAATCCGAAGGATTCCCACGTAGAGTTTATCGGAAATTAACTATTTTTAAGTAACATTCTTCATACCACTAAATCAGGCTAAAAGAACTAATATCTCAAAACAAAACAAAGTCTTTGTAATAATTAAAATGTATTATAATCAATACAAATACATACCTTCTTTTAATAAATTAGTTACTTCAGTCTGATATCTACTTCCAACTCTGATTTCTCCCTTATCTGCTAATAAAGTCTTTTGTGAAGGATCAAATACTAAACAATAAAAAAATGCGTCCTGAAACAAAAGAGAAACCGTTTGTTAGTTATGATTATCATAATAAGAGGCTGCAACTTATGTTTAAATGCATGTTGTTTTATATGTTATTGCACGAGTCAACCAAGCCTGTAGGCTAATAACCTAGTCTGAAATAACGTACAGGACAAATGCGTTATCTCATTAAAAGTAAATAAACATCGAAAGGGATTACAAAATAAATGTATCCACAACAGGTGTGCAGTTGCTTGCTTATTACAGAAATTCCATTCACCTAAAAATTTATTCGGTACTTAAAATAATGTTATGTCTCGTTTTGAATTAAGGACCAGTAAATCCCATAAACCGACAATTCCAATTTAATACTGGAATAGTAACAATAAATAAATATGAAAACAATAATCGTAAATTAAGGCGCGCGGCCACTGTAGTGTCTTTTGATTTTTCTCATGAGCACAAGGTGACTTGGAAACAGTGTCATAAATAACTATTTAATTACTTATCTTAAACTATTATCCCGTGCCATTTTGTGTTTATCAATGAATATTATACCTCGCTAATAATTGACATCTTTGTTTGATGTTTTATAGGAGACATTTGCCAAACTTTGGGATGTAATAGTTATCAAAAACCCATATGTCTTTACTAATAAAGTTTTTCAGTAATTTCGAATAAATTAGTAGCCAACCTTGGTGTCGTGAGTTTTAGACCGCCTAAAGGCCTCATGACATGGTCTATCGTGGTCATATATGTATATCTAATAATATAATGGGCGAAGAATGATTTAATTTATTATTTACTAGTAGAAGGTGCTAATTGCTGGTAACATCAGTGGGACTTTTGATTTTTTTGGTGAATTAAGCATTAATGACAAATGGTAACTTTATGTTTCAGGGCCCAAAACCAAATGCAGAGGTACTTCGTTCCCACGGAATCTCTTGAACTCTTACTGTCGCACTCAGAGTTACTAATGAACCCTTAAGAGACGTATATAATTATCTTACATGTAATATATGAAAAAAAAATGAATTGTTGGTTAAAGGATGTCTCTGAGTACGGCAGTTAGTAACTTAACTTTAAAATGTCAAAGAGTAACACTGTAAGGAAGGTATCTCATCTCAATGAAGATTTTAGTACAGCAACTATAAAGCTATTTTTATCCCCAAATTCCTAGGGGAACAGGTATATTGCGGGTTACGCTCCTAGTAAAACGATATGCATTTATAAAAGTATATAGTTTTTAAGGAAACAGGAAATATGTATAACAGTTTATTTTATGACATTATCCTATTCATTGTTCGCGCAACGTAATCTGACCTTGATCATGTCGAAGACTAATGGTCATTTAAATAATTATGAATACATATCCATGCAATATCATAGCACTAGTTTTTATGAATATTCATACTAGCAGAGCTCCGTGGTTTTACTCCTGTTGTAATGTGGGATTTTGGGATGAAAGTAACCTAGACGTTTCTTGCATTAGCTATCATGTCTGATTGGTAAGTGACTAATTCGAATAAACAAACAAACCCTTTAGCTTTTCATATTAGTACGGAATATAAGCAGATATAGACAAGTATAGTAAGATAAACATTTTATTTTGATTAACATAAGAAATTGCAAGTCACGTTTGTTGATGTCTCAATTCTTATGAATAATACAGAAGCATTTCGTCAAAATTGAGTAACATACACAATAAAATGTACACCTAGACACTCTAGGTAGAGTATGTCTAAATTGTTATACTACTGTGAATAAGTTTACGTAAGTTGAGTTTCTAATTCTTTATACAATTATTACATAATAAGATAATTATTATTTTTATGCCCAGTTCAGACTAATCAAAGGTAATATGTATTATTATAATATAAAACATTGTATATAAACACGCTGTTGGCTTATATTAAAACTGTGTTTATTTAATATACATCTAAGACAACGTAAATGGTCTTGGAATGGTGAACGAAATTACTCTCGAAATTAAAGGATAGGTAGGCGCGACTGTATGAACCCGCCGTGTCTGAATGTCAAACACAATATTGATTACCGATAAGACAGCGTTCTTTATTGCCGAAAAGATAATGCGTTTCAAATACTTTCATTCAATCGTTTCGTTTTGTTCAAAGGTTAGAAGACGCATTTGAATACATGTTATTCTTAGATTTACGTGAGGCACACAACACTATCTATCACATGCAATAAGAGTTCATGAACTTCGTAAGGTGTAATGGCATTATTACATTATGTTGTTAGCCTAATGTGGTCACTGAATATATTTCAATCATAGGTAGGACGATATTTCCACACAAGACTTTACGTCTTTATTACTATTATACGGTCATCGAATATCGCATGCGGCGAACGAATTAATGTAATAACACCCTTAGCACCTATAGTGACCTACCGCGGGCCGTTCTAAATAGGGCAACACACAATATTTGAATTACCTACTCTTTTCGTAGACAAAATTCTTTTAACTGCCGACTTTCCTTATGCATGTCTGATCCCCAAATTAACATATACAGATCCATATTCTAGACTAAGAATTCTGTAACCACACAACCTTAGCAATTCCACCAGACCACGATATATGACCCTGTCGTTGTTCTATTGCTACACTGTGTACAAACTGTGTTTATTATTGATATCAACTTTGGAAGAAAATCAAACTAGCATCTCTGTAAGTGTAATCTACTAACCAAGCCGAATTTGGGCAGTGGTATCGTCCCAGAAGTCCATTAACCAACCCGAGGTTTGATTCTCTACGTAGGTAACGTAATTGTAAGAAGTATTATCGTGGTCACAATACGAGTTTTGATTCTTTACGTATGTGGTAGTGTAGGGCAGTACTGTTCTCCAATTCATGTTAGTCCACTAACCAACACGAGGTATGGTCCTCTTCGTATAGTACAGTAATGTAAAGGCAGTGTCGTCCCGTTCATGTGCGGTACATACTCACATCCTTATTGAGATAGCTGAGCAGCGACTCCGTCTCGTTGAGGAGCGTGACGGTGCACTTGCCGCGAATGTGCGTCGCCGGCAGCGTCTCCACGTGCCGCGAGAGGAACAGCTCGCGGTGTTTCGCCTGGTGCCGCTGTTTCGGCGCCAGACCGTCTGTGCCCGGCAAATCTGTAGATTCCTCCTCCATCGCCACTGGAACATTACATTATGTAAATTTAATAAAAGTTATGTATTAGCCTGTAATGGCTTTCAGCTGGGTAAAGGTCTATCATGTCAGTATTCAAAAAACGTTTGGTATCTGCTATTCGTATAAGATGTAGCATAGCTCTGGTGGAAAGACTCTTAAAGCGGGTAATTATAATATAGTTACGGTATCCGTATGGTTATTTAACTACGTTAGCGTTGGTTATTATATTAAGTACTCATAATGAGAAATCATAAATAAATAATCAAATATGATCCATTGCTCATCTAGGAGAACATTTTGCTTTGTTTAATCTTTAAGGATTTCAAGTTTGAGGTTCCGCAAGTAATAGGCTTTTGTTTTACTTGTTAGTTGGGATCTCATAAGAGCAGGGTGATCTGTTCAGAAATAGTATTAGGTAGTAACGTCTAGCACCTTGATGTATCTTTGGTGCATTGCGATTTATACGCGAACATGGCCTTATGACATATTTTCGTACCTACTTCATCTTATTACGTACTGCAAAAGATATCATCAATACCTAACCTAGCTAAGTTATAGTAATTATGCGTCCTGTAGGACAAAAAATTAGATGAAATGGAAAATAAGCAGAACGTCTTAAGATTACAGTGTGTAAGTTTCTGATTGCTCAACCACCTAGGCCCTACATTTGTGGGTCACAAGCGTCGAAGTTTCTACATCGGTAAGGAAATGAGTATTGTCACACAATCCACGAGACGGGGTGTGAAACGGTTGTACACGTGCGTCCGCCACGTGGCAGCTGCCACCCAGGTAACCCGCACATTGTTTGTTTTTTTACCACAATTACATGAATACCGTCCAAAATGTGTGAGCCTTTACATAGAATGAGAATACGTTAAATATTAGACAAAAATCGGCATGAATATTAACATTAAACATGGGCACTTTTTGGGAAACAAAATCAATAAAAAATATGTTCAAAATGACAATAAATAAATAATCACACAAATAAATTAAACATTCGACTGAATGAAACATATCTCTAAGTATAACAGCCGCCATATAATCATAGTTATAGGTAGATGTTATAAGCACTAGTTATATTGGTAGGTGTATGTATCGCGAATATGTACTATCGAAACTAAATATAAATGCTTCAAGGTTATACTTCAAAAGACGAACAGAGGCCGTCCTCGGAAGGACGTACCCATTCGAATCGACTCTCGACAAGGAAAAATTATACCAATTATGTTACGTACTCTTAATATGTTTAGTATTTATAAATTGGTTATAATAAAATAATTGTTATGGCTTTTTATCCTCTTTGTTAGCTTATTAGTAGTTTATGCAACGTCATATAAAGAAGGGTATTAAAACACGAGTGTGAGTTTATGAAACGAGCGCAGCGAGTTTCATAATAGTAACGAGTGTTTTAATACCCGTGTTATATGCAGTTGCATACACTACTTTATCTTCACTATTTAATGCAATTAATCAAACAAAATTTTAAAAACAAAACACATTGCGAAACATTAAATTCACGCGTAGGTACGTGTATTGTCACAGTGAACTTGCCGCCATTAAAATCTAACCAATGAGAGCGCAGCTGCGCGTAGGGCCAATCAGGAGCGAGCGAGATCTTACCAAAGAGTTTTGTGTATGTAGTTTCGACGAAGTTTTCACGTATAACCCAACAGTTTTCAAAAGCCAGCCTAATATCAAAATTTTATGCAAATAGTATGAGGATTTTGACATAAGGCTCGCCAGGTTAATTGGTCGCGTTATAATGATGTTATAATGTTATATTATAATGATATTATAACATCCTGTGCAATTGCTTAAATTGAGTGTTTTTGTTGTCTGCGCTATAACAGTAGTAATTATAAGTCAAGTATTGGAAACATAAGTAGAATGTTACAACATTAGTGTAGATAAAGATAATTTTATTATACGAATAAATTGACTTCAGATGTGAAACGTTATTATTATGCAAGATATGCCGTGTTCGTATCTACAGTTAACTAGGTATTGTCTGTAGTTGATGTAGACTAAACATAACGTGTCTATGTAGGTAGGTACATTAATATAACTACACATATATTGCTGTCTCTATGAGAGCTAACTAGGTGGCATGCGAGTTGTAGTCCTAGTGATATTGCAATAAACTGTGATCAACGTTTCGTAAGACATCATCTCATGTGTTGTACACACCGGCGGTGAATCACTCGAGACCTATAGACGAGTTGAGAGCGGTCGAGCGAGTGGAACGATTTGCGTAAGAGCGGAAACATGGTTGCCTTGCTCGGACCACTGCCCTTCGGTCACTGGCTCACTGTGCGAGTTCACCAGGACCATACCAACATGCGAGGATTAAACACCATGACGTTTTTTATTAGATGCCTTAATATAAAATTAATATTCAAATAGAGATGCGTTTCGGGACGCATAACTGCCATCGAGCACCGGAGTGCAGCAAGCGGCAGGTGTGTTACGAAACATGCCCACGTCAATTTATGATTTTTATAGGGCGATGTGCCGCCCGGCGACCGCCATTACGACAAGCATCGTACACGTATGTATGTAATACCACCAATATGTCGACCGGGCCGTTTAACTCGCATCTGAGTAAAAGTACCGCGAATGAGACAGCGTTATTGTCATTCAACACACCGCGATACTTGATTGGCCATCTCGAAACAACACGGAACCTTGGTAATCCAATTGAATTTCTTTATATGCGCACGCTTACACCTGTCTGCTCTGTAAAGATAAGATGGCTCTTTTTATATTTTTTACGCATATTTTTAGAGGCTATTTGGTCGATTCATGTCTGCAGTTTTAATTGTTTGTGGCATTTAATGCCATTGTGATGTAGAATTAACAGTCGTAAAATAGAATATATTTTTAAACAAAACCCGAATGAACTGTGGATATTAATATGATATTGAAACGGCATTGTTTCTACATGTTTAACCTCTATTTGAAACGTATGTCCTGGTATCCGGTATAAATGACCAGTGATTCGGTTTGTATAGCATTCAAGTAGGAAGGGTCGGCGGTGTCGACGAATGGGTAAACATCAGGGACGTCCGTCCCGTGGGACTGACAAAGGCACGAGCCCTTACCGGTTACTCAGTACTCTACTAGAGTCTTGTGTTGCCTACACACTACAAACTTCTTTACATTTCAAGTTCTTAAATATTTACATTATAAGTTGCTTGTTGAATTATGATAAACAATATCATGATTGGTGTAACTAAAATATTTTAATTGTGTCGCCCTAAACAGAGGGGAGCCGAAAAATAGGGGAGGGCGATAAATGTGCTTATTATTACATGACCCGTCCTAATATACAGAGTTCGCTCCGCTAACAACGATTATGACTAGCATGGCGAATAGAAATGATACAATTCAGTATTGATTTTGTTTTTCATTTGATTTGGGGACGGTGCATTCACAAGATTAAGAATGTGGACAAAAAGGGGAAAGACGTTAAAACAAGCTGGAGAATTTAATTCCATTGGCAATATTGAAATGAGAGGAGGCGAAGAGACAAAAACTGAAAATGCGATTGTTGGGTTCTCCCCGCCCCACTAGACCCCAACTTTGCGTGCTGTGATCGCAATCTTTGTAGACGGGTCGAATGTCGATACAATACACATTGACGTGTTTATAGTTCGGTACAGCATTTTAATTACACAAATTAATATAAAGTAACGGAAGATCCAATGAGATTTAGTTAAAATAAAAACACACCTACAACAAAATTTACCGAACAGAATTGGCGAAACGCCAGGTCAGTTCTTTATAATAAATGTGCTTCTTAAACAAATGTATGTATTATAAAGAATACGAGCATGAACAGCGTCAAATATATCAACTAACACTATACAAATAACAAGTACTTTCATATGCATTTTAGTTGTATTGATAAACGACTGATTGTGAGGGATGAGAAATAATAGCTGAAAAACAAAATTGATTAGAGATTGTTGGTCTCATTTCCTCAAACCCCAATCATGATAATGTATATGTATTTTCTTTTCGAAAAGGATCCTGTGTGTCAATTTAGATTGCTGATTGCAAGATTTCATCTAAAAATTCTAGTACAATAAACATCGGGATAAAGGATCTGTGCTAATAGCGTGAATCATTTCAGCACATTACAATATGTTATCGAGTATTGGTGAACAGTGTTAGTATCAGAGTATCGATATAATCGGCCCGGGGTGATAGACATCACTATTCCGCCGCGGCGGTGGCGGTGAGGGCCCGCCATTTACCGCGACGCCCCGGCACGGGGGCGGCCGCCGAATTGCGGGGGATTTACTTTATGATAATTATTTCGATTGCCATCGCGAGGAAAGAAGCCGGGCCGCACTTGAACGCCGATATCGAGAGCAAACGAAGCGCCCGTAAAAATCACAGCTTTTACAAGGAACCACTTTTTAACGGTGACGAGTAATTTGCACTGTGATTGGCTGAAATTAGAAAGCAATCTAGTAGACTCCAATTAAGAGGCTCTTAGAGGGTTGTTTCTATTAAAACGAGCTCCTTCTTGTTGTCTATATTAATGAAACTCTATTGCTTGTTCGGTATGATGGTTAATAAAAATATTTACTGCACGCCCGTCAAATGTTAACCTGTGGTATTTCTTTCATGTAGTAGAATTATTTTCCATAGATTTAGGATTTTCTGTTTTTGTCGTGTCATTACATTCCTAGAAGTAAATGGAATGCGGAATGACGACACAACATGCGAAGTGAAGAATGAATACATAATCAGTTCTAAATGTATACCAGTTTATAGTAATCATAAGAATCACGTCACTCGGTTTGGTGATATTGGATGCAGAAATTACGTATATTGCACCATCCCAAGGGTGGAGGTAACATACTATGGACACCAGTGTAAGTGATTTCGTTAAGATACTTTTTACTGAATCAAAAGTGTGAAAAATTGTTATAACAAAGCACGTAATCGTATGTTTAATAAAATGTCCGTAGTAGTGTAGGTCCGGATAGCTAGTATTGTGTACGTCGCATAATATTTTGCTTGTTTAGGCGCACTAGGTGCTCTTGGCGCCCCGTTTACAGGCTGCTGTATTCGAGATCACGCCGCTGTCCTATCTTTGCAAGTATTCTGTTATTGTTTAGGATAAGGCGGTGTTGAAATGATTATATTAAAAGGTGAGTCGCATCGCTATGTTTACTATTATTATCTATACATTATTTTTATCTTATCTCCCTCGGTGGCAGTCGTGTAAAATGTTTTATTGAAGATCAAGATACTCTAGATAGAGCAACAAAATTAAGCAGTTTTTATGTGAGGATTTACAACAGATTTGTAGACTATCAAGGAACTAGTTGGTTGGAATTGATGTACAAAATTATTAATTAACAAAACAGTTCTCGCTTACTTCGCAGATCGGGGACTCAAGGTGGTGTGTCAGTCATCGAGGACTCTTGGTCAGGGCTGGTTCGGCGATTTAATAACCAGGGATTACGGATATACATACGTTACTACGCAACTAATTAAAGCGTAGGCAAAGAGAAAATGGCAATCTGTGGAGTCCTCCCTCCCCCGTTAGTGGGGGGTGTCGGTTACGTATGCCCCCTTGGGGTGGTCGGGTGTATGGTTTTTCTGCTCGGGCATCCTTTGCTTACTTATTGATCCAGTCAAATGTGTGGAGGTGGCGCGGTGGGTGGTGCGCCCGACCCCGCGCCCCCTCGAAGGGGGTACGTCCAAATAAATCTGCCCGCCCGCGAAACACCGCAGTGACAACAGCGGCGGCCGGTAAGATGCGGTCGCAATCTCTATTCTAACCCAATCCGAAAGAACTAAGTCTGATGAAAGTCTAGACCCGATGTAGGATCTCGACGTTATACAAAATAACAAAAATTGCGAGTGCCATTTAATTGTAATGATTTCCATCAGAAAGCAAGAGCGTCGGGCACGACCTTAGAAACAGGCATGCGCGCGATCGTTGAAGGCACCTAAGCCGCGACGTTCGTTTTCATAGGGGTCAATGACGCTGCAAAACACCAGTTATTATCTTTTTGTGTAATTATACAAACTTAAATAGTATAATAACACCGATGGTTTCTTTATGCAAATCACTAGTTACTTGAAATCTATAGAAATGCGTTAATGTACCTGATAATTACTGAATGGCATCCAAAGCCTGCAATGTTTCTTTTGTTCCAAGTAGAGTACACTTAACAATTAACTCTTGAGAATAAAAAACAAGGAACGAAGGTACTTGTATAGCAAGCGTAGGACGGACGCAGAGGGTTCACGTTTAAAGTACAAAGTCGATGAAAATATTACAAATAGGCATGATGTAAAATATCCAATCCACGAGACCTGTTGCAGGTAAAGTAGAAGTCAGTTGACAGAAAGAACAGTCCTTCAAAATACATGCCGCAAGATTGAAAGTTAACATTAGTCACAAATAAAACTTCAGTAACTTTCACCTTGCTGATAAATGATGCTGAAGCTTTCAAAGTTCCGCGACTTACATTAGAAAACTTGGAACTGTGTTAAAAATAGCACGGTAAAGTAAGTAGTCTTGACTAATTTCAAAGTAGTAGCTCTGATATTTTTCTATTATGTATTTAGAGTCCAAACAAGTCTAGTCGCATAATAGTTTGAGCCCTTATTTGATCAAAAACTAAACCACCCTATATCGTCTACAGAAATAACGTCCTCACATGCAGCTGCTTTGAACTTTTTGGTGCCAAAAATGGCTACCAGTGCTGTGAGGTTGCATCAATGGAAACTAAAGAATAGAAAATAGACGCCGCGCCGAAACCGGCGTGAAAGACTTCAAGACTCATCATCACCTTTAAAAACTCACTTTTTTTAAGAGACGCGTTGATTGTTTGAATATATAAATGAAAGATATGACTGTAAGTATTATATTGAGATTACGGCCCTATCTCACTACCATAACATCGGCGAGTGCCGCAAGTAAAAGCGCGGTTATGATTCGAGATCAATTCTTCCGGAGATGTCTCCGACTTGTCTTGTGACGGTGGCATCGGCGGCTAACATGCCGCGGTCGGCTTGTGTCTATCCGACGATAATCGCACAGCCAAAAATTCCTGAATTGTAAGGATTTTCTCACTTGGTGAAAACCTCCATTAGACCTGTGATATTATGTTATGTATGATATAGGGTTCTTTAACCTTAACCAATAGTAGGTCAAAGCTTTCCCTAAACATCCCCTTCACAGTCTAGGACTAACAACGATCTAAGATAACTAGAAACCTGCCATCACCCCCGCCTTTTCGATCGAATCAAGCTACACGTGAGGGGGGAAGGGAACAGAGGCAAAATGTTTCACCATATTAAACTGTCAGAATAAAATCACTATAGGCTGCTATATTAACCTGTGGATAATACGTATACGGTAAAACTGCTTGACGGTTTTCAAAGTTTATAACCTACGTCTTAGGCCTAAAACCTAAGGCTACTTTTATCCCAAAATCCCTTGAAAATCTGCCCTAACAAACGAGGCTGAAGCCGCGGGGTGCCTAAGATTTAAAAATGTGTGGTGTGCCGACTTAAGATCGTATCACTTACGCTCCTAAACCGGTTTACGTTAGTTAGGTTTGTAGAATATGTATCTGGTAGTTATGTCCATTTAAAAGTTTTTCGTTACATTCTACTCATATTATAGAATTGGGTTCTTCTAAGCTCTCCTCTAATCCCGTATACGAGTTTGCCACTGCGGATTCGCTTTTAAGTCAAAATATTTGTTAATTAAAAATTCGATAAAAGGACAGCTACTAATTAGATCATTTATGTAGCTACAAACTATAACGTACATATTTTAACTAATAAGTTCTATAATCATGATATAAATAAACGTGCATAACCAAAAATTGGATCTCTCAAGTAAGAGAAAATTTTAATATTTATCCCAAGGAGGAACGGTCCTTTTTATTGCTTGAAAAACTAGCAGTTACTATTAGCTGTTGACCTTATTTCAACTTGTGAAGTGTATAGTATTTTTCTTATTTACGCAAGGCGTGTGTAAACAACACCATTTGAAGATTAGGAAGGAAGTCTCAGCTTTGGCAACGCGAACGCAAATGTTGTAACATCATAGTGTAGTGAGTACCGTTTGTCGACTTAGTAGCTATTCCACTCGTTATTAATGTAATAAATTCCATATCAAATGGATTTGGTTATGTAGGTATTGTATTGATAAAAAAACAACGATCCCTGTATCTACGAAAACATGTGGCATACAGCGACTTGCCCTCGTATCAGATAGGAATTCTTGTAGCAAATTTGGGATAACCCATTGATAATATTTTTGAATGCCAACTAATAATTTCGAATTTCTATTGCCTCCTACATTCAAACTAACAAACTCAACCTCTGAAATAGGTAATTAAATTGTCTTTTTTGTCGAGTAAGTGTGTCTGTGTGAATATTTGAAAGAGTGTAATGAGAGGGTCGCGGCGTGTCCTGTGTGGCGCCGAACGGTACGGCCAGTGGGCGCGGGGCAGGAGGGAGCGCGCGGAAGGAATGCGTCGTTTTCGCATCGGGAGAAACGAATGCGTTTAAGCGTCGCGGGTATACAATGGCGGCGTGACGAGATCCGGTTCGCGGGCGGCATGAGGGCAGGGGGCGGGGGCTCTAATCGATAGCCGGCGAGCGACGGCCGGGCGAGTGCGGCGCATAGGTGACAGCTCGGGCCCAATCAAATTACCGGCCGTGAGGAGTGCTGCAGTAGCACGCACGCCGGAGAACACCACCGCCCGCGCCGTGCCCGGGCACCGCGACTCGGACCACGAAACAGCACCCAGAGACTCCTATTGTCCAACACGTCACACACCTACTCACATACGTGTCTCTATGCAACACATTGACGGATAGTCGTCACTTATCAAGCCACCCGATACGCGGGGCCCACCTCCCATAGCCCCCCTCTTCGGGTCGATGCAATTTGTATGTGGGCTGGGATTTAAGATTATACATAACCTTTGTTATAACATGCTTATCAGCACTTTGTCATAATTGGCAACTTATTTTTTAGTTTTTTCTATGATCAAACAAGATGATCGATATCAAGATTTTTTATTTATTTATACAAATTCCAAACGGTCAATTCTATAGCGTTCATAATAAACACCATACAAAGCTTTTAAATGGACCTTATCTAGAGCTATTATTACTAGAGCTATTTATAAAAATCTAATGTTTTTTTGTTAATTGTTGGCATAGAATGTGTCAGCGGATGTTGAATAAACGAGACATCTACGAGTTTCACGGCTGAGGATTGGTGTACGCGCATCTAATTATAGGTTATTCCACCCGCGTACCACACAACAGATCCACGTTGTACCATTAACGACCTGTGCACGAATGTCTACCCTCTACACATAACTATACCCACAATATATCGCCTTACACCGCAGCCGGTGCACAGAGAGAAATGTGTGATGTAACATGTCACGCATACTCAACTCCTTTTGGTAATACTAATATCAACCGATGTTAACGAGAGAGGACTTACAACATCACCGATGAAACGATGATTATTAATAATGTAGAAAGGTATAGTACTTGAGGAACGCAAGGTATTCATAACCGAGACGTGTCCTTATTATTTGGAAGGTAATGTGGCCAGAAGGTTATTTTATACATGTCGTTTTTATAGGAAGGTAATGAAGTGGCCGCCACAATTAAATCGATGACATCATAGCTCGGATGGGCGGCGCGATGGGAAATAAAAGCACAATTCAATCAACGGCCACAACACAACGACACACTCATTAATGTCTGAAATGTTCATAGTATCATCGCACATTTCATAAACGTCAGTTTTTAAGTGAACGCTTTCACTTCGGCGATCATTCAGCCTGCCCAGCTTTTCGAAATATCGTCCTTGTTTACGATATTAAACTATACAAACGTTAATCCGGTTTAAGTGGAAATATTACACGAGCAGGTTCATGCAACCACAAGGAAATAATGTAGAGTACGTATGTTTTAGGTTTACGGCACTATACGAATTTCATAGATCGGCCCAGATAATATGATTATGTTAATACACTATCATGCAAAAAAAAATATACTGAAAATAAAAGAATTTATTTCGATGTTAATGTCCACATATGAACTTATTGGCTTTCCAAAATGTTATTTTTAGTAGAACAACAGATGTCACTCTAGACGTCATATCTTTGTATCTGAAGTTCTTATAGGGATAAGAAGTTCAGTGAGATACGGCCAAGAAATGAAATATGGTGTACAATTAAGTCGCAAAGGCCTGAAGGATGTTTGAACTTACCTAGCGCAGGGTCGAGGACTGCTTGCGCTGCCTGTTCCTCGCCAACCGGCGTTTTTAGGCATATTTTTTTGAGTTTCATTGCGACCGGTGAGTCTTCTGACTGGGCCACTGTAAAATAAAATTACATGTTAATATTTGTTTCGAGGCTGACAAACAATTCTAAAGGTGTAGGGTGTACTAGCAGCGCCCCGCGGTTTTACCCGCGTTGTTGCCGTTCCCGTGGGAATTTCAGGGTGAAAACTAGCCAATAACCATCCCGTTGAATGTGGCTATCCATTACAAAAATAAAAATTCAAATCTGACCAGTATTTCCTGATTAGCGCGTTCGAACAAACAAACAAACCAACTCTGCAGCTTTATAATACATATTAGTATAGATTTAATTGCAACATATAAGAAGAGCGGGTTGACCCGACACAGGCCAATAAAGCCTACTAGATTTATCCTAACCTATGTAATTTGTGTGAATGTGTGTTTAACAAAAATAAATAAAAAATTATCGATATTACATGGTTTTGATTAGATAGTTAGCAATAGGACAGCAAACTGCACGAAAGCAACGAGTAGTTTTTTGCTTCTTTTGGGTAAGCTATCCACTGTCGATATTTTGGTGGACCTTGCTTGGCTGATAGACACTGCTTTTGACTCACAACATAAAGTGAAAAGTTCGGTAATAATGTTAGGCCAAGCAGCATCAGTCAGGCCGAACCGAACTTATGAATATTTAAAAAAACATTATGGAACAAGTGTAACCAGGAGGAATCCATAAGATACCAAAGGTAGATAGATATTTGTCTTGCACGCGAATAAATTACATCTGGAATGCCATTTAGAACAGTTCCTTATAAATTACAGTCGAGGGAGAATATGCAGTTATTGTTATCATTATTATAATACCAGGTTCCGTTTTCCTTGGCGTTTATAGCGCGATTAATCTAACGCTTTGCTGCGGGCGCTTTGTAAAGATTGACCTTACAATCATTGTTATTTGAAATTAACAAATATTATACGTTATACGAAAGCTTTAGTTAATAAATGTTATGTTAATTAAGAAAATAATATTTTTTTTCCTTTAATAATGTTTCACCACAATTTCGTTCGATCAGTTTTATTAGCAATGACCAATCAATTATATCCATCGCCTTATATGGGAAGTTCAATCTTAAAGTTACCTATTAGGTAGTTTTATAATATGTAGTGATAACACTTAAAGTGTTATCACTACATATAATAAAACAAAATCCCCGGCCGCGTCTGTCTGTCTGTCTGTTCGCGATAAACTCAAATACTACTGCACGGATTTTGACGCGTTTTTTTTTAAATTGAGTGATTCATGGGAACGGGCACAACGCGGGTAAAACCGCGGGGCGCTGCTAGTAAGCTAAGTAAGTAAGCTAGTAAGCTTTTTTCCCATTTGATCATTTTATAAGAATTCAGAGTACAACCCTAGTGGAATCCATCCTGTGCATTAGTATGGAAGCATATTCTTGCACTAATCATTCAAATTCTACAAACGGCGGTGGTAAAATTTTTAATTATCAGCAAGTGACGAAGTCTACAAAAACTTATAAAACAAAAAATATGATCCTGTATTTCACGTAAAATATCAAGCTTTACGAGTTATTGGAGCAAATAAAATCATACGTATCTCATAAATATCCCATTAGGCAGCGTTTAATTTCCCGGCCCATAAAGTTCACCCCAGAACTTCATCAATGAAATATGAAATAAAACATTTTTATCATCTAATCAGTGTTTTCAAATACTTCTCTTGGGTTTTTTTCTTCAATTAATAACTTTTATAATTTTATGGTTGATAAAAACGGATAAAATTCTTTAAAAACAGATGAAATTTAACATCGTTGAAAACAATAAAAGTGTCTGCGCGTGGGAAAATCAGGTTGATTGCAGAGAAAACCGCGCGGCACCGATAGTCGGTTACGATATGAATGAAAAATATTATAAAAAGTAAGGACAAAATATCTTTTAGGTAGTGACTAGACCAGATCTTGGTTTACAAAAACTTGCTTGATGGGAATGTGAGGAGTCCTTTGTTGGAGTTCCAATTAATATTGAAATACGCTCACATTCACGACGACTAAGCATTACTAAGGCCCATAGCACACAGCGTATTTTATACGCGCAGATGACGCGCGTATACGAGCTTCAAACGAGATTAGAAGGCAACCTTGTAACCTAGGCACACGGGGCGATCATGAAACATGCGTCTCCTGCGCGTATACGCGCTGTAGCCGCTCGTAGCCTTTGCGTTTTGACCAGAGACTCCTCCAGTTTCCAGTTGTACAATGGCGTCGGTTGAAACAACACTGCTTACGCTGGCTTTAGTACTTCTTTAAAAAAGAAAAAAACGCGCTTCATGCGCGCGCTTGTATCATCAATGCAAACGCAACAATCAGCGTCTACGGCGCCGAAGACGTGCGTTCCTAATACGCGCGTCTCCTACGCGTATAAAATACGCCGTGTGCTATGGGCTTAAATAAACGAAACCTACATATTTCTTAATTGAACCCCCAACTAGTAAAATATGTATATACTTTCTTAATACCTTTGTACAGTCACGTGCAATGAAATGTATACACGGACAGATTTTCAAATAAATGTCCACTCTGAAAATTACAAAAACATATAGCCACTTAACAATTCATACTATATAACCACCCGAGTTTCTCACAATAATGTATACATTTTTGTGCAAAAATATGGACACAGGTTGTTTTCAGATATTTGTATACACGATCACATGCAGATTTGAATTACAATAATAAATATGAAAACGATATTATTTCACAAAAAATGTATGTGTGCGTGACACACACTAAACGCGAAGTACTTATTGTTTTTATTTTGATTACTTTGTGTGTGTGGGACACTAGGTTTCGTACTCAGCGCGTAGGTTGGTATCTCTCTATATCTCCATGGTTATTACCTATCAGTCAAGTCTTTTTTTTCAGTTGTTGCCCCAAAGAGGCTTTTCTTCCGCATCCTGGCTACCTTCATAACAATATTTAAAAGACAAAAATGAATATTGTTTACATTAAATGGAAAATTACTTTGTGTACATATTATTGAAAATAATACCCATTTGTCAAAATAGTGAATTCCATATCCATATTTTTGCCAAAAATGTATTAAATATTGTGAGAAACTCGGGTGGTTATATAGTATGAATTGTTAAGTGGCTATATGTTTTTGAAATTTTCAGAGTGGACATTTATTTGCAAATCTGCCCGTGTATACATTTCATTGCACGTGACTGTACAACTTTCCAAAAACATCAAAATCCTTCATGGGTGTGGGAGGTATGATTCCGAAATCATCTAAATCTAGAGTGTGGGAGCCATGATCATACTTTGAGCGTTTAACACATTTTTGCGATAGCAGTGAATAATAAAGAGTAGTGTTAATGATAAGTCCAAAAGGGGTCAAAATATAAATGTGTGCCAGGAGTTAGTCTGCGACCTTGAAGGTATGAGCGGCGGCCACCGGAGACCGGGGCGGTCGAGAAGGGCGACACGCCGCTCCCGGGTAAAGGTGTTCGTACACTCGCCCACAACAATACCGCGACCTACCGCAATATTTTAGGTATGTAGGAATCATTTCATTAAAATGGATTTGTTATTTGTTACATAATGATATTATGAACAACTTGTGGATTTTTTATATAAATCATTACCTAAGATCCTTGATCACGCGCACGCTATAACAAGAGAGCAACTGAAAGATCAATCAACCAAAGTTTTTAGTCAGGGTCTTAAGAAAGAAAACATATTAATGTACAAACGTTTTGAGGGATTTCAGGACACGTTTAAATGAAATTCATTTTCCTCTAAAATTGAAATATTTTTAGTAGATTTTGAAATCTCAGCCAGTGTTGCGATATTTTATGAGGTGTTACTCTTATCTGTGTAGGGTGTAGTGTGTAACGCACGCAAATGTGTATACTTTAGTTAGTGATCAACTCGGCGTGTCGACAGTGTGTCGATGTCGCGGCGGCGGTGGCGGCGGTTACGGCGCGCGGGCAGGTGCAAGCGGGCTGCACGTTGCGCCGCGCGGAGGCTGCGGCCACCCTCACCCTCACGTCCCCCTCGCCCCACCCCCGCCACCCGCGCGCACGCCATCTTAACAAATCGATAGGATATGACTGTTCTCCACTTCGCGGGTGCGACTTTTGGGCGCGGACACAATGACCCCTCTTGATTGCGTAACGCAAACCCGAACACGAACAAAAGAACCGAGCGTCACGATACTCCACGCTGCCAGGAATATAACACTGTAAAATACATAACACTGTAAAATACATTATATCGACCCAAAAGTCAGTTTAATGTGGTCATAAATGATTAAGTGAAATACATAACTTACTCGTTCCTTATAATATGCTATGATTAAGAATTAACCTTATAATAAAAGATCTTTAGACGATATGATTTAACCTGTTGCTAGTCATAACATAATATCCACGATGAAATTTTTGTGTCTGCGCCGTTTGTTGTAGAAAGCGTTGAACAGATTTATAACTGTTATAAAAGTAAATCTTGTGCCGTAAAAAGTACAACAATATTTCCCCCGAACATCATATCGAGAGAGCTATACCCACTAAACATAACACACAAGTTGACGTCGCGACATCGAGCGGATACAAACTTGTGGCGCGGCGCGAATACAATTATCTCGGATCCGAATATAATGTAATAATTTATTGGAAATCAGTTTTCTGGTGATTTGGTTCAGTCGATATTGTTTCATTATCCTAAAGCCGCCCTGGATGGGTGCGCCTTTTTCATCAACAAACAGAATTAATTCAATGAGGAGGTAATCCCAACCGTCCTATAACCCGAGCGGCATACCGCGGCACCGGGAGCAAACCGCGGCGTGCTCTCGCCATACTACTTAAATATTCACGCCCTCTAATGACACGATGTCGGCTTACTTTAACGGGGTTCTCTTCTCTTCTATGTCTCCACTCCAACGGGCTGTACCATAATTTCTGTTATGCAAACAGTAGCATGAGCCGACGATATCAATTGAGTTCGTTTTTTAAATAACTTGCATCTGGTCTAAAGGAGAGTTCCCTACTTTATTTTTTCCATATTCAATATTAATTAGTAACATTATAATCAAGTGCCTCTGACATCAAGTCAAGTGCGTGGTGTTAGCTGCTGCACGACCGGGGGCACCTGCAGAGCCTCAAATGATCGACCTTGGTGCTAATACGCAACGGTCACCGTTCATATTAATAAAGAATAATTAAATAAAAGATAATATACAAGAACAAAAACTCGCCAACTTATGAACCGGTATGGACAAACTTTGCGGTTTGTGTCAACAACTTCACTCTGATGAATAATTTATTTGTTTATGCTTTTTTGCATATTAGAGTTTGCTCTAGTGAATGAAATATGAGTAAAAAATCTTATTTATGCAAGAATTACGCAAATAACGTATGGTAAATAAGTTAATCTGATGAACATGCTCAACTAGTATAAGCATGGAATGAAAGTAAAACAAGAAGTTGCAAGCTAGCTCGGTGGTTTAATATCCATGTATGAACTGTGTGGTGAGCAATGTCCTCGTTGCATGGATCGTAAAGCCCGCAATATAATAATATTTTCTCCTTCGAGGAAACGATTCACAGTTAAAAGTTTTGTGCCGTATGTCCGCCGCAGCCAGGCAGGCAGTGCGGCGAAACGGATACTCGGTTCACCTGCTCGCTTCCGCTGGATAATTGCAAGAATTGTAGCCTACGCAGGCACCGACTGCAAAACATTGGTTTACGAAGAGTAGACCAACGAATGCTCTCATTAATAAGACATCTAGGTACAAAAGAATCTTTAAAAGCATGGTCACATAACGAATATATAAGGTCAACTATTATTTCAAAACTACGTTACTCATTTAGGTCAGGTTCAAGTTTATTTAACCGTCTGTCTGCTAGTTTGTGTTCGGTGTGCGGTTGTCAATAGAAATAGTTTAACCATTTTTATTGTAAATGGTATTTAGTTGAAGGAGATGTTAAAACAATCCGATGGTGTTGTAGAAGTACGGATCGGTCGGATGCGCAGAGTTCATCGACCCGGTATCGCCCCCCCCCCCCTCCCTCCTCACGAGGCGGCGGTCTCACTTTCGATGCGCCTGAGGCCTCCACAACTCCACGTGCGGGATGCCCGTGCGCAGCCGCCCACCCCGCCGCGCCGGGCGTCGTCGGCGCTGACGTCACACTCTTCAGTACCACGCGCACCGGTATGAACCAGTAGAGCGGAAACTTGTTTATGCTTTTCATTAGGACGTTCATGGGAATGCTTCTTATGTTGACCCTCCCCAAATGTAACTACACATTAATACTACGTCTCAATAGCAACCAAAAACTTTTAATTTACCTACTGCGGATTTCTATAACAATTTGTTTCCTATGAATTATTAATTTATCATAAATAGTCCCTGAAAACATTTCGCACAAAGTAAATGTTCAGTTCTAGTCTCATAGAAAGTGCGAAATATCACGCGTTGGTGCAAATGTAAGGCAAACGAACCCGTAAACATACATTGCTTACGTCAACTACATACACTATAGACAGATAAATCAAATAGTGTAGTCTATTTTCCGCCATTGTGAAGTACACAAATTACCAAATTCTTATAGTTAGTGTTATCGCCATGAATAAATGTATAGCGGCACCAAATTGTTCTACCGGTTTAAAACGCTCACGAGAATTATGAGTGTTCTCTTCGCAGCCACTTTCAGCAAAGACCTTCATTTTTGGTCAGATAGCTGCTACTACAGCCTGACCAGACCATGTTTTGGAATGATGATCTGACTTCCATAAAACAGTTTAAAAGAAGTACTGAAACCAGCACGCTATTCAATATTAGAGTTTGATTAAGATCTAACGACAACTATGCTTTAGAAGAAGAAAAATAATTGTGAACCCACGAGCGAGATATTTTGAATCTCTAAATATAAGATTTGATAATTAATTTGGGACGGCAGTATCCCTCAGCTTTTGGTATTGGTTGCGTCTGCTCATCCATAAAGAGGATCCAATCGGATTTGTATGTAGATGCCTCCCTGCCTACTGGGTAATGAGTGTGCATGCTATAGTTATACGCAATATATGCGGAGCTTTGGCCCGAAACAATTAGTTTTGAAACACGATAAATTTTTGGTTTTGATATAAAGATCTTGGTAGGGATTTTGCAAGAGATCGGGAGGGTTGGACATGTTTAGGGGAGGCTTTTGCATGGCGGGGAAGTATAGGTAAGGAAAGAAATGGTTACAAGATTAACAATTTTCCATCGATTATTTCAAGATGTTAAGTAATCTATATGATCCGTATTGTGGGCATTATTTAAATGAATTTTGTATCGATAGCAGTGAGCAGCCGGCGTAACGGTGAATAGTATATCAGAGCCGGCGGCTAGGGTCATCGGCGCGTGGCGACAATTAAAACCGGGATAAGTGTTGCGTGTACCTGCGAGATGAGAGCGCTACGGTCGATACGAGGGGGTTAGCCGCTGGGGGCGGGCGGGCAGCCATCCAATTAAGGAGTTTAGAATACAAGTCACGGACATATTGATGTCTCTCTATTTTTATTGCGAAAAAAAAACCTGACACGACTCTAATTATCGCATCCTGTTACACGCTGTGAGAACAACCAGATACCCGGCACTAGGATTACCAGATAGAATCATAAAATCCATTTTCAATAATAGGTGAAAAGTATCGCAGAAATCCCATTTAGTTGGCTGATAAGAGGAGTACAGTCATGAGCAATGAAATGTATACACGGGCAGATTTGCAAATAAATGTATACTCTGAAAATTTCAAAAACATATAGCCACTTAACAATTCATACTATATAACAACCCGAGTTTCTCACAATAATGTATACATTTTTGGCAAAAATATGTACACAGGTTCTTTTTCAGATATTTGTATACACGATCACATGCAAAAATATGTATCCATTATGAATTTCAATAATATGTAAACGATATTATTTCATAACGATGTAAACAATAGTATTTCATTATAATGTATGCACTTTATAAACGGTAGCAGTTTTCACTATTTTGACAAATCGGTATTAAATTTCAATACTAAGTACACAAATGTAATTTTCCAATTCATGTAAACAATATTGGAACGAAGTTCCTTATCGCGTATCGTTGCGAAAGGGGGCTAGACGGAAAAAATTAAGACGAAAAGTAAGTAACGACGATTTGCTATTGAATGTTAAGCAACGGTTGTCGCGATTATGAATATGATGGGTGGCCGTCGATCTTGAATGTTAAGCAAGGGTCTTCGTCGTCGATATTGAGTGTTAAGCAACGGTTGTCGCGATCATGAATGTGATAGGTGGCCGTCGATAGTGAATGTTAAGCAACGGTTGTCGCGATCATGAATGTGATGGGTGGCCGTCGATAGTGAAATGAAATAAAATATTTATTTGCGCAAACAAAGTCAAGATGTTTTTGTTTATGTTGTTGTTGAATGTGTGGTCGGTGCGAGTCGCTGATTACACTAGTTTGTTTTTTATTCTCAACTAGCAGCGCCCCGCGGTTTTACCCGTGTTGTGCCCGTTCCCGTGGGAATTTCGGGATTTTTTTTTACATAAAAAGCTTCCTCTTGAATCACTCTACCTATTACAAAAAACCGCATCAAAATCCGTTGCGTAATTGTAAATATGTATTTAAGCATACAGACAAACAAACAAACAGACAGACAAAAATAGCGACTTTATTTTATAATATGTAGTGATGCTTGCGATGTTCACCGCAGCGCAAGCGTTTAGCACGTAATGCAAAAATTTCAGGTATGACGTAAGGTAGTGCGTAGCCAGTTCGACAATGGGTCTACTGATATCACGCTAAGCATAGATCTTGTGGGATCGAACCCCAGCAACCTGATACTTTTTGTTTTGTTATTAGTAATTTTACAATAAAATTTGAATATGCTCGTAAATATTTACTAAGAAAATAAATCACTACATAGTATACAATAAAGTCGTCACTTTTTCGTGTCTGTTTGTCTGTCTGTATGCTTAAATCTTTAAAATTACGCAACGGATTTTGATGCGGTTTTTTGTAATAGGTAGAGTGATTCAAGAGGAAGGTATTTATGTAAAAAAAATCCCGAAATTCCCACGGGAACGGGCACAACGCGGGTAAAACCGCGGGGCGCTGCTAGTATATATATATAATTATTTAAGTAGGTAACAAATAAAAAACAAAATGATCGAAATATATTTTTATTTCATATTGACTTTTTTTCTCCAAACCAGCAAACAATACGTAACTTCGCTCAACAGTTCGTAAATAAAAAAATAATAAAAATTGGGCCGCTCCGTGGGATTCGAAACATCGCCTCATCCTTACAGATAATATTGTAACAAAACTTGTAAACTATTGAGCCACAACGTAGCTTACGTCATAAGGTGAAATTATCAATCCAGTCAAATGCAAGATGTGTTTGTATTAATGTGTGTGTGCAATTGTGCATTGTCTTTAGCTATAAACATTTAAATCTTAAAACCAAAATTAATATTCATGACAGTTTCATTTCATTATTTAAATTAAGAACGGACTAGTCAAATCTGTAATAGTAGTTTATGCAACTGTCGTTTATGAAACGAGCGCAGCGAGTTTCATAATAGTAACGAGTGTTTTAATACCCGTGTTATATGCAGTTGCATACACTACTTTATCTTCACTAATGCAATTAATCAAACAACAAGAGTAAAAGCTGACAATAGTTTTTCACACGTACGTGTATTGTCACAGTGAGTGAACTTGCCGCCATTAAAATCTAACCAATGAGAGCGCAGCTGCGCGTAGGGCCAATCAGGAGCGAGCGAGATCTTACCAAAGAGTTTTGTGTATGTAAGTTTAGTAGTTTCGACGAAGTTTTCACGTATAACCCAACTGTTTTCAAAAGCCAGCCTAATATCAAAATTTTATACAACCAGTATGAGGATTTTGACATAAGGCTCGCCAGGTTAATTGGTCGCGTTATAATGATGTTATAATGAAATTTTACGATATCGATGTGGATATTATAACATCATGTGCAATTGCTTAAATTGAGTGTTTTAGTTGTCTGCGCTATAACAGTAGTAATTATAAGTCAAGTATTGAAAACATAAGTAGAATGTTACAACATTAGTGTAGATAAAGATATTTATGTAACAACTAGCTGTGCCCCGCGGTTTCACCCACAGCGCACCCGTTCTCGTAGGAAATACGGGATAAATAGTATCCTATATCCTTCTCCTTGTTCTAAGCTACTTCCTTACCAATTTTCAGCCAAATCGGTTCAGCCGTTCTCGAGTTATAAATAGTGTAACTAACACGACTTTCTTTTATATAATATAAGAAGATAAGATAAGATAAGAATAAGATAGGTGTAATCCAAAGGTAAGCTTGATCGTAAAGTTTTTAATGTCACTAAAAATGTAATAGTAGTTTATGCAACGTCATATAAAGAAGGGTATTAAAACACGAGTGTGAGTTTATGAAACGAGCGCAGCGAGTTTCATAATAGTAACGAGTGTTTTAATACCCGTGTTATATGCAGTTGCATACACTACTTTATCTTCACTATTTAATGCAATTAATCAAACAAAATTTTAAAAACAAAACACATTGCGAAACATTAAATTCACGCGTAGGTACGTGTATTGTCACAGTGAACTTGCCGCCATTAAAATCTAACCAATGAGAGCACAGCTGCGCGTAGGGCCAATCAGGAGCGAGCAAGATCTTACCAAAGAGTTTTGTGTATGTAGTTTCGACGAAGTTTTCACGTATAACCCAACTGTTTTCAAAAGCCAGCCTAATATCAAAATTTTATACAACTTGTATGAGGATTTTGACATAAGGCTCGCCAGGTTAATTGGTCGCGTTATAATGATGTTAAAAAGAGATTTTACGGTGTCGATTTGGATATTATACCATCATGTGAAATTGCTTAAATTGAGTGTTTTTGTTGTCTGCGCTATAACAGTAGTAATTATAAGTCAAGTATTGGAAACATAAGTAGAATGTTACAACATTAGTGTAGATAAAGGTATTTTCGGCACATTGGCAGTAAGTAAATCTTATTATGTAACATGCAATGTAAATCTGTTATGACACAATTTTTGTAAATGTTGTTATGAAAGACTGATTGTAAACTGAAATTTGGAGCATTAACTGAACTAAAATCTTGTGTAACCACCCTGAGCATCAATGACATCCTGCAGTCTTTCCTGCATTGATGCAATCATATTAGTGCATACATTGCTGCCTCTGAAACTGTCCCATATTTCATGGACATGATTAATAAGGGCTTCGCGTGTCCTAGCTCGATCGCTGTCCCACTGCTGGACCATTAAACCCCAAAGATTCTCAATGGGGTTCAGGTCAGGACTTTTCGGAGGCCATGGCAACGAAATCAGTGCACCTTGATGGCGATTAAGCCAGGCTTGGCTAACTCGCGAATTATGCACAGGCGAGTTATCTTGTACGAATGGCAGTGGTCCTGAATTGGGAAAATATATTTTTAGACTAGGTAGTAAAACCTCTTCTAAAATTTCATTGTATTGATGCCTGTCCATTCTCCCACTTATTTGGGCCAACTCACCGGGGCCGCTGGCTGCCATCCATCCCCAAACACCAAAACTTATTCGACCACTTCTCCTCGATGGAAGTATATTTTTTTCTAAATATCTGGTATTATCAGCTCGCCATAAAGATAAACGTCCATCAGCAGAAGACACAAATACTTTTTCGTCTGAAAAAATGGTCTTGCTGAAATCGAAGTTTATATATTCCTGAGCGAACTGTAATCTTTGATGTTTATGCTGAGCAGATAAGAATGGTTTTCGCGCCGGAGTTCTGTGATGTAATCCAGCTGAGTGAAGGCGACGTCGAATGGTAGAATCCGACACTTGCAAAGGAATTGATAAGTCTTGTATTTTGATGAATCCTTCACCTTGAACTCTGCTCACGATTTCGCTATCTTGCGCCTCTGTAGTTTTACGAGCACGACCTCTGCTCTGACGACATGCTACGTCACCCTCCTCTTCCCACCGCTTTAGCCAAAGATATACAGTCTTCCTCTAAAAAAAAGATTATTAATTAGCTACTTAATTAACATGTAAATAAGTACCTAATTTAACGAATAATACTTACTGTGATTCCTATATTATTTGCAATATCGCTAACTGAGTACCCCTGCTCTTTTAAAACGATAATTTTATGTTTTTCATGTGCCGAAATCCGGTACGACAAATTGTTATTACTCGACATTGTTATACTGTCCTTCACAAACGTAGATAAAGAATAGTATTATTCTCTGTCTACGTCACGTCTACGTTCACAATAATCAATACCTTAATTTTGAATAATTTAAAAAACAAAAGAATTATTATAAACTATCAAAATCAAAGTCATATTTTTTTTTCAGTTTCTCAGCCTCTTTGGGGCAACCCCAAAGAGGCTATTTTGAACGCACCTTCTTAACTATATTTAAAAGACAAAAATGAATGTTTACATGAATTGGAAAATTACATTTGTGTACTTAGTATTGAAATTTAATACCGATTTGTCAAAATAGTGAAAACTGCTACCGTTTATAAAGTGCATACATTATAATGAAATACTATTGTTTACATCGTTATGAAATAATATCGTTTACATATTATTGAAATTCATAATGGATACATATTTTTGCATGTGATCGTGTATACAAATATCTGAAAAAGAACCTGTGTACATATTTTTGCATGTGATCGTGTATACAAATATCTGAAAAAGAACCTGTGTACATATTTTTGCCAAAAATGTATACATTATTGTGAGAAACTCGGGTGGTTATATAGTATGAATTGTTAAGTGGCTATATGTTTTTGAAATTTTCAGAGTATACATTTATTTGCAAATCTGCCCGTGTATACATTTCATTGCTCATGACTGTACAGTGAGTACCTATATTGCTATGCGCAATTGTAACAAAGCAGATGTATCTTTTGTAGAATTTTAACATTTGTGGTATAAGACGTGTGGGTGTCGAGGCGGCAGATAGCGTCTGGAGTGTGAGGCGGGGCCGACCGAGCCAACTCTTCATTCCCATTTAGCTACTGAATTGTACGGCGGGAGGAGGCCATGATTATGTTTACTAACCCCGACCGCCCGCGCCCCCTGGTCTACGCGGTCCGAATTAACACACGATCTTTGTCCCGAGTCTCGGTCTTTACATAGCCAAAGCCACCCCACAGCCGCCGATCGGTGTTGCCATGTGAGATTCGTATTTAGATTTCGGTATGCAGGTACGGCCCCACTTCATGAATTTGTTTATGTTGAAACTAGGAAACGGAATCCCACTGAATATTTAATGCGGCCGAATTTGTTTAGCGGTACATGTTACTACAGAACAACACAGCGGTCAAACAATAAAATGTCATACAAAAAGTGGAAGTATCGATATAAATTCAATAATATTTGGTTGGGGTTGCGTTGTTTACCCACTAAATATCGGTTGGCCCAGTGATCGTGTCGGAGGCGCACCGCGGGGGCGTCGGTAATCGTCTAAAAACTCGACCGACTCTCGCCAGCCCCTGACCACCGGTTGCCGCGTGGTACAAGTGTGCAACCACAAGCCATTTTCATATTTATATTATTGCTTCACTAAATAATAATGAGATAAATAATGTGTTTAGTTTAGTATTCAATTAGTCAAACATTGTTTTACTGTTTTCATTTGTGGTTTTGCAAATTTCCAGATAATTTTATTTGGTTAGACTTCTAAAAAAATGCCAATAATATCTACTGAATTAGTATTAGTCCTAACGGTTTAAACACGGCTGTAGTGTTGAAAACATCAACATTGTGATTGTGATATTCGTGGTCCACACTCGAGCGGCGCAAGGGTCATTACCACTCGGCTGGGGGCGCGATCCCACTAACGCCAACCGTTCCCGGGAACGTTTACGTAACACCGTCCTTATGACACCTCTGATTAATTCCCTCGACTGTCCTTGGTACTACTTCCCACTAAACCACTCAAAAACATTGTTAAGCTGAAGGTACTCTCAAATAACACAGTACGGAAGCTTTGGATATGTTTCAGAACTTATATAAAAGCTTCAACAGATTTGTTTAGTTTCCGTAGATTTTCGGCAATGTAACGTCTACTCTTTTTCGAGTAGTTTGATTCTTGTAAAAACTCTCATAGGTTTTTTTTTTTTTTTACCTAACCTCGCTGTCCCACTGCTGGGCAAAGGTCTCCCCCAATTCTTTCCATTTATCCCTTTAGGTATCAAAGGGATATACTAGTTCATACATAATGTGGTTAAAATAAATGAAACAAACAATGTTTTATACATAATCCTAACTGTAGCGTGTCTGCGAAGTTAGTAAGCACATAACACAAGGCTATTCAGGTAGAGGGTCCCTAATGAAAGTCGATGAGATGAATGTTCCGACTTTAATTAGAATTGATTAAAGTCACCATCTCGCTTATTATATCCGTTCCCTGGCAATTTGTTTGATTAAATGTTCGTATTTGAATTTATAGTTATCCTTTAACGTAAATGAACAAGTTTGCTGAATATAAAGGACAATAAATATTAATTCAATTAAATATTATTACTTTTGTTTACTCGACTCTTCAATGATCGTGCCCGAATAAAAGTTTGACCTAAAGGTAAAATGTATGTCAGTACTTATTGAAACTGGTTTGGTAATATTTTGCCGACGTTGTACGAGCATACTAATGCATCACGCGAGGGGATTCGTTCTCGACGTTTCGATAGTTTGTTACACAAAAGATGTTGTCCAAGGACTAACTTGACTTGACATCGGTACCGAAGCTACCGCATAATCGCGTGAGCCCTCGATGCTCACATTTATCGATTTAAATCGAATCGACCAACTTTACGAGTTTGTGTTCTTTACGATACCGTATTAGGTACAACAATTACTAGGCGCTGATTAATAAACCGACATAAGACTGAAAGTAATAATAAGTCTCTATCAATATTCTAGTTTAAATCATTATAATATAATGTAAATCTTGGATCGGAAAATAATCTCAAGTTGTTATTTTTTACGTAATCAATTAAGGGTTCAAGGATTATATCACCCAGAAATTGTTTTCGACGCAAAATTCATTACATATTCCTTGTTCCGATAAACAGAAACCCTTCAGGGAGCCTCCTTTAGGGTTTGACATTGAAATATAACGAGGGATTGAGGAACGGGCGGTCCTAGTAACAGACTTGGGAATTATTACTATTTATAGATTTAATATAAAACACGCGTTAACCCACATGGACCCACGTGACTCACAACACTGCACAAAATTATTAAATTACTGACTAGTTAATAGAATATACATCTTGAGGGTTATGTGAGCGTGCGTGGCAGCTTTGTAGAAAATCGATAACATTTTCCTATTATTAAAAGTGATATTAGTTGGCGTCAGACTTACTCCATCGCGACATGTATTGATCGTTTTACAAATTAACAAATTACAGACACGAATTTGTTTCATTGGGTCATGCAATATTTTGTATGGTATGTATTTTTGGAGACTCTTAACAACTGGTGATAATTATAGCGTCCACATACTTTCGGTGAAAGGTGAAGGAAGTGTAATGTATGCAATAAACTTTAGATGTTATGTGTGTGTTACTTACTTTGATGCTTATCAGCTAACTGTATAAGAGGGTTGGGTAGGTCCCGCCGCCTGTAGAAGCACATGACTTTTGCCTCCACATTGCCTGACGGTGTCTTGTTCAGTTCCTCTATCCGCCGGATTTGGTACGGAGACGTCGACGACGTCTCGAAATAGACGCAGTCTGTGGACAACACAAATTGGCCCGTTAGTGACAAGGCTTATTATCATTAATCAAGTAATAACACTAAAGACCAATGGGAAGCACATCGTGGGAACTTACTGCTAAAGCCCATGCGTTAGTTTTACTCAATAAAATAACGCACAATGCCTATTTATCTAGTAACTGGTCTATGAAGAGATCAATAAGGTTTGGTAACAAATGTATAAGTTCGGGAAGAAATATATTGTGTTGACGGAATATTTTATTTAAATACTAGCAGCGCCCCGCGGTTTTACCCGCGTTGTGCCCGTTCCCATGGGAATTTCGGGAATTTTTTTACATAAAAACCTTCCTCTTTAATCACTCTACCTATTACAAAAAACCGCATCAAAATCCGTTGCGTAATTTTAAAGATTTTAAAGACTTTATTTTATACTATGTAGTGATGCTGACGAGAGTCGTAACTCTAAAATTCATAGATGACTAGGTATCAACGAACTTTAAAACATACCATTCATGATAATAACAAAGGTAGAGCCTAAACATCGAACGTTCAGTAGCAAAGCGAAATGTTTCTAGTTTTTGGTCATATTTGAGAGTTTTATAGTTGGTGCGTGGTCATCAATGAATAATGAGCATTAACTGAATACCTTCTGTAACCAAAGAACTCTGGAAATATACCTATATTAATCGTTAAACAAAAACTTTTCTAGAGATCGATTGAAAACCTTTGAGCCTAGTTGACTGAATAGCATTATTTGGGCTTATATTCGGACGCCCACGTCTCTGAAAGAGGGTTTCGTCTGGTTCTAGGGGCGGCCCACGCCTTATTTAATGGTATGAGGGCACAAAGACAATCGTTAAAGGTCTAATTATAAAATAATCTTAAATATAATATAAATAAAGATTACATTTGTTATACAAATTGACGTGAATGGCGCACAGTTCATAGTAGCTGATACGGAACACACTGTCTCTACATTACTAATGTTACCATTACTAGTACTGTACCTCTTGACTAACTGATGAAAATGGCGCTTTTTACCGTTACACAACACAACACAAATAAATACTTGCGCGCATAATGACACGCTTCAAACCTTTCATTTTAAACATGCTTAGTTCAGAACGAATTAGTTTAGGACAATTAATCTCTAAGTGTGTTTAACGCGATTTTTTCTGTAACTAGGCATAGCTTAAAAATTACAATAATAGTAACTTGAAAGGAATGTTTCTGTTAGTGTTTGTTAGGAATTGTAGATAATAGTACCAACCTAGCTATATTATTAACTTGATAATTACTAAAGAAATTACTTTATAGGCAATGTTTTAATGCGAAAAACATAGCAAGCAAAGCTGAGAGGTGCTAATGTAAATCTTCCATTTAGTGCGACATTAATGACTTTTAAAACGCATCATCATCTCATATTTCGTCTGAAACTTTCCATCCTGGTAAGATCGCAAGGTGAACTAAATTTAACATACGATGAGACGCGATATCATGTATTAGATCGAAAAGTGCTTTTATTTCTTACGTTTGTTTTAATAAAAACGTTTAAATGTGTACCCGGTTGCGTCGTTATGTAAGTTAACCGTTCAACATTAGTAACGTGTTGTCTATCAATAGTTATAACTATAGACTAGATAGATAACTGGCTAAGTACGTAACTGTGAATACATAGACTGTTAACAGTGCACAGTGGTCCAACTACTTTCGTATGAAAATTTTAAATCCTTTATTGTGAGTATGTCGTGTTCGGTGTGTTTCAGGTACTAAGCAGTGTCTATCTAAGCAAATAAAATGAATTAGGTGTTTGTTTGTAACGCCAATTACCAGTGTTTCACAAAAATCATATAAACGTAGTAACTACGTCTGTGCTGTGACCGACATTGACGATATCCAAGGGCTGATTTCGGGTGTTAAATGAAAAAGTGTAAGTGCTAAATATCCTTAAATTTACTTAAAAAAGAATGTAACTGCGCTAACTACTGGTTGATACTTATGTAGTATGTACTCGTATGTAACCATTTACCATGATTAGACTAAATATAAATAATATATGGAGATATTATATTGAAATGGTTCGAAATTAAAATAGGTAGATAATTTAGTTAGTGAAAAGCTACATGCATTATTGAACGTAGACTAGATACTTAAGTAGGGTATTTATAATTTTGTATACTAAATGAAACCGGCATTATAAAATGTTTACACTTTTACAGCAATCAACTCAAGTGGCTGTCTCGTAGTCTGTCTACGTTTGGGTTACATTAAAAACAAAGTATTGAATACATAATATAGACGGCTACCTATTGGATGATTCATGATAAATTAGGTAGGTAAAATATTTATACCAAAATGTAACTAGGTGGGTCCATTGAGGTCATCTAAGAGCATAAGTTTGTAAGACATTGTAATAGCTGTCTATACTAGTATTGAGGAGTTTTTGATTTTGTTTGTATGTTCAGGTAATTTTGGGAACTACCTGTCCGATTGTATTAGATACTATATTCAAAAGGAAAGTTATAGGTTGTTTTTATCCCGAAATTCCCACGGGAAAGGCACAACGCGGGTAAAACCGCGGGGCGCGGCTAGTAAAATATATAGACAAGTAATGTCTTGTTTGTCAGTTTTCGGAGGGGGGATAGGAGGTCGGCTTGTTTTGGTTTTGCAGAACTTTGTCTTTGTTACACGCTTGTTAAATATTAGAGTGTTGGGCTACATACAGATCAGAAGCAGCTAGGTTGTCTGAAATTCTAGAAACCACATAGGCTACTTATCTACATGAGATTTTGTAGATTAGCAGGCGATTACCACGAAGGCTTATGGTAAACGTATAATAGTAGTTTATGCAACGTCATATAAAGAAGGGTATTAAAACACGAGTGTGAGTTTATGAAACGAGCGCAGCGAGTTTCATAATAGTAACGAGTGTTTTAATACCCGTGTTATATGCAGTTGCATACACTACTTTATCTTCACTATTTAATGCAATTAATCAAACAAAATTTTAAAAACAAAACACATTGCGAAACATTAAATTCACGCGTAGGTACGTGTATTGTCACAGTGAACTTGCCGCCATTAAAATCTAACCAATGAGAGCGCAGCTGCGCGTAGGGCCAATCAGGAGCGAGCGAGATCTTACCAAAGAGTTTTGTGTATGTAGTTTCGACGAAGTTTTCACGTATAACCCAACTGTTTTCAAAAGCCAGCCTAATATCAAAATTTTATACAACTAGTATGAGGATTTTGACATAAGGCTCGCCAGGTTAATTGGTCGCGTTATAATGATGTTATAATGTTATATTATAATGATATTATATCATCATGTGCAATTGCTTAAATTGAGTGTTTTAGTTGTCTGTGCTATAACAGTAGTAATTATAAGTCAAGTATTGGAATCATAAGTAGAATGTTACAACATTAGTGTAGATAAAACATTTTACACTCGTTCTCATCCTATATTTCAACTTGGGTTCCTCGTGCATAACGCTATGCAAATCTCCTATGCTCGACAATATTAGCAATACAAATCGTAATTACAGCAATGGTCGGGGTATCGAAGGGCCTTATATTAAGTATCAATAATTAAATAACATAATGTTCACGTAAATAACATTAGCTACTAATAGTGCTTATCACCATTACCTTTCCCCATAGCAACAACAGTCAACCATAATATGTATGTACTAAATAAATAATTGTTTTACTTTTTAATTGAAAATGCGAAATAAACCAGTGACTAGCGATAATTGTGCTAATAACATTAGAAGTAAAACATATCTAATAGTTTGATATTGATTTCAGGTTACGATATTGACAGTTAAATCTAGGAGACATAAAAATAGTAGGTACTTCGAATGTAAGGTTTTTTGTAGGCGCAAACATAAAGGTGTGGGGGCTTTGCCAATACATATTGGTTAAGTAAGTGCTCTGAGGTTATACTGAGATAGTTGGTACAAGGAGTTAAAACAATACGCAGAGACCATTGACGCAATAACAGCAAGTAGGACAGAACTTCCAGCGAGCGAGCCCTATTAAAACTGGTGATATGTACCCGTCTAACTCGCCAGTTATGATTATGGTTGTGAGGGGCATTATGCGGCTGATAGCGATGTTAACGCCCGTTCAGTTTTGCCAAGAAGTATATTTTTGGAACGTGTCAATAAGTAAGTGTATAGTAAATTTAGCATGGACGCGTCATCAAAGAGGGCGTACATACTGTACGTACAAATTATTGAATTCTATTCGTTCAAATTACACGTGTGGTCACACCAACGCGATTTCTTTTGTGGTTAGGAAAACTAACCGTGAACTTAACCTTCGTATTATGATACCATAATAATATATTTACGATCAATTTGCCAGTGTGCATGACTCGTTAATTCGGCCACCTGCTTGATACAACCTACGGTTATAGGCTCGTAATAAACAGGAACATATCAGACGCATAAATCGTATAATCCCTATTAAATTAACGGTTTAATTTGTGTAAATTTATTATGCGTATGAAATTTTAGAAACTGGTATTCTGGAATAGGTCCTTAGGAATGTTCCTTTTATTTGCATGATGGTAATAGCAAGTTAACATGACTGTACGATAGCTTGAATAAAAGTACCTAGAAACCAATAGGCGACCGCCAAGAGCTACAATGATATTTTGTTATAATACAGATTGGATACAATCTTACTAAAGATAAGGGAGGTGAAAATGAGTGATCATTTTGGGGCATAAAACTATAGTGGGTGCTGATAACTTATCATTAATTGCAAACATGAAGATAATATTAATAAAACGTAAAGAATTACACATCGGATCTGGTTAGATGGCACTCGTAACTTCATAGAGATAACTTTTCCATATTTCAATATTAGTACATCGTAAAATCGCACGACTGGGGGGCTCAGCTCATTCATAATAATGTTTAGTATAGTACTGTTCAGAAACAATAGATTTTTGTACATAAGACGGTCAAAGAATGCTCGTACCGACTTGAATGGACGCATGCCCGACACGAGAAGCATCCAAGCAACTGGGCACTATGCTCTTTCATAAAGTGCGGATCCAAGTGAGAAGAGAGAGGTAATTTTTATGTTAATTATAGGTATCAAGTATAATATGGATAGGATATGCATTACGGAACTAGAATAACATTATTTACCATCATAAATACCGTGCAGCACAGAAAGAACTCGGCAATTATTCGATGGAGGCACACCTACGCCAGTCGAAAATTATAGACGTAATTTTAAAATTTCTATAATTGTACATTTTAGTGTAATGTTTACGAGTAACCAGTATAATTTGTGAGTACCTATAACATATGGATGCTTGTGCTATGTTACGTTTTGCTATGCTAAATTTGATATGATTGGTAGATACAAATCGTAGCATAACTAGCGTAGCTTTGGTGAAAAGATACTCTTAGATAAGTACTTACTCGGTATAGACTGGGTTGCGTTAGTTGTGTAATCACAAGCAGCCATAAGTAATTTTACTGTCATTTATCTGTGGAGCATCCGTTCTGAGCTATTTACGATTTAATTTTACAACTGCAAGTTTATTAGTATATGTAAATAAAATAAAAAATTCAGTCTCGGAGCGTCGACCGTGAGGAGCTTAGCATCGTAATGATGTCACTGACACACTACCACACCAGATGATACTCTCTCAATTGATACAATGTTTCTTGTAAACAAACCGTTTGGTTACAATGTGGCTACATCACGCGTACTATACCTACACACTGGTGTAAAACTTGTAGCAGGCATTGCAGAACAGTAGTGGACACAAACAGAACGTAAGGTCAAGGGAAGCTAGTACACTTGGCTAAGTTGATGGTCAGCATATCACGTCGAGTTGTGGGTTAGCGTGGTACTCCGCGAACTCGTTAACATGGCGGCTCGGATCAGTAACTTTTTGTCAACACTCCAAATTCGCAAGTATCTTAGATAAAGTCCACAATTTTAGCTATTTTTTTATGAATGTCTAGGAGAGTGATTTGACTACAAATTACGCTGCGATCTTCGTCATCCAAGTGAAATATTTAGGTAGCAAACCAAGGCTCAAAAATTGGTATTGGTGAATATAGCTGAGAGTACCTAGACAGTTAATAAATATTTAGTCAATTTTTTAAAGTGATGCTTTGCTAACTGATTTATTATTGCAAGTAAAGTCATTGGGAAAAGCATCAGGAATTTAACTAACCATGAGAAGTGCATATTTGATTAAAATAACTATAAGGATATATGCAGGAGAGGTAAGTACTTACCTATGTACTTATGAAGTAAGCAGTTATTTCCTTAAATTTTTCAAGTCATACATACATTTAACTATCAAAGGTTCTTAATATTATCATTTTCTAGCATATTTTATCAATTACAAGTTGCAAAATATTTATTGACATTACACAAGTGAAATATTTGTGTTAAATTATAAGTAAAACACAAACTGGATGGTTAGGTAACTTAGTACCAGTCTAAGTAATAGGTCAATGAACTCATACTTTCACATAACTGAAGGTTATGCTTAGATATAACATTTAGTGTTTATCATCAATAAAACTATACTAACTGTTTGTATAAAAGAATTATTATTAAAGATAAAAATTTAATTGAAAATAAAAAGTTTTTCCTTAGAATAAATTAATTTTTAAATAAAGAGTATCACATACATACACATACATTGAACATGGCTATGTTATAAATAAATGTAAGAAAAAATTTAAGTAACTGTTTCAGAATACAGCATTTAAATGATGTCGAGTAAGTAATTCTTTGTTGGAGATACACGTCTGTATATATTATGTATGCAAGCATTTTGAGGTCGCTAACAAATTGATAAATTGTTTCATCTCATAACTCAAACAAAGACAATATAACCAACACTTATTGAATACCTATTTCCCAGCATTTTTGTAGCAAGCATAGTGTGGTATTGTGTATTTAGGTATAGTAGTTTATATTTTATCATAGTTTTATATAAGTGATTAGCCCCTAGTATTATTTCTAACAAAAGATATAGGAATATTACACCTATATTTTGTTTCAAAGGTATGACTAGGTATAATATTTTGATGAATGAAACCATACTGATAGGAAGTTGAGTATTTGAGGAAGAGCTAATTAACATTCGACGCAACTACCGCTGAGCGCGCCACGCGAGGCGTCGGGGACTCCGAGACAAGTTGGTCCACCAAAGATTAAATATGTTCGTAAAACAATAGCCACCAACTTTCTCATCAACAACAACCTTAAATTTAATCATAATGCCAATTTCTAACACTACATGCCGGTTATTCCTATATAGCAGCATAAAATAACCCTAAACCTGCATCAAAATATTTTGCTAACATTGAATATAACCTAAAATCGCACGTCAAAACCATCAAAATCCTTCAAAACAACTAAAAGAAATCCTAAAACCTATTGATAAATTGAAGGCGCTTCATGTGTAACCACCCGAACGCTGATACGCAAGCCGATACAATGATACCTAGATGCAAATGCTAATGTCCTATTCGACGAAATTTGGTAAAATAAATTTATTTATAACATCAAACAATATGAATCGCGCCAATCTGAGAATCTCGTATTTATCAATATTGAGAGATATGTGTAATATTGTATTACTGAACTAATTATTGTAAGCAATTAACGAAGGTACGACAATCAAAGCAAAGCACCGCTAGTCGGCTGGCGGTGAACCGGCGAAGCTACAACAAAAATAACCAATTACTGAACTTACCGCCGACTCTGTACATATTCGCAGCCATTTTTATACACAATCACTATTCATTAACACTTAATTATTCTACATCTGACACAATTAATAACTATAACACTATGTAATTGAGCTTTTAACAATGTTTTTCATCACGTTAACTCCGGACGCCTTTCGCTGATCGCCATTTTCTTTCACACTACTAATTTGGCCAGTGCGCAGTCGCACTTTTTGGCGTAAACTTCCTGCTCTTGAAACAAAGCAATGACATGTTATTATTTTATTGTCCACTTATTTGTATCAGAAACCGCAGTTTTATCATAAAATACAGAATATTTTACGAATATTGACCATATTTGAAGTCTAATTTACAATGCCCTAAAAATAAAAAAATAATTCATTCAATTAACGTTTCATTTCTTGTTCACTGAATTATGTACACTTCACATTTGATTATATTCAGAATAAACTTTTATGATTAACGATTTTTTTGATACAATATAATGATTCATGTAACATTATATAATTTAAATAATGAACCCTATATAATTTCAATGTTTTCACGTTAGTATTTCAATAATTACAGATGTTCTTGGCAAATAAATAAAAACTATGCGAATGCCGCAAACAGGACAATGTAAAAAATATGAAGGAACGGAACGTAATTTCATAGACTAAGACGCTTTGATTTTCTATTGTCTATGTCTAGGATTTTTCAAAGACAATATAAAGCAATATTAATTAATCTACTGAATTATTTTTTATATTTTGCAAACTGATGTAAAATTTAGAATACGTTTTCAAAAAATGTTGTCAATATTATTTTGAAAATAATACAAAATATTGAAAGCACAGATTAAACTGTATTGCGTTTACGTAAATGACGTGGCCAAGTTGACAGCTGATTGCAGTTGTCTCTGGTTTTGACAATTGCCAAATCAGCCAGCCAGCCTCTCCCGTCCCGTCTGGTTAGAAAATTACAAATCTAAACAAATGTAATTTTTCTGAATGAATTTACAACCAGATATTGTGTGATTTATATGTGGCTTAGCGGGCACATAATCGCAGTTAGTTGGTACGTATTATGGCTGTGTAAATTGTGTAAATATCATGCAATGGAGTGTTAGAAAAGTCGTGTATTATCGATATGTGTTTTAGAAGGGCGATATGGCCACGTACGAAGAATTTATTCAGCAAAATGAAGACCGGGATGGCATACGGTGCACTTGGAACGTGTGGCCGTCCAGCAGGATCGAGACTACGAGACTGGTAGTGCCCCTGGCGTGTCTTTACCAGCCGCTGAAGGAGCGACCTGACCTGCCGCCGATCCAGTACGAGCCTGTGTTATGTTCCCGCAGTACATGCAGGGCGATCCTCAATCCGATGTGCCAGGTTGATTATAGAGCCAAACTATGGGTCTGCAACTTCTGCTCCAACAGAAATCCAGTAAGTTTACTCAAAAACATATATGAGTCAGAGTACTTTACTAACAAGTAGATAATTATGTTATTTCTTAAATTTGTTCTATATTTAACCCTAAAAACATGCACACTATACATAGATGAAGTTTTTTCTAGCTTCTTTTAATTTTAATTTATCAATAACATAATTTTTTTTATCAAAACAAAATACCTACATAAATTACCACTTAATAGTTATTTGATAAAACATGCAATTAGTTCATCAAATTATCAATTAAAATTAACCAATAATATATATCAAAATTACAGTTTCCCCCTCAATATGCAGCTATTTCTGAGCAACATCAACCAGCAGAATTGATTCCTAACTTCTCAACAATAGAGTACACAATCACTCGTGCTCAAACTATGCCACCAATATTCCTGTTGGTGGTGGATACTTGTATGGACGAAGAGGAACTGGGAGCCTTGAAGGATTCTCTCCAGACTTCTCTTAGTTTAATGCCTCAGAATGCCTTGGTAGGACTTATTACATTCGGTCGTATGGTACAGATTCACGAATTGGGTAAGGCCATATTCTTTTTCTACTAGATACTTAGGGCCTTTTTCATAAAATGATTACTTCAAACATGGCTCGAGTTTAAGATCACCAACCGGCATTAGGCAAGAGTGTTGATTACGACTCGTCAGTGTACTGATATCTTCAGTGACTTGAGCCTTTGCCCAGAGCAGTGAGACATAACAGGCTAATAAGAAAAGTGTATCCATAGCAGCACTTTAGCTAATAAATAGTTTGTCCCCTTCCGACATACACTATTTGCCGAAGAGAAAAAGAGACAAAACTCTTTAAAGCAGTGTTTAATTTAAAGTGTGGTTATGAATAAGGCGGTTATAGTATATACTTAAGTAGTTTTCCTTAGAAAAATAATTCTTCATTATTGAATGAGTCATAAGAGTTTAATTATGCTATTGGTTACAAATCATGATATTTATACATATGTAATTACACATTTCAGGCACAGAAGGTATATCAAAATGTTACGTATTCAAAGGCACCAAAGACTTGACAGCCAAGCAAATACAGGAGCAGTTGGCTATCGGGCGAGTAAATGCTCCGAACCCTCAGCAACAGCGACCGGGCGCGCCTCCTACCCAGTCACCAGCTCACCGCTTCTTGCAACCTGTCAAACAATGTGACATGGCACTTACGGACTTGCTTGGTGAACTTGGAAGGGATCCTTGGCCTTTAGGTGTTGGTAAGAGACCTCTACGAAGCAGCGGTGTTGCTCTCTCACTGGCGGTTGGTCTCCTTGAAGTCACCTACCCTAACACTGGGGCGAGAATCATGCTCTTCCTTGGTGGACCCTGCTCACAAGGCCCCGGTCAGGTAGTCAATGACGAACTGAAGCAGCCGATCAGGTCTCATCATGATATCCAGAAGGATAATGCCAAGTATATGAAGAAGGGCATCAAGCATTATGAGGCATTATCACTGAGGTCGGCTACTAACGGACATGCTATTGATATTTACTCGTGTGCTCTGGATCAAACTGGTTTGATGGAGATGAAGCAGTGTTGTAATTCAACTGGGTAAGGGGTTAATGTTATTAAAAACAGATGTAACCTTTCTTTGTATCCAAATTTGAACCTTATTGTAAATTGTTTTAGAGGACACATGGTGATGGGTGATTCCTTCAACTCATCGCTGTTCAAGCAGACATTCCAAAGGGTCTTTGCTAAAGATCAGAAGGGGGATTATAAGATGGCTTTCAATGGAACTTTAGAAGTTAAATGCAGTAGAGAACTAAAGAGTAAGACTTTTGATTTTTAATTGTGATTTAAAATTTTTTTTATTATGCATCCTCATTAATATACTGACTGTCATGAACTATGAATGTTACACCAAACTAGATAATCATAATAACATCCTCATAATCTTAGACCTCATAGAATTTTGAATGATTAAAACTGTGCATATGAAACTCCTTTAAACTTAGTTTATGTATTTCCTTGTCCAGTTTCCGGTGCAATTGGTTCCTGTGTGTCGCTCAACGTGAAAGGGCCCTGTGTCTCCGATCAGGAAGTGGGGATGGGCAACACTTGTCAGTGGAAGATGTGTACTTTTACGCCAAGCACCACAATGGCTATATTCTTTGAGGTAAAAAAACAACACTTTGTTTATGGTTTTGATTGACACTTGTTTTTAAAATTAGTTTGCTTTTGTTTGTGAGTCTGCGGACTTTGTAGTGCTCAAATTGTTAGTTAGGTCAATATATGCATACATGACATCAATGCACATATAACTATAAATGAATAGGTATAAATGTAATTGCATTTAATATCCAATAATATAATATAGTAGTAGTAATTTATACTAATTATGATAATTGGTATAAATTACCAAATACCACATTAACAGACGACTATTTGTTTGACATATTTGTCTTACAGTTCTAATATATTTCTCATAGTTTTGACTGTGAACTTGCATCCACGTCGACAGGTTGTAAACCAACACGCAGCGGTGCCGCAAGGCGGGCGGGGCTGCGTCCAACTCATAACGCAGTACCAGCACTCAAGCGGCCAGCGCAGAGTGCGAGTCACTACTATAGCTCGCAAGTATGTGTTCATTCTGTTTATGGGGTTTATGTTCATCACGATATATCTTAAGGTTATAATATGGTTAAGTCTTCTTCTTCTTCTTCTCAGAAGTGGCTTAAGTATATTATAGCTGAGGTTGTGGCAAATTATTTTGTATTATATTGGCCCTCACATTAGTGAACTACTACTTTTAAGTAGTAAGTAACTACTTTTATTTTTGGTGTCGCTAATGGCTGCCATTGTATTTCGTCAAGCTGCCCCCGATGTACTAGCAGCGCCCCGCGGTTTTACCCGCGTTGTGCCCGTTCCCGTGGGAACGTCAAGATGAAAATAACCTTCCCGTTGAATGTGGCTATCCATTACAAACATAATTATCCAAATTGGATTGGTAGTTTCTGTGATTAGCGCGGACAAACAAAGCAAAAAATCAGAAAACAGTATCTTCAGCTATTCTATACTAGTATAGATTATATTGTCTCTGTCATATTATATCTACGACCAAGGTAGTTTCTCAACTATTTCTTTTCAATCGTCTTCCCATCACTTCTGTATCCCTTTTGACCCCTGGCCCGTCTCCATCTCCAGCTGGGGCGACGCGTCCACCCAACTGCACCACATCGCGGCCGGCTTCGACCAGGAGGCGGGCGCGGTGGTGATGGCGCGGCTCGTCGTGTACCGCGCCGAGATCGAGGACTCGCCCGACGTGCTGCGCTGGCTGGATCGGATGCTTATCAGACTGGTAAGGGTTACATGACTTAATATTAAGGATCATGGTGAGTTTGAGCGCTACCGTGACGCATGAAGGCACGTTAAATTGTTCAATAGTTAAAGCCGACCGGAGCGGTGCGGTCCGATTGACCAATCAAAGCTCATTGGAATTGGGATTTTGAAAAAAAAAAAGATTTTTTTAATGTATTTTAAAACTTTATTATTAATAATATTGATATTTAATGCAAAAAACTTAAAAATTTTTTTTTTTCAATTAATTATAAACAATTAAAAATTGATGAAATTTAAATAAAAATCAAGTGACTATAAACGCGCCAAGATTGGTCACCGTAGTTGTGACGTCATAATGTTATAGCTATTTAACCATAAGTACGTACAGCGTTTACAATCAAGATTCCCGCCCTTTTATTCTCTTTCCCTCCAAAAGTTTGCAATGTAACCGAACCTCTTTTCATAAACATATAAAAAGTTTGCGATGTAACCGAACCTCTTTTCATTAACATTAACTAACATTATGACGTCACACGCGCTCGAGTTTGTTCGGGAGTTGTCGGCGTGTCATCGGTACTGGATTCAAAAATTAATTTTTATTTTGAAATAACTTTTGAATTATTGCGAAAAAAAATAAAATAAAAATAGTTTTGTTATAAAACTAATATATAATCTTTCCATTTATCACAAAATTTTTTTTTTCAAAAGCCCAATGGTCAAAATCTCTTCGAAATGCGTTGATTAATTAATCAGACTCCGGACCGCTCCGCCTCAATGGAAACGCACCGTCAGACCACGTCGGAGACCTTTAGGCGGTCTTCCATCTCTTTTCGAACACGTGTATCATATTGATGTTGCAATTATAGTCTTATCAAATTTTGACGCGGAAACCCACATTTTATTTGTTAATCTTATCTTAGACGTGGCTGTAAACAATAATAAAATTAATAGATTATTTATGTTTAATTATATCAAGATTTATAGTATCTAATGACCGAATACTCAAACGCTACCAAAATAAAGTACATAGCGTCAATATCGATTATTACGAACTGTCTTTTGGCGAGATTATTGATGTCTTTTTATACTCGCTGTTTCCTGAGGTTTCATCCACACTTATCAGACAGATACCGCTAAGATGCAAGAGTTAAAAGAAAATAAAGATAGACGAGTATATATAATAAGAGAATAAATACTCTTTTCTCTCTCTACACCAGTGTCAAAAGTTCGGCGAGTACGGCAAGGACGATCCGAACAGCTTCCGTCTCTCGGAGAACTTCAGCCTGTACCCGCAGTTCATGTACCACCTCCGTCGCTCGCAGTTCCTACAAGTATTCAACAACTCGCCAGATGAGACTACCTTCTATAGGTAAGGGGATAAAATTTCTTTTGGTAATTGAGGTGTGAAGGTGGGATTTAAGAAGCTTATAGCGTCCAGAGTTAGGCGTCCTGAAGGGAAATAATTCAGAATCACTTGTTAAAATAATGTTTCTTTTTATCAAAATACCCAAATCACAAAGGTTCTGTCCCTTCATGATGTATAAACGGGGTTACCCTTGTATACCAAGGTTCTTTAGTAGCAATAGGTTTAGAGATAATATGCCTAAGCCATTACGGGCCATATTTCAAAATCATCTACACCGCCATTTGCAAGGAATTTCTACCAAAATCTAGAAACAGCCTACTTAACTTGCAAACTAAGTTTCGGTGTACGATGTATTTTCCTATATACAATGTATTATCCTGTAATGTCCCATTGCTGGACAAAGGCCTCTCATCTCACCGAAGATATCAGTACAGTAAGGAGGATTAGGCGTAATAACTTTAATGCAGGCTTTTATGCGGTCTAAAAACTCTGACACCAGTGATGGCCACTGACCTACACGAAATGAATGAATGACAATAAAGGTTTCTACCCATTACACCGTATCATACCATGACCGTGCTATGAACGTTTCAGCACCGGCAAAATATTAGGTGAGAATAGTCGACGTTGTTGGTTGGTGACGGAACGGTCTAGTGAGCATAGTCTCATACTTTTCAATACAAAGAATACTTTTTTGCCTGACACGTTCATAGCACGGTCATGGTATGATACGGTGTAATGGGTGGAGGCCTTAACGTATATGATTTTGTTTCTAGACACATGCTGATGCGCGAAGACCTAACACAGTCGCTGATCATGATCCAGCCCATCCTGTACTCGTACTCGTTCGGCGGCCCGCCCGAGCCCGTACTACTCGACACTTCCTCCATCCAGCCTGATAGGATACTGCTCATGGATACGTTCTTCCAGATACTTATCTATCATGGAGAGGTAAGTCTAAACATTTTAACATGTGAGAGAATATGTGCCTTATTTATAAACGCTTATTAATAGCACTTTGGCTATCAAATGGTTTGTCCCTTTCCGACATACGCTATTTGCCAAAGAGCGAAAGGGACAAAACACTTTCAAACAGTGTTTAAGTTTAATATCGTTTATGAATAAGGATATGAGGCCAGGTTACGTTACTATGCTAAGTTTTATATAATTGACGGATACCTAAACAGCCAATGGATAGCCCAGATAAAATGCGTACTTAAAGACAAGGCAAATACTAGGATTGGTCAATATTTTCACCATAATAAAATCTCTGTAATTCACGCTCACGTTAACAACCATGTTATAAAGTCTTCCCTACCTATTCAAATAAGTAAAATTTTAAAAGCCTACGCAATAACTGAATAAGTATGTATGTATATCTATATACTAATGTAAAGCTGCAGAGTTTGTTTGTTTGTTTGAACGCACTAATCTTAGGAACCACTGGTCCGATTTGAAAAAATCTTTTTGTAATAGATAGCTATATTCAACGGGAAGGTTATAGGCTATTTTTCATCCCAACACACCCACGAGAACAGGCACAACGCGGGTAAAACCGGGGTGCTGCTAGTATTATAATACTTAGTGTAGCGTATAGTCCTTAAACGTTGCATTATGTCACGCAGACGATAGCCCAATGGCGTTCTCTCCGCTACCAAGACATGGCGGAGTACGAGTCGTTCGCGCAGCTGCTGCGGGCGCCCGTGGACGACGCGCAGGAGATCCTCCAGTCGCGCTTCCCGGTGCCGAGGTACATCGACACGGAACATGGCGGCTCGCAGGTATGACACTCAACCACAATACATGTACTTTAAACAAGGAACGTCCATCGCGGACAAACAACGTGACACGTAATTTTTATATATTTCTTAGAAACGGCTCTAACGATCAGATCAGATCAGAAAAAATCAGCTGAGTCTCATATCCATAAATAATTGTTAACACCTTTTTTAACACGCTTTTATTAGCTTGGCCTGTATGTATGTATGTACGTATGTAATGAAATCTTTGAACATCATTTTCACCAACTTCCAGAAGTCTGATTAATTTGAAACTTTGCATATGTATCAAGGACCGATGACAATGCAATAATTTAATAACAGTTTCTCGTTATCCTTAATGGATTTGCCAGATTTACTAAAAAAATATTACTTCATATAAAAGACATCAACGGGCGCTCGCTGTGGGACGGAACGGGAGTTCTGTTTTATTTTACTAAATGGTACTAGACACTAACAGCGTCCCGTGGTTTTCCCGTGATGGGCCCGTTCCCGTGGGAATCGCATCGAAGCGTCAAATCCCTCACAATCAAAGCGAAGTCGCACGAACGCAGGCGCGCGAATTCTCTCGAATGCGCGTGAATTCGCGCGTCTTTTTTTTTCCTTGGAAGAAATATGTGCATTACATTGTGGAAATAAGGGTGAATTTGCTATATTAAGTTTCGGATTGACGCTTCGATGCGCTTCGACTCTGCGCTAGTATGAATTGACCCTTACAATCATCATTGGTAACTATCTATGAGAGGATAGTTATGAACTACATTAAAATGCACCCCACGCTTTTTACTCTGAATTAAATCATTGTGTTACAACTTAAATTTTATTATAATTTTGATTTGAGGAGATAAATTATTTTCTAGTTTTTAGTTCAATTTGCAATAAAAGCGTGTTTTTTTAGTTTTTTTAATTTCTCTATTTATTTGCTTGTTTGCCTATTGCATCCGAGCAGGGCTGTGTCATTATAATACATAATATACACTACAGCTGTAAAACACAATAAAAAGTTACACATTTAGTTCTGTTCTACGATATCCTGTGTAAAACGTTATACATATATATCCAGTGTAAAATGTTATACATATATGTATATCCAGTGTAAAATATTATATACCAACATAACAAAAATACATAAAGTTACACAACCAACAACAGTTTTAATAACATTAAAATAGACCTCGCAACCACAGCTACTTTAAAACGCTTTTCAGCTAATTATATTAATAAAAACGCCTCAAGGAAGTCTACATAAAAATATGCCTTCAATAGTGTACAGTATACACAAAACAGCATATCAAATTATTTTTAAGTCCATATACTCTCGACAAAACCCATAATGAGATCGCTATGACTTTCAAAGTGACACAAATTGAATTATGTAACGACACAATACAACAATGCCATGCAACAGGTGCGCTAACCGATGGTTAGCGACAATTATGCTTTTAAAATCTATGTTACCAATAGCCAATATGAGAACAATACATACTTAACTTCACACAGACTTGAAAATATTGAAATAATCGGTTACCTAACTGAGATAAATCAAGTTGCCATAAATCCATCGAGTTACTATGAAGAACTAATTTTTTGTCACATTATTTTTTGCTAATAATTAGTTAAGTAAGTTTAAATTTAATGAGAATCACATACGTTCATTTTGCAAAATTTATTGTAGAAAACTCTAAAAATAAATATGTGGCAACAGCTTACGCAGTTTCTGCGCTGGTAGGTTTATCAGAGATAGTCTTGGTGGCCAATATCCTCTCGAGCATGTCGTTGACTTTCTGTTGGGTTTTGAGGAAGTTTATGAAGTGCGTGTCGTCGTAACGCGAGTGGTTCTTGCTCTCGTGGATAGGCCTCAGCTTTCTGGAGCTCATTTTCATTTTTCTGATCTTCTTGTGGTGTCTTTCCCTGGAGTGTTGCCGCGGGTAGTCATCTACCCTTTCTAACTCCTCGTGGTATTTGTAAGCGGCCCTCCCGTGTCTTTCTTCCACCCATCGGTGTGGCTCAGCACTGATATCTTTGTACTTGGCAACTTCCCTCAATCTCCCGTATTTGTGTTTCTCCCTCCCCGACGACAGATGACTGCTGTAGTCTTTGTATCCGTGCAATCGCCCGCGGCCTTCATTCGCGTATTCCCTTATCAGTTCATGAGGCTTGTAATTATTTATCATGCTGTGTAATTTCTTGTCGTAATCTTTGTTTATTTTGTCCTCGTAGATATTGTAGTCGTGTTTCTTGAATTCGTACCGGTTGAACGATCTCTCGGTGGTGATCATGATGTTCTGGTACACCAGTAGAGGCGACTGTAACGGAATTTTCAGCGGCGGTATCACGTCGCGGTTCGTCTGCTGCACGGTCATCGGACTTTTGTTGTAGTAGCCAATTTGTTGTTGTTGTTGTTGTAGTTGTTGTTGTTGTTGTTGTTGTTGTTGTTGTTGTTGTTGTTGTTGTTGTTGTTGTTGTTGTTGTTGTTGTGGACGTTGAATTACTCTGATGGGCTGCGGTAGTATATTCGAGCCGAAGTTTATCGGTATATTTTGTATGAAGTGAGGGTTCCCGATTGGCATTATTTTTTTTGCCGTTATCTTCACAATAGGCGGTTTGTACTGGACGTTTGGCGGCGACCGGTACACCGCCAGCTCCTTCGGCTTATTTATAACTTTGGACGTCGTCGCTTGAGTGCGTTGTTCCGGCACATTATCGTTGACGTTTTTGAATTTTTGGAACATTTCCATGAACTGAGCTAGTGCCATTGTCACGTCCGTCACGCTTTCAGGATTTGCTGTTGTTCTTCTCGTTACTGAAAAATTTAATAAATCTGTTACCAATTATGATTTTGAAATCTTCATTACATAGTATAAAACAAAGTCGCGTCTGTTTGTCGTCTGTTTGTCTGTCTGTATGCGTATATCTTTAAAATTACGCAACGGATTTTGATGCGGTTTTTTAAAATAGGTAGAGTGATTCAAGAGGAAGGTTTTATGTAAAAAAAATCCCGAAATTCCCACGGGAACGGGCACAACGCGGGTAAAACCGCGGGGCGCGGCTAGTAAGATTATAAATAGGCCAAGATTATAGTTAATGCTCACCTGCATATCTTGCAGTTGTAGTCAATATATCTTTTTTCAGCTCCTTGAGTACAATGTCCTTTACATTTTCGGCTATATCATGAACTAGAACTTCCGTCATATTAGCATTCTTTTCTTCGACCTTTTTAAAAACTTTCAATGTGTGTTCTTGTGTTGTTTCTTCGTAGGGTACTTCATCGGGGGTGGCGGGAGGCATCAGTCGTAAAGGCCGTTCAGTTTTGGCGTCAAATTTGCTTATGGCGATATTGAGTAATTTTATCAGTCCGGTGTCAACCTCGCTTTTGGCAGTTGTAATTGTTGTAGGTGTAGTGGTGGACACTGTCGTTAGCTTCGATGTCTGTGTGACCGTGGTGGGTGCGATGGTCGCGGTGCGGAATAATTCACGTTGCTGGTAGTTGTTCATAGCGAGTAACTTCTTTATTTCATCCATCATGCCTTTGAAGTTGACCGTTGTGGGAGTGGTCGTCGGAACAGTTTTAGTCATCGCCAGATAACTCTCTATGATCTTACTGATATATTCCATGGAATCTTTGGTGCTCTTGCTCTTTTGTTTTGGTTTTTCGGTCGTCGTCGTTGTGGTTGTGGGGGCGGTCTTTTTGGATTCTTTCCCCTTCTTCGTAGACATTCGGCGTAACAGCGTCCATATTCGCGTAGCGTCTGTTTCACTGGCTTTGCGGCTCACCTTTTCTGTTGGCAGTTCTACGAGTTTTGTAGTGACTGTAACAAAGTATTTGTACCCGTGAAAATATTGAGTATTTTAGCACTTTGACATATCATAGGAAATTTCCAATGATATGTTATTAGGTATAGGTGTTAAAGAATTTGGAATACGATAAGGTTCTTAGTATGATCAACTGAGCTTTGATTTATTGTGTTAATGAAAAATGGTTAAACGAGACTACTTACAGTTCACCTTATCAAATGAATTGTGTCTGCCACCTTTTTTGACCTCAATTGAATGGTTTTGGTTTTGGTTTTGGTTTTTGAATGACTGTAAACATTCTTGTCGCTTTTCTCTGAAAATATTTTTAAATAAGAATCATTATTATTAATGTCAACAGTTCAACAAGTCTTGAAGTAATATATGTAATTGGCTATCCGGACGTTTTAATTGAAATAAACAATAAGATCTTGCTTTTCTTTTCCATCTAACTTAATATAAAAAAATAATAAATGGAATATATTTGGTAATTTAATTTTGACTAACCGATTAAGTATTTGAGATACTTCCCTTTTTTGGCTGCAATTAAAATTAATAAAGTAAAAAATAAGTAAAGGACAATATTGGCCTTCTGACCTTCTGATCCTCTAATTAATTTTGCTCTGTAGTGGGACGCCTACATAAAATGTATCTCACACACCGTATAATGTGTATGTATGTATGTGTGATATTTATTTATTGCAACACTCACTCGTTATCAATGATATCTATGTTGATGTTGTGTCGCTGCAGTTTCTTGATTATGTTCACGTCGAGGTCGTCCTTCTGCAACCCGCTGAGCAGCAACACGCACAACAAATCTGAAATATCATTACATATTGTACCGGAAACATATCGCGTAAACACACTTTATATTGCACTCTTTTATTAGCTTCATTTTACAGTTGTGTTACTCGATTTTCAACACTTTTGACTTTTTGACTTCAGCACGCTATTTTTAATTTCAATTTGAATTTGCTTGGAATATTTTTGGAATTTTGTGACACAATATGCTTAACACTGAGTGTCCAATTGCGGGAATGCTTGGGCTTTAAGATGCGACGTGTATGAAACATTTATAACATTGTTTGGGAACCTTTTGGCTGGACTTGTGTGTGACCGTGAGCGCGTATAAACGTACATATTGCGAGGACACCGCCCGCCGCCGCAGCACGCCACCACATTGCAACGCGTTATCGGCACAACTCCTAGCATTGTTCCATTGATACACTTTCATCGCACACGTCGCCCTCAATCTGATCGTATTCATCGCATTTTGTGTTTTCAATTCACATTTCTTAGGTGCCTACAGATTTTCTTGTTTTTTTTCGTGCTCAATTGATTTGTTTGGAGTCAGATCATTCACATCTTAAATGATTAAGGATACGAACGGTGGGCAATCTCGACCTTTGCCCATCTTTTTTGTAGATGCACCAACGTTTCTTCACATGTACCTTCAATAATGTAAGACAAATACTGTTCCACCACGTAAGAGGCCTAACATATAGTTGATTCCTAACTAAAAAAACATAATTTAGTTTGTTATTACTCACACATAGGCTTAAAAGTTTTGAATTTACAGCAGTTGATTGGTTCCGACATGAATAATAATAAAAAGTACTTGTATACTTGTAAATAAATATATCGTCAATGTTTTCAGGCTCGTTTCCTGCTCTCCAAAGTGAATCCGTCGCAGACACACAACAACATGTACGCGTACGGCGGGGTGAGTTCATACTTCTGTAAACCAGTATAATATATTTCAAATAAAACATAAACACAGCTACAGTATGTTGTAACGAAACAATACTTTTATATTACAAAGTATATTCACATATTTCTCATATTGTTTTAACGACAAAATTATGAATTTCATCGAGTAGTTAACTTTGCATTGAATGTTTTCTTTCATTGAGCTGTTACTCATTAGGCTTACTTTATTATTGAAATGTTTTTGAAACGTTGAACGTGGAGTTGTTAAAATACTGTTCACTAGCGATCTGCCCTGGCCTGGCTTTAGATATCAAGATATTTTGAAGACAAATCGGAGTGCCTATGACCAAATGATCTTCAAAATATTGGTAAAATGTCTTCTATCGGATCGGATAGTTCAACTAATAAAAACTTGTTTACGGCAAAGCCAATAAACTTTATCAGATGATTACAATATTTCAACTCCAATTGCACGATTTAAAATCATGTTTTATGTTAGAGCATGGTTTGAGTTCATAGTTCGTTGAAAATTATAGCCGTTGGGAGGCGCCACGGGAATACGGGAGGGTATTTTCAAAACTGTCATAATTTGTAGTAGACCGAGGTTCGGGAAAGTTGTTGACTAGACCTTTTGTCTCTCATGTGCCTTCAAGTGTATGTTCGCAAACTTTATAAAGAAAAATAAATGTAGTATCAAATGCACTTGTACTTTACACTCCGTGCGTCATTACATTATCCTTTGCGCTTACAGTACCCTTTGAAGCCTCCAACAGTTATAATTTTGAACGAATAGTATTTGTAAAATTAATAATTAGTTAAACCATCACGGCATGGTGTGAATTGATATTTGTTCTCTTTGTTTCATCATTGTTTTGGCGAGCAGGCGATGCCGATACCATCAGCGGTAGTGATTTTTTATTTTCTTTTTATCAGCAATTTGTGTTTAGTTTTTAATTTTATGCTTGCTTTTTATAAGATTTTGTTTTTGTAATACCTAATGTTTAGAGTGAAAATCTTATCATCGATGTATTTTCAGTTTATGTACTTAGCTGTTATTGCACCAACCAAATGGCTGAAGATACAATAGTTAATATATATTGTTGTATTAGTTATATGAAGTTTTCGCGTTTTCTTAAATGACCCAAGAACTAACTAACGCACTCTAAACATTGGATATTACCTAAATGCATGTTTCATTTGTGTTCCTAACATCTATGAACAAATCATATATTTGTTTATCTCATACACTCATTGCATGTTATTATAAATAAATATACATACAATTTATGAAGGTTGGTATATTTTGGGTACTAATAATTATTTTATTTCTTACATATTAAAATTATTTATAAGATGTAACTTTCGATGATTTCTCAAAATGGCCTTATGAGCTTTTATTTTATCTAATGTAATTCACAATTAAGGGTTAGGTCTGTTTTTGGTCTCAAATCCACTTGATTGACATTATTTTGGTATGTGGTTGAGGTTTTAATAATAATTGTATTTATGTTTAAGGTCCCTTCTTTTCACATATTTGTTTCCCTTATCTTGTAAAATTATATACTATAGTAACCTACGGTGTAAAACGAACTCGTTAATTATCCTACTAATATTATAATTGCGAAAGTTTGTGAGAATGGATGTATATGTATGGTTGTTACTCTTTCGCGAAAAAACTACTGGACGGATTTGGATGAAACTTTACAGTCATATAGGTAATACATCAGAATAACACATGGTATACATTTTATCCCGAAATTCCCGCGGGAACGGGTACGAAAAAAGCTTCGGTTTCTTTCAGCATTGGTGATGGAAAATACTTCCGAACTGCACAAACATTGTACAATACCATACGTTTTGGCAATCTGTATCTTCTTACAACTAAAATGTAAACTAATATACAAAAAATGAAAAAATAGGGAGAAGTGAGTCATACATAACATATAAGTTAAAAGAACGAAAGAGATTTTTTCCCTTTACAGATAAAATTGATTGGAAAACCGGCATTAGTTTACATTTTAGGATTTGCAAGAAGAAACAGACTGGTTTGTTAGGTTTAAGGGGACACTGCTCATTTTGAATTTAAACTACGTTTACGGATACACTTCGCTTTAAAAATCTATACAATACTAGCTGTGCCCCGCGGTTTCACCCGCAGCGCCCCCGTTCCCGTGGGAATTTTGAGATTTTTATTCCCTATAAACCTCACGGAGCCCGAGACCTTTCCAACGAATGCAAAACCGTGGAAATCGGTTCGTGCGTTCTGGAGTTATAGCGTCAGGGAGGAAAACCCGACTTCACTACATAGTATAAAACAAAGTCGCTTTCCGCCGTCTGTTTGTCTGTATGCTTAGATCTTCAAAACTACGCAACGGATTTTGACGCGGTTTTTTTTAATAGATAGAGTGATTCAAGAGGAAGGTTTATAACTATAAAAAATCCCGAAATTCCTACGGGAACGGGCACTACGCGGGTAAAACCGCGGGGCGTTGCTAGTATTTTTATATAGCAGATTATGAAGAGGTAAAATTTGTAAGTACAAACTATAAAAAATCCCGAAATTCCTACGGGAACGGGCACTACGCGGGTAAAACCGCGGGGCGTTGCTAGTATTTTTATATAGCAGATTATGAAGAGGTAAAATTTGTAAGTTTGTATGTTCGAGGTAATCTCTGGAATTATCATTCCGATTTGAACATTTATTTGTGTAATAGATAGCCACATTCAACGGGAAGGTTATAGGCCATTTTTCATCCCGAAATTCCCATGGGAACGGGCACAACGCGGGGTGCTGATAGTGTAAAATAAAGGCGAAGTGTATCATTAAACGTTGTTTCAATTCAAAAAGACGGCCTGTGGTGGTTGAGCAGTTGGGTCTATATCTTGGTATTGTATCTTTATAATAATATATGTGACGTGTCCAGGACGGCGGCGCGCCCGTGCTCACCGACGACGTCTCGCTGCAAGTATTCATGGAGCACCTGAAGAAGCTCGCGGTGTCCTCCACGGCCTAGAACACCCTGCACGCGTCCTTTGAATAAGTTATAACTTATATTTTCTATGTAAATTGTAATGGCATTATGTTATGAAATTGTCAATATTGTGTTTATGAAAAATAAATATTAATGATTTATATTATTTTATTGTTTGTTTTTGTTTCAAGATTTTGTAGCCATTTTCTCGTATAAGGATGGGTTTCCAAAGAAGCGTAGTGGAGCCCGATTCACTAGTCATAGCGCATTGGGATTGTCAAACAACGCATTGACATTGTCAAAATCTTTGCGGAATGCATTGTGATTGGTCAGTTGAGCTCGCAAGGTGGTCAACTGGGCCCGCAGAGCACTGAGCCCACGGGCTAAGTTGACCATTTTTTTTTCTTTAGGGGCGACTCGACCCAAGGGTCAACCCAGCCCGCTTACTTACCGCCTAAAAGTCAATTCAGCCCGCGGGCGTAGGTACTATTCGGTAGGTTAGGGTTATTTTTTTTTATCGACTGAACCTGTGGGCTGAGCAGGCCCTTATCGGTAAATAGTAGCCGTGTGATTAGTGTAGGTCGAGTCACCTATGAAAAAAAACGGAGTGGGTAACTGAACCTGCGGGCTCAGTCTTCGATCAACAATACACAACTAGATATCGGGTCACGTACAAAATCAAAGCTAAAATACTGTCCGCGTGGATGACGTGTGACAGCTTATTTTGTTTACTACCGAACTGAAACAAAAGTTTTAAAACAGTTCGAAGTTCAACCTAATTACAACCATGAAACCTAGCAATAAAGTAGCAAATCTTATGAATAAAATAAGAGCTCACGTTTCAAGTGCGCTCTTATTCACCGAGACGTATTTTTTGCGCCGACCTGACATCTAGTTGTGTATTGTTGATCGAAGGGCTCAGTGCTCTGCCAACCAAGCGGTTGAGCTCCAATCCGCTGTACGGCTCCAATCCGCTGTAATGGAAACGCCCCTAACTGCTGTAATCAAAGACGTCAAAGAAATCGACTACTAACTAACCAATTGAATTCTTCTTCTGAAGAAGAGAAGACCAATTGAATTAAGTTTTCTTTACATTACATGTCAACTCATTAACCTCTCTCCTACGGAATAGTTTTTGTCTGAGTACAGCGGTTAGTGATGTATCATAAGTAGATTGAATTTCTAGTAATCAGATGGAAAGTAAAACAACAATGTCAATAAGTAATAAAATATATTCAACTATCTACAATGTAATTACAATAAATACACACCATTTAATTAAATACAATTAAAGTTGTTATACATAGTTTCAAATGCATTTTAGAACTGATTAAATTATACTTTGTACTGTATACAATATAATGTATTAAACTTAAGTTTGGGATGGTTTCGTTTTTTATCTATTTCTAAAATTTATTGGCCGACGGATTTGCTAGCATTTATCCTAAAGAGGCCTTTACAGTTTACTTAATCCAATTAAAATTAAATAAAAACGGAATGATTTTATTCAAAATCTCACGACTCTATGGCAACAATAGATTTATATTCATAAACAATATTTTGTCAGAATCTGTTATTTTACTTAACAAATAAATTCTAGGTAGAATAAGTGTTACAGTTTTGTCTAAAACTACACAATAAATAAGTTAAATAAGTACTAAAACTTCTATAAAACAATGACCATTTAAATACCTTGTATGTATCTATTATTTGCTACTTTCCCTCCATATAATATAGTAGTGCCAGAATTATAATATGCCAATTAACTAAATCTATGGTGCAAACTAAGCTTAACAATAATATCAGATGTTGGTGTACAATTTGGAATATGCCGAATTAAACTTAACTTAGCCTAGAGAAGCTTGTGCTATGTGATAATTCCTAATCCTCCTCACTGTACTGATTTCTCCAGTGAGATGAGAGGCTTTTGCACAAACATTACATAGAAATATATTTTTACTTTACTAGCCTTATCGAATTGGCTATCTAACAGCTGTTTTATTAATATATATGTAGTGAAACTCCAACTACACTTAATATATAGGTAACTACTGCACATTTAACTTTATAGTGAGAATATTTTCTTTATGACATGTAGTCACTTCATCCACACTTTACATCAATTCATTCTGGGTCTAAGAGCAAGGCTAAATTAAGTTCAATTCACCACAAACAAACATGCACCAATATTAAATTCCACATACAAAGCTTCAACGTAACTACACTTCAAGTCCAATTAATTTCTTATTAAACAAAACATCCGATTCATTTATTGTAAAGGCCGTAAATCAGCGCGCCCAGTTGCGCCATGAGGATGTACTTGATGTAGTCAGTTCAGGAGGTCGGGGGTCAGTTGAGGAACCGGATGGACATCTTCTGCTCCACATCGGTCCGTTCCAGAGCCCGGCAGAACTCGTCGTAGGATATCATCTGGTCGTTGTTGGTGTCAGCTTCGAGGATTGTGCGCTCTGCGATGCTAGTCAGTTGCTCTTCGCTGGAAATTAGTTAGGAGTGAGTATGAGGGTAAGGCAAATGATGGTAAACTAGAGACTAACAACTTAACCAGAGATGTGGTTCCTAAATCAGGATTGGCCAATATTAGTCTCTATTATACTAGAAAAAATTACACCAAAAGGCAATATATTGTTGAAATAATGCTCTTATAATATTCAGAGCAGGGTAAATAGTATATACAGTATTTATAATTATATAATTGGGGAAACCTTTGCCCAGCAGTGGGATACCAAGGTTACATAAGAAAAAAAAACATTAATTAGGATCTAACAAAAAAATTATTCATCGTAAACTATTGTGGTTTGGCTTTCAACTTTCACAGTGTCTTTTATATTGGATTATATATACCAAAAAAATAATGTAATGATAATGATTATCTTAATAATTTAATCCTAATCCTATAAAATTAATACCAGGTTGGAATTATGTATTTTACTAGTCGCTTTGCTTCAGGTGAAACTCCTAGGGGTTAAATTTTTCAAAATTATTTCTTGATGAAGACTTGCATCATGAATTTGGTTCATAAATTTATTCAAACCAGTTTCTAGGCACAGTATATAGTTACGGCCGAGTTGATATATAATTCAGTGAGTCAGTCAGGTTTGCCTTTTATATTATATAGATTATGTTTGTTAAGAGGGCCCTTCCCGGGCCGTCAATCTCCAACGCGAAGATTATAGAAAAGCTTGTTGTTTCAACTAGCGCAATGTTAGAAAAAGAGGCACTGCGAAAAGAGTGAGCAAGTGCCTGAGCGCTCGTTTGGCATTCGATAACTTTCGTCGCTCACTCGGGGCGGCCGGCCGATGACGTTACGTACGATGCCATTCATAAGGCGACGATTACACGTAAAGTATTTACTGTGATCCGTCAATACAGTATTTATTGATGGATTTCAGTATTTACTGATGGATTAATACACCGGCCTACACGTACAGTATTTATTACGTCAGTATTGTGTCCGGTCTCCTGCTGTTTACACGTCTAAAATGGCCACAGAGCTGAAAATTAAAGGTTGCGTGGCTATTATTTTAGCACTTAGTTTAAATAAAAAGTCCAAGCGAAAGCGATGGGCAAAAAGGGAAAGGTACACACATTTGAATTTAATGGCAGAAATTAAATTACATGGTGAAATGGATGATTACGAGAATTATTTTCGAATGCCTGAACCCTGCTTTGAAGAACTTCTGACAATAGTAACACCTTTTTAAATCATAATCCGACGGATCATCATAACAGAATCAAGAAATCTAGAAATCCATCAATAAATACTGACATCCATCAATACATTAGGTTACACGTTCAGTAAATACCACGATACGTCATTATTTACTGATGGATCACAGTAAATACTTTACGTGTAATCGTCGCCTAATAATATCACAGTAAATCTAGATATCGTATAAGTCGCTATTTTTGTCTGTTTGTCTGTATGCTTAAATCTTTAAAATTACGCAACGAATTTTGATGCGGTTTTTTGTAATAGGTAGAGTGATTCAAGAGGAAGGTTTTTATGTAAAAAATTCCCGAAATTCCCACGGGAACGGGCACAACGCGGGTAAAACCACGGGGCGCTGCTAGTGATACATAAAAACAATGTTCAACATAATCAAACTTTGATTATGTCGAACATTGCGTTGCATTGCTCATTGCTCATTATTGCGTACAAATAAGTTCGCGAAAGCATACGTGTGGGATACTATGGAAATATATAAAAATCAATGCCACTTTTCGTTGTAATTTTATAACTCAGGAACGGGCTGACCCATCCAAACTAAATATTTAGGCTTTGTTCGGACTATTTAGTAGATGGTCTATGTGAAGATTGCACAAAATCGGTCGAGCGGTTCTTAAATTCCCCCGGGAACGGGCACAACGCGGGTAAAACCACGGGGCGCAGCTAGTAAAATATATATCGTAGGCACAATACAAAGAACGAAGAAAGTTCTATACGAAGCGAGCGAGCGACCGAACTAGCGAGCTAGCGAGCGAGTGCGCCATTCATAGATAGACTCGCCCCCCGCATACCTCTTTCCGTCACTTGGCAACAAGCAAGGGAGACCGCGATAACGTTGAACAAAATATAGTGTGCGGAATCTTCATAAAACATGTTCCAGGATATACGTGTTTTTTAAAAAACCTTGCATGTTTGTAAAATAAATGATTGTTATTTCAAATCTCCATTATATTTACGAGGTTTCTATCATAATATTTTCTTTAATTTTACAATTTATAAGTACAATATGACCGCCCAAAGTTTAGGTAAAATTTGTGCAAAAAGCCGGTTTTCGGAGGCTTATACTGAATTTGTTTCTAAAAATTTAGATTTTCTGTTACGATAGAAACCTAGATATAGTGCATAAGATACTTATTAGCTAAAAAGTTTCAAAGAAAGATCTATAACAACGCCGTAATCACGTAACAGCGTTTGTATGAAAAGTAAGACGGGTTGGCCGCTCTTAATATAAAAATTCATTACCTAATGTTAGCTCCCACCATCATGTGTAGAATGGCTAGCAGTTCATCTCGGGAGATCAGACCGTCACTGTCCAGGTCATACATTGAGAAAGCAACTGAAAATATACAGATATACATATTTGTGAAATGAAATAAAACTTCAAACAGGTGATAATTTTTAAACAATGTTTAGATATGTGGAAATATCACAGAAACAAAGTGTATCCATAAACATTGAATGTGTAGTGGTCACATAAGCCTTAGTATGTAATGAGAACTAATATGAGAGCAAAAGGTTATCAAGCACTAATCACAAGTAAATCTAATATATAAAATTCTCGTGTCACAGTTTTCGTTGCCATACTCCTCCGAAACGGCTTGACCGATTTTGATGAAATTTTGTGAGCATATTGAGTAGGTCTGAGAATCGGCCAACATCTATTTTTCATCCCGTAATTCCCGCGGGAACGGGTACCGTGGTTGAACTCCTCTGAAAGGGCTCGACCGATTCTCATGAAATTTTGTGTGCATATCGGGTAGGTCTGAGAATCCGACAACATCTATTTTTCATCCCGAAATTCCCGCGGGAACGGGTACAACGCGAGTGAAACCGCGGGGCGCAGCTAGTATTACTATAGTATCAACTACAGCAGGACCTAACAGGAATATCTTTCTTAGATAAAATGTATTTTAGCACTAAGAAGTAAATTTGTTTTAGAAGGGTAGCAACATGTCAGAAAATCATGTTAAAGAAAAGCTAAGGGTTACCTTGAACATAGAATTGTACAAAAGTAGCAATAAAGGGTGGTATTGATATATAAAAATATGATAATAAAAATAATGTCTAACTGGTTCCTTAGATTTAAGCGGACACTACTCTTTTCATCTACATTTTGGCCCTTTTAGTTTAACCGTGAATACATTTTCCGTTTTTGTGTAAAGGAGCCAAAACATCAGGTATAAATATAAAATCAAAGGTAAGGGTCTCAATAAACATATGAAAAATAATGACTCATATATGCTATCAACACTTACATCTCAGTTTCTCTTCCCTACTGTTCAGTTTATTGTCTCTATTCTTCCGAATGGGCCTGAAGTGGGCCAACACCCTCATGAACTGAAGGAAGTTGACTCGGTCATCGTGGCTCTCTGCAAAGAAGGACTGAACGATTCTCTCACTGAGCGGGTTGATGGCCAGCTCAGGGATCCGTAGGAAGTCCTCCCGGGCAAGAGTGCCGCAGTCATTCTTATCCAGAGATGTGAAACGGGAGTACAGACGCTCTATTTGATTTGGTGTAACTAGAAAATAGTATTAAAATTAAATAAATATTAGCAGGAAGTAACTACCTACTAAATGCTTGCAAATACAATCAATTTCATGCGTCAGTATATAAAAAATCTTTATGTATAAATATCACAGTGAGAAGGCCTTGGCTTTGTATTACTATAGCTATTGTTTATTAAGATTAACTTGCCTGCATAATTCGAGTAATTAATGATATTGCTTAGATAATGTATTTATAAATAAATGTGACTCACATCCTGTTTCTTCCTGAATTTGAGCAATTTCTTCTTCTCTTAGTAAAAGTGATGATTTATTCCCCATATTTGCGTTAAATATGTATGTATCACGCGTGCGACGCAGACCTTTGCTTCACAATCAACTGATAACAAATTAGTAATTACCTACCAATTGCCTGAGTAACCATTGATAAAGAGAACTCCAATAATGTATCAATAATTGATTTTCCACTGATCTTATACGTACCTACTCAGTTTTATAGAAATTATGGGCATTTATAACTGTTTGGATTGGGAAATCATGCTCGTCATATGAATTTGTAAAACCATTACTAAAAGCGACCTTTGTATATGAAATAAAAGCAGAAATGACGATGCGAATATATATTTTTTGTTCAAGAAAGATCTTCCTTGAGCATGTTTTGCTTTGCTTTTTCCATTTTCCTTCTCGTCTCGATCTGTGTCTTGATCTGTCATTTTGTTTCCATCTGACATTTGACAATTGTTCAACTTTTGACTTTGACTTCTTTGTACTGACATCACAGACCACTAACCAAAGAACTGACATGTGCGACAAGTCAGGAGGTCAGCCCAAGGCATGGATTTAATATACAAAGCCCAAATCAGCCAAAAACATGAAAATAAAATTGAATTGAGTTTAATAATTGAGAATACCGTTTTTTGACATTTCAAAATATCCTGCTATGCACAGACGTAGCGCTTAGTACCTCTACGGCACAGACCACGAACCTCCATGATTCAATACTGTGAATCTGTGATACAATCAAGTTATATGTATGGTTGTTAGAGGTCAGTGGGTTGTTCCCATGGACTTAATATTATAATCATGATTATAATACTATGTCCATGGTTGTTCCATGGTTGTTCCAAGGTTTTTCAGGTTAACTGTTGCTTACACGTTGCTTAGTAACACACTGAAATATTTTGAACACTCCTGAAAAATGACACCATAGAGGAAAATAAAATCACTACGTTTTAAATGACACTATACGACAGTAAACAACAAATAATTAATACATAATCGCAATACTGTAAATCAATATTTTGTAAAAGTATTTGTAAATATACAATAGTTCAAATAATTAAAAACATGAGTGTAATAAAAGTAGTTTCAGATACTATAACGATCGACAAGAAATCGGATATAGGGCCTCTAGATCCCGTGATGGAAGTTAATGAAGCAAGTGAAATTATCGACATGCCAACAGAAGAATTGCAGTTTGAAGAAATCCCTCCAAAAATATTCAGCTTATTTACTGTCAATGAACCGTTGACTATACCTTCCCTAAATAATTCCATTTATGAAAATGGAGTAATAAATCTATGTTGGCCAGAAATCATCGAACCTGTGTTTGAAACGCGAACATGTTTCCCCCCAAGTTATTACACCAATTCACCTAAAGAGCGGTTACTGCTGGCTTATGCGGAGAATTTCCGACGACAGTTTCTCATGCATTTCCATATGCGGAAGCCATTGTTGTTCCAGGCTCCTAATGAATGCGGGTTGCAGGTAGATGAACATAACTCACAAGTTTAATGAAGTTGTGCATAGATGGCGCTACTTGTACCTTTGTGAAATGTTATTTGTAATATAAGTGAGTGAAGATACATAGTTGAATTTTTTGCATTTTAGAAAATGGTGTGTACTTCAATAAGACCAACAAAGATTTGTTTTAACGGCTGCAATACGTGGCAGGGACTTGCGTCATTGGTGGCTGATTTTTTTGACTTCGAACCTCTGAAGAAACCAATGTTACAAGTGAGTACTTAGATAATAATCTCTACAAAACATAATTACGCGTGATAATGCATAATTAAGTCAACAATTTTTAGGATAATATGGGATCAGATCTAAAATATTCTTGCTTTAGTTCATCTACTCGGCAATAGATGGCGTTAGTAGTACCAAATATTATCCTCGTCACACATTCCGTTGACGCTGATTGATTGATGTTATTTGGTTATTGGCTTTTGTCCTTCATGTACCTTTCATTGGTATCGTTTGTGTCAGTAAGAGGTAAGAGCACTCTTGCGTAACTATTTTAAAAATAAATTAATGCCGCAGACGTAAACAAATACCTACGTAAGTAAGTATTTACGTAAAGTTCTTATTCTGTTATGATATCATATTCAACTGTGTCATCAAAATGGTTATGTATTATTTAAATTTTTAAGTAATTTTGACGAATCAACAAAGAAGTAGGTATAAAATAAAACCCTAATTAAAAAGTAATTTCCCTGAATAATAAAATAAAACAATTATAAATGTTTTAATTAAGTTTAATTGTTCAACATTTTCGAGATCACAAATCGTGATAAGAGAATCCTTTATATAAACCAATTTTTGTAATTTTTAATTTTGTACAAAATATCATCTCTCAAATAATTTACCAGTGGAGCTTACGACAGTACATGAAATGCAAATCAACGGGTTGGAGCCGGGGGCCCGCAGGTCGACCGCCCGGATGTACTTAATATGACACTTTATATTAATGTATATCTATGTAGCAACACAACACAATGTGTATCTGGAACTCCACACTACTCCATTGGACATCTCTTAGCTTTAACATTAAAATAATACACTCTATTTAATTAGGAATGTACTTACAATAGTATAATCTCTCAATAATTTATAATTTTGATCACAGTGTCCTTAACTGTTAATTTTAACGTATAATACAATTCCGAGTCGAGACGAATATGTCGACATATAAAATACTGAGCAATAGAAAACAATTATACAACGAGTGGCCTAGCGCTAACGCAATAGATTCATCTATAATCTTAACAATATTACCTTGTTCGTACGATTGGCACTAGGATACCAAAAGGCGTCCTATCGATATTTGGTATTGTGAATGATCAGTGTCCACATACAACTTCGGCGACGAACGTTAACTCGAGCAACGCGCCCGGCCCTGACTTAGCATTACGTTTGACTTGAGGTAGAACATAGGGATTAACTATAAACTATACAATAGGTAATTAGGGTTAAACTAGGAATGTTATAACTGTCAAATGGCAACATACAGCTGTACTACTTAACATCTAATTATACAGTTTGTGTGCATCCGAAACCGAACCGATTTGATATTAAATATAATAATAAAGTTGAATATATTACGTAACACTCATTACTGTACACTATTCTAGATATAGACTCAAAACAGATCAACTGACGTCACTGACGACCGCAGCGGCTCGGCGAGCACAAAGAGAACGGACCCCCGCGCTAATAGAATCTGTACTATATAAGTAACTAAAGAAGATTAATGCATAGCTTTCCTTTTAGAACAAAGAAATTACGCAAATTTGGCTACACATATCACAAGTGAACGCTTACTGGCGACGACGACGTAACTATATACAATAATTGAAGTATCCCTGTAGCGAGCGCGACGCGGAGCGCGGAGTGCTGGCGGGCGTCTATTTGCGTCTGGGCGCGTGTTCGTGCGCGGGCGGTGCGCGGCGCGCGCGCAGGTTGTGCAGCAGCGCGCGCAGCTGGTGCACGTGCATGCGCGTCACGCTCGGGTCGCCGCTGGCCTCCAGCCATGCCAGGAACTTGTCGCCGTGCTCGAGCGCCTCCGCCGCGCCCTCCTCCCACTCCCCGTTGGCGGTGGTCTCGCTCTTCGCCTCGCCGCCAGCGCTCTGGTTGCTGTTGTTGAACAGCAGGTTGTCCAGGACGGTGCGCGCTTTCGTTTGGCTTCTCCCGCTGTCGTGGCTCTTTTCTGAGGGCGGCTCCTTGTTCTCGGAGCCGATTTCTGGACTAGCTACAGGTTCAACCGCTCGGGGCTCCTCGTAGCTCGTTTCACGAGCTTCTTGGCTTCGAGGCGGCTGCGGCTGTACCAATTGTAACGGACTAGTGGCACTACGCTCTGCTTCCATCTTTCCTTTAGTTAGTTGGGAGTAGAGAATATTTTCTGCGGTTTTGTCTTTGGGAACTTGAGCGGCCGGCTTATGTTTGTCCTCCGGGAGGGGCATCGCTCCTCCGAACTGTTTGTAGTACTGCCAGAGCCACGAGTTTCTGTTGTAGTCGAGATGTGAGTTGATGGGGGCGGCGGCCGGGGGTATCGGCTTGGGCTGGAGACTCGGTTCACTGGTTTTGCCGAGTTGTAAGGGGTGCGCCGCCGTTGTCTGCGCGGTGAGGTCGAGCATCGCCTGCTGCGTCTTCAGCCAGTACCAGAGCGAGTCGTCCACGGGCTGCGCGGCGGCCGCGTGCGCCGCCGTGCTGTGGTGGCTCGACTTGGACGAGCTGTGGTGGCTGTGCCGGTACGGGTCCGAGTGATGTGATTTGCTCCTGTGTTTGCTTTCGTTCAAGTTGAGGACTCCATTGTGGGCCGGTTTTGGCGAGCGAACCGAGCGGAGCGCCCTGCTGGCGGGCTGTGCCGAGAGCGCGGAGAGGCCCGGGTTGAGCTGCGCCAGCAGCGTCAGGTTGGTGGCGATCTCGTTGAAGGAGAGGCCCAGGTGTGAGTGTGAGAGTGGCGGCAGGTGCGCCAGCCCCGAGAGCGGGCTGATGGCGCTCATGGAGACGCTGGCGCCGGGGTCGGGGCGGCGGTCGCGCGGCGGGTGCGAAGGCGGCGAGGGTGGCGCGCGGCGCGTGGTGAGCTCGACGGGCGCCTCGGGCTGCGGCGCGGGCGGCGGCTGCGTGAGGTCGAGGCCGGAGGGTGCGGGCGAGGCGGGCGCTACCGGCGACTCGGTGCGCGCGCGCTTGTCCGGCGGCTCGCCGTCGTTGCTTTTGTCGGTGTCGGGCGAGGAGAGCCGCGAGGTCATGTAGCGCAGCTTGTCCTCGTTCTTACACCAGCCGCGCAGCGTCGACTCGGGCACGCCGATGTCGCGCGCCACCGACGCCTTCGACTCGCCGTCGTTCACGCGCTGGATAGCCTCGATCTTGTCGCCTGGGGTCAGGGCGCGCATCGGACGCTTGCCCTTTGTCGCCATACTGACCTCTCAGTACCTACGACAAACAAATTGTACATTAGTTTTACGATTATTCACTTGTTTTTACCGGAAGCAAAAAATAAAGTACAGGGTTGAAACTTAATATATAATTATTACCTATAACTTAATTCAATTAAGTTTTTAACTCAAGGGAGCTTACCCAACCTTATAAAACAGAAATAATAACCGAATTTGTAATTTTTAAAAGTAGGTAACAAAAAAGTATGTTTTTAAAAGAAATAAACCTTTAGCAATGTTTATGTTAAAATGAATAGCAAATGCCAATCAATCAACCGAACAAATTGCACCTGAACTATTATCATGCGCTCCTCCTTACTAACTGAGCAATTCAAAAAACCCAAAACATCTACAAGTGTAAAAGAAATTGCCACTCGGTGAAACTGATAACACCATTATCAATCCAAATAAATAGCGAAACATTTGAACAAAACATCAACTATAAAAACATTTAGGCGGAAAGCTATAAAGTTACGAAAAGATAAACAAAAAGAAGACATAAAATTATGACCTACGACAACAGTGGGCGGGAAAAGTTGGCGGGTCGTTGACACGCTGACCTTGCGAACGGTTACCGTAGTTCCACCAGTCACCGCTAGATGGCGCTACGCGTATGTTAACCAACACTGTATTGTATAGCGATACTAGTTTGTTTTGAAAATTGTATCGTGAACTTGAGATTAGCCTAGACATTGTCGGGTTAGTTAGGGAAGTGTTTATAGAAGTTGTTAATATTTAATGTGCTGCATCTTTGTGTTTTAAGTTTTTAACCGACTTTCTGTAATTTATTATTTGTGGGCTTTATTTGTTCCATTTCTTATAATTACTACCATAATGTTTATTATTATGTTGTTTGGTATTATGTTTGCGAATAATAATTATTGAATGCTACTTTTGGCTGCAATTACGGTTCTTTGTGCTTAATTTTATTTTAATATTAATGAGTTGAATTATTGTTCTACGTGACTCAACTATGCTACGGATTAGACCCTTTGCTACGAGACGCTACGACAGTTGGCTACGAGATTATCTGTTAATTTATGTTTAGAAAAAAGCTTTTAAAAATTACTTAAGTTTTCTGACTTATGGCGGATTTTTTGAAACAGAATCTGTATCAGTGTTATGATTATAGTTTTGACTATTGAATATGTTTTTGATACGATGATTTCGACGAACAAAGCTAAAAAGTAGCGTTAATCAAAAATATCCTCTATTCTATAGTTTCAATATTTATATTCAACTATGAAAGTTACGTGTTAATTACGAGTAACATTTATTGGTTTATAGAAGAAATAGAGACGCAAATAACGCAATTTTTTATAAACTTTTTAAATAAAGTAGGTAGTTATTAGAAAATTATATTGAAATATTTATTCAGATATAACGAAAAAACGCACCGAACACAAAGCTTAAAGCTATCTATAGAAAACTGCAGCATTTAAAATGAAAGTGAAACATTTAAACAATTGAAACTACATAAACTTGATTTAAAAATAAATAAACAGAAAAAGGACAAAATTATAATTAAAATTACGCAACTACTTAATATGTTTAATAGCTAAACTTACTTGAGAATGCACGTGGGTATTGTTTACAGTACAGTCCAGTTGAACATGTAATATAACAACAACAGTCAATGAATGAATCCAAACAAATAGAGGGCACAGTCGCGCGCGGCGCGGCACTGGTCACTGGTGATTGTAAACACTGTCGCGTGCGAGCGCGCGGGATATGACGTGCGGCCGGTGTGACGCGCGGGCCGCGACTGAGCGAGCGAGCCGGGCTCCGCGCGCGCCCGGTGATAACGCTCCGGCGACCGTCCGGCCACCTCCTTTGTGTCCGTCCGCACAGCCCGCGCCCCGCGCCCCCGCCCCCGCGCCCGGCCGTCTTGCCAGCCACCCTCCGTACACGCCACCTACTGCGGCACCCGTAATTAATAAAAAAACACTCCACAAAAGTTTTTGCTAAGTTTGAGCGCGATCGCTTTCTCGCAAACTTGTAAGTGTGGAACTTTGTCACACAATAACTTGTCTCGTCTCGCGCTCGTCTACGGTGATAGTTGGCAAGTAATTACGCGACACGACGCCGGCACCGGTGTGAACGGGGCTAATCTCTTTCGTTATACATACTTATTCAAACTGATAGTTATCATAAGCGGTTAGTTAGCCGTTATCTTTTACTCGATCTTTTCAAATGCTTTGCTACAGAATCTCGTAGCGTTGTGTATGCTACGCGGCGCGGCTGCGTAGCGTTCTTTGTTAACAACATCGGTTGTATTAACATAATGATGGCTGCCGCGGCCGCGGTCCCGCGCTCATTTTAATATTAATTGATGCACACGCGGCTGCCTGGGTGTCAACATGGAGCTCCTTGGAAGGAATACTAATGATCATAGATTATTCATTCGTCGTTATGCATTTTACCGGACCTCGAATTGATTTATCACGCGGTGAATTGTAAACACGTAAGGACAACACACGCGGACGCATTAGTCTTAGTGAATCATTTTGAGAGATAATGATAACTAATAACAATATAACAAACAGTTAAGCCCTTATGCACTTATGCTTATGCTTTGTTTTTAATTAGTGCAACCTCGTGAAAGTACCTAGAAACAAAGTTTATAACAAAATTTAAGTATCTTTACAAAACGGTTCAGGTGCTTGTAAATCTTGTAATAGTTAATTTGACCGACTTCGTTTATTTTCATTCATTTCACAAGTAGTAAGTTACGTTCTCAACTTCATAAAGAAATTGTAAACTTAGTAACAACGCCGTGAAATGAATTAGTAGTAAAATGATGGATATTGAGGAAAGTTGAAGTACCTACGGTTGTTTATTGATAGGAGATTGATGTTCTGAAACGAACTGGTTCCTTCGTAACATATAAAGAGCCTTTAGAATCTAATGATACAGAAAAGGATTATATCTTTACTAATATAATAAAACTGAAGAGTTTGTTTGTTTGTTTGTTTGCGCTAATCTTAAAAACTGCCAATCCGATTTGAATAATTCTTTTTGTAACAAATAACCACATTCAACGGGAAGGTTTTAAGATATTTTTCATCCCAAAATTCCTACGGGAATATGCAAAGCGGGTAAAACCATGGGGTGCCTAGCATTTTTATGAATGAATGGATGGTAAACTTTGGTTGGTCACCATCAAACGCGAAATTTAGTTTTATTTTTATTATGAACAATCCAAGTATGTAGTGATTAAAAACTTTACACTTTGACCGACGTTTACTTCCGTACTACGTGTTATATTAATCCATATATTCTATCAAAGGTATCGTGGGGGGCAGCGTACGTTTAAACGTAGGTACGATTCAAACATGTATTGCATATGTCTAGAGTTGGAATTAATGTGAGACTTTCTTCAGAATACAAGCGTTTAAATTATGAAGTTGAGATAAACAGAAAAGCCTGATTTGATTTACTATATTGTTACTAACCGAGCCCACGGCGTTACCCGCGTTGTACCCGTTTCCACGGGAATTTCGGAATTAAATGTATCCCATGTGTTTTTCTGATGTACAACCTATATTACTGTAAATTTTCATCCAAATCCGTCCAGTAGTTTTTTCGTGAAAGAATAAAAACATATACTTAAATGTACATCCTCACAATCTTTCGCATTTATAATATTAAGTAGGATAGGATAGGTTTAATAATTAAATTAATTTCGACAGCCTCTTCAATTCACAATTCCATTAGGTATTTGACAATTTAACTCACGGTAGCACTTACGCCAAATTATCTAATCGCTACAGCCACATCTTTGTATTAAAGACGTTGACAAATCAAGTATTACCGAAGACTGAACGCCTAGAGATTACAATACATTGTACAATATTTATCAAAAACGATATTGTGATCTTGTTTCATTGTTTATTCGTAAACAGTTTCGTGTACATTATTATATGAGTATCGAAGCAGTAAGTACGTTGTGTACACGTGGGTATTACGGTTGTTTGTGTAGGTGTAGGTAGGTATTAGTGTTGGGTTTGTGTCGTACGGTCGTACCTGTGTTTCAGATGTGAGTGTGTATGTTTTGCCGAGGCCGCACAAAGGCCCCCGGCCCAGCGGCCGCCGACTCGCGCGATTTACGACGCGTCGCCCGCACTGTATTTCGGGCATTGCCGATCTACATTACTCGGTAAAGAGTTTGGATGTGACATTTTAGACGGGTATTTGTATAAACACGATTGTAGTACATAAATGAAAAGGTTTGCTCCGTTTTCGTAATCTAATTAGTAATTTCGTAATATCGTTCGTAAATTACTTTTTGAAGCAAATGTTGAAAATATTTTTCAATAGGTGAGTATTTAAAAATAGTATTAATTTCAATGCATTGATTCATAGATTTAGTATCTTCGGTCTTATCTCTGTAGCTCAACATTTTTATATCTCAGGTATAAATAATATTTATCTTCGTCACCTAGACTTTATACCCAAAGTCCGAGTCCGAACTCTACATGTCGTGTCATACAGCTAACCAACGAAGGCGATGCATGGTCTGACTGAACTGAGATGCACTTGACCTTGCACCGTTCTATACAGTAGTAGTTCTATATTGCCACATCCAAGTTGAACTATTTTCTATACTCCATGTGTTGGTTCTCTAGTGATTTTGTTATCGGCAGCGCGCCGCGCCCCGGCGACATCCGACGCCGTCGCCATTACCCCCTCCTCGTGGACCTACCCTCAAACGCATACCGGATTCAGACCTACTCCTTGTGAGGATTCTAGATGCTCTGACTCATACACTGGGTCCGCAAGACGTGAATACACTCCTTGTTACCACACTCGAATGCTAAACGAACTATCCGCGTGGACTATATAGATACATACTCTCTAATAGATGTGTTTGGTATATGTGATACGATTTGAATGCCTATAGGCCTAATACATAAACGCTAATTAACAGCATTTTAGCTACCAAATGATTTGTCCCTTTTCGACATACGCTATTTTATAAAGAGAAAAAGGGATATAAAACTTTATAACAGTGAATTAGTTATTACGTAGAGAGTTAATAAATAAGGCGGTGAGTTTATATATTTGCCTATGTCAGTTGTCTTCTTAAGACTTCTTAAGTACTGTTAACTTTAACTGAAACATTGATACTGATTTCTTAAGTTTAAGCGATCACTACTCACTTTACATTTTTATCTGAGTAAAATAAAAGCGAAGTGTATCCATAAACGTAGTTTAAATTCAAAATGATTTCATTTTACTAGTACAGGCACGCCACGTAAATGTAAAGCTTTACATAGAACATTATCATATTCAAACTTGTATAATGGTTACTGACATGTCAATGAGAATGTTCACATTATAATAAGGTGATAATGATAAAGTACTAGAGTGCTTAATATTTTGATGGGCTGACTGTACCATTTATTATTTTTGTGTTTGTGGCGTCCTAAAAAGCTGGCATACGGGTGAACGAATTGTATGTTTTGTCTATAGTATACATAATTGTAATCGCGAGTATTAGCTTAGTTAAGTATTTGTGTTTGTGTCGATTATGTTTTCAATATTATTGTGTAATGTTTTCAATGTAAACGCGAAATGATGCATCATCGTAACTGCCACCACACAAACAAACATAACACATTATTAGGAAAATATGCAACAAAAAGATTAGGTGCTTCTTTTTGAATGCGTGCGTATTTTTAATTTTCCTAACTGAATAATACGTTTATATGTGTTTGTTTATAATATTCATTGTGTTGTTCTGTTGGTTACACTTACATATCAGTTACAATTACACATCTTGTTTACTAATTAGAAAAGGCTTTCTTATGGAAGTCACATAATTCAATGCGAACTAAATCGTAACCTCTTTTTGTCTCGAGTCCTACTAATACATATTATAATTGCAAAAGTTTGTGAGGATGTATTTATGTATGTTTGTTACTCTTTGACGCAAAAACTACTTGACGGATTTGGATGAAACTTTATAGTAATATAGGTTATACATCAGAATAACACATGGGATCTTATAATATCTAGTATATATTGGGAATAATATTTGAATATGGCGATATGGGTTTTTATTTTCACCAATAGTGACCTATATTTCATTGCATAATATAACAAAATGATAATTAAAAGTAATAATAATAACCACAAGTAGGTAATTTCTGACGTAACAGTTCGCATTGATAAATGTTTGGTTAGCAAAAGTCCAGCTCAAATTCCCGGTCGGTTTCCTTGTGTGAGTGACACATTCGTGACGTTTACAATGCTATGCACCTAATATTTTGTTTATGTATTACGTAATCCTACTTTAATATTATAAATGTTTTAATGTAAGTTTGTTACACTTTCACGCAAACACTACTGAACAGATTTGGATGAAACTTTACTGTAATATAGTTTATACACCAGAATAACATATGGCATACGTTTTTCCCAAAATTCGCGCTGGACCGGGTACAATGCGGGTGAAACTGCGAGGCCCGACTAGTACGTAAATAAATACGTGTGTATGTTATATGTACTAGCAAAGTGTGGGTGCGGGTAGGAGCTTGTACCCGTTTTCATAGGAGTCATTGCCCACACAAATTGCCCAAAACCTTCCTCACAAATGAAGCTACGAGTATCTTGTCCAAAAAGGACTATCCAAATTAGAATGAAAGTTTGTTGCCGATACAATGCATTGAGATTTGAGATGCTCATGAATTTGAAAATATTTTTGAATACTTTAAATATATTATTTTTATTTCACCGTAGTAATAGTTAAGCTCCATTGAGGTTGAGTAAACCTTTCCTAGCTGAATATAACTTAAATCCAAATACCTACGTAGCTAATAAATAAACGAATACCTATTACGTAAACCCTACGTAACAGTAATATATCAAATAGTTTTACCGTTAAATAACTAGGGACAATAAACAATTAACTTCTTCAATACGCGTTTGTTTATGGTTTGGAGGAAAACAGATCTAAAGTACTTCATGTTACGACATACATACGCTACGTCAAATTAGATAGTTTTACCGAGGAGTTTTACTTCACATCAACATTATGGTAAAACGACTTTACTACGGGTAAAACCACTTTACTTTACGACGTCATATTTATATGTGACGTCATTATTTTTAGGAATATACAAAAAGTTGACACAGTGACATGTGAGATCTTACTGTGGCGGGGTTGCGGGTTCTAGTGCTGCTCGGAGTCTACAATATGTGCAGACATAGTTGCAGGCGACGACGTCTGGGTGTCAATTGTATATGTTCATACAGGTATAGGTTCCAAAATGCAAGCTTATAGCTTAGTTTGGGTCTAAATAACCATGTGTGAATTTGTCCGGGTGTATTGGTTATTATATAGTTGAGCAAAGGTCCAACAATGGAATGACACGGGCTAACAGCACCTATATACTTACTATTAGTTTCGTGAATTCTAACTATAGTATCAGATAAATCCCCTTGAATGCTTGAAATTTGCATTCACAGCTCACATAATGATGTAGGTATAAACATTAATATCGAGCTATAATTGGTAAGGTATGAAACTTTCTAGGAATATATAGCACGTAAAATTAGTTTTCAATATTGGCCGACGTATTTATTTATTACAAGCCGCGCCCCCATTTCACCCCCGTTGAACCCGTTACCGTGGTGAATTTCGGCATAAAAAGTGTCCCATTTCTTATTCCGATGTATTACCGAAATTAGCGCCACCGTGCTTCGGAGGGCACGTTAAATTGTCGGTCCCGGTTGTTGCAATCGCTAGACCATGTCAGAGGCCTTTAGGAGGTCTAAAAACCCTGACACCAGGGTTGGCCATGGACCTACTCGAGCTTAGTTACCGAAATTTAAGTAAAGTTCAATCAAATTAGTCCGTAGTTTTTGCGTCATAGAACAAACATACATCCTCACACGAAAGTTACTGTTTTCTTGTAATATTAGCGTTATAGAAGGCTTACAGATAACAACAATAATTTTATCTACACTAATGTTGTAACATTCTACTTATGTTTCCAATACTTGACTTATAATTACTACTGTTATAGCGCAGGCAACTAAAACACTCAATTTAAGCAATTGCACATGATGTTATAATATCCACATCGATATCGTAAAATCTCATTATAACATCATTATAAAGCGACCAATTAACCTGGCGAGCCTTATGTCAAAATCCTCATACTAGTTGTATAAAATTTTGATATTAGGCTGGCTTTTGAAAACAGTTGGGTTATTTTTACGTATGTTTAGGTCACACATAACATCGATCGAACAAATGAAGCGTATTTCAATTTATTTGGATTGATAATTAATTTGCGGTTTGATAAACCGCACTTATTTGCTTTTATCTATAGTGGATTTTCGTGAGTATTTTCGAAGGCCATGCAGCGGTCAAAAGGCACACTCGTTTTAGATAATATTAGTTTTTACAAAGTCAAGTTGTGTAGAGAAAGGGATCGCGTGAGGCTTAGACAATAGTTGTTGTTGTCACATACATTTTTCGCGTAACGTTTTAAAAAAAATAATGTTCACAGACTAGCGGTAAACCCAAAATTCAATATCACTATCACTTCACTACATAGTATAAAATAAAGTCGTCTCTTTTTCGTGTCTGTCACACTGTTTGTCTGTCTGTATGCTTAAATCTTTAAAATTACGCAACGGATTTTAATGCGGTTTTTTGTAATAGGTAGAGTGATTCAAGAGGAAGGTTTTTATGTAAAAAAAATCCCGAAATTCCCACGGGAACGGGCACAACGCGGGTAAAACCGCGGGGCGCTGCTAGTACTGTATATAATCGATTTTCTCAAAAATTGCTGAACAGATTTTCATGCAATTTTCACCAACATATACAGTGATTCAAGAGGAAGGTTTATGGCTAATTTTAATGGCGAAATTCTCACAGAGATGAGTACAACGCGGGTAAGACCGTGGACCTGCTGGTCTTTAGTAATCTCTGGAACCCATTTTTCAAATCCGAAAAAATAGGAATGCATATGTTAGACACTTTTAAGAGGAAGGTAATAAGTAACTTCATCCCTATATTCACACTAAAATGGGTACAACACGGGTAAATCTGCTTGTTATTTAAGTACGTATTGTTATGTACAAAATGTATATAAGTATGTGATGTTTCGCGTCGTTACGGTCAAATCGGCCGCGGTTGATAAAGAGTGCGTTGGACTCGCCTCAAGGTCATTTCAGATGACAATCACACCGCATCATATACTAAGGCCAAATAAGAAATTTAGACAGGGTGCTGTCAATAGTCGAGTTACGCCGATAACAAATCAAGGTAGGAGTACTGTGAAGTGAAGCTGAAGCTGAGTTTGGGAACATGAGTGGACAATACGTCACTGATGATATAAGTTGAACTTATTAAATTGAGGTGTGGTTTCGTTGCACCTTTACCTTAATGCGTAGATCGTGTACGTTATGTGACAGGACGTAATTTAGCATGCTTAACCGTGTTATTCGCAACACAACTCTGTTTTATTAGGTCTGAGATCAGCTATGTATTGTACATGAAATAAGTAAATAGCTGTCACAATGAATTGCAGTGATTAAACAAAACGACCAAACGTGCCACAAAAAATTCGTTATTCATTTATTTAATGTTAAAACGTTAAGCAACGTTTGTCTGGATGGGTAACAATAGTTTCCGTTTTTACGTTAAGTGCCATATCTGTGATTGAGCTATGTATTTATTAAACTTCATATTTATTTAGTAAGAAATTATTTTACATATATCAAAGTTTTGGGAAAAATATTTCCGCCAAAACTATGTTTCAACAAGCCAATATTCACCAATTACACGAACAAAGAAAAACTACACTTGTAAATACTGAAAAAGGCGGGATGACTGCCGTTTTCACCGGTTGTCCGTAAAAATCCATGGACCTGTTAGTTTTGGACGTGAGCGCCGCCGAGCCATACGGTTTGATGGGGCTCTCATGCATTGTGTCGGCCGCGGCGGATGTCACAACGCTACCATTGCGTTCCTTCTAAAAACTATAATCTGATCTAAGTTTTATACTCCAACAGTTAAGGTCGATTTCAGCTTGATTTCGGCGCCTCTAGTTGGTAAACAACACAATAAGTTTTCTCTGTAATTGTTATCGCGACACCGCGACTGCATAGGGCCGCTCCGCGCCCGGCGGCGCTGCAGGGCTGTCACTCAATCATAAACAAATAATAAAATCAAGTTCAGACCTAGTACACGATTAATTGTATATTATTTTGATAGGTATCTTTACCTAAACCGTCCTTCAACAAAGGTACAACCTTCTCCAGCGAACTTTTTGTAAAAATATTTTAATTATGTCTGGGGTTGCACATCCCAGTTTAAAGGTTTAATCCTAGTTCGTACTGAGTAAGAGGCAACGCTAGTAGTAGTATCCCATTGATAAAGAAAACTAGCTCACTTTAGTAGAACCACGGTAGAGTTACTAACTCTATTTAGCAACTCTCGACTCTACGGATGTAGAGTCTAAAGGTAGCGTGGTGATTACGTTTAATCCCCGCTCTATCACTACAATCGACTTGTGAATAATATTAATACATAGTCAACTAACTTTCATAATGTCCATACGTTTTAAGAGACTTTGACATTCATTTGACACCTGAGACTACAGATAAAAAATATATTCAGATTAAAGTTTTTAACCGACTTCAAAAAGGGAAAGTATCTCAATGAGGGTTTTCACGAAAATGACACTTTTGACAGATTTCTGGACCTCACGTCTCAGTGCTGCCGCCTAGTGGGTGTCATTTCTGAAAACCCTCATCGGACCGTATTTGCTTTTAATGCTAAACATCATAAACTTTTAACATAATTTATCAAGAATCAACAATTACTAAGTACTGACAAGATGTAGTTTGCACACTTAACATTGCCTACATCTAGTCTAGACTTACGATACAGTTATTATTATCTTATTACGTACGACTTGACGTTAATTACATTTGATTAGAATATTCAGTGTATGTTACACGTAAAGTTGCGTTCCAGCCGTTTTGGAAAGCTGAACGGAAACCGGTTTTGATTATGTGTGGACTTTATTATTGGAATTTATGGCTTAGATTGCTTAGTTTAGGCTAAAATCTTGCATACTAATAATACTAATATTCTAGTCTAGAATCTAGATTGCTGCAGTAGAGTCAAAAAGACGTTTAATATATTATACTAGCAGCGCCCCGCGGTTTTAGGCGCGTTGTCCCCGTTCCCGTGGGAATTTCGGGATATTTTATACATTTAAACCTTCCTCTAGAATCACTATATCTATTTAAAAAAATCGCGTTAAAATCCGTGCAGTAGTATTTGACTTTATCGCGAACAGACAGACAGACAGATCCGGTGGGAGATTTTGTTTTATACTAAGTAGTGATGGTTAAGAAGTCACAATAAGGATTGATGCAGCTTGACCAATAGAAAAGGTGGAACTTCTATAAGAGCGTAACCGTGCATTGGCGGGCACTTTACATTCTCGCTTGTTTTTAGATCATCTCATGGCCTTGAGGCGGTCTAAAACTCCTACGCCAGGGTTGGCCAATTCTAACTTACTTCTAGGTAAGAGTAAACTTACAATTTTAAACGTACTAGAGTAAACGCACTAGAGTAAACGTACTATAGTAAATGTACTAGAGTAAATGTACTAGAGCAAACGTACTAGAGTAAACGTACTATAGTAAATGTACTAGAGTAAATGTACTAGAGCAAACGTACTAGAGTAAATTTTATTAGAGAAAAATAACTATAGTATACTTACTGACTAGAGTAAAGCCGTCGTAGCAGCCCTAGGGCCGGCGCGAGGCGGCGAGGTCGCGGCACGTCTGACGCATTGATAATGCGGACCAACCCTACAACCTTCAATCGAGCATGTCATGAGTTCGGTACTTATCATACGCACCACACTTTCATAAAACTACATTATACATATGATACACTATATATTTCTTTGCAGCGCTCGTGGCTTAGTTTGACTATGTTAAATCATTGCGATTGTTAAACAACGTGCTACTTGGATGGGTGGCCGATAGTGGCATTGCTATCTAAGCGCTATCGTGCTATGGACGCACGTTAAGCATTCAGTCCTGGTTGTTACCTTTACGAAATGAATGTATGTACTACATATCAGATGATGTCACATTTAGTTAATTAATAGTAGCAGTGCCTCGCGGTTTTACCCGCGTTGTGCCCGTTCCCGTGGGAATTTCGTGAATTTTCATTTTCATACATATAAACCTTCCTCTTGAATCACTTTATCTATTCAAAAAAACCGCATCAAAATCCGTTGCGTAGCTTTAAAGATCTAAGCATACATAGGGACAGACAGATAGCGGAAATTGACTTTGTTTTATACTATGTAGTGATAATATAGTACCTACTCGTATACCCCACGATTTGCATGGTTTCCTATGAAGGCTTTGTCGCTAGTGGAAAAATGACAAAGATAGACTTCGTCTAATAGGCTACACCATAATTTATTATAGCCGCACTGTATCGACGTCTTCAGTGAGAATAGAGGCCTTTGATCTACAATGTGACATTACGGGCTTCAATTAATACTAAAACTGGCTGCGCCCCGCGGTTTCACCCACAGCGCACCCGTTCCCGTGGGAATTTTGGGATATTTATTACTTGTTATTATTCTATTCCAGACCCAGATGAATAAAATAAAAAAGTATCATTAAAATCGGTTGAGCCGTTCTCGAGTTATAAATAGTAAAATAGTCTATCTAACACGACTTTATTTTATATATATTTTATATTTTTTATATAGATGTTTAATAATCACTGTAAACCCAACAACAATGAACTCTCCCCAACAAACCACTACTAAAACTGAAACAAATCCCCGTAATCTATGTTTAAAACTTTAATCGGCTAAACAGTGAAGATGATCTCAGTCAAATGTACCCCCTAATAATGAACTAGTTGCGTACTATATTGATAAACCAATGTGGAACAACCCTAAAGTGTCGGCCGGCGCGGCGGCGGTGGAAAGGTCATAAAACGATTTTAATTAGTTAAAACGAGCCATAATCGTATGATACACAAGGGCTGCAACAGGTGTCGACAAATAACGCCTATTTTATAGATTTTGCATATTATTACGTTTGTTCCGTTAATTTGTTGTTGGGGATTGCTTCCCCTTCTTAACTTTAATTGTTTTCAGTATTTTCATGTTCTGTTTCGTTATTTTGAATTCTTCAGTACGCTTTTGTTGTTTGTTCTATTGATTGTGGATAGCTTTTATTGTCTTATTCTGAATAACTCTCGTTAAGTAATCTCTATAAAATAATGTATGAATTTGCATTAAAATTAAAACAAAAAATAACCCTATCTTTCAAAAGACGTTATGACTGTCCGTGGAAAGTTCTGTCCCGTGTCATTAACATAACTTTGTAATAATAATGGCCACATTGTATTATTCCTGTAACTTGATACGCTCTGTACCAGTTTCAACTGCCTCTATTTTTTGTCAACATCTATAATAACACGGAAAGATCCCGCGGCAGCCAGTGACCCTCCATCTATTGTCTATGCTAAGGAAATGTAACTGGCACAATGCACAAAAGTTACTTGGCCGAAAAAAGTCGCGGCTACGCGGCAATGTCTATAGAATAATTGAGTGACAGTTGGGTGGTTATTGTTTTGAGAAAAAAAAGTTGAATAGACTTGTTAGTCTTTGAACATTAAACCCTTTTATTGAGGTATGGAGACGTTATGAAAATGTTAAGCACAAAATTTTTTCATCTCCACTCATTTCGTTGATTGGTCACAACTTTTATGTTTAAAAATAAATACACGTCACCACCTTGTCGTGCCCGTAATAATCATAAACTCTTCGCAGAAATGTAATCAAACCCTCATTAGCACTGATCCGTTCAGTCTTCCATAAATCGAACTCATTTTAAGTTTATGGTTAAAAGTAGTATAACATAGTAGCTCTCTCTCTATATGTATGTATAACTACTGCCATTTAAATTGTATGATCAATAGGTACATTTCAATAATTCTGATGTGCATTACATAATTAATATTTCATATTGTTCTTACTTCAATTCGAACATTTTCAAAAGAATATGGACGCTAATAATATTTTATTTATTTAATATTTTATTATTACAATTCGTTTGCAGAGAGACAAGATTATTTGTTTGTATTTTCCTTTGTAATACGTGTAAAAGTAAAATATATTGTTATTCTGAGTTGTAATTATGTACTTAATATCCTTTGTATGATTTTAAACATTTAGTAATTATAATTAGTGACGCGAGTATTTGAGCTTAGTAAAGTATTAAGGGATTAAATTATTACGTGTATTATTCACAGAGTTAATATCCTTATTGTTCAGGTAACAATACAATATTAATACAAAATATTTGAAATTAGGCATGGTCTAAAAAACAAGGTATATCCCCCTTATTTGCGTTAAAATTGTAATTGTAAGAATTCGTCGTATTTATGATTCGCGTCCGGCCGGCCGTCTCTTGGCCGTAATGGGCGCAGTGTTTCGGTAATAACAATGCGGGGCCCGAAGGTCCCTTTCAATTAGTTTTTACGCGGTCGCGCCGCGCAGATAATGATTTACTACTGCGAAGGCGTAATCGCGGGCATCGCACGTTTCCCGGAAAGTGCGACAATAACTACACAGCTTAATGAACAGTTTGTACCGTGTTTATTGTTCGACGCATTTCGCACCCTCGGGTTCCACCGCTCGGCTGCATGTTACATGTGAAAGCTTTTGCGTTGCGACCCGGAGCGGGGAGCTCGAACACCCGTTATATTATTATTTCACGCTTCTATTTAGCGATGGAGTTTTGTTGGAGCTTTCTAGATCGTAAAACTCGGATCAGTGATGTGGAGTCGTCGACCGCCTGGTCACAGGTCTCGACAATACACGTTAATGTACCGGACTATACAATGTTAATGGCAATAAATACAATATTTACGACTTATTAATTAACTTTGTGATCATCTTTACTGTTAATTAGTAAATGCGATCGAACTCGTGTTAAGTTTAACACGTATTGTATAGATAGGCGTCGCCAACTCTACTGCACAATATTGCATCAAACTACGAGTACGCTATGACTCAATGTTCGTTTTAGAAGGATTCGATATTTAAAAATCCCGTGATATTTACAAAGGTTTTGTATTCGTATACGATTCTGTTTTTTTTTTTTTTTTTTTTTTTTTATTATTTTTATTTTTTTTTATAATTTGGCATCACATGGTATGTACACGATTCTGGTTCTTGTTTTGTGAAAAAAGTTAAAAGGCTTGACCATACCATAGAGTATACAGCTTGAATTACATAGAGTATGAATCTAGTAAATTAATGTTTCTCTATATGCCGAGTACCTATTCGAACACTTGGAATCGTGAGTAGCGGCATCTCGGATGTGCGTGACGAATCTAGAGACGTCAGGATGAATGTGTCACTATGCAGCCCCAGGATCCAATGACGCAACTAGCGTAGGTACTACACACCTAGGCAGCCTATAAATACTCTGAACGCGGTTATTAGAAGTTTTCTCAGAATAGGTAGGACGCTTTCAGTTGGAAGTAGGAAGAGTGCATTTTTACTGCATTTTATTTTTTATTGTTTTTAATCATTTATGAAATCTGTATAAACCAAGCAAGTACCGTTTATAGTTGTAGGATTAATATCTTCCTACAGTTGTACGACTAAGCTCTTTGTCTTTACGTGTTTCCTATCTAACTCGAGCTGACTTTTGAGTCGTAACATAAAAGTTATTAGATTTAATATCCGCCACACGTCGGTTGGCGTGTGCTTGTATTTTTCTGGTTAACACCAAAAGCGGGCGCTCCTAGCCGTTCGTAATATACCTACTTATAGGTGGTCTGTGTAGTGTTGCAACACCGCGCGCTGACAATTAGCGACGAACGGCAACGTCGCACTGCGCGGATGTAAAAACCCGTGTATGTACGTGTAATAGCCGCGGCGATTCTCAGGTAGAAGGATAATGAGAGGGCAGGTACGCGACTACGCGTCGCGCTCACGGAAACAATACGTCTGGATGCGCCTTATTACAGCCCACTGCCGCCACACCGCGCCGCGCCGCGCCCGCTTCGCGTGAACCGGCTTTTTTGCAGCAGATGGTGATGAATTACTTTGTCGATTAGTTATGCTAGAATAGATAGGTTGAAACGTGTTTAACAGGCAGCAGCAAGTATTTGTGTTGCCTCTGGTTCCTACTCCATTATATTCATAGTAAAGGATAGGTAACAGAAGACCATCGCGTTTATAAAATATTTATTCAACATAGGAGTTAAATTGAATTTAAAAAACTATTGAAAATACAATCCATACTGCCCCTCGTAAATTCGGCATCATATTCGGAAAAAGCGACGTTAAAAAATATACAAAAGTAATGCGAGCTTAGCCCGAGTGTGCTCATGAAATACCGATCGCGCAACACCGCTCCGTTCTGCCGACGATTGATGGTGGCAATTTTCGCGGCCGTGCCCCTTCAAGTTATAGCGTACCTATACGTATCTGTGTCGCGCTAATGGCGGCGCGGAGGCGGCGAGCGGTCGGTGACGGGCGCGTAAAATGCGTAAATGTAAATGTGAGCTCATGGTACCGCCATCCGGTCGTCTTGTCGCGAGCGGCGATAATTTAGCCGCCGCCCCGCGCCGCGCCGCCCGCTGCGCGCTCGTTACGTAAAAACGTGCCCCGGCATGCTGCACATTTGCTGCGATGCGCCAATAATTGCAGTATTGGCTCGGCTTTCTCTCCGACTCCCATAGCGGCCGGCCGCACCTGTAGGTACTCATCACTGGATGAGGCTCCGCGTTATTTCACAAACTAATTTAACTCGGCAACTTTATGATAATAGGCTCGTGTAAACCCGTGTCGGTGCCGAGAGTGTTCTATGTCCGATGTCTTGATAGAAAGTTCCCCGAGATGGGGCCGCCGATAGCCGCGTGTCGCTCGGCCCCCGCCCCCGCCCCTCCGCCGAGATGCTAATGCCGCGGATACGCATCATAACCTATAAGATTTGTACAGCCGTATTGTTCACAAACGCCAGCTCAACAAGGTGCGGACAACGATTTATGGTCTGCGCGTAGGAAGATTTATTTACCGACATCTAGGTTCATAGCCATCCTTTTCACTATCAATAATTACTCACCCGCGAAAGATTAATGGATAATAAAACTGCTTTGGTTATTGAAGTAGGTGTTATTTCGATCGGAAATGCTATTTGGCTCGTGTTTCGGTTTACGACTTGATTACAACTTTTATCTCGATTACCAATTTCCTAAGCCGCTATACGACATAGACATAATAAAAGGCATCACACGACTTGCAATAATAACCGTCATAATCATCGCCACTACCAAGTAGTCGAACCGTTGCAAAAAATGTATTTCCGTCGAAATTGTGTAACGTTAATCATCATTTATCAGCTTATCAGCGGATTGCAATTACAATAGCGGCGGGCGATGACTTATGCTATTAGTATTCACTACTCCTCCTTATCGGCTTGGGTTCGGATGCTCCGTCTCCTTGAATTGGAGCCTCGGCTACCTATTTCGTGGAAAATCCGCGCCGTTCTGTTCACAACAGTATTTTACAACAGGTAGCTAAAGCAATTGAGATGATATCTACACCGGCTTGTACTCGTAATATGCATTACTTTTGTAGGCTTTGTAGTGTGTTAGCTTTTTAATTTTATTACGTTATCTCGTTGACAATATAATCACAAGTTACCATGGCAACCGTAATATTTATGTGCGGGTTTAAATAAACATGTCGAGTGCCGACTATTATTATTATTACAGAAGTGTTGCTTAAAGGCATGTCGGGACGTGCCTTATCAAAGGGTGGCGTCCATTTTTTGTCGCGAGCGCCGCGTCTGCACACCCGTCCTTTGTGTTAGCGGGCTGGCGGAGCTGCGATCCGCGGGCGGATATTCGTGGGAACGCAAGCAAATCCGCTCCCCAGAGAAGGGGCACTCGCGGACCGCGCCGCGGCCGCGTCTCAAAAAAAACAACGTCAATTTATCGATGCGTTGTCGTGCTCGCGTGAGATCAAGTCGTTCCTGTCCTTAATTGGACCCCTTCATGTTTTTTGTTTTGCAACCGAAGGGAAACGTTGCACCGCTATTACGTAATCGCGTTGCGTTCTATCGCCGGCTATTTGTTATCGCATGTGTGTGAGTGCGCGACTGTCCGTGATCTGTTATCAGCGGACAGGTTCGCCTTGCGACATTATTATTCATTGCACATGTGGTCACGATTATACCGCGGAGTAATTACCCCGATGTGGAACGGCAGCCGCCGCTCCGCGCCGCCCGACTGCGAGAATGCTGCCAGTTTTGTGAATAGCTTATAATGTGATATATGGCATACTCTTTGTTTGAGTTTACCGCTTACAATACTACTTTGAGAGCGTTAGGTGTAACAAGGTCCGTGTTTCGCAAAATAAAAGCGATACTAAAGTAAAGATAAACATGCATGGCAGGAATGTTATTCCAAGTTGACTTCGAATGCGTAATGTAGTCTGGTAGATAAGTCGCAGGTCGCTAACGACCGGCCGCGGCCGCCCCCGCGCGGCCCGGGCCCTCTGACTGATTATCTCCACGTGTAATTGTTTCCGTCCGCGGCCAGCCCTGACTCACCCGTCGTCGCCGCCGATATCGGACTTTCAAAACTCACATCTGCGCTCGATAGCCGGTCGTAAGTCGCGCGCAAATGGCTTCCTCGCGTCGCTGCCTCTGTCTATACCTGACGTTGACGCTCGCGATCTTATTACCGAGGGACAAAAAAAACAAAGGAAGCGGCGGCGCGCCGGCGGGCGACGGTCGGTGCGGCCCTAGAGATTTATGTAGGCGGAGCGGCGCGCCCCGGACCGCGGCCGCGCTTCCTGGAAGCGCGATGCGGGCGAGCGGCCGAGGGTTGCTTTGCACGCCGAATATTGATTACCCGCTGTTCGTACTATTAATAGGAGTGACGCCGCCCGCGCGCGGCCGCCGCGCCGCGTGTCGCGCCGCCCGCTCGCATGTGCCTCCGCGCGCTCGCTCTCCGTCCATTTCGCTAATTGCTCGGCCTCGACGCTCTCCTCCTGCAAATTGTATGAAAGCTCCGTACGCCTCCGATGCGAATATCAATTAGTCACCCGGTGCGGTCCGAGATTAATGTTGAGACGGCACCGGCGAATACGTTCCTTTTATTTATTCTACGTTATCTACATCATTAATCATCGGTTCCTTGAAGATGTTTCGTCGTCTCATATTTATTTGAGGAGCCGTCAAAACAAGCGTGTTCGTTGACCTGCCGCTCGGGTCCACTGAGATTGACTGATAGAGCGTTGATTAGAACACAACAATAAACACTGCGGGTTTCCAATGTCAAGCGAGTCGAATCGTCTACGTTATATATTATGTATGATAAGACGTTGCCTAGCTTGGCTGAGTTGTGGCGGCGGGCGCTCTCTATCTAGACCAGACGTGTAGATGTGGGCATTAGCGGCGTGTTCCTAATAACGCACGGCTGGAGTGACCGGGCGGCCGCTTTCGCCGGCGCCTGTAGAAAGTTGTATATCTATGTATTGTTGCGATGCGTTAATCGCGCGTCGCGCCGCGGTCGTAGACTCCGACAGTGACCCGCGGCCGCGGGCGTCACCTTGGACAGACAGACGGCCACGCGGCTCTCGCGTGATGGTCCTACTACTAATTCCAACTATATTCGGTACTACACAATTGTTTACTGAAGCTATAAAACGCAACGTCGTCTGTCTGCACTTGATACTTTTAATTACTGGTAGGTATTACGGCTGCCTCGAATTACTAGCGACTGAGTCAAGGTACACAGTTGAAATAATAGTTTGTACAAGGTTTTTTGGCGGTTTCTACGAGTATGATGTTTTTGTACGATTATAATAATAGCGTGGTGTGGTCAAACGTAATCAGAAATAGGGAGGGCACGTGTCAATTGAAGTTAGATAGTAGTATAGAGCTCGACGCTATCTGAGAATTTGTTAAAGGTACATGTAGTCAGTAGGTAGTCTTTCGAAAGAAGGAAAGAGTTCCTACAATTTGTTTACACTTACATTATACTTACAGACATACATACAATCTTTGAACTCACACTAGGGTTAGAAGCTATTACTCAATATTTACTTCAATACCTTTTCAATACCTACAAAGTTAAGTGTAAGTGTATGATTTTTTATTTACAACACACACACACACACACACACACACACACACACACACACACACACATAATACATATTATTGTTGTCCCTACATTATCAGTCTCTAGTGCCACGTCGTTTGTATAGTACGGGTTGATATTGAATTCCCTTCAACTTGACAATGACTGATCATACGTCTCGGCATATCTGAAGTATGGAGGCATGCGGGCAAGCGAGACGTGATAAAAGTTACCATGTACTGAGATCTACTTCAGAGGATTAACAGTATCTTGGGTCGATCGGCAGGCGGTACGTCCTAGGATATATAAGTAGCTAGGTATCTCATTTTTTGTTTTATAATTACTAAAGATATTGATAGCCATGAAGTCAATATGTATTTATATCTATTATGATGACTAACATATAAATTAAACGCCGGGATTTGATCTTACTTATGAAAGTTGATGATACTTTCTTATCAATGAAAAAATAATAATTAGCCTGTAATACTGCTCGAAAGAGGCCTTTTAATTCACTGAAGATCAGTAGATACTGATCGTAAGGAGATCCTTACTGTAGGAGGATTAGACCAGAGTACAGAAAGTTAGGCGTAATCACCACGCTTGAAACCTTGAAAAAGAAATATTAATTAAACTCGACTCATTAAACGACCAAACTATAAAGTAAAACGCTACAACTTAAACAACAGCTACATATATACGTTTTACGAACAAGTTGTATAAAGTAGCGGCCGCGCCTGCGCCCGCGCATGTGTGGCGTGACCTCGCGATAGTGTCGCGCATGCGTGCTGCATCGTGATGTGTCGCGGCCCGCGGAAACAACCACTGCACTAGTTGTTTGTACTATTTATATCGGCTATCTGCGTTGTGGCGAATGTCACTGCGTTATATGCACTCGAAATAAGTATACATATTATGTTTTAAAAATAAAGTCCAAAGGACGATCTACCGAATATGTTTTTGAATTTAAAAAGAACTTAATTTAACACATGTTTGACATCTCTTTGTCGTACTTGAATATAATTGAGCGACGCATAATTTGAGTGGTGTTTGATTACTCGGGCAAATATGTACCACATTTAGTTATCTGTTTCGTAGTATTACTTTCCTATATTCATGATTTAATATCAATATTAACACTCACTTTTACGTGGGTTTCCATGAATTTGTTTGACTTAAACTGCAAGCTCACTACGGTTAACCGTCGCGATTTCTTCCGCGAAATCGCTCAAGCACTTGCATTACAAGCCGCTGGACATAACCGCAAGAGAGGTTGCTTGTATGGATTACCTTGAATCACAAAATCTCAGAAAAAATCATCGCGTATCCTGTTACTTATACAAGCAGGTTATAATAATATTAAATTGACGTATTGATACATATGCTAACCTAATTATCCGGAACCCGCCGCGTCCGACTCGCACTTGACCGGTTATTTAATTTTATCGTTTACGTCCAGACGGCCGCGACTGGTATCAGAAGATCAATCCTAATAATTTATATCTATTTATATGCGTTAAAAACATAATATTGGAAAAGTGTGCAATAAAATAAGTTATTCAAATAATAACGAGGTGTGCGACTGTTATATTATTTAGTGGTGTGTAAATATTATTGTGTGACGTTGAACAGTTTTGCACAGTTTTGAGTTGTCAACTAACTGTTTGTTTGTTCATTGCGTGTACTACGTCATATCATGGTCTGAATTATACACGAGTATGTATATATCTACTAATATAATACAGCTGAAAAGTTTGTTTGAAGTCGCTAATGTCGGGAACCACCAGTTCGATTTGAATAATTATTTTTGTATTGAATAGCCTCATTCAAGGGGAAGGTAATATGCTATTTTTAATCCCGAAAATTCCCACCTGGACGGGCACAAGGCGGATAAAACCACGAGGTGCAGCTATTAATGGAAATAAAATGTACGTGGCGATTGACATCAACATTCTTTTGTTTTCAGTTAAAATGTGATGGCTCATCTTTCTCAGTTGATAACAACTTCTTGTTTTGTTTTATCGGCTAAATTGTATTATCCTCTCGTTAACACGCTAAAAGATTGTAGTATCAGTAAGTTAAATCGCAAAATACAAATTAGTTAGTTTGGGTCTAACGGACCATGTGTGAATTAATCTTGCATATTATTATTTATTAATAACACCATCAAATATCAGGTAATATTATATTTGGTCATATTACAGGCCCAAAGGTAGGGACTTTTGATTACGCCTAATTTTCTCAGCCACTGACTGTGCTGATAACTTCAGCGAGATGAGATTTTTTTCTGCCCAGCAGTGAGACATGACAGGCTAACAATTTGACATCGTTTTCTTTTAAATAGTGGATCTAATTGCCAGAATGAGCTATTAGATCATTCTACGGGAAATTATCTAATAGCTCTTTTACCTCGTCGCTTCTCTAACACCATAATAGTAACTCACACAGTTTGTACTCATAATGATTGCGAAGCTGTGTAGTTAACGAGGCGTTCCAGTTGCCGTCTTGTAATTTAGTTACAGTAGTTGATGTAAAGGATAGCTTTGGCTAGCAATTTGAGTGGAAACCCCGCGGGCGAGACTCTCAACCAAAAGGTGTCTTCCCAGAAGTACTACCCTCTGACTGTAGAACGTTGACGGCTCGGTGTTCTCTCATTATTCGTGTTTATATTAAGTGCCTTTATTTACTGGCGGGATCTTGTCGTTACGTAACTTAAATAAATGACTGATTGGTTACTTGGGTCAGTAAAACGTATTAAATATTTTTTACATTGGTGTATGTAAAATGAAATTGTTTGTACTTACTATCATCGGCTCTCGGTTTTATGTGCCCGTTACTGTGGAAAATTATAGATGAAAACAGTCTACCTTATAACATCTATTATCTTGGATGTGGTCGTCCAATACAAACAAATATGATTCGATCTTACTGGTACATAGCTCCAGAAACCAGCGCTTTTCAATTATCTAACAAACAAAAATAAAACTCTATAGCTTTATTACAGTACTAGCAACGCCCCGCGACCTTACCCGAATTGTACCCGTTTTGTGGAAAGTAGACACAAAACTTTCTCTTGAATCACTCTGTATGTTGATGAAAAGCGCAAAAAATTCGATCAGTTGTTTTTGATAAAATCGATCCCACCAAAAACATAAATGTAAAAAAGGAGAGCCAAGTTCAAAACAAAAATTATGCATGGCTATGGGCTTCGCTGCAAAAAGAATGGAGATCTAAATGAGGGCCAAGTTCTAGGCAATATCTCAATATGTATTTATAGGAACAAAATAACATTATGAACAAGTATTGAACTCTATTTCTTCTCTTTATTGGATACCTATGACAATTGCTGTTATTTAAAAATGTGAGATCTTAAAGTGGGTTAGATTTGGCTTGACCAGTTTTCATTACAGCAGTCATTTTATAAAGTTATTCAACATATAACAACAAACTGGCCAAGTTAAATCTAACCCACTTTAAGATCTCACATTTTTAAATAACAGCAATTGTCATAGGTATCGAATAAAGAGAAGAAATAGAGTTCAATACTTGTTCATAATGTTATTTTGTTCCTATAAATACATATTGAGATATTGCCTAGAACTTGGCCCTCATTTAGATCTCCATTCTTTTTGCAGCGAAGCCCATAGCCATGCATAATTTTTGTATTGAACTTGGCTCTCCTTTTTTACATTTATGTTTTTGGTGGGATATCATTACTTTTTGTAAAGAAAACTAGGTATTGATATTTATTGTTTTTTCTTGCGTTTCCGCTGCATAGGTACTTTGGTTCGTTCGCATTTTAAATCGTATCGTATAGCGCTTGTGAGCCGCGCGCTGCCCCCGCGTACAAGTGCAAGGCGCGAGCGAGTTCAACCAGCATTCTTAAATTAGTCAATACATACATTATATCGGTAACAATAATACATCGCTTTACTACCATGCAGGTATAAACCAACCGACTCGCTAAATTTTTACCAAATAACTACCGCTTATAATTGTGTACTATTCATCAGAGCGTGACGCTGATTGGCTGGGGCGACGGTGGACCGACCGCGTCATAAGTACCTACCGCGCGCCGCCGACGACACACCGTTGGCCGGTTGTTTAGCGCGAAATTTAAGTTTTTTTGAATGGGGACACCACTTATTTTTTTTATTTAATTTTACGTTTATATTGCAGTTAAATAGCAAATATAATAATACATATATTGGGATAGTTTCAAATATCTGCTAGTAACGGTTCCAACGCTACAATTAAAAAATATATTTTTTGTATGGGGACCCCCCCTATTTTTTAACTATTTTATATTTTTAGATTTTTTCTTACGCTTACACACAATTATCGAGCTAGATTCCAAATTTCATCCTTCTAGGTCATCTGGAAGTAGGTTAGGTTTAGGTACTATATGTCAGTCAGTCAGTCAATACTAAAATTTACGACTTTCTGACGTTCATATCTTTATAACCGTTTGAGCTAGCTTCATGAAATTTGGGTTTCTAGATGTCCTAATGGATATAATTAAACACACGAAGTTTCATGTGTTTACGTTAAATAGGTTTTGAGTTATAGAAGGGTCAAAAGTGGCACCAAATGGTTCGTGTAATATTACACTCGGCGCTGGCTAGCCGTTCCTTTGCTTGAACTTGGCTTGACACGCTGCCGCGTGTCTAGATTACACACAAACTGATAGCTTTTCGGCACTTTGTTTTAAATATATGTATAGATATTAATACTATGGATTTACGAGTAAGCATGCTTATATGGACATCGCTGTGCATCATGCAACATGCAGCGATGTGTGGTCATTAGACCAGCTTCCTCGTGACTACAGCTGTCGAATATTTTTTGGTGCATTCACTAACGTTTCGCAGATGTGCAGGGTGCGGTGTAGTTGATAAGCGCAGCGGGTGAGATGGATAAGTAACAAACACTAATATGGAAAGTGCTTTAAGTTTTACACTGTGTGTCTGTTAAGCTTTAAATTAATGATTATGAAATGATGAATGAATATTTATTAAAACACGTATGTAGTGTATGGATTATGGATGTACTTTGACACGAGCTTTTATATTATAAGACTCCATTGCTTATTTTTGATAATTAAAGTAACTTTGTCATAGTCGGATTATTTTTCGTTATACCAACAAGTTGTCTTCCAAGAATATTACCACTAACAACTAAGTGTATCCGCTATCCCTACCTGCCGCCACTAAGCTCTCGCCCCATCATTCCCGGTTGTCATTTGGTCCGCGGCGCTCCGATGGCGGTCTGCGCGGGCGCACGTTATCGTCATAATCGGTGACTCACGCGCCAACCACTGCACACGGTCCATAGAATAGATAACAGTACTATCACGTAATGGTCGTAGTGACTATTGGGTAAGCTGTAGCACGGGGTCCTACTCGGAAATTGAACTATGTATTGTCATGTTTGGACGGATAGAATATTGGGCTTTTTGTGTTTCTGACTGATTTTTAATGGGAATAAGGAATGAGTTTTTCGTTATTATAGGTTTTTCTAGTAAAAATATAATTGAAGACGATGGTACTCATTGTAGCACGGTGGACTGGATTCAAATGTTTACGAGATGTGACGATGTGTATTATCTAGTATCTTCTCTTATCAGTAATCCGATATCTGATGAATTATCGGAAAGGAACACTTTTGTTTTCGATACTGCATTACACATACAAATACCCAGGAGGTTCTTGGTTAAAAATTCGACTTTATTAGTTTAGATTTTAACTACTTTAAAAATATATACACCAAAGTATAGTACGAGTATATATAAATAAGGTATACATTACTTAGTACATACAGAATACGTAATCCATCTATAGAGCTATCTATCCAGTAAGGTTTAGCGCAAGCCCGCGGGCGCGTTGTTTGTCGATCGCATTATGCGTTCGCAGAGGCACCGTGAGACGCCGTGTTTACTCCCGACCGATACGCCGCGTATTCACAACACACATGTTTGTTTATCTCCAGATAAGACAAAGCAGCGAGTGTTTATTTACTTTATTAATGGGGTTTTAGTTTTAAGATTTTGAGAGAGAGAAGGCACAACGACTACTGACGTGTTTGGTCAGATTGATAAGTAAAATAAAAAGTATGAAACCTCTTGCGCAGAAGCATATTAGGATAGAATCGGACCTAAAGTTATTTCCTACAAATCCTTCAAGTGTTAGTATAATGCACGTCAGTTAAATAATAATTCTGGCCCGTGCCCCTTGCAGATACGAGAGAGTTAGGTAAAGGAGCATACAGCACATGCCAAAAAATCCGAATCTCCCTTAATAAACTACTATGTTATTGCGTTTCTAAACTTGATTAAAGCACAACAGTTCGCATGTTTGTATACACGGGGCCTGCGACACATAGCGGTCTCGAGTTACGGCTCGCTTTAACTGATAAAACGCCGAGGAATGTCACGGGTGTGATCGTGTACGGACACACAAGACGGAGCTAGTCGCTATATGTAGCAGTGAGCAGCAAAGCTTAATGATGTCGTTTGAACAGCAGTCTATTAAGCTAGACTAGAGTTGGGACGGCTTACCGAAAAGCAAAGCGATAAGTGATCTATGTATCTGAAAGAAGATTTAAGGTAGTTCAGGTGGACATAGTTATTCAACTACATATTGCAGAGATATCACATCACTACAGTAATTAGCTCGGCCATTGAAAATACTACGATTGACAAGTGATTTTTCACTTTAATCTTGTCGAAGATGCAACATAATGTGCATCCCCCAATTTTTTTGTTTGTGTATTTAGAATGTTCTATCTTAGGTGTCTACTATAATACCACTGTTTTTTTCACCATCTGGTTTCAATACAATGTACATAGTTATAGTTATCAAGGTGCGCGTGACTGAGACCTTGGCCCTAAGTGACTGTTGTCTCAACTGTGTCGCGGTGCAGTGCGCGCGCGCATCCGTGACATTGAGAGCCGCGCGTCGATCACACGCCAGCAGCGGCATTGCCCTCGCGGTCGAATCGTTTCGAATGGAAAATTACCGAATGTTACACAAATCTACTTATTTTCATGAACATCTAGCTATTGCAAGATAATGGTCAGCCCTAGGCTGCAAGTTATAGTGTATTATGCTATCGTTTCTCAGTTCATGAACGCTCTATTTTATTTTTAACCAACTTCAAAAAAACTAGGAGGTTTCTTTTCCACCGTATATATTTTTTTTATGTATGTTCGCGGATAACTTCGTTGTTTCGTTGTGCTACGACGAGTAGGCGAGAGTGTGCTACGATGCGGAGGTGGGAGTGTGCTACGATGCGGAGGCGGTAGTGTGCTACGTCGAGGAGGTGGGAGTGTGCTACGATGCGGAGGCGGTAGTGTGCTACGTCGAGGAGGTGGGAGTGTGCTACGATGCGGCGGTGGGAGTGTGCTAGGGTGCGGAGGCGGGTGTATGCTACGATGCGGAGGCGGGTTTGTGCTACGATGCGGAGGTAGGAGTGTGCTCCGACGCGGAGGCGGGAGTGTGCTATGTGTGAGACGTTAAACTCGCGATACTTCCGCTGAATCCCTGCAAAATTCTAGCGAAGTAAAGAGTTAATATAAGTTTCTCTCTTTCTGTCACTCTCTCTCACACTCATTTGACTGTCACCGACCCCAAAAACAACAATAGTAGTATATAAGTAAGTGATAATTATTATTATCTTAGTAGTACTCATATTATGAAGACCTATCCACTTTGTCATTAATAGTCATCTGTCTGGCATCGAATAGGATATAGTATTAAATAAATAGACCAACTACGTAGGTATTACAACTCAAGAGTATAATAAACTAGTAAATACTCTCCTACTTACTTTACTCTACCTTTTATATCCAAAAAGTAGGTTTACAGTCAATAGTTTAGCGAAGAAAGAACTTCATTCAAACACTTTATTCGAAATATGTAGTGCCAAGATAAAAGTGCCAATTTATATGAAACAGCTGATCGGACCGTAACATCTCTATAAGCCTTTGTAACTTACAAAATGTCTCACTAAACTGCTGAATACAACAATTGGTTGCTCCACTAGCTCGGATCAAACCCTCAGACAAGGAATTAAAGCTCAAAATTGTGTAAAACATGAAGGCCAATGATAATAACAACAGGGTAAAGAAAGTCCAGTTGTAAATGAGCCGCTTACCCTCCCGGATAGTTCCACGATTTGGACTATTGAAGGGATCCGGATGGTGTGTTGGGGTTCTCTCGGAACTGGCCGATTTATTGAGTTGCGTCGGAAAGTTTTGCAGATATTGAAACGAATACCGCCACCTGTTGAACCCGGCCTGTAACTTCGTTAATGGCCCTTCCATTTGCGATGAAGTCCTATTTTTGATAGACATCCCTATTTCCCGGTTAACTGTTAATGATAATGTTGACTTGAACTTTGGAATATATTGCTCGGTTAGAGTCAATTGAATCTAGACTTTAGGGATTATTTAGTTAGATACATATTTATCTGTTCAATAAGTTTCGGAACACGCATTTGGCTTATCTTTGTGATCTTTTCATTCAGGGACGATTTGCACCTGAACTTATACTTTGTAGCTATGCTACGAGGATCTACATTGTACAAGATAAGCTACGGAACTATGAGAACTTTGCCACAAAAGCTCTGCTATGTCTATTTAATATGATTGGTAGATATGAAACAAAGCATAGCTACGAGCACTTATCATGTCACAGGTGTTATGGGCTGGCCCCACACGCGGGCGCGTTAGTACTTTATTACATATATTATATCAAAATGAAATCATTGAATGTCATGTTGTTCTCGTACAGGGCAGATGAGTTGTTATTCTATACAAATGGAGTATAAAGAAAGGCGCGACCCGGCGACCCGCGACGCAGCCCGCGGCTCGCGGCTCGTGCAGGATTGAATGCCCCACCCACGCGTATTGTTTTATGAAACAACTCGCGCCGGCTTGGATCATCTTATAAAACAATATCATTTGACCCACATATTATATTATACAGCTAGATGTTGGCGTCTCATGTTTGGCACATTCTCGGATACCGGATCGATACGATAGGATCATTCGATTCGAAATTAGAGCGACGGTACGTGCGTTCCTTTGAGCGCACATCGGAGCAAGGCAAGCAAAGGGGAGCTTGGGAGCTTATTACGTACTCTGGGGCGCTTTATGGCAGCCGGACCGGGGTCAGCGGATGGTTTTTTGTCGTGGCACGTATTCAGTGCCGCCCACCGCCCGCCGCGCCCGCCACCCCGCGAGAACATGCGCCTCAGATGAGGGTGGCGCGAAATGTGAGCGACTGAGCGCGCTCTGCTAACGATAAACGCGTTGCAACCTCTTTTTGTTTCTATTTTTTTTCGAACTACGGAACGTTCTTGCTCCATTTTTGAATTTGCTTCAGAATTTTGTTTGGCGCTGGAAGAAGTGGAATTGTTAATTTCTTTGTTCATGGGTATTGGAAATATCTCTTGTCGATGTGTAACTTAATAGTTATTAATTCGAACACACCGTCAATATTGAATTACTGTTTTGATATTCGCTGCAATATACATTAATTATGAGCAATGTAATTAACATACATACTTGCTTTTGTTACTCGAAAGTTACCGCCTAAATAAAGACAATTAATTTATAAGAAGTACTTTCTTATTTACATTAAATTATGACTATTATTCTTCCATGGTTTGTTTCTACGAGATCCTTATAAAGCTACAATTTCTTATTAATTTCAGACAGTAAAGTATCCGAGGAAAGTTGGAGTTTTAAAGAAAAGTTTTAAAGTCTTTGAAAACAAGTACCTTTTTTATTGAACTTTGAGCTTTTGTTCATGCACTAAGAGCTTTTGGTAAATGAAACGATGCATTTATTAATTTTTTAAACTTTAAAGGGGACATCCAGTTACGTGTTAATTAGTACTTAGGTATCCTATCTATTTTAGGTATAGAAGTTGGTGTATATAAACATACTTATGAAAATACTAACTGTTCCCTGCGGTTTCACACGCATTTATTCCGTCACTGCTTACGTCAAACCTTCTCTGTATTTCAACAAATATTTCAAAATAAAAATCAGCTAAATCGGCCCAGCCGTTGTCGGTTTAAGCAAGACAAACAAACCACGATTGTTTATAAAATTGGCCAGTTAAGCACTTAATTATTATCTTGATCAATGAATATGATCTCAGCTACAATGAGATGCTTACAAACGGAATACATACTAACATGTCTAGTAAAAAAATGCGTCATCCTTCCACATATTTTTTGTTGTACTTTCCCGCAAGAAAAAGAGAAATACGCCGCTACATAACACATCTACATAATGTAATGAAGCATGTTCGCTGGTATTTCTGGGACCACTTCACGGCTCCGTGATCCCAAGTCCTGAGCATCACGCCTCATTGTAATACGGAGCCCGAGGCCGCGTCGCGTCGCCATGGCGACCGTCCCTGCCACCCCCAGGGCGCCCCCGCCCCCTCCCCCTCGCCCACACCTACCTGCTCTCATTAATATGTACCGGCCGGACATCGTCTTCGGCAGATAACTTGGACCTAACAAACTTCTATTAGACCCGTGAATTTTTTACAAGGAGAAAGTGTTGAGAGCATGCTCCTAATTATTTTGTTTGGTTCTAGCGAGTTTCGTTTGTTTGCAGGTAATTTTGGTAGAGCTAATATTTTTGCAGTTATTGTTTGCTTACTGTACTGATTATGAAAAAGTAAAAAGTCGGATAATCTTGGGACAGAAAAAACTCGCATTTTATAAATCGGGTCGGTTAAATAAGTCAATAGATAAAATCTATTTAAAGCTCTTTAACTTACCTAAAACGATTACATACACCATAACACGATAAAAGGTATGCTTTATTATTATTCCAAAAACCATTATTCACCTATACTATCTATAGAACAGACCTAACTGATTCTCGGCTGATAATGCGTAGGTAATTTGACTAAATAAATCCTTTCCTATCTGTGTGAATGCCGTCGTTTTCTCCTAATAACTCTTAGTTCGGTAGGAGGCTAGCTGGACTAATAGGGATGTGCCCCTAAAGCCGGATGTTTATGCCCGGGTGCCAACCCTAGGCTTAAATAACAGCGCAGTGTCAACCCTGGGCTCTCGGACACGCGCTACTATTTTCACTCTGTTTATGAAGCCCGGGTTTTTGTTTTGGTTTGCAATTGTTTTAACATCTGTTTTTGTGTTAATGTTGTCTAATTTGCAGTTTTTTAATAGTGGAAGGTTTTTATTAACTGTTAATAATTAATTAGGCTTTTATAAACGCGGATAAGTGTAGTTTTTGTTTCTTTAATTTTTTTAAAGGCAAAGTTTATTCAATTAAGTTTGCAAAAGTTTTATGGATTGTTAACTATAAATTGATGTGTTCTTAGTACACCAATACCTTATTACTATAATAATTATTGTTTATAGTTTTATAGTATTTGTTTTAATTGTAGATCTTTAGTAACAAAGTGCAACACTATACACATACCTATGTAGTTTGTTTAATATGATCTTAATAATATAACGTTTTAATACAACAGATAAAACCTTACAGTAGTTGTACAAAAAATCTAAATTACATATTTCAAAATGAAGACATTGTTTTTGTTCTAAAAAAGCATTGAAAAGGAACAACTTGTTTATATTGAATGGTTTGCGTTGATGTCTTTTGTAAAAGAAAACAAGAATTGGAGGCAGTTTTAAAGTCGCCTTCCTTTTTTAATGTCTTTATTTTAAACTTAGGGTCAAATGTTCAATAATTGTATACATTTGATTGACAATTATTTGTGTACTTTACGTGTATCTGCCGTGTTTATTGACATAACAGATTTGGACGGAATTATGAAGTTTTACATTAGTGATAACAATATAACATGTTTATTTTTCTTATAAATCCATACTTATATTATAAAACTGCAGAGTTTGTTTGTTTGAACGCGCTAATCTCAGGAACTACTGGTCCGATTTGAAAAATTCTTTCAGTGTTTGATAGTCCACTTATCTAGGAAGGCTTATGGACTATTTTTCATCCCGAACGTACCAAACGTTCCAAACGTAATAGGCACAACGCGCGTAAAACCGCGTAACGTATAAAGTAAGTAACCACTAACCAGTAATGCCGCACTGCTAGGTAAAGTCCTCTTATCTCACTGAAGATATCAGTACAGTGTTAAATTTAGCGTAATCACTACACTTGCTTACTGCAAATAAACTACGTTACCTATGTTCCAAACAATAGTAAATAATGAATAGTTATCAATATAAATATTGTGTTATTGCGTCGTTAGCGTTGGAACTCTCTTCGTCCAGTACATATAGCGGAGAGGTTCGTTTGTCCGATGATTCACTGTAAATGAACACTGTCGTGTTCCGGTTGGTTCTCGGTGCTAATATATATGTACATATATATATTTTATAAATAGCTGTGCCCCGCGGCTTCACCCGCAGTGCCCCCGTTCCGATGGCAATTTCGAGATTTTTAAACTTTTCAGGCATTTAAAAAAATATCTCCATAAGAACCATCCTGTACTTCGAGGAATATTATAAAAATAGAAATTAGCGAAATCTGTTCAGCTGCTCTCGAGATGTGCGCTTTACATTCAGCGATTAATTTTTATATTAAAGATAATAATACACTCGGATAAATTAACAATAGGTTAGACCTAAACTAAGCTTTAAGCTTGTATTATGGAATCTAACTAACTAATACTAATACTTAAACATACACAAATACTTAATACGAATATATAATTGACATATACTTATATGTATATTCTTATATATAAAATTCTCGTGTCACAGTGTTCGTTCGCGTACTCCTCCGAAACGGCTCGACCGATTCTCATGAAATTTTGTAAGCATATTGAGTAGGTCCGAGAATCGGCCAACATCTATTTTTCATCCCGAAATTCCCGCGGGAACGGGTACAACGCGGGTGAAACCGCGGGGCGCAGCTAGTATACTTATATAATTGACCTTAAGAGTTTGTTATTTTGTCTGTTTGAACGTGTTAATCTCTAAAACTCTATATGTATACATAGCTACATTTAACTGAAAGGTTATGGGCTATTATTTATTCCAAAATTCTTACGGGAACGGGTAAAACAGTGGGGCGATGTAAGTGGTTAGTTATTCAGTTAATGCGTGGTCATACAACGTAAAGATGACGCTATGTGACGCCTGCTTCCTAACTGTCTTACGGTTCTGTAAATTTAACGAGCTTTTGACTGAGATTTGGTAACGGAATTGAAGTTAATGGAGATATATTATCTATTTATATTAAGTTATAATTATATATTAGTTTCGATTACATAATTAGTATATCCTGCCTTAAGGTAGAGATATACGTATATGAGAGTAAAAAAGCGAAATTTTGGGCAAATGTGTCAATTTCACTTGTTATCGCCGTTAGAACATAAACAAATAAATATATACAAGGCAAATTCACACAGGATTATATTTCTTTATATGTAGGTAATGGTTGGTCCATTAAGATGTAGATGACACAATTTTTTTTCTATAATCTATAAGATACAGCCACCCCTGCCTCCGCCCTTTATAACTTCATTATACAGCCATTTGTGCATAAACCACCACAATTATACACAAAATAACATCACAGTAACGAAACGGTTACGCAAGCAGTCCATTAGTCGCCGGTCGCGCGGTTATAGCTCGGGAGTCGCAGTTATAGCTCGGGAGTCGCAGTTATTAGCGCAGGACATCTCGCCAACACTCGCGCACAATCTACTTAATATCAACTCCCTACAAGAACATACTCTTTGTTCTTCGTACGGTTATTGCCAGTAGTGTACGCGCCAAGAAAACAGGTTCGGTTATTTGGATCCCGTTCTGTGTCGCATAACGTTTGCGGATTATATGTGTCTAGGCGGGATTGACTTTGAGGAGGCTTCCTATGGTAGGTTTCTTTAGATTTTGTTACTCAGAAAACGTTGCTATTATTTGCCTATTAATGGCTACTATTTTATTAATTAATTGTCATTTTTATGAAATAAGTACATACTTACTAAGATAATAAATGTAGCGATTTGATTTGTGTTCTACCTATGTTAGTGACCTACATTAGTAGAGCTAGCTAATGCTTATTTCGTCCTATAACTGACTATTACATTTGAATAGGTAACTTACGAATTATACCCAGGGGTACTGTTTATGTATCAAACATATTAGCGAGTATCAAGCTGGTTTAGGTTTAATAACACGAATATAGTACTCGTAATGTCAAAATATACAAACTATTTTGTGGTAATGTGTGGGCTATGCGATGATTATACTGGTCAATGACAAAAGTATGTTCGAGTAGGTAGTGACATCCTAGTATCGGAAGTTTTTAGACCGCCTACAGTGGTCCATGATCAATGTATATCGTCGGCACAACATCCTACCAAAACCAATAACTCTAGCCAGCCTAACGGTTTGGCGCTAAGATTGTTTGGCGTCCGAATGTTAGCATAGATAATGTCGGCATGTGTAGTGTCGGCGTAGATCTGTCGGTAATGTCGGCTTGGCGGCGTAGATTCGTCGGCAATTATTGTCCGTCAGCGGGGAGGGGGCGGGTGGGGGTGGCTCGGCTAAGATGGCCACCGTAATTAATTGGCACGACGCGAGGGCCGACCGCGGCGCGTCTCGCTCTCTACGCGGTATTGCGCTTGAGGGAAACACCAATATTTTGTGGGTTTTGGGATATTTTTTTTAAGTTAAAAGTTTTAGATGTCATTAAAAGTATAATTCGCGTTGTCACATAAGGATTTCCGTTGCGATGGGTATTTCTGTGTAAACGTTTTATTTTTTAAATCATAAAAAAATAGTAAGCCCAATTTAATCTACAGTAGTTATGACACATGAATGCCTCTACTTTACAGACATGCAATTAATACAATTATATTTTATATCATATTCACATTTAAAAACTTACATAGCAATTTATTGTCAGGATTCCTCGGATTAATTCCCATTAAAATATTCAGTTTAAAAAAGTTGTATATTAACTCTGTAAACGCCCTTATAAATACAGATATCGGCTTTACGAGTACATTTGAAAATTTAGCTTGAAACAATTTCGGTATAATACTGCTGTCAGCGGCAGTGTCGAATTGGTTGAAATAATTTAATATTTATTAAAACACAATTCGGGTAGTATTGTATTTCACGTGTGTTATTTTATTACTATAGTTTGAGAGCCGACTACATATCAAAAATAACAGTTTCGTTACACATATATTTTATTACATGTGCTTTTATTTTTCTTTTATTACTAGCTGCGCCCCGCGGTTTCACCCGCGTTGTACCCGTTCCCGCGGGAATTTCGGGATGAAAAATAGATGTTGTCCGATTCTCAGGCCTACCCGATATGTACACAAAATTTCATGAGAATCGGTCGAGCCGTTTCGGAGGAGTATGGGAACGAACATTGTGACACGAGAATTTTATATATTAGAAGATTATAACATATTGATGTTTGTAATGGCTTTTGAACTCTTTTAGACAAGGTTCTTTGTAGAGAATAAGGTTAATGAAAAATATCTGATATAATGGGACAAAGTGTCCGTAATTACCGGTGTGATGGTCACCCTCACGTCGCGTCGTCGACCAGCGATCCGACCGTAAACGTCTCACCCACACGCCGCGGGCGCCCGCTCGCCACTCGACTATACATACCTACCCTAATACAGCGCGCTGCCCACCCTAACCGGACCCCTCACCATGCTTTGAACTCTCCCACCGGGCCGAACAGCCGGCGGCACGAGGCGGGCCAGGCTACGCTGGTCAACTACCGATATCGGTGTATACCATAGTGTGTCACATCTGGAGCTCTGACCACTAGTGAAGCCGACCCCTCTGACGCCCGAAAGTGGAAGCGCGCGGGGGGCGGGGCGTGTCTTGTTGCCAGGGCACCGCGGGTCATACAAATTGCATGGGTGTGAGTGAGCACTCCGCTCGGACCTCTGCTCGCTTGAGCGTAAATTCAGTTGCGTAAGTCGGAAAAGACGGCTGGTGATATGGGTTGGTACGGAGATATTGAAGCAAACGGCGCGCCGTAATCAGATAATCGGCTATTACGCTGCCTCTTCAATCATCGTGTTCCTCATTCTGACCGCTGAATAATTGAATCGTGGTTAGCTTTATTATCCACAATTATCCGCTCGTCTTTTCATCCGCACATAAGTTGAAATCTTTCCGCCCGCCAGGTAAACGCCGGAATACTTTTTCAAAGGAAATTCAACTTATCCTTTCCCAAACTTAATGAAAACACGTATTTTCGTGTGGAAATCAAATCACACTTGCCAGTTTACTAGTTGAAGTAGTTCCCTGGCTCTATGCTTGAGTTGGAGCATGGAGCACATCGTTCTCAATAACTCTCCGTCGCTGCACAGCGGCGCAGCGCTGCACCAATCCTCCGTTTAACTACACAATATGTGCACTAAGCGCCATCAGCGCTGAATGGCTGCCAGGCAGCCTTTACTGATAGTAAAATCAGCTGTAAACTAGATAATAAATACACCGGATCTAAACCTTATTCTTAGAGGAGTAAAGGCGAGTTTTATTTTGATAAAAGGTCAACTTCTCCAGTTTTTAGCAATTTATATCTTGCAGTTTTAAGTGAATATTTTAGATGAAAATTTAGTGTCACTTTGCACCTTAGCCCGTGGTGATAAGGGTGACATTAATATGTGTTTAGTCGAATTTTCCTCCTGAGTGCGGAAGTTAGCTCGGAGACGCGGCGTTTTAAATTAAATGCTAGTAACGAAGCCGGGGTAGAGATCAGAGCCCGGGACGGTACATAGGAACCTGACAGTGACACAGATGAGCTGTTAGTTATTATGACCGTGTAGAAGTCTTTCTAAAGAGGAAACATAGTGATGGGGAAAAAATGGAACTTTTTCTTTAACCCAGAAATTATCTTAGTTTGGAAATCGGCCTTATTCGTGTTGACATTTCTAAGAAACTTAAAAAAAATATTGTAGAAGTTTCTATTATCATAGCTTGTATCTGTATTCTCCACCAATCACATGTCACAGTGTGTTTACAAACGCTAAGCACGCGATGACGTCATCACGATCATGTGACGTAACGCACCGCAAATGATAAGCTCCGAGGACCCCAAGACGCTTCACTATGCACATATAATCGCTTTACCGTTAAAAGCACCACCTTGTATAATCTCTATCTATGTATTTAATACATGAATATGTAGTTGTTATACTAAAGTTATACTTCGGTTTGTATAAGCACCTATATCTAAGTATGTGGGTGTTGTTGTGGGTGGTATGAGTACCACTTTAAAGTGAAAGAATGTATTGTACAGATGTGCACATACATGGGATAAAATGTAAAAGTATTCTTAGCACTTGTATGGGTGTCCAAATATAGCGTGAAAGGAAAGACCAACAAACACACACCTACACATTTTTCATATAACATTAGTTAGATAAGTACTTAAAGATAGGATTATCCGCTCCCGTTGGTGGTAAAACTGAGAGTATCTTCATGTCTCTATATTTCAAAATTTCTTAATTTTCCGCGCATAAGGGCGCCACACACGGCGCGTTCGCCGCGCCGCGCCCGCACGAAACACGCACTTCTCGCGGCGCGGGGTCTTAATTAAAATCTCGCGAGGGGAGCGTCTCTGTGTACTCTCTTCCGAATAGGCGAGTTTGTGTTTACGCTTTGTAAGTATGTGTGGAAATTAAACTGAGTATCTTATCGTTTAAGTATTTTCGTGCAGTCAGTAGGAGTGGCAACTGGCGGCTGAGTATACTTGATTAAGAATTATTCGTTATTCTTATTAAATTATCGCCTTGTTATTAAGGCGGAATTAAAATTATTAATAATTTTCCTACTTACTTGTCGCTTCAGTTGGTGACGTGCTTAAGTGCTGTCGTAAGAGATTACAGGCTTGTGACTTTTCCTTAACCAATACATTTCAGAACTTTATGGACAGAAAAGAAATGTTAATAGAGTTTTTTTAGAACAATCTTAAGGTGCAACAAAAATGCAAGTCAGATCCGATAGAGAACGCTGTTATCAAAGAGTACGACGAGATGCGTACCTTCCTTAACTGATAAGGTGCAGACTCGAGCTCTGGAATAGTCTGCCATTTCCGTTCATCATCCCCTACCCTACCACAAAGCTGCGGAAACACGTGAGATTCGTTCGAGTTAACTAGCGTTTATATTTTGCAGGGAAAATAATGTTGCTCGTTGATAGGATTTGAAACTTGAGGATTGTAGTAGTGGTTATGGTGATACAGAAAACATATTTTTGGAGATTTCAGGGTTGGCTGCGACATAAAAACAGCTAACAAAATTTAAAACATGTTTACTAAGCAAGTTTTCTGTGGGTTTGATTTATAAATATTTTCAAGGAACATCAAACTAAAATCTAATAAAGCAACAAAGCGCAAAATAATAATAAATAATTTGCAAATAGGTCCAGTCCAGTATAACAATTATTCCATACAATAATACTAAACTCGATTTGGGTCTGGGCCGAATTTGGGGCTGGAATTATGATCAAATTAATATCGAGAACAGTGGGTTTGAATGCGTAATGAGCATACAACATACGTTCACAGCCGTCGTAGCATAACATACGAATGTTCGGGACGTTTGCGCGAACCCTTACGGCGAACGGTTTAATGAATCGGACGAATTTACGCCTCTCTCTATTTGTTTTCGCGACTTTTATTACGTTACGCAAGATAAATTAATTAATTTGATATGTTGAGCTTGATACTTCGGGTACTGATTCCATATGGAATGCAATATGTACTTAAGATTTTGATGAACCATTTTGGTTTTAGAGTTTTATAATAATACTTAAATGTTCATCTCACAGTTTTACGGTGTGCACGTGTATATTTATTGCTATTTATTAAGAAGTTCTTTTGTTCAGAATAATATGAGTTGCATTTCTCTCGCGTGTTATCGTGAAAGGATCGCGTTCGCAGCATCATGGTAGCGTCCGACATCCTCATTACTGCAGAATTCCTGGCCGGTCCGCTCGCCATAAACCCGGCTCCTAGCGAGCCGAATGTAAAATGGGACTCGTTTTATGTACCCGCCTCTTTGATGGCCTTTTAAACAGCGCACGAAGCGCGCCGCCCGCGCTGCCGCCACATAGGTTTATTGCTGCGTCTAGTGATAAAGCCGCGGGGAGCGCCGGCCGCGCCGTCCACCGGTTTTAATATTCGCACCACTCCGCTAACAACTGTCACAGATTTTCAGTCCAGATAATACCCAGATCGAACTATATGGCTGTTAGTTCTCCCCTATCTACCTGTTAGTTCTCCCCTATCTACATCGTTTAAACGACATCTCCAAACCAGTAAACTACTAACGGGTTAAATAATCCTGGTAAAGGACATCGCATTACAAAACCTTTCTTTTCTTTTCCTTTTCTCGCAGTACGTACTCGAGCAACACGTGTAGGTGCCCTTTACTCGCCGACAATTTATTACCTACAAAGGATATTACAGACGTTATTTCAGCTGTATAAAACGGCTTCTTATCGCAAATTGGCGGCGTATTTTGTGCTCGGCTCGATTATCCGTCTCGTCTCACGTCGACCGATACGTCAGCCGGGGATCACTCCCACGCGACACGTTTCGGCCCCTCGCGCCTCGGCGCTCCGTTGTTGTGCTTTACCTGCCAAACTAAACAAACGCGACCAGATCGAGGTCTCCGCAGGGGGCGGCGCGGGCGGGGGCGGGGCGAGGCCGAGGCGCGCGTGGTATCGAGCCGCGACCCGCGGAAACCGCAGCTGGCCCTGGAGCCCGCGCCTACCTACTGTCTCTACCTCTACACACCTCTCCGAACACTCGCCAAGTTCCGACCTCCGTCAATAGCGACAACTTACCGATCTACGGGGAAACGTATCGGTCGAAGTCACAACACTCAGCGACAATGGCCGCTCCGCTATTTTTCTTGGTCCGCAATTGTGTTTCGATCCCCGGAGAATGTGTACTGTCCCGACTTGTCAAACAGGATAACAGTCAGGTATCTGAAAGAGCTCGGTCTCTGATATCGGACGCTAGTGAAGTATTAATTTGCTGCGGGACGAAGTCGGGCCCGGCGCTTCGGGTCCCTCGGTCCGCCTCTCGCCGATAACAAACAGAATTCTGTAAAAAACCACTCGACGCGACCGAATCGATGACCGAAGCTTTATTTCAACTTTATCGTTTTTGCGTCGTCCATAACTTGGCACCCTCTATGTTCGCCGAAAGCCAGTAAGTATGTAAATTACGGTCGCGAACGTCGGTCCTCGGGTGCCCACTTATCTATTCAAATTCGGCTCCGGGTGCGGGGCTGCGTCGCCGGCCCGCGCTAATCAAAATCCGATCAGCCATTAAGTCCTCTCGCTATCTGCGCTTAGTTTACGAGCGGGTGGTGGTGGGCGGGTCGGGGGGAGCGTCGTGATCACTTATTTATGTGGCGGGGGCTCGCTCGCCGACTGAAAAACTACCCTCGCGTCGTCGAGCGGCGGCCAGCGGCGCGCGGCGCGGCGCGGCGCGGCGGCGGCGTGGCGGCGCGGCGCGGCACGCGAGACCCGCGCACATAAACCCGCCGCGGCTTTGTAATCAACCGTGCCGCGCTTTTTATGAGCCCGCCTTTTGCACTCGCTGCTCGGGATAAATTTAACCCGCTATCTGATATTGAGGCGGCACCGTATAAACTTTTATACGTTTCCACATGGCACATGGCTTTGGCGGAATGGCTTGACTGCACCAATTTCGTTGGATGTCGCCTACGCTGCGCCGTATACCGCGGCGCGCTCGCTCGTATATTATGATGTTTGGTGTTCAGCGACAACTGTTTTATGTCCGATGTCAGCAGTAGTCTTTAGCTAGTTATATCTACGGGTATTTGCGGAGAATACACGTGTAGAGCCGTGGGCGTTTGTGGGGAGCTGACCGATACCAGCCGCGATCGGTATTAACGGATTAAGTCACGATTAGAGGGACAGATTGAAAACAATTGACGTAAGTCGGCCATTTTAACCATGGAAACATTTGCGACGGAAAATTTTCTTGAAAATACATCTTTCCGACGATTCCTTTGCCAAGTAATCCTTGAATTCAAGTCAGTTTAGGAGACAACTGACGGGCGCGGTTAGTTTCGCTATGCTCGATTCCCGCTATGCACTGATCTTTAAATACCTACCAAAAAGTGCCGCTTTGCACTGAATTTCTCAGTGCTACCTTTAACAATGGAAGGTACAATTCGATAGAAAAGTGTTTCTAAAGTATAATCTAATATTTATAAGTAATATTTCTCTTAAAGCTAGCCTGGGACTGCATAGTTTGAGGAAAATTGTTTTGGTAAATAAAAATCTAATTTAAATTTAAGAATTGCGTATATTTTGATTAAAAATATAAAAACGCTATGAAACATTAATCAACTCAAAATCAAGATTACTTCTTTTATTTACACATTGCCAGACAACAGTTCTTTTATTTTGTCTTACAAAATGGTAATTGTGTCCGGTATATAACGGGGTCTTTCCACCCTTTAGGCCCATCTCGTAGCCAGATTTGGTAGCTAGCTTCCAAATGGGAGAAATAATCCCGATTCGAAGCTGGCTACGAAATAGGAATTCGAAAGTCCAAGATTTAGGAAAAAGAACTAGTAAAAAAAAAATAACCCTAACCTACCGAATAGATCGTTCCCATTTAGTAGCTAGCTACAAGATGGCCAAGATTTAGGAAAAAGAACTAGTAAAAAAAAAAATAACCCTAAACTACCGAATAGATCGTTCCCATTTAGTAGCTACCTACAAGATGGGAAAACACTTTTCTCATTTCGTAGCTAGCTACCAAATCTGGCTACGAGATGGGCCTAAAGTCTTTCCACCACGTCTACTATCAATTATTGTATAATTTTTAACCGGACCACGGAAAGAACTTGCGTCCGACATGATTGCAGACGTACTAACTAACTAACCTAATTACCCTTATCAGTAAAATAAAGATGCACCAAAATTGCAATCCTACTGTCTCTTTCTATTCAAGGCAAAAGTTAACACTCAGGTACAAATTCCCGGAAGAGGTAGCCCAAAAAACTCGTTGCTTTGGTGTTGACGGTTTAAGCTATGTGTTGATTAACACGAATACTGTTTGCTTAGTTATAGTTAGTGAAACTAGTAAGAGAGTATTTTATTTAAATTTTTATTTATTTAAACATAAGCATTTTCCTTTCGACTGTCCAAGAATCTGATTCCGTGCATAGCGGCACTTTTTGTTAGGTATTTTATGATCAGTGCATAGCGGGAATCGAGCATAGCGAAACTAACCCGACGGGCGTGCCCGGCGCGGGTGAGTCGAAATGATTGTATTAGTCATTGGCGTTGAAAATATTCGTACCAGAAATGAGACAGAGAATAACAAAGGCTCTCTGCCTACTACGCAGTACTTAGTCCGTATTACTGTGCAATAACGAAACATTGCACGTGGTCCGACACGCACTTAGTTTTTACAAACCTATAACAACATATCCAAAAATACCTTAAATCTGGACAACAACATAGTAGTCTATAATCTTGGGCCAGACTTAAATACTCGAAACTCAAATAATTCAGTTTTGGCCCTAAAAAGGTTCTTTAAGATGCCACCTTCTAAATGTTCTTGCGATTGCTAAGTCCCCTTTCATCCTTGACCAGGCCTGGTCTTCCAGACGCGTCCCGCGGCGAAAACCGATATAATATTATCGTAATTTACCAGATCGATAGATGGACCTCCACGTGTCGCGATCTACAACGAGTATGTAGGTACACGCAGGCGATTGTTAGATATACCGGTTGGTCTTTGTTAGATACCAACTTTTTGGATCCATGTTAGTGGTAATTGTTGGTACTATCAAATACTCTTTCTCCTTTTGTGATTGACTTTCAAGGTGGACAGGGCCTCATGCCCTGTACTCAAACCAAATAGAATATTTCGAATACATTGGTACTGTGCTATCTATTGAGATACTTAGTAGGGTATCGAGAAAATATCTGAAGAATTGCGAAGTTTGCCCTTTTTTAAAATCGGCTAAATATACCTTGGGTACATATTATCTACAGTTTTCAACATGCATTGATTTTTCATTTAAAATTTCTGTGGTACGTATTTTCCGTACAGTATACATTTTTATCTTGAAAATATTGCGGCTAACAAAAGCATTCAAACGATAACATTAGTTGGTGCGGTGTGATTGTAGTGTAGGAGTGACGGCTACGGCCGGAGTGACGTCAAGTGGACTCGTTAGTCAACTGTGTACGTGGGCAAACTTGGAACTAATTCCCAAGCCAAATAAATCTGTTTTTTCTACTGTAATGTGCCCAGTGGCGCCCTCGGTGACGCGCACTGTTATCTGGTAAGTAGGTAGATTACTGCAGCGGTCGTCGCGACCGGCGTGCACCTCGCAATTTAGCACACACGCGCTCCGTAGGGTTAACACGTGCTAGTTTCATTATTGTATTAATAATTTCTAGTTTCATACTTAATTTGGTATTCTTTGAAATGTTTTCTACCTGATCATGGTACGGTCCGAATCTATTGATCATATTCTCCCAGCCCATCTCTTCATTTAGAATTATTCATCTAACAAGCAATTTGCGTATGATAAACATACAATATTATGCGTAAATATATAATATCTTCTTTTTTTCCAACCAGTTTCTTTAGTACCTACAAAGAATAATCTCCCTTAAAATAGAAAAGAGTATCATTTTAATTACAACACGAAAAGTGAAGGTCAAAGTCGAACCACAAATTTTTATGCGAGTCCATGCTCGCTCAGCGGTTTTCAGCAGTCATATTAACTAGCACAGGGGAGCAGCGAGGGCGGGGGAGGGGGCTCCTCACGACTGACGAATTAGGCATTGTAACTTATCTCCACTAGGCATAAGCGTTACGGGCTTAAGGTTCACTTTTCAGCAAAATTTTCCCAGTTAACCGTTCTCCGGTTATGGGGCTTATAGGTCCATTGGCTCCCATATCGAGTTTTACGAGCCGAGGCGTTTATGTAACTGCGGAGACCAAGGGATCTCGTACTTGAGACAACAACTTTAGGACAACTTACTTGACATTTGCCATTTTTGCGGTCATAAAATGATGTTTTTGTTCGAAAGAAGGTTCTTTGGTAATCACCCCGAATTTTGGGAGCATGTTTGTTACGTTTATTAACTTCGCCTTTTTTACTGGTTTATGTCCAAAGATTATGGTTTATCCGATTTTACCTTATGAGTTATGACCTGCCGATATAAAAGTGTATAGGTACAATAGGGACAAGTTTTTTCTTATCCTTAAAAAGAATAGACTTCCTAATCACCACCTGCGAATCGCTAGTCGCGACTCTCGAGTTTAGTCGTCGTCGTACGCTATAAAATCTACCTTCTCAAATATTAGATTACATTCGTGTCATTATCCTCAACTATAAAGATTTCATACGCTAATTAGTACATTACAAGTACAGTAGCGTCAGCCCTACGCACATACATAATGTGGTCGGTGCGGCGCGGCGTCGCGGGCATCGCGTCCGGTCGCCGCTATCGCACCAGGATGATCGGAATCGTTGACACCGCGCCAGCCCGCGCCGCCCGCGACGCGGAGGAATGACCGCGCGTTAATTGTCGCGTCACCTTCGAGCAAGGGCGGCCCCGCGACGCTGCCCCCGCGCGCCCCTGCCGCCGCCCCTGCCTCGTCCGCGAACGTGTTCTGCTCAACCGTCAATAAGAGAGCATCGATCAAAACATTCGACGTGATTCGACAAATATAAACCGAGATAAGTTGGCACAATGAATACGACACTGAATTATAAACAGATTATGCGCGCGCGATCGGAAAATTGAAATCGTTATTAGTTGATTGATTGATCGTAAACCAGATATTATTCTCTTTCTTTTGGCTTCGGTTATTTAAAGAAAAGTTATTAAAATTATATTTTCTTTAGACTATTACGGTGGTAGAATCAGTTTTATAAAATTAATGGTTAAAGGTTATAATTTAATGATCTCTAAGCTATCATAAAACTGTAACCATATTTATCGAGTAGGTAAGACCGCCCTAATAATAAACATACGTAAATATTGATATAATTTATTATCTGGGGGAGGTACTTACTTACTACATGGGTAGGTAATTAGCTACCGTTTATATTCTAAATGACAGCTCTTATCATATTAATATCTAATAAGTAGGACTAATAAGATAACTTATAATTGTATTACGTTCGGTTGCATCTTTCGACAATCCAAACTTTTCAACTATAGTGAACTCTCTATAAACGTCCAACTAACGCCATCTGTTGAAATTTTCACGAACTAAACTTGTTGAGAGCTACGAGATAAATAAAGTCAAAGTTAATTTAATAACAACTATTAGATACAATACTTGGCTTCCAAGTTTAAAATTATATTTTTTAATACAATTATCCTACTTAATATTATAAATAAGAAAGTTTGTGAGGATGAATGTATGTATGGATGTATGGATGTATGTTTGTTGCTCTTTCACGAAAAAATACTGGACGGATTTGGATGAAACTTTACAGTAATATAGGTTATACATCAGAATAACATATGGGATACATTTAATCCCGAATTCCTGCGAGAACGGTTACAACGCGGGTAACACCGCGGGGCGCGGCTTGTTAATTATATTTTATAAGTCTAATAAAGAAACACGCGAATTACTAAGTATAAAACAAAGTTTTCTTTACACAATAGAACTAAATGCGTCAATACATAATGTCTGTTGCATATTTTAAACATAAAACATTAATTTTTTTTTATTAAAATGTCTACTCCTAAGGTTGCAAGGTCAGCATAAACCGATTAATGTCAAAGTGTAGCTGCCGAGGGCGCAGCAAGTCTCACTTTCATTCATGTCCAATGCTCAACTAAAACAAACTTTATTTCAATTTATAAATGTGTGTCTAATAACAACGTCACAGCTTTCCCCACTGCGCATGTGTGCGTGCGCCATTTTGTCATAGACTAAAGTGATGCAGTTTATCTTTTATTTTATTTTCTAGTCTATTAAATTAAAACGCCTTTTTAAAATTTACGTTCTCGTTTAAGCGATAAATGAGCTTATACTTAGATTTTATGTTTAGTTTTTGTGTTTTTAGTTTATTAATTACTAGCAGCGCCCCGCGGTTTTACCCGCGTTGTGCCCGTTCCCGTGGGAATTTCGGGAATTTTTTTACATAAAAACCTTCCTCTTGAATCACTCTACCTATTACAAAAAACCGCATCAAAATCCGTTGCGTAATTTTAAAGATTTAAGCATACAGACAGACAAACAGACAGACAGACACGAAACAGAGACGACTTTATTTTATACTATGTAGTGATGATGTTTATTGTAGTTTCATTTCATTCACTAAGTAAGTATAGACAGACTATTTTATTCAGTTCCTTCTCTGTTTAATTTTCATCGTTGTAGTAAATTATGAGTAAACTTTTTTCAAATACTTAGACCGAAGTTGAGATCCCATATATACTCGTAGAATCATGAGCAAACGGGTCAGATCCATTGTTTAGTGCGCCGCTGATAAGTATTCTATGTCAAGAGTCTAGAATCCCGTCTGTCTGAGAGAAAGATGCCTCGCATACCGCGCTCGCTCGCTGCAGCTAACATTTTGTGCATGCATACCTCGCCGGCTCCTGCGCCATTCCTTTAACTAGCCAGAATCGACAAAATGCCACCGCCTTGCGATCCGCGTCTTCTACAAATATCTCTCTTCTGTGCTTTATTGAACGTTGTTCTATTTTTAAAAGTAAGTAATTAGTTGAGTACAGAAGTTCTTGTGTCTATGGATCTAATGACGGAAGACGCAAGTGCATAATAATGATTCAAATCGTTGCATATGTTTGAATACTGCGTTACTTTTCCAAAAGCTTATATGTGCCATTCCACCAAAGATTTGCTAGGATAGGTTTTTATGAGTGGATACCAAACGAAACAACGTCTCTTGTGGTAATTAATTCTTAACCTCAGAACTGTAATAAGCACTCACTATCTATCGGAAAACTAAATAAATCATAAACTAATTCCACTTATCAAAGACAACGAAAATGCACCACTGAAATATCTGCAATATTTTACTCTATGGCGAATCAGAGCCACAAACATATAAATATGTAGGAGGTATTGCCACAGATAAACTTGTAAAAAGTTATGAATGAAACCGAGAGTGCTCGTAGTAGAGTTGTAGACTCCCCCCCTCCCCACTCCCCCGGCCCTCAGACGATTTGTTCACGCATTAGTTTTATTTTGTTTTGTTTATTGTATTTTATGAGGTTCTCTGTTGGAATAGTGGTGCTTTACTTTACGAGTGTTGTAATGGAGTGTCGCCTTTGAATGTTACGGTACTCGATCGTTTAGTCGATGATGTTTTAATTTATTAGGAGTTTGGTAGTAGCTGTTTTGATGTCTTTGGCAAAGGATAGACCTATTTATTTACTTTTTAAACTCACACGATTTGCACTCATTATACTAAATTTAATCAGTTGAAACGAAACGTTGTTAAGTATATATTCTAACGCGATACAGTCCCTTTCATTTCGTATAATGAGATCTATTATTTTACTAGGCGTAGGACAGGCAGAGTAATATTTACTTATTATTTCTTCTTTCTATTCGATGTTATTCTGATAATCGGTGCTGAGATTAATAAAAATAATTGAATAAGTATCAAGAAAATCAGTTTTATTTTATACAATGTGTAACATAATACCCCTATAAGTACCGAGGCAGGGCATTCTACTCGTCATGGCGAACTACGTTTATTCTACCCTAATTGATATTTCCAAGTTTTTCATTCATGTATTTACTTTTAAAGTTTCCTTCAGAAATACACTATCACAAGGATGAGGCAACCCTACAACAGCTGTTTATTTGACCTTTCACTTTGAACTCTAGACCAAAAAACCAGAAATTAAAAATAGACAAAACATAGGTAGAAAAGTAAAATATTGACATTTCAAAGAGTATTATTTAAAGAGGCCGTCATCAACAGTAGCTCTTAAGAGGCCCATACACGGTGAGATTTATCTGTACGATCCGTCGCGTCAAACCGATCGAAACGACGAATCGATGGTGTATGTCAAGATCGTTAACGATTTACTTAATCGAAAATTATGTCGGAAATCGCAACCAAAACATAATTTGAACACGTCCTTAACATTCAGCTTCAAACAAGTAAATGATCGATCGTTACGACCAGTCGTTTCGAGTATGAGCACAGATTACTAAATAGTTACTTCGTAACAGATACTTCACTCTGAAGAAAATGTTCAATACCTACTGCTATAATTGCCTACTCCGTCGCGTCAGCAACCTCTGCACGCTAAAATGTGCCTAAATGCTCAAGCGTACAGTTGTGATTGCTTCGCACCGCGCGATCCCACAGCAATCGCAGGGCTGCCTCTTCGATAAAATTAAATTGGCGACGCATCGCTAAACTAATATTCTAAAACAGAGCTACGTAGTAACTATTTAGTAATCTGTGGCTTCGCTTGCGGCAACCACACTGAATTGGGCCCCAGAGGGCCCGAGACCGCTCGGCCGGGCGGTAGGTAATTATAGCGCGCAAGTACATGGAGTGACGTAGCCCTGGTATGAGCGACATTTTTGATCAATCGTCACGATTTTCATCAGATTGATCGTATAGACGAATCATGCCGTGTATGGGGCCCTTTAGTACGCTATGAAATGAGGTTGGCAATCGACATGTGATTATTTATGGGTAAAGTTTATAACCTTATTAATGCTCAGCTCTTGACAGCTCTTGAAAGCTGCCAATATGTAAACAACTATTTTTAAGCTGATAAATATTTTTGTAGGATTTAAATATTGTCTTCTTAAGAAGTGATGTGTGGAGACTGTGGAGTGTCTTGTCTGTTGTGTACCTAGTGTTGTGTAAACTTAATCAATGATAACAAAATCGTGTCAATAATCAGTTGTTAAACCAGTGATACAATCGTACCAACCTATACCCGGAATTTTAATTCGATTCCAGATTTGACAATTTCAGTGTTGCAACATTATGACAAGTACTAAATAGTGACGTTGCGAAATTATTCGATATGGAAATGGAATATTGCCGGATCGATTCTTCTCGTTTATAATTTTACTCTCGTAAACTAAGTATATCAGGAAATTAAATATTTCTGAACCGATAATTTAGTTTTGACGATTAATTAACGATCTGAGACTTTTCTTTTATAATTGTGTGTGAAATAAATAAAAAAATGTGATCATGAAGGAACATGACAAATAAAACAGATAGATGTATAATGGTAATAATTTATTTTATAAATTGTCGCCGTCATCGCTATCGCTGTCACTTTCTGTAACATTTATTATAAATGTGTCTGTGATATTGTCAATTAACATATCTTTGACAACATGGGATACGCATTTAGACCATTCGGTAGCTTATGTCAAATCTGGAATCGAATTAAAATTCCGCGGATACAAAATATCGATTCGCAATTAAATAAGATATTCGTATCACTACACTACACTAATAGATGTGGTATCATTATTTCACAAAATGACAGTAGCTAATGTCAAATCTGGAATCTAATTAAAATTCCGGGTATAGTTGTTTTTTTATGTGTGAAAACTAGTGTTATTTTTTACGATAGTGGCACACACATCAAAGCGCACCTCTTTCCTAAAGGCATGTGCTGGTTTAGGGTGCGTCCAGATCTAGCGAATGCGTCGCAGTCCGTAAATAAAGGTTCGTAAATAAAGGCATTTAGGGTTGTCGCAAATTTCTAAGATTAAAATAATTTTACTTTTGTATGGGAATTTTAAATACGATTATTCTACCTTTGCACTCGTAAAACAATTTACATGCTTTATCGAAACAAACCGGCTGAGTACTTATAGGGCCATACATATACTCCTTGTAGAACGACGATAGAACACGTTTTTTGTCACATAGATGTGTCCTTTAAATATGTACATATTAGTTCATAATATTAAAAACTATCTGTTTCGCGCGGTGCTAGTGTGGCAATTTTGTAGATCACGCTCGCGTTATTTTCCTAGATTTAGTTTAGGGTTGCGCCCATACATTTTGTAGTGTTTGCAAAAACTTCCTTCATATAAAATAAGTATGCATAACTCAAATAGTTTAGTAACATGATACAATTATCTATTCGCGACTGTCCATTTATTCAGTTGGAACATTTTAGTTAGAAGCGCTCTGTGTGCGGTCTCTGCCGCGCCTCATAACTATTTAGGACACAAGTTAGGCAACCTAGGCCAGTACCAAGAATACCTAAGAGACATCTAGACACAAGTTACATAAGTATACTATTTGTGTCTATATGAACTTAGATTGAAAATTTGTTACGTTACTAATTTTACAGAGAAAAGTATCGGTGTTGTAATTAGGGAAGGATAAAGCCTATTCTTATTGTTATTATCACTACATATAGTACAAAACAAAGTCGCATTCCGCTGTCTGTCTGTCCCTATGTATGCTTAGATCTTTAAAAATACACAATGGATTCTGATGCAGTTTTTAAATAGATAGAGTGATTCAAGAGGAATGTTCATATGTATAAAAAATCCCGAAATTCCCACGGGAACGGGCACAACGCGGGCAAAACCGCGGGGTGCTAGTCCTGTATATGCCAAAGTATGTTGAACGTAACCGCAGGAAACCGCTTGTTTTGCTTTAAGACATGTTTTTGAATAAAATCCTTGTAAATTATCCATTCCTTTTCACCAAATTACGCAATTTGTCATCGCTCTTTGTAAGCTACTCACGTAAAACCAGAATGTCTAGGGTTCAGATTAAAATCTAGGCAACCTTTTATCCCGGTGATGGGTTCCCGGGGGGCGCGCGATGGAGGAATCTTCAAAGTATAAAATATACGGGCAAGTGACGAGTTTATTCCGAGGTTGCGTGAAAATACATATATTTTTCAAAACCACTCCGATGGCGGTTGGGATTTGCCCTTGAGAAGTTGTAAAATATAGACTTTTACAGTGTAGAGTAGGTGGGATTGAAAGGGAAACTGTAGTCTGCTTTAAAAGCTTTCACTCCGAAATACTAGCCGAAATACTAGCTACGTAAACCGAAAATTTATAACTACTTTACTCTTGATTGATTTAGTATCCAATCACAGCTAAGATGACATTTGTTATGCACAATAGAACAAAAAAGCTAAATTAAAATCGCTATCGTTTAGGTGTTACGATGCCACATACAGAAATAGACACACACAAAGGGGTCAAACTTACATCACCCCTCTTTTTGCGTCACTTACATCTCTGTTTCTACGGCCATGGTCAAAAACTTATAAAACACTTCTCTTCTTGCTTCCCTAAAAAATAGCCATGACATAAACAATACTATTAATTGAAACGTACGTTGATGTCATTATTATTTGTTAAAACGAACTTACGTACGACGGAGGTTACTGTTGAGTGTCCCTCGACACGTTTCGGTCACATTTGGTGACCTTCATCCGGAGGGACACTCAACAGTAACCTCCGTCGTAATAAAAAATACTATCTTCAAACCACTAATACAAATTCTCCGCTCAAACACCTCTACAAGAAACAAAGACAATCTCCGTATGAGCCGACTCTTGACAAATTTATTTGCTCGTATCTGTTTTATGTGAAGATTAGAGCCGCGGTAACGGTTGGCCGGTAACGTTAGATATTCATCGACACTCGAAGCGTACCTGGGTGTTAGACTATATAAAAAGACAGGCTAGTCAAGTAGATGGTGAACTGAAGCCGATTTTGGAACGCTATGTAAAACGAATTGTCTTTTTCAAACGTATTACTACGGAATTTTTCGCGATACAGAAGGTTATTTTAAATGGCAATCCACTCGAAACGACGGGAAATCGTAATTGTTTTTACTTACTGTACTTAAAAAGCCGTAGTAAGTAATACGTTAATTAGTAAAATGAAGTCCGTTTCGTATGAGGCGTATCTGTAATTGGGTATCGTACCTCAAACCAAATAAAGAACAGTGTGCTTACAAGTCAACGGTAAAGTGATGTCGGTTTTGTGTGAACAATGCATCATTGACGTTTGAAGCCAAACCACGTTGAACTACAAAAAGCGGTGAAGGAGGATGATTGTGTTTAATTGAATATGTGTGTGTGACGGTGTAATTTTACGAGCTACTGTAATCGTAGCGGTTGATTTTTATTTTTTATTTAGTCTGAGGCAGGTTAGCGTTAGCTCAAATGTAGGTGCCTAGGTATAGCTTAGATGTAGATCTATTTGTAAGGTACATAGCGTCCTATATAGTATGTATGTGTAGAGTATACTCTGGGTGTAGAAGTTATGCAAGTCCTTTATGTCTCACGGCGCGACTCGTCGGTTACCATGACGTTGCAGCTGCCAGCCACACAGTTTAGCTTTCCATTTGGTGGTACAAGCGGTAGCGATTGGCGATTACGTTGACGACCACCGCAGCGACCATGGTACTAAGTACAAGTACTTACGTTGGAAATAGGACATAGGACTCTTTGACTATTTGCGTATAACAAAAATTAATAATAAACCGCTTCATCAGGACAAAGTAATTTTTGTGAATCCCAAGTAATAATCTTATTATTCTCATCTTAATCTTATCTTTTAAAATTATATAAAAATTAATCTTGGATCGTTTGTCTTGTTACAACTCGAGTACTACTAGGCCGATATAGCTTGTTTGTCGTATTCCAGGGAAGGGATAAACGGCAAGCAGTGAGGGAATCAATGTAACTGTAGGACACAGTTAGTAACAAATAAATGTTGATTGCCAGTAGACAAAAGTTCGAACTAATAATTGATGTCGGCGTATTCAAGAAATAATCCCCGGGCAATAATCAACTCTTGTCAACTACTGTATCACAATTTAATTTCAATTACTTATCGTAGGTACTTGTAATATAAGCATACATTTATATATTGATAGGCAGATTCGAAGACGGCTACGATGATTGATAACTCATTCTAAACTTAACAGCGCGAAAACTATATAAATATCTTCTAAACAAAAGACTTTAAAAAGACATATGTCAAAAAAAGCATATACAAAAGCATGTGGTAGTTTTGAGAACCCTCTTCCTTTGAAGTTGATTAAAAAGCTACGTTCAAGCTACAAATCGCTCCGCTCAACCACCAAAGCTAACCCTAAAGTCGTCATCGGAGAAGCACGTACCTAAGCCCGGCCGTGCAGGCGAGCGGGCCGCGTGTACCATGTATTTAGTGCCCATCTATGTACGCCGCTATGTACTAACGGACTTGAGAAACCTAATGTATATCGAACCGCTAGTACATGTGTTACAGCTGTGATGGTCATAGTTGGTTTTGAGCAGATTAACCAAGAAATTTAAGTCAGTTATCTATGAAAATGAATTGTTGATCTTCACCTGTAAATGTTTCTTTAAAACCTTAACTGATAGATAATGTGCACGAACGCGTTTTGAACAAAACCAATTTGTTACAATTATGTGATGACTAGCGGTCTGCCCTCGCTTCGCTTGGAATAGAAGGGGGCCATTTTAGTTTCCTGTAAGAAGGGATTTTACGAAATTATACGCTTTTGTAAAATCCCTTCTTAGGGAGCACATACGCCCTAAAAGGAACTCCCATGCAAAATCAGATTTTGTGACGTGACAGATCAGTGACGTTTCGCTCTTGTAAATAAAGGTAGATCATAGTCGGTTTTGAGATTACTTTTAAATCAAACTAGATTTGTCAAACCATTTCTTTAATTAATATCATCCAACAAGACAGTGTTCACGCGAACGCTTTTTAATGATGCTCGTGTTAATAAAAGTAAGATCCAGTGTTTAACGTCACAGGTCAGCGGGGCACAAACGGTGACCTATAAACGTACTTGGGACTTTTAATATCAACGCAACGCAACGTATAAAAAATACGCGTAAATTGATAAGCCTACACTGGACATCTATTCCCACTATAACATATTTGGATATCTTTTAAAAGGTACGTAAATATTGAAATTCTTGTTCATCTCTCAGTTTGGACTTCAATTCCCAACGATGTAATTGCTCATTACCTCTCAACGTGTCTCAACTGTTTAATGAAAATAAACTCTATTACAATAACAAAGCAATAACAAAACTAAATCAATTGCGAATCCGTAATGAAAGGTTTTGTAAAACTTTTTGGTTTATACAAAATGGCGGTTAGGTTCTAATTCCCAGATGAACGAATTTCAAATTGCCAATCGAAGTTGGCGCTCAGATCTACTGGTAGGTTTTAGATAAATAATTAAGTAAATCCAATTGAGAAAAAGAAGATATTTATATAGCAAAGAGAAAATTTTACCGCCAATTACGTAAGTCAATAGAGGTACCGATCTATTTAAAGTGGTTTCTTATGTGCTAGTTATTACATATATGGTTCACTTTGAAGGAGTTTAGAGCAAAAATCGTCAATGTCCTATCAAAATGATAGTCATTTTAGGTCTTTCATTACTAATCAACCCTGTTTTTACTTCAATCGAAATAAGTCCCACATAATTAATGCCAAAAGTCAAAACACGTTAAGCAGTTGGTGTTTGAATCATTGGAACATGTGGGAACCCTTTTCGAAATGAAATGAATGAATGAACGACAAAAACGAATACCATAAAAGTTTGGCAAATATTGGCCAATATGTAGTAAAGTAAGTTCATGAAATTATGAAAAATCTATTCACTGGCGATTGACACCGATGTTTATATAATGTTTGATACCAATATTTATATACCAGTTCAAGGCAAGTGATGCCGTTGTTTCGTCTTATCCAACCAATTTATGTAAAAACTTTCCCAATCGTCAAACATCAATAAAATGATTCACGTGGTACGAGGGCTGCGTGACCCGGGTCTAATTTCCCTTCCGAGTGTTTTTAGCCGGCGGAATAATTCCCGGTCGAGCGCCAACTGGGCACTCTGAGAATGAGCTGAGTCGCAACTTCGACGCACACTCAGCACTAGACGGTCGAGGTGAGCCGGACACACGGCTGTAGAGGAAGGAACACTTGGAATCTTGGAGTATACGTACTGTCTGGGGGCATACAAGTTACCGACGAATTTCATGGAACGTGAGCGTCGCACATGCTTAAGTACTCAGGTAGATCACAAAATGTAGAAACAAATTCAATTCGAAATGTCATGACAGCAAGTTTGTTACTCTAGTTACTCAGAGTAACAAACTTTTATCTATCTTTACGTTTTTTCCAATTCTTCGATATAAAATTTATTAAAAGTTAGAAATAATTTTATTGGCTTTTCCGTTATCGACTCCTTACCTTTACAAATTAGTTTTAAACCAAAAGAAAAATATTCGCTCTTGTAAAGATAGTTAGTTTAATTCGTTAAAAAGTATTTTCTTAAACACTGTATAATCTTAGGCATGTTTCATGTTATCCATCCTCCCAATCAGTATGCACCGAGATACAACTAAAGCGGTATTTGAGCTGCGTCGACACGCGAGGAGATTGCGGCGACTGGCCCCTCGCGTAATAAGAAGGTACATAGTTAACCTGTGCGGACCGCGCCTTATCTGACGTGAGTCGTCACGTCTGTAACGGATCAGCGGGTCAGGTTTAGGCTATGGTTCAATCATAAGAAGTCTATGAAGTTAAAAACTAATTATCAAGGCTTTTAAGAAAGATAAGGTATGGTTTGGTGGGTGATGTTTTGGCTATAGTTATAATCAGCTTATTAAGAAAACTGTGTGTTAGATACAATTAGCCGATACAATTATGGCTATGGTGGAACCATTTTAATCGTATTTAGTCAAAAACTCTTGTTAGTTGGTTAGTTATCAAGTTCTTGTAGATAGGCGGTCTAAAAACTATCTTTGCACATTTGTTTTTGAGCTGGTACTTATACTATTACTGTAGTTGTACAGTTTTTTGTGGCATAGAAACTTGTTAGGTACGGAAAAACGTGTCCACGTGTCGAGTGGGTTGTAGGACTTATAGGGCACGTGGTCTAACGCAGACTTCTGTCTACTAACTTCGCTTGGTACTGTAGGTCAATAAGTGATGTAAAATCTATTTATAAATAGAATTATCCGCCAATAAGTTACTGAAAAAAACATCGATATGGAGAGTTCGAATGGCTAAGCACATAGTTTTTGTTAAAGATTCGATTATGAACTTGAAACCTTATTATACAGGTATTATGTGAGTTAGAACTCAAATAATATCTGTATTATAAGCAGTAACATCTCAAGCACAGACTTGACCAAAAGGAAGACATGATGCCTCTAAACCTCCATCAACGTTTCGTCGAACACACAGTAAGTAATGAAAGCCTTACATACGTAGCTGCTATATACGTGTAGATAAAGCCGATGTGTACGGGTGTATGTGTGTATAGCGCGCTATGTGCTCGCGTTACATAAGCGAAGCGGCCGGCGACAGCTAGTCGGCGCGGCCACCAAAATACGGCCACCTGACGCTCCACCCCGGGACTGTGCGCTCGGAAACTGATACAGCGGATTAGTAATACGAGTTTCAGATGATTTTCAACATAGGAATGGACAGTCTGGCAATAATAGCCTTTATTGTCAAAGAGCAAAATGTTGTTGCTCCTGACTACCTTCCCACCTTACCACTACCTTACCACTACCTTCGGGCATAGAGACCTAAAGCTTGCTAAGCTGTATAATTGTGGTACAAATGTCCATATTAAAACACTAGCATCTCTCTTCAGTTTCACTCGCATTGAATATTGAATATTGTCGATATAAGTTTAAAGAGATACATAAAGTTCAAAAATTGAACCTTACGTTAGGTTACCATACATATCTACTTTACCGTTTATAGTGTTGTATCAAATTCTCTAACAAAACCAATGCATCGCGTATGATACCGCGTATCTTACATGAACATACCTAGATTCTCCACGTAGTTAGACCCGCTCCTCCTATGACTAACATCACCGCGTAATTTGGGTAGGAGTAAGCACAAAGCCCGGCGGTGCGGTCGGTCGTCTTACCGCTACCTCCCAATTGTGCCCGAGGCTTATATACCTGCCTTATATACCTGTATTTATGAGATGTTCGCACCGTAATCACTGCCCGCCACCGGCGCCGAATGCTAGCAGCCAAGACAAAGACTTTAGCTGGTAGCTTATGTACTGTAAACGTGGTTATGTACAAGGGTATATAGCGAGTATGTATGTAAAAATATATAATGGAAAGGTTAGGGTGTAATACTGTAGTATATATAAGGTTGAATGATAATGTAGGGTCTAATAGGTACACATAATAAATGTCGAGTTATATTTAGCTTCATAAAAGAAAGTATTAAAAACCCAAAAAAATCTTGAATTTCTCTTTTTTTAAATGGCGGCAACACATTGAGCAGCTGTTTAACAGAAAATTTAACTAATTCGCGGAAAAAAAAAATTGCAATATATTTTGAATTCCGCACATTATCATTTTAAATAAGAGTCAATAAACAACAAAAAGAACTAGTTCATCCCCATGCGCTGAGGGTGAGGGTAGTTCGGTTTATTGATGACGACATCTATTCCATTTCGATAAATTCGAAAAACGGGAACAAAGTCGCGATTAAAAGCTAGTCTTTACAATCCATCGAAACTGGTATTTTTTGGTTACATCCCACAGCTGGACAAAGTCTCCCCTAAACATCGCCAACATCTGATATTATAGAGTTTATATAACACTAGCAGCGCCCCGCAGTTTTACCCGCGTTGTGCCCGTTCCTGTGGGAATTTCGGGAATTTTTTTACATAAAAACCTTCCTCTTGAATCACTCTACCTATTACAAAAAACCGCATCAAAATCCGTTGCGTAATTTTAAAGATTTAAGCATACAGACAAACAGACAAACAGACACGAAACAGAGACGACTTTATTTTATACGAGTACTATGTAGTGATAAAAAACCGTTTCCATTCCACGCCTGTAGCGTATGAATATGTTTGTTATATATATGCAAAGATAAAGCTAGCCTTAGATATGGAAGTAAGCTTTAGTTTTTATCCTGAAATTTACACGAAAAAATTTACCAACGTCAGGAAAACGCTGAGGCCTGGTCGCAGTATTTTATAATTCGGGTTAAGTTTCAGTATAATAATATGTATAAATTATATCATAACATGTATAAATTATGTATACCCGCGGTTCCGACGAGTATAAACTCTAAGTAGGCCTTCAATAGCCCGTCTCGCTTCACATCAGCGTTAAAATGGGTCGCGACGTCTCGTTGTCATGGCAACCGCTCCCGTGGTTTCAGCCTTTGTGTTGCTTTGTTTCCATTAAATAGATAAACAAGTACCGTTTAAATGAATTATCGGGAAAAGTTTTTAAAGTATGAAACCTGAATTTTCAGAGTACCTTATGGTTCAGGGGTTTATGAAGAGTTTTTTAGGTAATGAGAGATTTGATATTATTTTAGAAAGCCGCGCCCCGCGGTGTTACTCGTGTTGTACTCGTCCCCGCGGGAACTTCGGGATGAAAATATCCCATTTGTTATTCCAATGTATAACTTATATAACTGTAAAGTTTCAAATCGGTCTAGTAGTTTTTTCGTGAAAGATTATCAAACATATAATACATACATACACACATCCATCCACACAAACTTTCGCATTTGTAATATTAGTAGGATTTATTGGAGAACTCAAATTCAGGTGACTGTTATTTACCAGAAACACATAAACAACTACATATATAGCTCTTTCCCCACATATGAGTAACAGGCGTCCCAAAAGTATCATAAAGTTCGATATACTATTTTTGCATTGAGCAGCTGAAGTATAGGTACACCTTTCTTTGTATTTGACTAAAAATGTGTCCTAAAGTGTCCTAAAATTTTGAAACAAAAGTTGTAGGTCAAGATATTTTCCTGTTAATTAGTTTGCCGGCCAAGGACCACCTAGGTCTTGTTGTGTTTACTTCATTTAAGCACTAGTTTAGTATAACGTGACTTCGTAACTTTGCTTGGGGTCGACAGTTATAACTATAACTAGAGTACAAGCTATTATCTTATTTTATTATTGTATATTTTAGTTTTTAGACTTATTGTGACTATATTGATTAACAATGTTAAAGGGGTAGCGGTGATGGCGTAGGTTTATTTAGCGGCGTCAGCTCATTGGGATAGCTAAGCACTAATTCGTCAAAAAAGGCGTTCGGCCTCTATGGGATGGGTGGCCGATAGTTGCATTTCTATCTTAAAGCTAGAGTGCTTCCGAGGGCACGTTAAATTATCGGTCCCGGTTGTTTCAATCGTCCATGTCGGAGGTCTTTAGGCGGTCTAAAAACTCCGATACCAGTGTTGACCACTAACTCGAGCTTACTTACTTATAGTCCTTAAAATCTCTACGACACAACACAAAAAAAATGTCTCCCATGGCAAATCAGATTTTATTGAATTTACATAGAAATACAATATAGTATAATGAATAACGGGCTTACAGTAAATAAATACTAATCCACACAACCTTGTATGTATGTATGTATATTAAATGTGATATATTGTGAGAAAAATCGCAAGTGTATATCTGATCGCGCCGGCGGCATACGAACGCGGCTCTTTGTCTAAAAGGGTTTCAGGCACAACTGTCACGAGGAGCGACACTCAATTTTGGGCTTTTTTGAATAGGTACCCTTTTCAGTGTGTGCACAGCGATGTTAAATTTTCCTTAAAACATTTTTTATTTTTCTTCAAACGTTAACGCCACGTCATGTTTTTAATATACCAACTAAAAGTAACTGTTCTTAATAATTCTAATCTCTTAAACGTATGACTTTAAAGAGATTATAAAAACGAACTTTTTGTTCTGAACAAACGTTTTTTTGGACAAATGTTTTATGAGGCAATGAAAAGTAGTTCCAAACCATTACTGAATGAACATATTCGGTCACTGAAGTATTTTAGATAACTGTGAGAACAACTCACTCAAAACTGTTTAAAATTGGAACGTTATGAAAACGTAGCTTATTCAAATTGTCACTGTCATTCCCCGAATTAAAAAAAGGCTTTACGGTTTATCAGTACTTACCACATAAATAGTCTAGTATTAGAGTGTATTTTTTTTCTGTCCTTCGGTTAAGCTCTTTTCCTTAGAGGCATCAAGTTGAAAATATATTTTTTATCCTACCCGCTTTCTAATCCCACTCTGCGTAGTGAGACACTCCTACCCAAAACTCTTTGTTCTCTTCAAATAAGAAGAGAATTCTCTCCGTACTCCGTAGGGGGTGGAAGTGCAGTATTCTCATCGGGCTGGCGTTAGTGAGATAATGACGTCATTCGGCGTCGCTCGCTGGTATCGCGTTTACGAGGCGACCGGTGCGCGGCGTTATTGTGCTGCGGTGGTATTAGGGATGGGGATGGCGATTGTTGCTATTGGTATATGGTTGTTATGTATCGTTTATGGGTTTACAAACAAAATAGACTGTCATTTACCTTAGTAAGTCGTAGTTTACATTAGTAGAGTTCGCTGATAGAGTATATCTTCTAAACTTTGCAAAATTATACTTAAATGTTATAAAACTATTATTTGCAAAAGTGAATTTTAAGAACAAAATTAGTACACATTTTGGGCAGGTTGACTACATACTACATTCCGTTTGTTTTTTGAACGCACTCCGCACTGCAGTTATAAAACAATGAAAAAATCCTTGTAAATAGACTAAATATTACTGAACACAAGTAATTAATTATCTAACATATCACCTAACAAAACCTAAAACCAATAGAAACCGCTTCTCATCAAACAACTGACACGCAATACCTCCTCAAAGAGCAGCGAGAAGGCAGAGCGGCAGAGCGCAGGTGAGCGGCGCGGTGTTTACGACCCTCCAACTAACGAGTTCACTCATGATAATAAACTGACAGTAAATACAGACATTCGGCACGTGACGATCACCTAGCGGGCTGAATCGATTCGACACTTCCACAGAAAGAATCGCTTTTGTTTTATAACTCCAGTTTCTTAGCAAACACGCTTGCCTTCACGGTTCGAAATTTGAATTATCAAGATAATTATTTTCTGTGGTAAATACCTATCGTTCACTCGTAATTATCGTTGACAATTATCATATGGTTTACCTATGTTTCCGTTCTCGTAGAAATTATGGAACTAAAAGAAGCTTATGTTCTTTCCCAAAGTCTATTGCTGTTTAGTACGTAGTTTTATCAAACTTCTTTCAGTTTCAGTATGGTTTTGGTATGATGATGTGCAATTGAAAAAGAGGAATTATCACAAAAAGCTACGGTGCAAAATGTTATTAGATGTTATTGTATTAGGAGTAACTAAAGGAGATGGAGCATTGCTTCCTTCGAATCCGGATCCTAAATCTGATCGAAATAGGCTTTGTAGTTAACGTATTATCGGAGATGCGGTAGTTGTGGCATGTGGTCTTTGAAGTATATACTATAATACATACTCTACATTGTCTACGGTCTAGCTAGAGTCTATTCTCCTTTCTAGACCCTTTCGTGTGCTCTAGATATTACTCATATTTAAAAAAAGCCGTATTAAAATCGGTTCACCCGTTTATAAGCTACGATAGACTTGGAATCATACTTGCTTTACCAAAATATTCTAAGAACTAGTTTATCCTGTCACCCGGGTGTTGCCAGTAATAAAATATTTTACATTTTATTGCTCGCTGTCATTCTGGAGAGTCACGCGTTGATATCTTTTTCTCTATGATTATGATATGAGGCAATCTTGATAATTATGATAACTTACCTTATGGTGTTTAAGGTGCCTCTGCAGCCCAGTTATACTGTGCTAAATTGTCACGCAACGTTTTGTAAGATTCAAACAATTATATTAAATGTACTATTAGCAATGTAGACCTTAGCTCAGGTAAAAAATCACCAAACCATAGTCTTCGGTTTTAGAGTATATATATAAATCCTTTGTTCATAAAAAACTGTATTTTTTACCAGCGTTTTCTCTGCTATTAGGTACTTACCGACCGATACTATCACCTATCCACCAACGATACCATTAAGCTCATAACTAATGCCATTACCGGGGAAGCCAATGCAAAACAAAACACAGTCGATGTTTGAAAATCATAAACACCCATTGGTTTTTCTCGCCGTTCCTAAGGTGGGGGCACAAAGCACATAGCTGGCAAGGGGGGCTGTTCTGCTAAGGGGGGCGTCTATTCTGCTAAGGCTTGGTCTTTTTTGCATGTCTTTCCAACAGATTCCAATATGCAGTGGAGCGGGAGTGGACGTGGCGTTGGAGATACGGAAATGATGACGTGTTCCTTACTTGGTAATTGTTCAGAGGAAATATTTTTAGGGAGAATTTTTTGCTATGTGCTTGGGAGCAAATTCGATTTGTCTCGACTCCATTTTATTGTATTATGTAATTCGTTATTTCATATTTGTGATTATGTGCAATAATTAATTTTACTGATTCCTTCTACTGATTCTCTTCTTTGGCTCTTTTCTAGAAGCTTTGGAATTGTAATCTAGGCTAAGGTGATCCAAATCTTAATTTCCTATATTTATCCTATATTCCACGAAATGTTATTTTTCCTATGCTAAATTGCTATGAAAAGGAATTTACCATATGTTCTTCTTTATAGTCTCAATCGAACTCCTAGTATTCAGTTTGGGGATTATTCCATCGTGAGTATAAGTCTTGATTGATATTGAAGTAAATTCTAACTAGCCGTGACGGTTATAGCCAGATAGACAGCTTGAAATAGAGTGTCCGTTTTTAGGAGGTGTCGCTCATGTCTCTTGATTTATGTAATGGATCGGATATTCCCTGATTTTCTAGAATAAAATTATATTTTAAACATAGTTTTATATTTTTAGAAATGTAAAAACTATAACATACAATCAGTTTTACTATACGAGTACATAATCGTATACGACATAACGTAGCATACACGTTCCACAATTCGGCCCAAATTAATGATGGCAGGTTTTACGATGTCTATTTTACCGAAAATGTTACCTTAATTTGTGACCAAATTCGTAATGAATCCTCCAGTCTGTCGCGGATCAATCAGTCTGCCTGTGGAAGGCAGTGGAGCAGGCCCGGTGACCCCGATCTGGGCCCACGACCTGCACCACTGCCGCCGCTTCACCTCGTAAATCAATATCGACAGACCCTTATTAATTAGTGCGTTCGTTACGCGGACCCCCCACTCTCTCCCTACTTACCCCCACTCGCTCCCTCTGCGAAGAGTTTTTAATTATCCCGAGGGTGAAACTCACGTTGTTGACACCTTGGTTTGGGACGCGATTCGACTTAATAAAGAACAGCGGGAGTATTTGTCATCATGTTACTGTACGCACTAGTAAAGTAATGGGGGCGAAATTATTCATTTTATTATTAAATTTATATTATTATTTTATCCATCAATTTGTAAATCAGTACTCTGTGTAAAATCAAAGCATTTATTAGTTGAGAATTTATATACAGTCCTCTCAATACTTGAGTATTTGTAAGTGACATCGTGACGTGGCGTGTATCGGTTTATTTGTGGAATTACACCAGAATCCCGGTGCAGCGTCCACGGGGAGGTGCCGAATCAAATGCATTCCCAGAAATAGGTTTCACAGCGATATGTATACGTGACGGAGGTTTTAAATAGAATGGCGCTCGCCGACAAATGTGAGCGCGTTGCAGAGAGCGTCCTAATCTTGACAAGCGTGCTCGGACCAAACGATTAACGAATTCGTCAGCTCGTCCCTTCAATAGATCACGTCATAGCTCAAACTGTACTCCGTCTCACTTCAATTAAAACTTTTCTTGTCACAAACTAAATTGCTACCACAAATGGATTCCGAACGGTTATGACACCATTCGTACAGAAAAAATATCAAAAAGAATAATCAAATTTTACGCGAACAAACAAACATCTTAAATACTGTCTCCCGATGAAGAGACAATATTATTTTACGAGACCGAAGCGTTACAAGAATCAAGTCTCAGCGTTTGGGATTAATCGATCTGAGATCGGTCCCAACAAGCGGCGTCATCAAGAAAAGATTATCAGGCAATGTTGTAAATCGGCGTTGTGCTCGCACGCGTCCGGAAGGCGGGGGCCCGGGTCCCCGGGGGCCGCTCGTCCGGTGCGGCGTCAATTAGACGCGGGCGGGCCCTGGGCGCGCCCCCCGCCCGCCCGGGGGGCGACACGCGAGATGCCGCGCTGCCCACGTATCCAAAGGCTATATGCCCGGAAATTCGAGACTTGATGCCACAGATGTACTCACAATAGAACGGTTTCATGGGAATATTGAATAACCTCTTTAATTATAAATCCTCGTTTGATTGTTTTGTTGAGTTTCGTCTATCCCCAGTTTGGTAACTGCATACGCTTATATTTCATAACTCTGTGTAATATTACTTAGATGTTGGATACACAGATTTTATTTAAGTACAATTTGCACTTTTCATTAAAATCGTATTAAAATGAAAATTATCATACAAGTTTGTGGTTGCGGAAACGTTTTCTTTTTGTCATTCACATACCATTACTAACTATCTATCACTCTATCAATATAATTTAGTACGGTTGTAGGGACTGAGCATTAGGTACGTATCATCCTAAAATGCGCAAGTCTAATAATAAATTAATAGACCACTTCTATGCAACCTACATCCGCGGTGAGCACTATACGATCGTGGCATATATTCGTGAGAGCTCGCCGTGGCCTCGGCAATTAATACCGGGAGACTAAATTGGCCTAATCTCCAATTCTAATTACTATTCAGGGAGTTTTTCTTGGTTGTTTATGCAGCAAAGACGCCCCCGTGAGATGAAAGGAATCATTCCGCACCTCGACCAAAGCGCCGTTCGTTTGTTTACGTCCGAATGAAAAGGTAGCTGGGAGTACTTGAACATTTTAATTCTCCACTGCGAGAGCTTTTGTCCTGCTACGAATTTATACATCTTTGGTGTTTCGTTGTTTGGACCGATTTGTTTTTTGACTTTATTTTATCTGTAAGACTGACTACATATATATGCTTCGTTACGTACTACCTCTATCATTTTAATTAGATAGTATTACAACATTTTGGTAACAATATGTTTCCAACCAATGTAATTATCTCATTCATTCAAATGTTCATTCAATTTTCATTCCCTCATTCAATTCCCAGCCGCCATTACTAAACTAAACTGCGATACAAACAAACATCCATTTCACAATACGAACGCAACAGTTGCCACTAGAAAAGTTTCCGGGGTGTATTTTAAATGTTTTAAAGTAAAAGTTCCGGGGGTGGTCTAGGAGGGTAGTATAAAAAGTTGGCGTCCAACAAAAAGTAGGTCAAAGTTACGACTACGAAGATTATTATTATGTAAGTAGGACTGTCTGGCTGTCTGCTCCAGCGTCGTTTGATTGTTTTACCAGCATTGTGTCATTGTAGTTAGAGCATAACATAATCAGTTTTGCTATTTTTTCATTTTAAATAAAATGGAAATCCGTAGTGATTGAAACAGTAGAACTAACAAAACAAGTGAATAAAAAAATACTGTTAGCGTATTGCAGTTGTTGTTAATTGATAACGATGTATTTTAGGTTCAGACAGATATTTAACCTTCACTGCCTAAAGTTATAGAGGAAATTAACAATTAATCTATAGATTCTAATATAATGAAGATGAAGAGTATGTTTTTTTGTTTATCTCGTGCGCTTATCCCAGAAACTACCAATCCGATTTGAATAATTCTTTCCGTATCGGATAGCCACATTCAACGGGAAGGTTATAAGCTATTTTTCATACCAAAATTCCCATGGGAACCAACGCGAGTAAAACCGCGGGGCGCTGCTAGTAGACTTATAAAATACACGTTGATAAAGAGGTCTGTCTGTAATAATCTACATCGGTACATGACCCATTATCGCAATAAACAAAAGTGTTTCGATAGTTATCGATATTTATAATGGTCGCCGGCCATGGCTCATTGACTACCCTCACATCCATATAGGGGACTCTATCCCTGGTTTATTGTAGCGCTCGTGGCATTCAACTTAGTGATGTAAGTTCATTGCGATTGTTAAGCAACATGCAGCTCGGCTTTTTCTTGGATGGGTGGCTGATAGTGGCATTTTTATCTGAGCACTTCCGTGCTGCGGTGGGACGCTAAGCAGTCGGTCCCAGTTGTTTAATAAATAAATAAATATACCCGGATAAATTCACACACGGTTAATTAGACCCAAAGTAAGCTCTAAGCTTGTGTTATGGAATCTAATTCACTGATACTACTACCTACTTATACTTATGGGCACGTTAAGCCGTCGGATCCGGTTACTTTCTACGGATAGTAGTCGTTACATGAGCCATGTCAGAGGCCTTTGACGGCTCAATAACTCTGACACCTGGATTGGTCAGGTTGACCATCCACTCGATGAAGAAGAAGAGAGAAGAAGAAGAAGAAGACTACTTATACATACACAAACACTTTATAAGAATATATAATTGACACCCAGACATCGTATATAATTGACACCCAGACGTCGTCGCCAACAACTATGTCTGCACATATTGTTGACTCCGGGCGGGAATCGAACCCGCAACCCCCGTCACAGTAAGCGCTTTCACTGCCACTGTGCCAACGGGCTTTCTTTCAATCGATAGACCATGTCGGAGGCTTTTAGGCGATCTAAAAACTCCGACACTAGGGTTGGCCACTTACGTATTCGGTATGAATGAATGAATAGCTCTATCGCTTTAATTTATATGGCGAATTTCTTGCGGATCCTAAGCATGCACCTCTACGCATTTAGTATTTAGCCGGTGGTGCCTCGTGCGGTATCTGTAGGTAAATCTGAATACAAATGAAGACATTAGGGCTGCCTCGTCGCGGTCGCCTCGTTAGCCGGACACGGACCTAAAACTAGGTGGAGCTGGATACGAACATTCGTCTATTTTCGTTGAATTAATTTTATTGATTCTATGTAGAGGACATAGAATCAACAGAATTATTTTTTATTGAATCCCGTGCGGTCATTTTAAATAAATTTTAAAAAGCGAAGCTGGTATGTAGGTTATTCGTAAAGGTGGTTTCAATTCAATTATATAATTTTTTTCTCAATTTTATGAACTTTATGTCATATTTTAAGAGATTTATCTGTGATTTATACTCTCTCCACCTATAAATGTAAATATATTTCGTGTCGTTCACTTAAAAGTTGCTAATCTTGTCGAAAATTTAGCTCCATCACGTAGTCATTTTAAAAGTGTTATTACACGGTGGGCGTCACATAATTTGTATTATCCGTTTCAGCCGTTGTTGTCTCGACCAAAGATAAAATAACACGTTGATAGTCTCTGGAGACCCGGGGTGTAAATATACATCACCATTAAATACGTTTTTCTTCATTATCAACGAAAGTGTCCAAATAGTGGAAGGTTTTAATTGAAGCTATAAGTTTTTGTCAATATTTTCATGATGTCATTGATCCTATTAGTTTAGTCTACAATTTGAAGCTCACGATGAGGTAGGATTATTTTCTTGCAATATAAGATAGAAACATAAGGTTAGATAGACTATATTCTGTCCAGCCTGGTTTCCTTTTCCAGTAACGAGTAAGGTGGAAAAAGTAATTGTCATTCTGGCAGACAAGTTGAAAACGGTGGTGGATACTACACGTAAACACACATAGTCGTTCAAATCTGGCGGATCACATCGAACACGTCATATTGCACGTGCATTAAGAAATTCCATATTCAAAAACATTACGTTGAAACAGAATTTCTAAGTTTGAAGCTGTGGTTTTACTGTTTCCAAATCCCAGAACACATCCAGTACAGTTATATCAGTCACACGACACCCCTTCTGATCTTCGCAACTGGTACAAGCGTGGGGCTGACCGCTGGACATTCATACAACGTCGCACTGTACATATAAAGTATACCTTGCGAGTGTGCCTCCGTCCGGGATTTATAGGGAAAGGACCCCTCAGGCGAGCACGTAACGATGCCAATGACGCGATGACGAAGCGTTACTAATTTCTATTTGGATTTTTTTGTTATTTCAGTCTTTTCGTTGAGTTTGGTTTCAGGGTTAGAGGTGACTATGTACTATAACCTATTGTCTTGATATGGTTGTTTGTTCGATTGTGTGTGCTAAACGGAGTATTCCAATTTTAAATTCTGCTGCCGACTGCAAGCGAATATAGTTCGTGTTGCGGTTGCAGCAGTACGGAAACGTAGTCGACGCCTGCCGTTATGGTTTGCAACCGTCCTTGGTCTGGTATCTTTACTTTATCTAGATTCAGTTTTATATGGTTCTTCTTAGTAATAAGAAAATATCAAAAAAGATGTGCCAAACCTTTTCACACGAAACCTCAACACAAGTAACAAAGCCAGGTATGAAAAAAGCGTGATACAAAAGCATCTTAACTTCCATTCGTCCTCCACAATATATTTGCGAGACATAATGCGGCACCGCGCATCCTTGAGACACTGAGGGCATGTTTTGCTCCGTTTCAGAGATATTGCTCTCGAATTAAGAGCGTTATCTAGCCACGCTGAAGGCTGGCGGGCGTTGCGTTACGCGCGGTTAGACCTAAAAGGCGAGCCCCTATTTACTTGCGCAATACATAGCTACTATATACTAGACGCCGACCGAACGCAGCGGAGACGGCTAGGGCAGGGCGTCCACGTGTCGATAATGGAATACAATTACTCAAATGTCGATGAATATGTGATTATGGGGTAAGTCAATAGGGATTTGGTGGACATTTCACAACAGTGTCCAATAAACCTCCTCGATTTGTTTATTCCATGATTTGTTTTTACAGTCATTTGCAGTGTTTTTGTATCAAAATCGATACTAATGTTGCGACTATACCACTATCAAGAGACCGTGTGATTATAAAGTAGATCGTCTGTAATCATTTGGACGATAAAACAACTCTAGGTGCATGTTTGGATACTCTCTGGTCAATTGTTTAGCTCTAAACTATAAGGCACAATACTTTCTATGAAGTCTACGAAGAGCAAAATAGTGTAATAATATTGGTCGACACGATCTCGCCTGGTGACATCACTATAAGCAGCGAGCTGGGAGTGTGCGCGTCGATAAATTCCGAGCGCGTTGTCAATCGGTCGCGAGGAGCGCTCAGGAATTAACGGCAGCGCTGTCAAGGCGCCCGCTTGTCCCCCGTCGCGCCCAGGGCTGGCACATTCACATCACTATATTACATTATATCACAATTAAAATCCTCCTCACTGTACTGATAGTTTGGGTGAGATGAGAGGCCTTTGCCTAGCTGTGAAATATTACAGGCTAATACCTAATTTTACTTTTACGATTCTGCCATCGAAACCAGATCTATTGAGCCAAAAGTGATTAATGATTTTGGACTTTGACTTCGTTCAAATGTACTTATGTTTAACATAGCATACGCACCCATGTACTCCAAACGTTGTTGTAAAATGGACTTTCAAATATATTCCTTTACCTATCCCAACGGGTGGCCCCATTTGACACGGGTGTTGGGTATGACCATATTAAATGGTACTAGTACATACTCGTATATAACACAAATAAGTAACCTTTGTTCTATAAGATCGTACAACTCATATAGATTAAGTAGATAGTAGTGAAATAGAAGATGACCAGCAAAAATCGAGTTCCAGAAGATGTAGGTATTGTATGTATAAAGCGAGTTGAACAGTAGCCTGTGAACCCTAAGCAAATGGCGCGTGTAGCCGGCACCGCGGCTCCGTGTGAGTTATATCGCGAGCACACGCGGCGTGGGCGCCCGCCCCCGCCCTGGGCCGTCTTCCACCCGCGCCGCCGTCCTAATCACTAGCCCTAACCAAATTGACAATACATTCACGCCTATACCACCAATCGTATTACACACCCAAACCTCCTCACATAAACAACTACAGACCTTGTTTATCTAATAATGACAATAAAGGTTACGCCGCAATCACCCAAGTTAAGGAACAGGCGTTTTTAAAATTATCGCAAAAAAGAAAAGGAGAAAAGTCTAGACGTTGCTCCTAAATTTTTTGAATCGATATAAAAGAGCGGTTCTTTTTGTCGAGCACAAAGAATCGAGGAGGCTTTAATACTTTGGGTACACTCGACGGGCGGCGCAGTTAGGACGAGTGATGGTGTTTTCCCGGGGCTGGCGCCGCCGCGGGCGACCGCTGGAATTAGAACCGAGAGGTCCCTCGCCTTTGTCAGGGAAAAAATTACCGGAGCGCCGAGGGGAGCCGCGCGGGAAATTCGCCGTGTTTACCGTCAAATGTTTTGATACTGCCCATCAATACCCACTCCGCTATCCGAAGTATAATGTTGTTTTTTATCTGTGTCATTTTTCTTTTCTACAAATGTCTAAGACCAAATCTATTTCTGGTACATTGTTGGAAGACATATGTATCAGTAAAAATCCCGCGTTTTCGATTTCGGACATGTATACTTATTGTCTGATTGATAAATAACTTTCAACGTCGCCGACTCCTTTGTCCAGGTCTAGTAGACCGAGTGCCTTTCGATAGTATCGTACTCGTAAATAGAGAGAAATAAGTATAAAAGTTTTTCTAGAGCACAAAAATCGTATTCGCCTCATCAATTATTCAACACAATTTGTATTCAAGTATCTAGTACACAATTAGGCGCGAGGTTTTCCTTTATTTCAGTACGTGTGCTTTGCTTCGGGGGCGCGGGCGGTGCGGGCGGCCATTAGCACGACGGCGGCGACGACGTCGCCCGTCCGCGGCGACCGCGCTTCCGCCGCGCTGCCGCCGCGTCCGACCCTGCGCCGCCCGCATACGGGCGATATTCTCTTGGACCGCGCTTTGACGGAACTTGTGAAAGGCGTGCATAATTTACGCGGGCCGATAGACGGTCGCGATTGTTATTACGCGTACGGATATTGGATTTGGCGGGACGGGGGCGGGAGCCGGGACACGGGACACGCGGTGTCGCAAGATAATGCGGGACACGATGTAATTTAATAAGGTTGGTTAAGCACGTTCTGCTTGGTTCGATTCCGCTCCTCTATTAAGTTTGAATGTGTTTTTGTGATTACGTAGTTTCCGTTAGAAAAATATATACCGGATAATTTGATTTTGTCTTGATAAAACATATTTTTGTAAATCAGTTTGTTTGCACAAATAACACATCGCTGCAACACTTTGGTCGTAAGCTCCATTTCATAAAGCATGAAAATAAAGCTCGCATCGTTTTCCAAGTACAAAGGTATTATTTTAAGCCAACGTAATTCAAGACAGATTCTCGGAATATATTGATAGTTCCATGATGGTACTGAGCTATATGAAATATCCCCGTTAGTTTTAGGAATCTCGCCTCCAGCCCACTGTTCACTACTATTCCCTTAGATCGGAATAATTGCTAACAGTCCGACTTGTCGAAGCAAGCGTAGTACATACCTAACATTTTCAGGGGATTTGCCTTACCATGAGCCATGAGTACTATACTATACTATATACTCCAATTAAGTCAGTAAATGTAGGATATACAACCTTAGCCATTATTGTCGTAGACTTGCTGAATACGCGTAGTGTATCTAGCTACAGATACATTTGTATAATCTGCCGCTCGTAGTAGCTATATGCTATACTGTACTGTGTCGTGTTGTCTCTTGATTGACCGCTCAAAACTGCGGCAATCAACTCCCGCGTGTTTGAAACACAATTACCAACATATTCTCGCTGCGGCGTTGGATAAATTCCAAATCCCATCAGTGAATTGCGTATCCACATATAAAAAGCGTCTCGCTCGAGGCACGACTCGACGATTTTCTCGAAAATTCATCCAATCAATCAGTGACAATTCATGCCATCCCTATCCTAGGAGGGAGCTATAAAAGGCACGCGATTGTGTTTGCGAGTGCGCTCGGGGGCCACCTAAGCGGGCATTAGCGAAGGACGCGTAGGTTACCGGTCGTCCAGGCTACGCTGGTCTCCCGGTCCACGCTGCGCGGACGGGGCGCGCGGATCAACTCTCATTAGTCTCTGTACGTAATTTACGCGCGAGCGGTCACCGGCGGTGGTGATTACGCTGGCTCGTTGGTGTTGATAACCCGAGCGTTGCGAGAGCTCCGCAAGATATTCGGCGATGTGTATCGTGTCGTGCTCGCCCGGCCTCCGAGGAGGGCTTAGCCGCGCGACTCATTAAGGTAGCGTGTGCATGCGACGCGCCCCCGCCGCGCCCGAACAGGGTGGAGATTATCGCCGCTAGCCATAGACGGGTGCGTTAACTTAATTATATACTTGTACAACACAGCTACCAGCTCGATCATAACATCCCGGTTTATAGTGCACCCGCTCGTTCTCAGAAACCTTCGCTGTACTCTACCTACATACTACATACATTGTATACATAATACTGGAACTCAAATCCACACATTTAGATATACCTACATACCGAACAACAAACATATGAAGTCTACTTTTAGATTGATTAAACAATAAAATACTATCAGTCTTTGTACAATAACGTTTATTGCAGTATAATGGAGTTCATTCGAGGGGAAAATAAAGACCATAAACACCTGGTGCTCAGAACTCATCATTATAAACCAGCACAGTAATGAAACTTTGATGATATTTAAAAATCTTTGAAATCCGTAACGTAAACAAAACCCTATAGTCGAAATGCCGGGAGCCAGGTGGCGTATCGTGTGTGCACTGCCGTCAGGGGACGTCAACCGAACGCGGTCTAAAATTCCACCCCCGTTTCACCCTAAAAAGTGTCGGCGACTCGTCAATGGACTTTTGGGACGCGAGGGCCGCGAAACTCCATTTAAAGATGTCGGGATAATTTAGCGCTGACGAGGCAGAGGACCAAATTGACGCGCCCCTTGGGCCGCCATGTCGACGACGCTCGACGTATCGATCACGGAGCCTCGCAGCCGCCTCGCGCCTTCAGCTGCACCTAAATAACCCTAATCCATTTTGTTCGCCGTCACGACCTCCGAGAGACTCAGGACACGGCGCGACGACCGTAGTTGATCAGCGAGCTCCGCGTTAGGCGCCATGTGTTACGCTACAATAAATGCGAATATTCTCAACGACCGCTTGGTACTCTAGTCTTTAAACTTTTCAAGAAAGGGTCATGTTTTAAGTAGATTAACACAAATCTCATGGGCGTGCGTAAAACAGACCATATTGTGTTGACGCACACACGTCCGACACGAAGGGAAATGTGATTAACCGTTAATTGGAAGGCCTGAAGATCCGCGAGCCCTTCGCGTATTTATCTACATTCTGTACAGTCAGCACCCTAATACTGGGGTCCAAATTTCAACCCTATACCTTAGACGAGTAGGTTGGGAAACGGGTGTTTGCGAAGCGTATGAGGTTTTATGTAACGTGGGTAGGTATGGTTACGTATGGGGTTTTACGAGGCAATCTTACTCTCGCGATCCGTGGATGTTCTTTTTTACTTTGCCCGAAGCGGACCCGCGCGCGTTTCAAAGAATAAAATGCAGATGTAGCGCTCTCTATGATAATTAGGTAAAATGCCGTTACACGGGACTGATTTGAATTAATTAGACGTTGATGTGGGACGGAGGAGGGCGTGAGAGAGTCGTCGTGACTACGAGTTGCGATACAGTTTGATCGCCGCGGTGCCGCCGGCTTATTAGTTTGAATGTATCTAAATAAGAGAATTATCTGCATAAAAACACATACAGAATATGGTACAAACTTGAAAAAGAAACGCAATACGGTGACACTTTCCGACTTCGTATATACATTTTATTTCGCATACACAGTAAAGCTTTCATAATTTTCGCCGCAACCACTGCACCTAATATTTGCTGCGAAGTATTCCTTGTTGATCACTCGCTATCATTCTCAAATGCTCTTTGACCAACATCAAAGGGGTGGTGGAGGGCGGGGGGTGGTCGTTTTAATTAGAACGCGGTCTTTGCGTCCACCGCGGGCCCGAGGTCACATGTCCGACCAAATGCTTCGGACGACTCCGACGCGCTCTCTCGCTGCGAACCTGGGTTAATCTTCGAATCTTTACTACTGCCAACGTAACAAAGTAGCTAACTAGTTATTAATTAATCGGTGGACAAAACATGTGTTTTATAATGAGAAACGGATGTAATATCTAATATAATTAGTGTTCATAATTGCTTTATCAATTGTGTCGTAAATGCAAAAGCGTTTTATAACTATTGTACATTTTAAAGACTATTATTTACGACTATGTTTATACTTTTTATTACATTGCTTTCCGCTGTCTGTCCTTATGTATGCTTAGATCTTTAAAACTACGCAACGGATTTTGATGCGGTTTTTTTTATTAGATAGAGTGATTCAAGAGAAAGGTTTGTAAGTATCAAAAATCCCGAAATTCCCACGGGAACTGCCACAACGCGGGTAAAGCTCCGTCCTGCTAGTCTAATATAATTAGTGCTCATAAGTACTTTATCAATAGTGTCGTAAATGGAAATGCGTTTTATAACTATTGTTAATTTAAAGACTATTTATGTTTATACTTTTTATTACATTGCAATGTAAGAAATGTTCAATGCATATTAATTGGAACATATGTCAATTCAATCCAATTCAAATAATTTATTTATTTTCGAATTAAGCTACATGGTATATTATTTTAATGAAGCTACATGATATATATGTAATCCTTTATTCCATCATTGAGCTTGGCCAAGAGTTTAGTTTTATCTTTTGATTTTGTGCATCGAAACCATCTTCGTAGATATATAGAATATATACGGTATAAAATCCAAAAAACGCTTTCCAAACGAAGATAATATGTTGGCAGCAACATAACAATGCCCGTATCGAATATAGGTCGGTCTCAGTTATCTTAGGCCAGGCTGTGCACACGATGTATACGTACAGGGTGATATATAGCTCGCTGCTTCACGTCAGCTGTGAACTGCACTGGGAAGCAATTCTGGCCCCTCCGCGCCCCCCGAGTGCCTCCCTGGTCGTATCCAAACCATTCCTCAAGCTTGACCGACCGTCACTAAAGGAGCTACCATCGCGCCGTCCTACAGGACGCTTTGACGGCTAAAATGGGATAGGATTTTTTTACCCTATTTAACGTCCGCTTTCCTCTTTCGAGTGAAGTTTACATTTTTAATTTTGTATGCGTTTTTTTGTCGCCTGAACGGGTTTTTATTTAATAATATTGTAAGCTTATGTTAGTCAAAGTAAAGGATTTAATTTCAATTGTATTTTACTTTGTAGATAGTAAATTCTAGAAAAGATATCTCATACAATTATCACTGTAACCTCTAGATAAGTGAAATTCCTTTTGTACAGGAGTTTGAGGAATAAATTCGCGTCGAGGATAATGAGAAAGGACGGACTTGTTTATTTATTATTACGTTTTGTTTTCAGCCCGACATCTGTTTCTCTAAATGAAGTATCAACAGGTATCATATTGTGCACTCCGACTAGTACCGGCTAGAGACTAATGAGTCTTCACCCCGCAATGAATTGTTTTATTGTCATAAAAAAAACAAACAGTGATAAAATTAATACATACAAAACATGGTGGGTCTTCTTCTCTAGTACAGATGGTTATTTAAATGAGATAGTTTACATCAGAATAAGGCCAGGTCTAAACATACATTGACATACACATACATTACAGGTACATTTGTCAAAACTAGCTTGAACTACAACAAATGTCCAACTAAGATACTATTGGTGATAGGGGACAATGTGCAGTTCGATATCCTAACTAAAAGATAACTTAAATAAGTAATAAAGTGCAAACAATCGTAAGTACAGATAGGCTGGGCGAGCACGGTTCACATACGCGGGTCAAACAAAATTTTAGTTTCCATTTGCGTAACCCCTCGCGCGACCCGTTTAAAGATTCAGTATGACCGCGGGCGACGGGCGACGGGCGACGCGGGTCCGGCGATTCGCTTTGAAGATATTCACCTTCATTAGCGTGGGTCCGGGTGACCCGCGGGGCTGCCTCGTGCGCCCGCCGTCCTCGCCGCTCGTAGTTTGTTGGTCCCGCTTTATGTAATAAACGTTGTTTGACTGTGTTATAAGTGACGTCAGCCGGGAGCTGACCGACAGCCGCGCTCCGCCGCTACACAAACTAAGGATGACCGATGTTGATCAACTTGTGGCAAACTTCGGATTATATAACTGCTGCTACGGTTATATAATTCAATTACGACCAAAGCTCGTTTCGTCGCAGCACAGAATATTCGGTGTAGTTTTAATAATTATTTTGGAAATTGTAAAAAGATTGGTAAAAACGCCTCTAAAAGTACTTAGAACTATGGCGCAGTTTACTGCCTACTTGATAGCTGTTTTACAGCACGAATAAGTCAAATAACATTATGCACTATACAAAACCCATATAATAGTAGTTTATGCAACGTCATATAAAGAAGGGTATTAAAACACGAGTGTGAGTTTATGAAACGAGCGCAGCGAGTTTCATAATAGTAACGAGTGTTTTAATACCCGTGTTATATGCAGTTGCATACACTACTTTATCTTCACTATTTAATGCAATTAATCAAACAAAATTTTAAGAACAAAACACATTGCGAAGCATTAAATTCACGCGTAGGTACGTGTATTGTCACAGTGAACTTGCCGCCATTAAAATCTAACCAATGAGAGCGCAGCTGCGCGTAGGGCCAATCAGGAGCGAGCGAGATCTTACCAAAGAGTTTTGTGTATGTAGTTTCGATGAAGTTTTCACGTATAACCCAACTATTTTCAAAAGCCAGCCTAATATCAAAATTTTATACAACTAGTATGAGGATTTTGACATAAGGCTCGCCAGGTTAATTGGTCGCGTTATAATGATGTTATAATGTTAAATTATAATGATATTATAACATCATGTGCAATTGCTTAAATTGAGTGTTTTAGTTGTCTGTGCTCTAACAGTAGTAATTATAAGTCAAGTATTGGAATCATAAGTAGAATGTTACAACATTAGTGTAGATAAATTTATATATTCAAAGGATTGTAACATCGGATAATGTAAAGTGTAAACTATAAAGTATTTGTGAGGGTGGCGGCGGGGGCGCAGCGCCGCGGCTACTCTCATTACTTGAGCTCCGCCGTATCGGGAGATGTTGAAGGCACTCGTTTTCCTCTCTTGACTGCGCCAGTCTCCGCGCCGCGTCACAATTTCCCCACATTTGTATCAAGTGGGCAAATAAAGAAGGAAACAACTTAGATGGAGTGGTGCCGGACCGCGTTTGCGACTAATTAACCCACCCCACCCGCCTCGCGTGGGCGCCGCGCCCCCAGGACGAGGGGTCGCTCGCGCCACTAGGCAGCACGACCGTTAAAAAATATGCGACACTCGCGAGATGCGATGCGAGAGACGCTTTCAAGAATTTTCACTGAGGCTTATTTATACTACAGTTTGGACGTTTTTCTTGTTGCAGCCCCGAACGCCACGCGCCTAATTAATCTTTTTAATTAACTTATGTTTGCTACTCTCTTTTTCAATCCTTTGAGAGTACCACTTGTGTCAGGTTGATCGCAAATTGTCTATGCAAGTAATAGTCGTGTTTAATGAAGATTTTCCGGTAAATGCAATACGTAACATACTAACATGTTTGGACAATAGCCAGTAACATAACTATAGTTTATGTGGAGCGTTATCAATGTACTTGGGAAGAGTTACGTATCGGCTGACGGACCTTTCATATAAGTAATTTGTTTGAGCGCATTTGCCTCGGGCGCAAATTGGGTCGACCCTACATTAGACGGCTACGGCCGGGCGGGTGGAGCCGCGTGATATGATAGAGGTCGCGGCACTCTCCGATGCAGATGGCACAGGCTCTTTCATGGTGGAAAATCATATAACTTACCATGCGAGATACGGCTGTAATCAGAGGAAATCTCTCCCTATTTTTTCCTCTACAAACACTTTTCTGAACCCCATGTCCATTTAATGTTTAGTACCATATGTTATGACGCCAGTATCGTTGAACCTTATGAGTAGTGCAAATATAAAATAAAACCTGACCATTTGACTTAATACAAGGAAGAGGCATGACACTATTCTGTGAATTTTTAAGGCAATACGTAACAAGGTTATAAAGTATTTTAACATAAGCTAAGCGCAGTGCCCGGTCTCTTATAAAACCAGCTCGTAAAACTCGTGCCACCTTGCACAGATAAAAATGCAAGAGAATTTATCTTTCTTGGAACTGCCAGTTTGAAATTCTGTCATATTACCCGCGTTGAGTGCGCACTGTCTTCACTTCACGTTCACGTGTTTATTAATAGCGTTAGTCCGTAATAAACAGTGAAACTATATCACATCTTCTCCATATATTGCTGAGCTTACCAAACAACCTGAAGATTTATTTCGCTAAATTGAACACGCACATAATTGATCATAACACAATAACCATCTAGCTAAATGTTCGGTCGACCATAAACACACGTTTCAAAAACAATAAAACAAACTTTCCATAAAAAATTCCACGGACAAGTGAACTGTGAAACCCTTTTTGAGGGCCTTATTCGATTTAAGGGTCATGTTTACGATTATGTCACACCCCTAGTGAGTGAGACTCAGGTGCGCCCTTTTCAACAGATTAGCCCTAATCCCACCCTGGGCCCTGGCGGAATATTCTTTTTGCTTTAAAAGCTTTCGCGGAAATTGACGATGATTCGGTATTGGACGTCTGCCTGCTGATGTCATATTTACCGTGGTCAGAGACATGATTGCGGTCGATCATGTACCTAATGTGTGGCGTACCCGATATAGTATGAAATGACAAACCGCATAGGTATATCTTTACCAAGTACCTGCAATTACTTAAATTATACACTACCAGTGTTTTTAACAAAAAATAAAACAAAACGAAAAGGCCATCTGATAGTGAAGGGTAACTTAACCTTGTAATGTGTATACTTACGAGTAAACGTGTCGATGAAACCGCGAGCGGAAGTGCGCATGCGTTGCGTGAGCGCAGCGTTCGCGGTGCATTCGTATAGGTGTGACGGGAGGAGGGAGGAGGGGGAGTGAGGGGCGGGGTGCAGGATGCGGTCACGCACATTTCGCAGCAGATCGTATCGCGCCCTCCGGGGACCGCGGGCTCACGCGAACCGCGGAGAAACCGTGCGACGTGATACGGGCACTTAATAGTTTAGTGCTGCACCAACGATCGAATGAGTGGTCGATATCGATAATTGCGTAATACTATATACCTCAGCTGTGCACTGCCAGACATTGCATTTTACATAATATGTAACATATTATTATTATATGTAACAAAATATGTACATATTATGTACAATATCACAATTTATTTGACGTCAGTGTCCGACTTTACATCGACGTCAGTGTACAACTGTGCACTTAAAACTGCTGAGGTAAATCCCACCACAAGACACCTCAGATGGAGTTTATGATTATGTTTTAACTCAATGAATACTTAAAATAAGTAGTATTCACTATCATATTTTCAGCCCAACAACATTGGATGAGATCCGGACTCGGGTCTTACATATATACTCCTCTTAGGAAGCGTAGAAGATTTTCTAAAAAAAAGCGGCCAAGTGCGAGTCGGACTCGCCCATGAAGGGTTCCGTAGCAGCGAGTAACATAATAAAGAAGTTCTTGAAGTTCGTTGTACTTACTACTACTTACTTACTTAGCGTGTGGGTTGTGATCGATTAACGACCTCACAAACCCTGGCGCGACTTATAATTTCTACTCATGGTGTATAAGTATTACAGATTACAGATTTATTATAAGAAAATAATGGTTCAGGGTTTATGCATAAGATTAATGTTTATTAAAATAAATGTTTTTTTATTTACATTTGAGTTATTGAATGAATAATCAGTATTTTTTTGCGGTTTACGATTTATGTCGTAAAAAAAAAACTACTAACTAGACCTCCTTCAAACCAATTTTCGGTGTTAGATTACATTGTTATGTACATCATATATTTTTTTTAGTTTTATCATTCTCTTATTTTAGAAGTTACAGGGGGGGGGACACACATTTTACCACTTTGGAAGAGTCTCTCGCGCAAACTATTCAGTTTAGAAAAAAATGATATTAGAAACCTCAATACCATTTTTGAAGACCTATCCATAGTTTTATTTTGTTTCTATTTTAGTGTGAAAATATTAATGCGGTTCACAGAATACATCTACACACTAAGTTTCAACAACATAGCTCTTATAGTTTCGGAGAAAAAAGGCTGTGACATACGGACAGACAGACAGACAGACGGACGGACAGACAGACAGACAGACATGACGAATCTATAAGGGTTCCGTTTTTGCCATTTGGCTACGGAACCCTAAAAAAATGAAATTTCTGGTCCTTAGGTACTAATAGCTTCAGACAGTGGCGAAAATATTTTCCCTTGCTCTACAATAAAATAATAGATATCTATATTTTTAATTTATCGATATCGACACCGCGTCCACCCATAGCGGATGTAAGGGACAACGTGACGGGTCCCGCGAGCCCGCCGCGTCGCCCGCGACCGAGGGCATTGAGATGCGCCTGCGCACCTGGTAGTAATGCGCCGCAGCCGACGGAATAATAATAACACAGGTAATACTATCGATCGGCCGTATTGTACTGTGTTGTTCGGTTTATTGGAGGGACATTGTAGTAGTATGTTAAAATATTCCGATGTATTGAGAATCTTTTATTTTGGAAGCATTTCATAATTCTGTCAATATTACTTAAAGTAAGTAAGTGATGTATAAGATCTCAGTCCAGGCCCTCTGGCTCTTTCTAGAAATAAATATACTACATTTTCTATATTATTTTCTGAGTATTGCTTTAGATTTATACTGCAAAATATCATTAACGTGGCACTGTTTCTATACCAGAGAAAACAAGTCACACTTAAAGATTTACTATTATGAGAAGGTTCTCAAGTTAGCCGGCGAATATAAAGACAATACATTTGAAACTGCAGACATTGCTGTCGTTTAGCTATAAAATAACTGGTAATGTGACCACCTGTTGGCTGCGAGCTGGAGGCGGTATGTTATGTAACAAAACATCCGGTTTGATCCGGTACCGACAAGTTGATTTACACAGAATTATATTTTTTGTCGCTAATAAGTACGAGCCTCTGTAGAGGCCCCTTTGTGATAAACGAGACCGTATCCCGCTTACTATCTACCTTTATATGTCTATATACAAACTAATATATATTATGTTCGTTCATGTTCGATATGTCAGGGTTCTTTATTAGAAAATATGACTCACTTCAATGAAAATGCACAAATGAAATCGTAAGACGTAATGCTGCTTTCGAACAAAAGACATCAACGACTTGAAATAAATGGGTTAATTAGTTTTTTCACTTACAATTTTAATTTTTGTGAGATACATACTTTAATTTAGAGTATAATTTTTATATATTATTATTTGTAATTGCTTTGTATTTTATTGTAAGCAACCAGCCTCTCTGCCCCTCAGAATACCCGCTAGTAATCCGCGTATTCCCGCGCTCACCAAATTAGGGCTGCACGCACGTCGTCAATCGATATCGCGTGATTATCGATGATAATGGTCGGGATGGTCGAGAGAGCGGCCGGCGACCGTCTCCCACGCTACACCCCGCGGCCCTTGACGAATTATTTCACCACTACCAACCAGGGGTGATCATTCTATATTATATCATGTTTGTTACCAACTCGGTAACAACACAAGCTAATCCCAACCATACAATTTCGAGGATTACATTGACTTTAAATTTCGCTCATGAGCATGAAATCCAGTAAGCACCAATCACAAACGTCCCGTTATTATTTACGGAGCTCGATGAAACCAAACTGTCTAAATTTGTAAAGAGAAATCCTCGAAACATAAACAGAATTTAGTATCGATATCATTGAAATGAAAGCGGCCCCAAGCGCATTCGGATCGCTTGAATAATTTACGGCCTTTAGATTGGTCATCACGAGCCCGCTATTTGCATAATTGCCCATTAGCAAGTTTTTGTTTACAGTCGACTTCGATTCGGACAAAAGCAGTTGTGTGATGCTCGGGGCAGCGTCTCTACCGTTCGACGGAGCTCATTTGCATTTTATTTTATGCAAAACCCTTCGCCTCGATTAACCTTAAACTAAATGGCTGTTCGTTCAAATGTGCCTCGCGGATAACGAGAGCGCACGATGAAGTCATTCTGTTTCATATTTTCATGTTTATATTTATAATGGCGTTCAGGCATACTCGGGGACAGGATTAGCGAAAACCGTCCGAGCAGCTCATCAATAACGGTCCGAGCGAAATTCCATCTCAAATATCTTCGGTGAGGGCCGTTTGTACGTAAACACGCAAAATCCCTCTGAAGGTACACCGCGGTCTCTAGACATGTGCGGGACATAAATTTGGCGAGCGTTACGTAGGTACAGGCCGGCCGCTATGTACCGTTGTATATAAGGCGTACCTATGTACCGAGCAACACGGGCGTCACTTATCCGCGCGGAGGATGCGGTGGCCGTCCGATCGCCCCCGGCCCTGGGGGCCGCCTCCCCGACTCCCCGCGATTCATTAAGTCGGGCGCGGCCGACGCGTCGCGGAGTCTCCGTGAATTCAAATTAGAGGCGGCTCGGACGTCGTGCGCTAGAGATGCCCCGCGATAATGATTGTATATCGGCATGTCGATACTAATCTTTACCTAGGATCTATTGCAGCTGGATTGCACCGGACGTGGAATAGTATTAATATGTGTGCGACAGATTTACCTTTGCGATTTATTATGTGTTGATACTTGATATTAACGCAAGGTTTAGCAATAAGTTTTACGTTTGCATCCACTTCGAATTATTGAATTAGTGTATTTTCAAGAACTCAACGATATCGTATACAGTCGACTCTCGTTAATTCGAAACTTGAGGGACTCTTAAAATATTACGAATTATCGAATGTTTGAAATATCAAATGGTTCAATTCAAATCAAATGTGGACGCCGATGAGTTCGAATTAACGCGTTGTTTTATTATATACAAGTTTGAACTTGTCGCTCTTTCTCTCTGCAACTTTGAATTGTCGAGTGTTGGACGCCGATGAGTTCGAATTAACGCGTCGTTTTATTATAAAGCAATGATTTTTTCGTTCGAATTACCAAGTGCATAAAAATGTATTGATTTAGTTTGAAATATAAAGAGATTTTGTAGGGAACTCGTGATAACGAGAGTCGACTGTATATTCTATCAAAATTTTCTATTCTATCTTCATTAAAATGTATCATTGAATTATTAGTTCTTATTTGTTTAAGCATGTTTGATTAAATCAAATTGGGCAAAGAACATCTCCATCGTGCAATTCCGAAAAAGTGATGAATAAATCCAGATATTTCAAAACCTTCAATTTATCTATCTAATTGAGTATATTATAGAAAGACTTTGATTATTTAAACATAGTTTATTGCTGTCAATAAAGAAAACATATTAAAATAAAGTATCGATAGCGTGGTGTCCGCGCCTAGAGCCCCTTTGTCTCGACAAGACAGACGCTGCGCGCGGTCGGGCGGGCGGCGCGGCGGGCGGGGGCGGGCGGCACGTGCCGGACGGAAGTCGCGCGCCCGCACCGCGCTAAATGATTCAAAACTCGCCCGGACTGCCCTAGCTGCCCCGCACTTGCAAGATTTATGCCCCTACCCGATCCCTAGATTAAAGATGTCGCGCCTTTATTGAAATACGCTAAAATATTCCCGCGGCGGGCTCGCCTCGCAGCCGCCTGCCGCCGCCGTTCACAACTCATTCACATTCAATCCTCGTGCTCGTTTCATTCACTTCTTTATTGTTTGTTTTTCGATCTATTTGTTATGGGCGAGGGAGAGCTTCCTCGTTAATTTCCCTCGAACCCAAATTATGGATGTAATGATGGACCTGTTACAGTTTAATTGTGCGCGGAGTTGATGATTCAAAGTATTTGACGAGGGGAAATATCCAGTTGTGATTTTTTAGGTTATCGTTAATGAGGTACTTATTTGGAATATAAAGTTTAAACTTACCATAAAATTCAACTAGGAAAAATAATTTAATTACGATTATGTTCCTGATTTCCGAATTCGTAATTATCGATGTTCGATCTCACAATATTGTGATCCTAAAACCTTTTTGTCTTAGAATATTTAGGTTTTTAAAACATCGCACCAACCCGGTTGTGTGCTGCAGTGGTTTGTAAGCACTAGTTTCGTCACTTCTTTGTTTCGTTCTCGGTTAGGTTTTAATTAAATCATGTTATTTAGTAACTCGAGATTTACAGGTTGATATTACATATAATAATGACAATAAACTAGTATAGTTTAAAAAAAACTACTTATATAATTCACTGAGAAAAAGAAACTTTATTATTGGGTTATTAAATGTAATATTTTATATCTATTTCGAGTAATAAACATATAATACCTATTCAGTAAGTCACTTGCCACTTAAGCCACTTTTACTTCACTCTCCCATTAGCCTTTACTTGATATTCCTACTTACAATACCATTAAAGTTCCCGTTTAAATAAATAATAATGACATTAACGTACGTTTCAATTAATAGTAAAACGTTAGTCTCTCACAGACAGTTTGACTATTAAATAGACGTACAAAAATATGTATAATACCTATTTACCGTACTAGTGGTACTGTCAAGTGTCAACCCTGGACCAATGTCAGTCACATAAATGACACAATGAAATGTGAAACTTCTTTAGGGTTAAGGGACCTCCTTCCCGCTCTGACGTGAAATTCCGGAAAAAGGGGTGAAATATCCGGAAGATTCTTCACTTTTCTATTTATCAATGTAATTTCGTGTTCCATAAAAGTATTTAAATGTTTCAACTGCCTATTTTGTTTCAACTTTATTGCTGATGCTAATAATAATGGATTCGTTTAGCATTCTGTTAATTTTTTTTCGTATTTATTTACAGCGAACCTTCTCAATAATACTAAGTATGATTAAACTTTCTCTAAACATAATATGATTGCATGTCCATAAAAACTATGTATATATATATTTATTATACCCCAAAGTTTATCTGAAATGCATTTATATGTTTGTGTAAGAAGTCGCGGGCTGTGCGCGGCGCGGAGAGTAGCGTCTCACAATCAAAGCGAGTCATCCCGAGCTATCCGCAGTCCGCTCACTATGCAAATGTGAACTTTCCCTCTTCCCGGCGAGGGTGGAGGACGTGCAAACTTGCCTGCACTTGGCCGATTTACGACTCTCTCTCGCCTCCAATTGAAACTTATTCCGTTAGATATATTCCATAGATATTGTGACGCATAACCGAGTACCGACCTTACCGTTTGTTGGGAAACTTCGCTAATATTTACAGACGCCCGCTGCCAACTTGGATATTCATCTTGGTTTGATACCAGAAAACGATCCATCGAGAACTCGTTCAAATAATAAACACTTTTGTATTGATTTATGTTATTACATGTAATGAGAGTGTTTGAAAATATGCAATAAGTAATTTGCACAGCTTGTTGTAGTCAATTTCCTGAGCAACTAGTTTACTTACCTAATGGCCGGGATCTCTGGCTGAGACGTGTAATTATCACGACTGCGAACCAGCGGAGATAACAACACGTATCGGAACGACGGCGGCTGTTTGAAATAGACTCCTTTGGCTAGGATAGGAGATGCAGCGTAGTATATAAAGGACCGGCTTGGATATCAAAGCAATCTGGCCGGGTCGGCTGAGGCGCAATTCGGCCTCCTTGCGCATATTGCATGCACGTACCAATGAAGTTTGCTTTGTAGGCGGTAATCTGCGGGGGTGTATCGGGTGGGGTGGCGGGTGGCGGGTTATGTACACACGAGCCACGAGCCTGAGGCGTCGAGGTAGGCAAATGGCCGGCGAGGGCGCGTAGGCCGAGATCTCGGGCGATATCGATCCGCGCGCGGCGGCCGCCCGCGGCCGGCCGTCGCCACGGACACGCCGCGCCGCGCTCAGCTCGCCGCCCGGCGCCACCGTCTCCCGCGGCGCTCCGCCACAACAACGCTCCTTTGTTTGCCCGACCTGTCTCCACCAGCCGGGGAAAGCTGTTGACACTACCGCTGACACGTTCAAACAATGACATCGAGCGAGGTTCGATCCTCGATATGGACCCTCGTCACGTACTCACAAACAATACACCTGATAAGTATACTCGTTTCGGCTGTTGAGCAATATTTCTGAAATTTCAAAGAAAATACGTATATTGAGATATCGAGGTCGATAAATAATATATCGCGAGGCGGTCGCGTCCCTAGCCGCGTCGCGACCGCGCGGCGGCGGCGCGGCGGCGGGTGGTGCAAATCACTCGCGCGGACTGCCGTTCTTCGAGAGAGCTCCCATTTGCGCTGCGGTCGTTTGCCGTATATTTATTTTTATTTGTCGATAAAAAATTCACGAGTCCGACGAGTCACAAAGACTGCCTAATGTGCGCTCAAGTATTCTAGATGAGAGTCCATGGAAGTGAGTTCCGTTTTTCGTTTATTTTTAATAAAATGCTGAAAGTAGGAAAATATAATATTTCATGAATTATTTTTTATGTTTTACTTAACATCAATTACGCTTTTTCTTACAACTAAAAGCACCTAAAAGTTTATCACAGTTGACTTGTCCGTGAAGTCTCCAGCCACTCTATTATTTCAGGTACGAACCTATATAAAAGGTAACTTACATTATTAATGGTCAACCAATATTACTCTGGAACAATATACATTTAAATCACCCCACATTTTTGGCTGGATTGTAGACTTTAGTCCGAACAGTACAGTATTACGAATATCCTATCCTACCTAAATGTTATACTATAAAATTCGAAATTTTCTTAGGACTAGTGAATCCGGATGTGTGAATGGACTACATGTGGAACTACAAATGTACAAAACATACACTACAAATGGAACTACAATATATAGATGACACTTTATATCGTATTGCTTATATCAGAATCAGACACTACTTTTTATCCTGAGGACAAGAACAACACCGGTAAAACGGGACAGGGACACTGCTAGTAATAAAATATAATAACAATTGAAAAATCGAAAATTTTGTAAAAACATTTATTGATATCGATAAAATATGTCCCAGCGCATTCAATTAGAGGCACAGCACGGTCTCGCATGAGTGGCGTCTGTACGCGTCGTCGTTCGCGAACCACCCCACCCCCCTCTCAACCGGACCCCCGCTCCTCGAATCGATACCAGCGAGTCGAGTGTCTTGTATCGATAACAATATGCAGAGACCGGCTCTAGTCCGGGCGTCTTGTTCGAGCTCCGAATAACGCTTGGTCAAGCGCGATTCAAAGCCAGCAACGTGGTATGGTCTAATTTGCGCTGCCTCTGCGGTGCCGGGCTGAGCTCGCTCTTCCACTGAATATTATATGCACTAGTCTGTATCGGGTATACCTACGTGCATTGAATAAACTGCTGTAAACGCGTACGCTCGCTTTATAAAACGTAAGGCACCTTCTGCACAGGTTAACAGAATTTCTGCATACACAGAGAACTACTGTCGGACCCGTTACATTGCCATACAAACGAAACAAACAATAGTTACGGTATTTAGTTTTTCGTTGTGGACTTTAATTCGACTTTTTTGTTAACTCTTTTACATCTACAAAATCACATATGTGCCTAATCAACTTGAACTTCACAATTTTCACTAGATGTGTCAATTGAATGTGCCAATTAGGTAATTATATTAAATATTACTTAATATTACTTGGCTTAGACTAGAGATACTTATCTGAAATCTTTGACTTATCATGATTTTTATTGTATTCATCATCTCATATAGGGCAACCTCTAAACACCAACATCGAAAGTTGAAAAATAAATATTTAGATACAAATCAACTTTTTCGATTAGAGAAGGGAATTTCGTAACCACGAGCGACCACCAATGTTGTTCGGGAACACACAAAAATAGAACTTTTGCTAACTTTTTGAACTTTTATTGTATGTACATCTGTGTAGGCGAAGTAGGTAGCCGGAAATCACAATGCCTACAGCCTATTGCTAAACTTGGTAATATTAGGGTTATATTTTAATGTAGCGCTGGTGGCATAGTTTGGTTGAGCAATGTTAAGCAACGTACAACTCGATCTTTACTAGAATGGGTGGCCCATTCAGGTCCAGTCGCAACTCTATTGCTGAACCAATTTTTGATATAGTATAGATGAAGAGACCGAACTTCAAAATAGACTATCTACTCCAAAAATCGCATGAAGCTTTCAAAATCCTGGAATATAATGAAATAATTAAAAACCTAGATACTAAATCTACCCACAGATATATCACAGTATTTACACTACTTAAATAAAGAACAAAACGTGACACAAGACAGAAATAAAACGATTCAAAGTTTTAGTAAAAGAAAAATTGATAGGGAAAGTGTTAAAGTTTTCAGTGAAAAGTGAAAGTTGAGGCAAAAGTTGTTCGGACTTTGTTTTCACTAACTTTGGATTCAATTTGTTGGGCGGAGGGAGGTGCCCCGGCGCCCCCACAGACCTGCGTACGTAACAATAGATTGTTTATGAATCTGTGGCTACAATCGAATGGCGGGAAAAGTTTCCTATTTTTTTAATGACATCTGTCAAAATATACTAAGTTGTTTTCTGTGATTAAAAGGTAAATGCTAGGGCTGCATTACGACTTCAAAATTATAATTGCATTTGGAGAACGCAATGAACTTAATAAGTATTGTAACCAAATAAAATATGAATTATACTAATAAAATTAATATTAGGTACTTATTAGAAATAATTTTCACAATAAGGCAATTATTAAACACAATAATTCTAGGCTTTACATTAAAAGAAAATCATTGAGTTTGTACATACTAGCGCCATCTATTAGATTCAGAGTAAACTTACTCAGAGTAAACAGAGTCTTAGCCGTTTGGTGGCTTACACAAACGGTTTGGTACTCGTTACTGAAACTCGAGAACATTTTGTGATACAGGTTCCATCCTCACGGAAAGACATAGATGGTGTTTCTTTTTTAATATTTCCGTCATCTAAGATTCCAACCGACTCCATGGTATAAGTTACTCACAACTCACAATATATACTAATAATCCAAAGGAAGATCATTGAGACGCGAGTCTCACTTGTCGGCTGTCGGACCCGAATTTTAATCGTGTGACGGCACCCATAAGACACAAGCCAACACAGAGTCCGACAAGTGTTGTAGCTCCATATAAAATATTCTGCCACAGAGACTTCCGATGTCAATTCGAGCTGGGCAGCCCACAACTGGGAACGGTACATAAAGACGTCATATTCTTCTACAGCCAGAACGTATAATGTCTCCATTCACGGCCATCAGCCGCCGCAGCGCTAACCCCTTCGAGCTAGCTCATATCCTGGTGTCCTGGCTGATCGGCGCCGGGTACGATGCCTACGTGGTGGTCGGCTGCGCGGAGCGGGACACCTGCATGGCCATCCGGTACAGAACCGATTGCCCGGATATACCCGATGAACGAGTGGTAAGTGGTGAAAAGATTTTTGGTGGTGCCCAGCTTTACTACTACAAGGAAGGATATTTTTATGGAAAGGACGTTGTACAATCGGCCTATTAATTTGGAAATTCTTACGTGTTTAGGGTATTTAAAAAGTTTGAATAAGCATTCATAAGTGTCAGGTTTTATATAGAACACTTAATAAGATTTAGACATGTGTCGAAATGCGTGCAAATGTTCATTTTCTCCAGGTTGAAGAAGTGGAACAAGAGCCCGAGGAACAACCACGATACAAACTGATTCCTCTCCCAGACTTCTCCTCGAAGTACTGCAGGGAGCAGGAAGCAGTGGCGGCGAAGAAGAGACAAGACGCCATAGACAAAGTGGAAAACGAACGCCAGAGTAGAATTAGAGTAAGATTCTATGATGAGAATTTTTAGCTTCATTTGTTATCAGAGTTTCGCTACGGGTATATAATATTTCATACTTATAGTAATATTCCATCTGCCTTAATTCAGGTCACATATAAATGGTTTTTCTAATTAAGATGACTAAGTTAATCAGAAGCCATATATTCCCATTTAAATTGTTATTAATAAATAAATGCTAAATTGGCAGGACAAACGATTATAAATGAATGTCAATAAACGCTCCGTTACGGACCCATATACATAGCATAGCTCATGCTTCTCTTAAATGTTCATCTGTGTTCAACAAATAAAGGAAAAGCGTTTCAGAAGTTAAAAGAAACAAATGTACAGAATTGTCCCATTTTTTTCAATATTCAATGACACTTTCCAGGAGCTAGAGAAGGCCCCAGACGACCCCATCCACGGCTGGCGCACACACGCCTGGACGCTGGTGCTGCCTGGCTTCATGGACATTGATGCACCCTTCTTCATCGAGCCCAGCGAAGGATTCATGTATCCTTTAGACGCCCCCAAGTACCAGAGCATTGAGAGTGTTTACAGTAGTGAGAACTATTATGTGAGAGCATAATGTTTCTGTAAAATAATATGCAGGATCCAAGTACAGGGTAAATGCCTACTAAATGGCAAGGCACCTATCTGAAAATGGTAGTGTCGATCCTCTAGTTAATTTCGATACGGTGAGGAGATTATATTACGTCTCTCACAGCATAACTCTTCTGCATAATACTTGGGCTTATTATTGGCTATTGGGATTTTAATCAAGTTACTACATAGAGGTATCTGAAGATAGGATTCATGTTATTCTTCAAAAGTTACGAACAGGGCGTCGCCACTATTTACAGGTTAACTTACAATCATGCAAAGAAGGTCTGCAGGCGCTAAGCTACGACCTCACGGATCTGTCATGTTGGGAGCATTTGTTACCGGGTGAGCCTTTTTATAGAAGGCAGATGATTGGCGTCGACTACGCCGATAAGAGAAGTGCAGTCGACACGGAGAAGCACTTAGATATGCCTGCTAGTTGGGTTGAGAAGCTTGATCTTACTGCTGATGGTACGTTCATTTCATTAAAGCTACACTAATATGATAGAGCTGAAGACTTTGTTTTTTTGTTTATTTGAACGCGCTAATCTCAGCAACTACCGATCCAACAATCCGATTTGAATAATTATTTTTGTAATGGATAGACACATTCAAAGGAAAGTTTAATATTCATCCCGAAATTCCCACGGGAACGGGCACAACTCGTATAAATTAACTGCTGTGACTGTTCCATGATTTTGGTTTTATCAAGGGAATCGTGAATGCAGATGAATTTGGATTGCTGGATAAATCACTTCCTTATTGTACCATAGCTTAGTGTCCCACTTTCTTAGCAACAAGTTTTTATGACTAAAATAATTGGCCTGTGAATGTATTGCATACTAATTAAAATACAAACAAAGTACAAAACAAAACAAAAAAAATTACAATGTTATTTTGCACAATCTTATTTGTTATGACTTCAGAGTTTGAACAAAGGTTCCCGGGCTGCCACCGCATCATTCATTACAGAAAGGTTCTCTTGGAGAAGTTCTCCCCCTACTCTCAAGTGGATGGCATCGTTAAGAGGATCAGGATATTTGATGACTACGCTCTGACTAACCCTGTGAAGACGTGAGTTTAACATTGTATCATTGCTCAAATTGCGAACATAGTAGTTTCATAGATCCCTTTGCATATGGTACTTTGGCTTTTTAATATTTGCTTTATAAAAGTACTAGCAGCGCCCCGCGGTTTTACCCGCGTTGTGCCCGTTCCCGTGGGAATTTCGGGAATTTTTTTACATAAAATCCTTCCTCTTGAATCACTCTACCTATTACAAAAAACCGCATCAAAATCCGTTGCGTAATTTTAAAGATTTAAGCATACAGACAGACAAACAGTGTGACAGACACGAAAAAGAGACGACTTTATTTTATACTATGTAGTGATTTTCGTGTAAGTTAGTGAGCAACCCTGGTGTCGTAGTTTTTAGAACGCCTCAATGTTTCTGACATGATCTGATTGAAACAACCGGGACCGACAATTTAACATTCACTCCGAAGCACGGTAGCGCTCAAATTGAAATGCTCCTGTCGGTCACCCTTCCAAGTAGAAGCTGAGCTGCAATACGTTGCCTAACAATCGCAATGAGCTAACATCGTTTAGTCAAACTACTCGTAAGTACACCACGAGCGCTGATGCTTTATTCAAGTTTGGACCATGAGAACACAGATTTTGAACTATTTAGATAGTTAATCAAATCCAAGCAGAGACTATTTTTTAGACTTAAGTATGTACCATTTATATTTCAGTTATGAATGGTACCAGAACAGAGTAGATTTGATGCAAACAGTGAAAATAGATTACGTAACTAGAACTGTTCTAGAGAACTTTGAAATTGGAAGAAAGGACCATCTTATAAGTATGCATTTTGACATTTCTTCTCTTCAAAACCTAACCGACTGATATTTTGAACTTCTACTGTATATTTTAGAACATGAATACTCGATGGATGCGCCTGTAACATCGGTGGAAGGGGTTCGCACCATGCACTTCTTTTACTACGCCAGATCAGATCATCTTGCTACGCTGATCTGCACTCCGCTGAGCTTCGAGGAATATTACACTGATAGAGATGACAGGTAGATAATAAGAAAAAAAACAATAATCTAACATTATATTCCATCTTCACAAAGACGGTGTGAGATGGTGTTGGTATTTTGAGATATCGAGAGTGTAATTTTATGAAAGCGAAACTATCAATATACTATCAATTAATCATCCTTAGATGATAATCAATCGGAAGCAAGCACTACTCTCCGACTTCTCTCTCTCTTTCTGCTCCTCGCTTTTTCCACAGGTTGAAGTCCAGAAAAATTACTTACACTGAAGGAAATAAGGCCGAACCGAAACGTCAAGTGAAGGATATCGTCGAAGAATATACTAGAAATATGGACATGCCCGCCAACAGGGACATTTGGAAGAAGATCTTCCACATGCAAGAGAATACCATCGATTTGCTCAACCATTACGAATACAACTTTGTCTCGAATGACACTAGGTCTTTCATCAAACCGAATCTAGCTGAAACTGGTGGCAAGATACTTTTCTACCCGGACAAAACTTCCGGATATATTGTGAGTAATTGTCAGGGTGTCAGGATTGGAAAAGGTCAAAATCTTTATTATACGTAGCGCCCGGTATGCAAATACATTTTATATTGACCACACATATAGTCCAATGAATAAAGTAGTTATAGAGTGCGTGAGAGGGGTACCTAAGCGATTTCTTCAGAAACGTATTCAGGGATTCTCGGTGGTCGAAAACACCGAGTTGGCAGTCGATTTCGATATAACTATCAAAAAGTGACTTGTAAGAGCTTTCAAATGACATATTAAGTCATGTCACTGTTGAGCATTCCGCCCAGGCTCCACAGCACCTCCAGTGGTAATTCTTCGGTGGTCGAAAACACCGAGTTGGCCGTCGATTTCGATATAACTGTCATATTTTCTATCTGATTTTTACATTTCTGGAGCGTGTAGTTCAAAATATGGAAAGGTATAGTATAGATAGAATTAAAGTTATAGAGAATTTTATAAGCTTTCATTTCGTCCTAATTTTTTTTGCTACATTGCACCGTTTTTGAGATATTCGCGAATAACCCCTCCTCACCTCCTAGACGTCAGGACTTTTAGTATGTTTTCTGCCTAAGCACCCTAAATAAGTTTCTGAAGAAATCGCTTAGGTACCCTCTCACGCACTCTATACCCTCCTTTCAGTTGTTCTTCAATTAGACTAATAACTTAGTTGCTAAAAAAGTTAAGGGGAATCTACGTAACAATTAAATTTTTAAGACTTACATTTTTTTAACTACTTTATAGGAGGAAGATTTTCAGTCCGTTTTATAGTATTTGTAATGAAACAGTCAAACAGTAAACTTTTTCAATCAAGTATAGGCTGAAGATAGGGACAGCAATATTTTATTATAATTTCTCCATATTTCAATCGAGGAGTATCCATATTTCATGCTTCCCTATTATACTACTCACTCTAGGCGGACCCCTGCGCCGACGCTCCTCGCCCCCTCAACATATACTACGCGCTCTGCGAGAACATGGACTTGGAGTACAAGACCAATAAACACATACGAGACAGGGAGACAGACGTCAACGGGTACCTCAAGCAGCGGCATAGGGAACTCACAGAGCCGATGCTATTCGTGTCTCTGTTTGACACAGAAAGAAATGAGGCTGCGAAAAAAGGATGGAAAGAGCAGGTAGGAAATAAGATTGTGTTTGTATCTGAATTTAGATATGGTGAATAGAAGATATTTAACGATATGATGGGTTTAAGGCTGGTGGAAATAATTGGTGAGTTTGTTCTATAATTAAAGATGACTAATAAATAAACAAAGTATTACTTTGATTTATATTTATTTGCATACTTAAAAAAAAGAACCAGTCTCTTGTAAATACTCCTAACCTTCAATAGATTGATGTTTTAGTGAAATCTTGCGTCCCAGTGCTGCAGCTATCCGTACTTGTGTTCTCCAATCTTCCTTCGATTCTGTGAAAAAACTTCCATTTTGTGTTTTTGCTACAGTCAGTAATTTTATTATCAACTTTCAGGAAACGCAAAGAGCAGAGATTACAGAACGTGAGAAGGAAGCAGAAATCGATCCTTTGGCGCCTTATTTGGCGCGTATGTTCGGATCTGGACGGGGCACGGGAGTACCGCTCACTGTTAAAGAAGCTACGCTAGTCAGGGAACAGTGCATCAACGACTTCAAGGCGAGACAACTGGCGCGGCAGGCGATAGTCCAGGAGCGGTTCGATAAGGTAAAGTTTGATGGAGTTACGGTTGGGTTCAATGGTGTTCAATGGCTACGGATATTGCGTTGAGAGATGGTTTAGTTAAGTTTAAGCTGGGATCATGGGTCGGGATGAAAAAATCTGTTCACAAACTATTCATTTTTAATCTGTACAAGATAATATCAAGGAATTTCTGGAACTACTTATCGGTAGAATTTCTAAATGCAAATTGAATATCTGTGTGTGCTTCATTATTTCGTACTTTCGTTTCAGATGAATTCGGAGTATAAGAGCAAGCGGCTATGGTACCTGGCGAACCAGTTCATCTTGACTCCTGAGAAGGAAAGCGCTTACTTCCATCAAAGGTCTGTCCTTTCTGTTATATTGCAGATCAAAAGTTTGTTGAACACATTTCTAGTGTAAAATTTAGTCCACAAAGTGCTTAACAGTTTTCTTACAATTTATAGCTAAGGGTACTGTCATAATAATCGATCGTTCTTTAATTCATTCTACCATAGATTGACATCGGTCTATAGACATTATTGCTGTGCTAGGATAGGATATTATTAGGTGCTAAAGCTATAAAACAATTCTTTGAAATTATGTTAAGTAAGTATATCTATTTTCAGTGCGGAACTGGCATTCCAAGTGCATACCTTGGAAGTACGTCTGACAAGACATAGGGACCTCTCGGCTCCAAGGTTCAAACTGGTGATGGATTACCTGAACAAACATCCGCTGCTTAAAGAGTTTAATAGAGCCATGCATTACTATAGGAATAAGTAGTTAGAGAGAAATTCATTTTGGTTTTTAAAAAATTGTGGATATCCGAGGATTTATATGTGTAGTCGCATATTGAATGCGGATGAAATCACGGGCCACAGCTAGTTTTAAATAATGTCTTCATCAATATGTCAGTACATTTTCGGAGTGAACTTAGACTTCAAAAAAACTTATTCTATCTAGATTATCCGCTGCGAAGCGTGTCTCTATTTAATAAATTATATTAGTAGCTGACTCGGAAAACATTGTTTTGCCATATAATAATTAAGGAGCACCTTACTAAGTACCTGCATCTACAAATGTTTTTGTTACATAAATATTGTATGTTGTTTTATATAAATTTTAATATCACTATGAAGTTTTAAATTTTACGGTATTGGTAAAATAAAATCGCTTTGTTATACTGAAAATATTTTATTTTAATCTTATATATTATTTGAGATTCTTTGTTGAATAGACAATTCTTCAGTTGAAGGTTGAATGGAAATGTCACCACCGGCCACCCATCCAAGTAAGGGTCGAGCTGCACGTTGCTTAACAATCGCAACTAACATCGCTTAGTCAAACTACACCATGACTACAAATGAACAAGGCTAAGGTTTAGTTCACACTTTGGTAACTATGTTCTAAGTAAGATCGAGAAGGGTGGCCAACTCTGGTGTCGGAGTTTTTAGACCACCTAAAGGCCTAAGTTGTGATCCATGTCGGGTGTTCTGTGTTGTGTCGGTTCAATGTTTGGGCAGCACCCAGGAGGGCTGCGGGCGGCGCGCGCGCCAGTCGCCGGCGCCGCCCAGCAGGCGGCCGCGCCCGTCGTGCGTCGCCAGCGCCAGCCGGGACAGCTTGTTGGCGAGCCGCCGCGCCGGCGAGTCGGGCCGGCACAGCGGCGGCAGGGAGATGCTGCCCGAGTCTGGGGGTCGTATTCGTACTAAGTCAGTATTAAGGTTTCTACCCAATACACCGTATCATACGATGACCGTGCTATGAACGTTTCAGCACCGGCAAAATATTAGGTGAGAATAGTCGACGTTGTTGGTTGGTGACGGAACGGTCTAGTGAGCATAGTCTCATACTTTTCAATACAAAGAATACTTTTTTGCCTGACACGTTGATAGCATGGTCATGGGATGATACGGTGTAATGGGTGGAGGCCTTTAGTCCGTAATGTCCCAGTGGTAAAGGCCTCCCGTCTCGTAGAAGATGTCAGAACAGTAAGCAAACAAATGCGGGTTGGTGAGTAGCAGTATTAAGTATTAATTATGACTCGATTTGTAAGAGTTTCAATTTAAAATGAATACTGTTAGCTTAAACTTAAGAAATCAAAAATGTTTTAGTTGAAAAGCGTTTATGAAAAAGCCGGTAGATGATAATTCTTTATTTTTAAATTTCGTGTTTGAGACACCGGACGGTTTATTCCCTTCATTTCACTGTTATGGTGTAATTAAGATGTGCTCACCGGAGTGGTAGTCGTAGTGGTTGTGGTCGCCGGGCGAGTCCTGCGCGAGTCGCTTGCGGTACTCGCCCGCGAAGTGCTCGGTCAGCGAGTCCATCATCACGGCTTGCTTCGAGAACACCTGCGACACATGTTTTGACGAGTCAGCCCAAAAATAAAGTTGTTCCATGTTTAGGACATCTTTTGGGAAGGTATCATACTTTGAGACATTTGGAAATTTTGGAAGAGTTTAGAAGAGAGCGTCAAGTGGGCTCGCATGAAAAAACATAGATACTAAACTGATTCTAATATAACTAACTAGGTTTTTATAAAATATTTTAGACTCTGCAGTGAGGCAAAAAAGATATCTATATCTACCATAACTGTGTAAGTAAAAATAAGACATGTCTACGAATAAAAAAAAGTTTAAAAAACTAAAAAAAACACTATTTTTTCTTCTTTTTTGTATTGTCATCGGTCTTCAATAATCAAATTCAAAATTTGAATTAAATCTAGCCGTTAAAAGTGGATCAAAATTGCGCCATAAGAAGTTGGTTACAAACATACAAGTGAAGCTAATAAAAAGCGTGTAAAAACGGACCAATAAGATTTCTACTACTGCTAAAAGTAAACGATACTATTGGTCCAATATTTTCTTACCCACTAATCATAATTATATATTCTACGAACCTGTAAAATCTTGGAAACTCTTAATCCATTCTCCACTACCATGAACTGTAAGAACAAGCACGGCAGACAATCTTCATTGTCATCTGAGGGTAGTCCGATATCCCACGACAGTTCTTCGTATAACAATCCGAGAAGTACGGTCTGCAATTAAATGAGGGTACTTCTATATTTTCAGGTGTCCAGTGAGCATTTAACGGTAACAAGCATTGAATTGTAACAAGTTTCTTTTTTGGAATTGAGGGTAGTACATTATGTTTTCCGTGAATTTAACTACCTTTCTGTTAACAGAAACTTTTTTTGGGATAAGAAATCCAAAATCTAGGGAATGAGTTTGATTTACGTGTTTGTTATCAGCATTATAAGATATTTTCTTGTTGTGGTTGTTGGTAAGTTGGTGGAAAACTTTATTAACTGCCAAAGCAAAAATAGTTTGTTATAAGTTATGAGCATAGGTTATAAGTGTGACTGTGAGTGTCTTGTGTTGTGGTGTCGTAATTCCTACAAGGGGGCCGATTTCCTAATGGTGATTTGATGGTAAGTGCTATATAATACAATAAATAAGTATTAGCCTGTAATATCCCACAGCTGGGCAAAGGCCTCCCAAAGATTTAAGGTTTAAGGCGTAATCACCGCTTTTGCCTAATGCGGGTTGGTGATCTCAAACCTGAGCCATGTTTGAAAATTAGGAAACATGTTTTCGCTCGGCCTGGGAATTGAACCTGGGACCTCAGTCTTGGCAGGCGAAGCTATATTATACTATTGATTTTAATGAATTATGTCGTACAGAAGTTTACATTTTTTTGTTAATATTTTTTTTACTTTCATCTTTTTAATAATGCGTGTTGTCTTACGCTTTCCGTATCGTCGATGACGTAGACCCCATTGGAGTTGATAGCCACCAGCACTGGAATGTCCTCGTGCGTCAGTAGACTGGTCAGGCTGCGCACTGGCTGCTCGATCTGACCTTGGAAGAAGGCGGCTCTGGGGTAGACAAGAGCAGTCATGAATCAATCTCCTTTAATTTCTCGACAAAACGTCAGGATAAAGAATTTTTTTAGTCCAAAATGTCTTTAGGTACATAAAAAAATGTCTTAATGATGATTTTAATAATCAACAAATTTAGAAAACTTTCTACCTTATCTAACCTTGCTAGTTTTTAAGTCTACCGTGTAAATGGGCAAGATTTTTTTTTAATCCATTTCAAAAAACTGTACAATATACGTAAAATGGTCGTTTATTACAATTGATAAATCATGTTGGAGGCCTTTAGGCGGTCGAAAACCTTCGACACGAAGGTTGACCACTAACCTACATGAACTTACTTACTTACCCATAAGTAGCCAGAGTCCGTACGTGTGGATCATTTCGGAGGCCTTAAAGGTTTCTACCCATTACACCGTATCATACCATGACCGTGCTATGAACGTTTCAGCACCGGCAAAATATTAGGTGAGAATAGTCGACGTTGTTGGTCGGTGACGGAACGGTCTAGTGAGCATAGTCTCATACTTTTCAATACAAAGAATACTTTTTTGCCTGACACGTTCATAGCACGGTCATGGTATGATACGGTGTAATGGGTGGAGGCCTTAAGGCGGTCTAAAACCTTCGACACGAAGGTTGGCCACTAACCTACATGAACTTACTTACTTACACTTATGTAGCCAGAGTCCGTACGTGTGGATCATTTCGGAGGCCTTAAGGCGGTCTAAAACCTTCGACACGAAGGTTGGCCACTAACCTACACGAACTCACTCACTTACTCACCCATAAGTAGGCAGAGTCCGTACGTGCGCCAAGTACTTGTGGCGTAGTTTCCTCGGCGGCGCGGCGGGCGGCCGCTGCGCCTGCTCCAGCAGCTTGGCCTCGGGGCTCCCCTTGCGGCCCGCGGGCAGCAGCTGCGCCCAGCGGCCCGCGCGAGCGTGCTGCGGCAGGTATTTGTCTTGGTTCTCTCTGGGGTTGACAGAAAATGGGTGGTTGAAAATAACCTATGTAATGTAACAATATATTGGGCAAAGAAGAACGGTGGGGGAGATCTCGTACAAAATTTTCGTATTATTTGAGAGATTATTTGAGAGGGTTATCATTTGGATATTCGATTGAGCAACTATTCTGTGGGGATTCTATTGATTGACACACACAAACAAATTATTTTGCAGAATTGATCCACTTAATTGTTATTTTTTTATCGATCAGTTGGAAGTAAAATTAAGATTTGAGACTTTATACATTACCTAACTGACAATAAATTTTCATGATATATCAACCTATCAAAAAGCGGCCAAGTGCGAGTCGGACTCGCCCATGAAGGGTTCCGTAGCAGCGAGTAACATAATAAAGAAGTTCTTGAAGTTCGTTGTACTTGTTTTTTTATTTACATTTGAGTTATTGAATGAATAATCAGTATTTTTTTGCGGTTTACGATTTATGTCGTAAAAAAAAAACTACTAACTAGACCTCGTTCAAACCAATTTTCGGTGTTAGATTACATTGTTATGTACATCATATATTTTTTTTAGTTTTATCATTCTCTTATTTTAGAAGTTACAGGGGGGGGGACACACATTTTACCACTTTGGAAGAGTCTCTCGCGCAAACTATTCAGTTTAGAAAAAAATGATATTAGAAACCTCAATACCATTTTTGAAGACCTATCCATAGATACCCCACACGTATGGGTTTGATGAAAAAAAAAAAAATTTTTTTCATTTCTAAGTATGGGAGACCCCCCTAAATTTTTTTTTTTTCTATTTTAGTGTGAAAATATTAATGCGGTTCACAGAATACATCTACACACTAAGTTTCAACAACATAGCTCTTATAGTTTCGGAGAAAAAAGGCTGTGACATACGGACAGACGGACGGACAGACAGACAGACAGACATGACGAATCTATAAGGGTTCCGTTTTTGCCATTTGGCTACGGAACCCTAAAAAGGATATTTTGGTCTTGGCTAAGCCAGCTTTTTTCACACAGTTGACACACTTTCCAAATGAGCCTGTTTCACAACAGTTGACAGGTTTACCAAATTAAAGCTCTTCTCACCTGAAGAATTTCGCAGTATGCCGGTGCGGGTCATACGGCCCCAACTGTATCCTCGCCTGCAGCCCGCCTAACATGACCGCTTGGGCGCTTTCCAAAGGATACCGGCCCGTCACCACGTTGTGACGAGCTTCTTCGTACAGCAACTCTTGTATGCGGGAGTCTCTGGGAAATTAGGAGATTTTAAATTGCTTTGACGTTATTTATTATAATTAATATGAAAGTTATGTTTCTGAAGTTTATTCGCTGTATTGTTGAGGTGCAAATATTGGAACGAAGTTCCTTATCGCGCGTTGCGAAAGGGGGCTAGACGGAAAAAATGGTAACGACATTTTTTAGGCCAGAGAGGGACAGACAGAGAAACTTGCGCACGCCAGAGAGAGACAGACAGAGAAACATGCGCGAGAGAGACAGACAGAGAAACTTGAGCACGCCAGAGAGAGACAGACACAGACATGCGCGGCGCGCATGTTTCTCTGTCTGTCTCTCTCTGGCGTGCACATGTTTCTCTGTCTGGCTGTCTCTCTCTCTTATAGAAAGCAAGCTAGATATTTTCGTTTCGTCTTTCTATTTCGCATTGAACAGTGTGGTGTCGCGACGATTATTGTTGTTGATAATAAATAAACTTCGTTCCATCCGGGTGTCCCTTGACACCCCTCAAGTTTTTTTTGGTTTTCTTCTCTTCCCTTCTTTATTAAGAAACTGTTACAGTTCCTTTTTCTCAATAATCAATGAAGTGATCCTTTTTCATCCTTCTTCTTCTAAAAAACTATCAAGAAATTGATCACTAATTCCTTCGTCAAAGGACCTCGCCAATCGAATTCAAAGGACAACTAACTTGATGCCCTCTTCCAAGTGCTTGGGGAAGAAGACGTTCCTCTGCAGGCGCAGCACGGGCTGGTCGCGCGCCGCGCGCGCCGCCGACCCGTGGCCGCAGCGCGTCACGAGCGCCGCCCAGCCCGCCCACACGCGCCACGGGCACTGCTGCGGCTTTAACTGGATTTCTGAACAAATACCATAATTTGTATGGTGTAAAAGCTATCTAGCAATACCTAAATGCTATGAAATGTTTCGTCTTGTTCACACAAAATGGTGGCAATGAACAGATTGTCCAGAAATTGTGATCTCGAGATGAGCATTATTGTTCTGATTTTGCTTCGATATACTGTGCAGTACTCATTAAAGCTGATATATCATGAAGCTTAAACCTGGTTGCTGTATTCTTTAAACCATAGATTCAAACAAAATATTAGAGGAAATAAATGATTTTACCACTATTCTATGAAACTTACCTAACAAAGGACTGCACATCCACAAAGCGAACACATTGGCAGCCAAGCTCCTCATCGTGGGCTGCGTCAGCCCCAACTCCTCAGTAGCCAGCACAGCATTGAGGAACCTCGCGGACGTCACACAGGAAGGAACCTCTTCGGAGCTCATTTCAACCATTATGGCAGTCTTTGACATGAGGTATACGCAAGTGACAGGGTTTGAAGACACCGTGGAAGAAGATGCTGTACTCCCTGATGACCCTGGAAGACGATTAGATTAGAAGGTGATAAGATCGCCAAATGAGGTGTAATTGGCAAGAGGATTAAATGGATATTTGAAGAACATGAATTTACACTAGGACCAAGAAGAATTTACCACATTTAATTTTCATTTTTACAGTCGTAAGATTGAAGAGAATTTAATGGAAACCGTCGATTTAACTTTAGACTTCGAATTTAAATTTGGTGATTTCTATCAGACCGTTACCTGAAACCTTGAGCTTAAATGGCTTTAGACTGATCAGAAAATTTACCACAGGACTGGCCACTATGTAAAAAAAAATTAAACTATCGAGGAATGCTTTCAGATGTGGCGATGCAATGCTTTCTATGATTTACAGCATGATGTTTCTCCAAAACGAATAACCAATATTTCATCGAAATTGAATAGGTACGTTTGCAATTAACGGAAACTTCATTTAAAATATTACCAGGTAAAGGAGGTGATATAGCACTGGAAGAACTTCCGCCGCTGGTAATAGGCTCTGTGGTACTGAACGAGCTCGCCACTAAACTGCTGGACGCGGTCTGGTTGGAACAGCTGCTGAGGTTGGATCCTGGAATACAGCTGACAGTCAATAACTGTTAGGGTTTACAAAAGTCTCTTCTACTGTCTAAAGACTTACGATTCTGGTGTAGTGTTTTTTATGCTCGGGACCATCGAATCATGTCTGACTCCCATTGAGAATCAGAAATGCGCCTGGTGACTCCTTGCTTTGCAATGATTATTATACTTACCTTTTGACGTTCGAAGTTGAGACGCAGCGAGGAGAACGGTATTACCCGACTGAGTAGAAGTAGTGTTATGGTACGAAATGGAAATGTACTGATCGAAAATGGGTCTGACCTTTAATTTGAGGCGGTATCGTATGATCGAATTAAGATCATTCGTAAATCAGGATCAAGACCGAATCTTCAATCGTGTATATTATTTAGATCCCGCACAGGGTGTGGGTAGCACATTGAAGTCATGGGATGTTATTTGTGTACGTAGAATCATCGTATGACATTTGCTCATGATTCGTCGCTTATTTTAATTAGAAGTAAAAACATTAAACATTTATTTAGTACCTAACTTACCCATAACGCTTTTCTCCAGCGAATCTGAGCTGTTGCTTTCCTTAGAGTCTGGTTGTAATGGTTTGTGAGGGTCATGTTTTTCCCACTCATTGTGTCGTCCTATAGGGCTGTATGAGAGATGGGGCAATCTCTGCGACACCGAATAGAGATGAGCATTCACTTCCGCCTGCAACTTCTGACTTTGTACGCTGTAGTATTCTTCTCTGGATCTAAATTCACTGGAAATATTTGAGCCAAAGGTATACATTGTTTAACTGTAAGGGTACATACATATTGAAAAGTAAACAATAATTTACTGTTTATATTACTATATTGATTTATTAGACTAAACATCATAATAATAATTATTATTATTTGTTTATTACAGTTATTCACATAAATGCTTACTTACTTGTATTGGTATTCAGCCTGTATTGGATATCCTCGCCGTGAATATTCCACTGGAATAATAGTAATGTAATTTCCACTGTTTTGTACATTCGGATTCTCTCCGTAGGCTCCCATGTCAGATTGGTGTTCCATTTGCTTTTATCGGATTAGTGCTTATTATTTCATACACATTTTATTTATTATTCATTCATTTTATTAAGATTTGAGATATTAATTGAGAAACGCGAGCAAAAACACCGACCAAAATATTGATCGATTTGGCGCCACGAAAATTACATTGCCACATAAAAAGGTCAGTATTTTCACACTGGCAGTATTGTAGTCATAACTGGATGGAATAACTGGAGGTGGGAAAAAATATATGGTTTGACATTGACAGATATATTTTGTAAATACTGACAGTTCAAATTACTCTAGCTCTACTTTCACTGACAAAAATATGCAAAAATATCAATCGCGGACGGACACGACACAACGTACGAAATCAAAATATTTACATCTAAAAAAATATGAAAGAAATTAAAATAATTCGCTCAATACGTACGTAATTGAATATTACGTTGTTGACAACTGTCTGCGAGGTCAGGATAAAAATTAAATTTTGTGTTTCCACTTGTTCAAATAACGCCGATATTGTGAATATCTTCTACAATCCTACAAAGTGGTTTTGTTAAAACTATTCTAAAAATTTATCAAGACCTAAGTAAAATTAAACCGAATGGAGGAGAAACTTAGAGAATATAGAGCTTTACGTCGCCGCAAGGAGTTATTAGAGAACGCTAAGAATAAAATTGAAAAAACTAAGGAAAAGATAGCTGACTTTCTAGTTCCCAAATTTCTTGCAATGAAGGAAACCAATGAAGACGAAGTTCTACTAGTAAGTAATAATCATTCCCTAATACACTATATTACTAAGAACATAGTTTACAAGTAAATCACATCAATAATCACCTACACACAGGGCCGGATTTAGGGGAGGGCAACCGGGGCGAATGCCCCGGGCCTCCACAAACGGGGGGCCCCCACAATAGAGACTTCGGAAAAAAAAATCTTTCAAATTCCAACTAGTTAACACTAGTAAGCATCTTTTCCTTTGATATTTGTTTTGTTTTGCTCTTTCACCTTTACCTACAGCCTACAGTACTTTATACATACATGATTATTTGATTATATTAATCTTAAATAACAGAAATCATTGATCTATATTTGTTCACTCCAATCAGGCAATCAGATCAGTGAAATATCAAAATCTCAAATGGCCCTGATAAGCACTTCCAATTCACTACCCATCTTGAGGGAGTACCCCAATCGCTTAATGGCTGAGTGGGGTGGTACTTGTCCGCAACCTCGGAGGTTGGGTATTCGATTCCGTGTCTTGGCATTTTTTTTTCTTATATATGTATGTACATATAAATTAATTGCAGTATATGAACAATCGGTGTTCTTCAATTCTTAAATAAATCAATTATTATTGACTAATTGGTAATTTTTTTCATATTTCTTTATGCAGCAATGATGCAGTTTGATAGGCAAATAATTATTATTGTGACACAATTAAATGCCATCAATTATTCACGAACTTTACTGTACGCAAGAAATTGAAAAAAATCATAGTCGGTCAATAATAATTTATTTGTATAATTATTGAAGAATATTGATTCCGATAGTCATACAAAACCCACCTCATTGTGACAAGAAAGCTAATATTAATAATCGACTCGTGAATCATGATCGAGAAAAGAATGTGTCCATTGAAGTTTCCGTGCGTAATTTTGTCTTCGTGTAGTTGTCTATTCTTTTATTGATATATTTTTCCAAAAGCATAATTTTCTTCAACCAGCGAGCGAGTGTGTTTTTTTTTTGCCCTCTGCCTGTCCATGTGAATCCACAGTAGAATAAAAATTGCCAGTTCGGATGGGGAATTTATAGTATATTCTGCGGATTTTACAAGCCTATTCAGCCCATTTTTCGTATTGCGGGTCGATACGAGATACGACGGCAACGACGGTACCTGTTTCCCCGTTTTTTGTCTGTACGAGTGTTCGACCCGTCGCAGCGTTGATAAGTGTCCGCTGAGTGGCGTGCTTGTAGCAGGAAATCCCAGAATTTGGTACTTTCTCGTGCGTCTGAGGAGCTACGAACTTGCGAACATTGTGCAACAAATGTAAAACATTTCGAATTTTTACGGACAGACCACAGACGTTAAGACGTGAGTACCTATTTTCATCGTTATCTTGTAATCTACTAATCTACAATATAAACCGAATGTCATATTTGATTGTGCAATTACGAAAACGTGTTTTTTTTTCTTAACATATAATAGAATATATGAAATATATGCAGAGAACAAAAGAACATTAAAAAAGGTTACAGAGAGGTTATTATTTATTGTTCATCATGCGTTTGTTTCGTTCTGCGTAAGTTAGTCATTTAATCATTAAGGCGACTAAAATATCGTGATCACATGCTAATATTTAATGAGTAAATTGACGTTTCCTATTTTAATTTTGAAATAATTCACTTCTGTTTTTGTCTCTTATTTTTTGAGTGCATGCACATAACTCGACCGACAGGTTTCAGTACATTGCTTGCAGCTTCTCTATTCTTTTCATTTTCCATGTGCACTGCTCGTAACTCTTTTTGGTGTTTCTGCTAATATTTTATTTTTCTCGACTATCAGCTTCACTACTAGTTCCGATCCGATTGGTGAAGGGTGAAGAGCTTTTTCAGGCGCATGTTTTCTTAATTTTATAGCGGCATCATGAGTGATCGTCACAAAACTCCTCGAGTTTTTGCTAGTGGCTCTCAGAAGAGGAAATTGCAAGCAGAACGTATAAAGAAATCCGAAGAAACTTTAGCTAAAACACCGAAATTGACCAGTTTTTTTACGTCGTCAAGTAAAGAAAAAATTCCTCAGGATCTTAACACAACAGCAGGAGATTCAACAGTAGATGAAGATGTCGTCGATAGTATTCAAAATCATCCTGAGGTTGAGGTTTCATCAGGCAACACCACACAATTTACTATAAGTGAATATCAGACCCAAGAGGAAGCAAAATTTTGCGGTCTCGAAAATGACATTGGTCTTTGGCCTGCTAATATAACAAAGGAAATGATCGAATATTGGGCGAAAAAAGGTTCCACAGAACTTCAAAATTACGATCAAGTATCTCTGCAAAATTCAGTTTTTCAAGATCAGCCGCGAGATAATTCCAACTTTGTTCGGAAATGCACGAAGAACATGTTTACACGCCGCAATAAAAATCAAGAGACCGTCAAACGATTCTGGCTTTGCTTTTCTCCAACTACGGGAAAAATATATTGTTATGCGTGTAAATTGATGTCTCCTCAAAACAACAAACTCAGTGGAGAAGGTTTCAGTGACTGGAAGCATGCATCCGATCGTCTCTATGAACATGAGATTTCGAAAACGCATTTGGAATCAGTAATGAGTTTAGTGCAACGGGGAAAAGTTACAGGACGCATCGATCAAGAGCTAGCGATGCAAGAGGCCCAACAAATCGAGTATTGGCGAAAAATCCTGAGAATTATCGTTAGTACCATTATATTCATTGCTGAACGCGGATTAGCCTTTCGAGGTGACAATGAAATTGTTGGCTCACCAAGAAATGGAAATTTCCTGGGCATTTTGGAATTGCTAGCCGAGTATGAACCAATCCTGGCAACCCATTTGAAAGAGCATGCAAACAAAGGGAGTGGTCATGTCAGTTACCTTTCGTCGACGATTTGCGAAGAACTGATCGGTTCTATGGGTGACAAGGTACTAAATGAAATAGTATCCAGGATTAAAAAATCTAAATATTATTCCGTATCAGTCGACTCTACTCCCGACGAAGCTCACATCGATCAACTAACTATAGTTGTTCGATATATGGAAGGATCGACGCCAAAAGAAAGGTTTCTCACCTTTTTACCAAACTGCGGTCATACTGGCGAAGCCACAGCAAACGCTCTGCTCAAATTTTTAGGTGACCATCAAATAGACATCATGGATTGCCGCGGCCAATCATACGACAATGCTGCGAACATGAGTGGCAAATACAAAGGGATGCAGGCTCTTATTTTGGAGAAAAATCGTTTATCGGCGTTTGTACCTTGTTGTGGTCATTCTCTGAATTTAGTGGGAAAGGCAGCTGCTAACTCTTGTCCATCGGCTGTTCAATTCTTCGATTTCGTGCAGAATTTGTACACGTTTTTCACAGCCAGTACAGAGCGACACCGAATTCTGGTCGAGAAATTATCGGAGAAGAAAAGCGGCCAGTTTTTAGTCTTGAAAAAGCTCAGCGACACTCGTTGGTCTTGTCGAGCTGAAGCTACGAAAGCCTTAGTCAACGGCTATTCGGAAATCGAAGAAGCTCTAACCAGCATATCTTCCAATAAAGAGCAAAAAGACATCGTGAGGAATGAAGCAACGAACCTTCTACAGAAGATGAGTGGTCTCGAAACCGCTTTGTTTGCAACATTTTGGAACGATATCTTGGAGCGATTCAACGCTACAAACAAGATGTTGCAAGACCCGAAAATGATTCTTGAATCGGCAATGCGTGCACTAGAATCATTGAAATCATTCGTGGAATCCAAACGAAATGATTTTGATAAATACGAAGAAGCAGCCAAAAAAATATCGCATACTGATGAATATGTACAATCGCGCACCCGCACCAGAACGAGAAATGTGAGGTTGAATCCGCTCGATTACGGGAAAGAACAAGACGCAAATCTGTCACCCAAGGAGAAATACAAAGTATCCGCCTTCATCCCAGTGGTTGACCAGCTATCTGTTTCTCTTACTGAAAGATTGCATGCCTATGAAGCTGTTCGTTCGAGATTTGGATTCCTGAATCACATCGAGAAGATGGATTCTGAAAATTTGCACGCTGCAGCAGAGGCATTGGTGAAAGTGTATCCGGATGATTTAGAGCCTAGTCTTGGTAATGAGTTGGTTCAATTTGTGTCTTTGATTGACTCATACAAAAAGGAAAAGGACTATGGAACAGATCAATCGCCGGAACTTTTTTACTACCAAATTCTCGAAAATCAAAATTTCAGAGCTACATTCCCGAACCTCGAAATTACATTGAGAATGTATTTGGTTTTGATGGTAACAAATTGCACTGGAGAGCGTTCATTTTCAAAACTGAAAATTATAAAAAATAGGCTTCGAACCACGATGGGACAAAACCGTCTATCGAAGCTTTCTCTCCTTAGCATTGAAAGCGATTTACTCCGAGAAGTGGATTTCAACGAAATCATCAACGATTTTTCGGCGAAAAAAGCTCGAAAGGTTCCGTTCGCTAACCCTAAAATTTAATTTCAGATAATTCTTTACTTTAATTTTTTTTTTGGGGCGAGGGGGCCTCCGCTCCTTTGTTGCCCCGAGGCCTCTGGACCTCTAAATCCGGCCCTGCCTACACAAATATTGTGATTCTATCTAATCTACAATCACCAAGAAAATCAGATTCTGATATACAGAAGATAACAAAAAGGTACTTAAGCATTATATTGTTAATAATATTCCAGATAGAACCACAACCACCACCACCTAAAGTAAACATTCCACTAATACAGCCAGAAGAAGAATTTGACGAGGTGACATCTGAGACCAGTGAAGTAGAATCAATTGTCAAAGAAAATCAAGAATCATGGTCATATTTCATAACAAAATGGTCTATTTATGCCATAATTTGGACCAGTCTCTTCCTTTATTTCATTTCATTGCAATTCGGGGCAGTATATTTTGCTTTATCTTGTCTAGTAGGTATTTATTTGAATACTAGAACTAGACCTAAAAAGAAAGGAGAGGTGTCAGCTTATAGTGTGTTTAATCAGAACTGCCAAAGTATAGATGGGACATTGAAGGCAGAGGACCTGCAGCGGCAGATGTTATACGGTATTGGAGGTATAAGGCCTATTTAATAGATCTTTTGAACAGGATAGACATATTTTAAGTAATATTAATTTTTTTGACCAAAATTCATCTGTTGCAGAATTTGTAGTGTGCCCTGACCAATTAAAATATCTGATGTTAGCATCACAGTATGCTCTGTGGTGCTTAATAACTTTAATATGAGATTTATGTGATGTTAAGTCTTTTTTTTTAATATTTTATGTACATATATTGCTTTTTACTCAACTATTAAATAGTATTTATCCCAGGGCAAGACAATACATGTTTAATAAATTATTTTGACAAATTAAATTTTTATTCTTGTTTTGTTATTGACTCAATCCAATTTACACTAAGGTGAAGGTACAATTCAGTAATAAAACAACAAAGTATAAATCTCATTCAGTATAATCACATCTATAAATTGACAACAATAAAAATAATAAATTCAAATTAAAAAATGCAACACTATTGATACAAAGTGTTTTGTAAACCTGTTTTGCAAGCACAGTAATAAACAAATCATTTATTATGCTGTAGGAAAATATTCATAACACATCTGCTGTCACATATTTTATAAAATTTCTGAATTTATTATTTTCCTACAACATACATACATTATAACAAAGCAGTAGTTTATCTACATTATACTGGCAAGCATTGAACAAAACCCTCAAACAACTTCAATAAAATGTATATTATTGGTACTATTTGGAATAAACCTCGAGATACCAAAAAAATTGAAAACTTCACCAAAACAAGAAGCATCTGAATTCAGAACCTACTCCTTTTTGGGGTCAGTTAAAACCTGATTGAAGGTACTTTGCTAAATATTTTGCAGTAAACATCTCGACAGCTTTCCCACACATACATAAATAACTACCTACTTATAAGGTGCAAAACTTAATTATAATAGTTATATTAAAAATCATGATTTACCAAAAAAGTCCAGCAAATTAAGGAAGTCATATCCCTCTTTTTACACTAAGGGGCAAAGTGAGTCGAGTAACCAACACATTATTTTATCCTGCCAATATTTAAATGAGATCAATCATGGTTCAATATAAAGTTGCAAATGTAAATGTTGTGCTGCTATTATTCAAATGATTTGAAACTATTTTATGAACTTCAGGGTGAAGAAAACACACAATCTCATTTGCAGTTTCGTGTACAAACATTAACTAAGGCAATGGTAAACATTATAATAATAAGGATCAGTATACACTTGTTCGGCAGTTTTTCTTACAATAATTGTACCTACTTGTACTGCGTCAATCGTTTTCAACTTCCTATCTAGTGTGTACTTGTCCTTGGGATTTAAATTCGATATCAATTTAAAGCCAACACTAAATATTAAACAAAGGAATGTATGAAAAGCTTTACAATTCTTAACTTACTACATAAATGATAATAACTAAAATATACTTTGGTAACATTGTTTAGTCATTTCTTTCTCAAAAGTTATAAAAAACTACATATTTGATTAGGTACATGTAGATCCAATTGTATTTTTGTCAGTTACAGTTTTACGGTATTTACATAATAACTTTGTACTTAGTAAGAGAACCAAAACCTCCTCTCTTGCAGTAGTCTAATACAAGTCCCTTTCAATTTTCGTTTATTCGCTTTTGCTAATTTGCAGATATTCCGCCGGTGTCAAAAAAATATTAACCAAAAAAAGAGAAGCAACTTAAAATAAAAATGGTGACACATTAAGGCATTTATACAAATTTTACACAGATAATGCATGGCACAATACACATACTAATTATATAGATTTGTGGGCAAGATTAAGGCACTGTCATTTTTACAGATTTGGTAGAATAGAAAATATAATTTATAATTGACGAATAACAGGCTTAAGCACGGTCGCGAAGTAGGAATAATTTTGTTCATTATCCTTTATCTATTTGTCTCTGTCACTTGTATTCAATAATAATACTGTCTCACTCGCACAATGCGTTGAGGGCAGATGAAACGGCAATACTATTGTGTAGTGAAGTGACAGGGACAGTAAGATAAAGGTTAATAATGGACGACATTCTTCCTGCTTTGAGACCGTACTGTAATAACAATAGTTTCGAAAATCGTGCTCAGGAGAAACTGAGGTTAAATAAATATCAATTCACATTACAATGCAGTAGCTTAATAACTAAAACTATGTGATTAACATTAAATAGCTGATAATCTCTAAACAAAGCTATAATCTCACAATTAAATATTTTGACTACCAATCACATAAAAATAGCGTCATATCTTTCTTATCACAACAATAAGAAAAGGATATGACGAGTTTGAATTGTCTTGCACCTCACTTACTCATGCATGGTAGAATTGAAACATTACAACTTTGGTGATTGATCAATGTCAACCAATGGGAAGAGATGGGCATTTTTAATTCCAAAATTAAAGAAAACAAATAACACATACCTATCTATGTCTCAATTCTTTTCTTAATTTGTGTGTGGACGGATATATAATGGTATTTATTTATTTCTTATCGTATTATGGCTATTGCATTTACACCACAGTCTTGTCTAAAACATTTTAAAATTACAAAAGTCCTTTTTAAATCCTTAATTAAAATTGTAAATTGTGTTAAACTTAATATCTCCGACCGCTGCGCCATCAAGCGTCATAATTAAGTTTCAAATTTAGAACTTACCAACACTTTCGATTTATTTGGAACAATATCACTATAATATTTCTAATTTAAACTAAAATTGGGGCTAACAATTAAATATTTTTGGGGAAAATCTGTAGGTACTTTGTTCCGTACAAAGGGTTTAAATTGTACTATACCTAATCTTCATCGCCCTTAAAAGATAAGCAGTATTAATTACTTTATCATTCAAACATTAATTGATATAATAATATATAACAAATACGCGAAAAATCAAATAGTTCTCGCTATATTTGAGTGGTCCCTTTAAAAAGCAACCTATCTATTCTGTATATCACTTTCTATTTTAGGCTTGTTAAAGTTTTTATCTGTTAGATATTTGTTTATATACATTATTAGGACATTTTAATTGTGGTTACTAGAGTAGTTAGTAGAAATTACTTAATATTAGTAAAATATTAATCTCCAGATAGCATAATATTCACCTAACAATATTCATTCTTACTAATAAACGTTGTGATTTTTATTAATTAGATATTTTACTTTGTGTATAAAAAGGTGGATTAAATTACACATCGAGTATCTCAATTAAAGGCAAGAAAATTTAACTTAATTTTACGAGTACTTAGTGCGAGTAAAACATAATCTTACATCTATATAAAATAGTATATAACTTATGGCGCGTAGTTTTCGGTTTTGTGTAAAATTATCTATTTGTATTGTTTAAATGCAAAGGCACTTGTAAACTAGCCGTTATGTTAATAGTACTGTACTTATTAAATGACACTGTACGACTTAATTTCAATTTGTATACTCATGGCTTCTGGTTATTATGACATATTCAATACTTTTAACAACCTAAAAGAGTTATACACTTGTAATATAGTTTATATACTACTATCGGCATACAATTTAGATGAAAAGTAACCTAGGATATTCAAGACGAAGGTTTGTGACTTTTTCAACTTCTCATGCCAAAATTCCTACAGCAACGGTTACATAAACGGTTACGGTTGCCGGTCTGTTATAATAATTTACCTACACAGTTGTAGGCAAATAAAGATTAATCGTTTTAATCAAAATATTTTTTAAATCTTTGTAAGTATAAACGTAATCTTATCAACATTTCTTATTCTAAGAAACGGTCAATTTGAATGAATTAAATTACAGAATAATAGATTTGTGTCGCGGTCTTAGTCGCTTTTTCTAGGTCCTTCTAATTTCAATTAAATCGGTCGAGCCGTTTACCGATTACGAAAGTAATGAACAAACAGACAAATTAACATTTACTTATTAGGTAGGTACCAGTTAAAGTGGAAATAGTAATAAGAATTTCTCTGCGAGATCTTTGCGAGAGTAATACAAAAGGGGATTTTTTGTGAGGAGGATTATCAAGAACCACTGAAATTAGAAAAAATAATATGTAGGTATTTAAAGGGTTTCAATACCCGCCGTGCTTCTTCTCTAGACAAATTTTAATAAAAAGGAAGATTTTCCGCTACTTATCGAAATGTATGAGCGCGACCCACCAAATCTCGGAAAATAACGCAAGCGGGATCTACAAAATTTTCTCACTAGCGCCATCTATTGGGATCGTGAGTAGAACCACCGCGCGGAAGTCAGTGATTTAATTTTAAAATAAATATTACAAGTGTATAACAACTCTAATACAATAAATATTGAACGACTAATCCTCCGCAACGGGCGGCGGGGGCCTTCTAAAAATCCTACAAATATTAAACTTACAATAATTATGCGACGGGACGAACGGGTTGACATTACCCCCTCTTTTCACGTCGGGTAACAGAAACACAACACTGACAGCTATTATCATATGCCATACAGAATGAACTATCTTATAATTCTGTTCGGTTTGTAAAAACGCATAACATATTAGACCTACTGACACTAGAATTATACCTAACGGCATATATCTGACATAATAACTTCTAGGATATCTCATTTTGCGGTTCTTTCTATAATCCACGTACCAAGATATCAATAAAGCTACAACTCCTACAGCCACTGGCAGTAAGAAAGAGATAAACGAATGCATATTCCAAGTGGTTAGTAAAGCTATGACGATAGCACCAGTCAGTTGCAGGGACGACTTCAACCGTTCTCCGATAATGCTCATGGCAAGTAAAGTGACCCAGAAAGACATTAATCCGCAGTAGAAATCACCGAACTGCAATATGTTACCTCTGATGATGCAGTAGGCGACTTGTAAGGGCGCGTCACAGGCGTGGTAGAACGTGGAGAAGACCATAGTGAAGGTATACATCATTGCTTCTGTGTAGTAGAGGCGTATGATGGCCACGTACATTGACAAGATGAAGAGCAAGTTGCTCAGCGTTAATAGAAGAACGGAGACGAGCATGTACGCTTTGCTGTCCATTCTGGAGTCGTCTGAACAATCCCAAGCTGAAAATAAAGGTATGTGGTTTTAGTAAAAGGTTCAAAGCAGGACAAATTGATTAGATCGTTAAGACCGTATCCCTTAGGCGGTGTAAAAACTGTAATAACAGGGTTGGCCCTAACATCTAACTAACATTAGCAAGACCAAGGGGACTCCCATTCTGAATTTAGCAAAAGTTTTAAGGTTAATAAGGAATTCTTAGTCATCAAAATGCACAAAGGCTTCACTATTTGGAACATTTTACTTTTGTATGGATTTTTGACTCACCTCCGTAGCCTGCACTGCAGGAGCAAAAGGACATAACAAGCCCTCCAAAAGTGTTCAGCAGACAATTGCCATGGTTGCTGCACCTGCCACCCACACACGAAGTAGAAGATATTTGCAGAAGAAGCGTAGAGTTGCACTCGCTCACTCCCTCTCTGGTATTATTCCACGAAGCTACATCCGTATCTCTGTTCTTGTCTAACTGATTCGTGTCCACGTAGTATTTAGTACCATTATCCGAAGTGCGACAAGGACAAACAACGTTATCACAGAACAACCTAAAACTCAGATACCACGTCCCGCTCTCTGGAAAAGGTATAATAACGTCTTCGTAAATTGATTCCGAATCTGTGCTGTTCAGCACAAATAGAGCTGGTGTTTCCTTGTCATTGTACCTGCAACGTCCGTTTTCTAAGGGTATACTGGCGTGGTCCAAATCCATACAAATGACTGCTTTAAAGAACTGATTGTCTTCCGTGAAAGCCAAAAGTCTTTCTTGTTGCAACTCTCTCTTATACCCCATATAATACTTCGGGCTCATAAGCACAAGACTAGCTTTGATGGCCAGACTCCCGCCAATGTCTAAGAACTGGTTCACTTTAAACCTAACACTCTTAATTTCACTAGAACTAATATTGACTAGACTGGTCGAGTCGTGTAGGTCTGTCGTCGGCAATCCGTAGTCGTATGTGAAAAATCGACCTTTATCGTCTCGCATAAGATCTAAAATTGTATGATTGTCTACATCTGCTTCGACGTCTGACCTTAGGAAATATGATTCGCAATCTGCATATCTGGAGGCGTTGCCATTAATGTGATCGATAGTGATGTAATGCCATGAATTTGGATGCGGCGAGAAATTAATTGTTTGTAGATTGTTGACGTGGGGATTGAATGCGCAGTTTATGATATAATTTTCGTTGGTAGGGAGGGCGGATGGTTGTATTTTGACGTTGACTTCGTCGTTTGTTGGTGGTAGGTTGACCACCGTGACGTTGAGGGGCACGGGTTCGGTGCTATCGACAGACATGCATTTCAGATTGACCGGTAACTCTGTGTAGTCTACTATGATGTCAGCGTAGCAGTCTACGAGCTTGATGTTTTCGTCCGTCTTCACTTGTAAATCTGTGTATAAAATCGTTTGGCAGCTCGCGACCAGACCTGGAAACATAAGAAAGATATTATAAAAGAGTATACATATGTTACTGTTTGTTATTGGCATTAGTTTAAATACACGAAAATACATTAAATTATCATCATAGCAACAAAATATTGGATTTTTACCATTAAAAAAAATATTGGAATCAGACAGATCAAATTTTCAACGCTTAGGCAACATTTAGATTTTTGGGAATATATAAGGTCTCCGACTCGATGGCGAAAAGAGCTGGACGATTATAAAAAAGATTGGAAAGAGTTGGCCATGAACAGAGATAAATGGAAAGAATTGGGGGAGACCTTTGCCCAGCAGTGGGACAGCGAGGTTACGTAAAAAAAAAAAAAAATAAATAAGGTAATAGGCTATTGTAACGAAGTTCCTTATCGCGCGTTGCGAAAGGGGCCTAGACGGAAAAAAGGTAACGACACTTTTTAGGCCAGAGAGGGACAGACAGAGAAACTTGCGCACGCCAGAGAGAGACAGACTGAGAAACATGCGCGAGAGAGACAGACAGAGAAACTTGCGCACGCCAGAGAGAGACAGACAGAGAAACATGCGTGAGTAGATATTTTCGTTTCGTCTTTCTATTTCGCATTGAACAGTGTGGTGTCGCGACGATTATTTTTGTTCATAATAAATAAACTTCGTTCACACCTCTCAAGTTTTTATTATTTTTCATCCTGAATATCTCATGGGAACGGGTCCAACGCGGGTTAAACCGCGGGGTGCTGCTAGTATATTATATTTTATATTCTTGGTTATCTTAGTAATAGTTTAGACCGTAAGTTGACGACATTAGATCAATTTGTGGTCATTTCCGTTAGGTTTGCAGAGGCGTGTTTCAATTAGTTAATTGGATGGCTCAAACTTTAATGGGTATCTAATTCGTGTGAGACAAATTAATAGGTTACAGGAAAATGTATTATGTTTCTATGTAATACAATGTAGGTAGGAGGTATATATTCGTGTTCTGTATTCCAATAGAGTTAAAACAAGGTCTTAAGAGAAGTATAAATAAATAAATAAATATACCCGGACAAATTCACACAAGGGTAATTAGACCCAAAGTAAGCTCTTAACTTGTGTTATGGAATCTAATTCACTGATACTACTTAATATACATACACAAATACTTTATAAGAATATATAATTGACACCCAGACATCGTCGCCAACAACTATGTCTGCACATATTGTTGACTCCGGGCGGGAATCGAACCCGCAACCCCCGACACAGTAAGCGCTCTCACTGCCACTGTGCCAACGGGCTTGTCACGTATATACATGCATATCGAAAATCAAAAGAATATATTAACTTATAAAAACAGCAATTCACGAGAACGAGCACAACGCGGGTAAGCCGCGGGTCGCTGTTAGTTATTAATAAATATTTACAAAGTATGTATAAAGCTAAAGCAAAAACTATCAAAAGGTTTCAATGCAGTTTTCATCACCAACAGAGTAAAATGAGAATATAATTAGGATATTCTAACAGGAAATCTTGATTAACTGAAGCAAAGCGATGACGGGTCGCTAGGTAGCTGGTATTACGAGTAGTATATGTAAGTACAGAGCCAACTATCTTACTAATATGATTAACTAGCAGCGCCCCGCGGTTTTACCCGCGTTGTGCCCGTTCCCGTGGGAATTTCGGGAATTTTTTTACATAAAAACCTTCCTCTTGAATCACTCTACCTATTACAAAAAACCGCATCAAAATCCGTTGCGTAATTTTAAAGATTTAAGCATACAGACAGACAAACAGTGTGACAGACACGAAAAAGAGACGACTTTATTTTATACTATGTAGTGATGATGCGAAAGTTTTAGGAAGTTAATGTTTAATAAGGTTTTACGCCTAAACTACTGAACTAATTCTAATCTAATTTGGTACAGATATAGAATAAACTTCGGCAAAGGACATAGGGTACTTTTTATCCCGAAATTTCCACCTAAACGGGGACGTTACGGGTAAAACTACGGGGACCAGCCAGTATATATTCTGGTGTTCATCACAGACCACGAACCAATACGTATGTTCATGTGATGCCGTATGACCTCGCCTGATTGTCATCCCGCCGACATCCTGTGACATTATGTTCGTATCTATTATCTAATCTTGTTCATTGCACCGTGTTAGGTACGGGCGGTCTACATAATGTGTGTAGCCACTTTGCTGTTAGTACAATCACCAAAGCTAGGAAGATGTTTTAATATAATTACGATTCGATAATATAAGAAAGAGCTGATAGGTAGGGGCTGTGTTGTTTTATTCATTACTAGCAGCGCCTCGCGGTTTTACCCACGTTGTGCCCGTTCCCGTGGGAATTTCGGGAATTTTTATACGCATAAACCTTCCTCTTGAATCACTCTATGTATTAAAAAAACCGCATCAAAATCCGTTGCGTAGTTTTAAAGATTTAAGCATACATAGGGACAGACAGCAGGAAGCGACTTTGTTTTATACTATGTAGTGATGACTAACAAGGCCTCGCAGTTTTACCCACGTTATGCCTGTTAGCGAGGGAATTTCGGCATGAAAAATAGCCTATAACCATTATTAAAATCGGACTTATATATCTTGAGATTAGCGCGTTAGTTTAGGAGTTAATTTGATTCCATTCTTTGCACATCACTAAATATTCTTTAAATTCAGACGAAATTAATTTGTTTGAAAGATCGGTCTTATTTGTTTACACTCTAGGTCACATGAGAATCAATAATAGGTTATCCGTACTAAAAATTAAAATTAGAAGATCTGTCTAGTCGAGTCATCGTTTATCTAAGCCGACTATCTGCCGCCTACATGTCTGTACATGTATCTATAACTACATTTATATCTATTAGATGTTGTCACCATGCCATGGGTCGTCACTGACTTTAACTGACTGGCATGGGGCATTGAACCTGTACCCGTGGGAATATAAAGAAAAAAAGTGGCCAAGTGCGAATCGTAATCACCCATGAGAGGTTTCGTAGAAGCAAGCATAGAGTAGAGATATAGGGCCTTATTCATAAACGCTTATTAACAGCACTTTAGCTATCAAATGGTTTGTCCCTTTCCGACATACGCTATTTGCCAAAGAGCGAAAGAGACAAAACACTTTAAAACACGGTTTAAGTTAAATATCGTTGATGAATACGGCGGATAATATTTAAAGTAGCAAGTATTATTTGACTGTATGGTCTTGCAAAGATCTATGTATAGAATTATAGATAAGTACCCTACAAGAAAAAAAGGTTTCCAGATTCATGCAAGAGAAGCTTCCACATAAATTGTAAATGCATTTAAATATATATATGTAACTTCAACAAGAAAACGTCTATGGTATAGCCTAATACGACTAAATGATCTCAAACCAGATCCATGTTTGGCAAGAAAGAAACAATGCCTACAAGCATGCTACAGCAAAGTACATATATATAAAGTTTGAGGATAATGCTTCATGTCATATTAATATACCATTCCTTCGAAGCAACAGTGAGTCTTAATTCTATAATTACGTTCTGCGTCTTACATAGCGAATCAAATGTTATTAAGAATCAAGGGTAATTTAATACTTGATAGAATGACGCGAACTCAGATAATTAATTGCATTGTATATTGTTATCATTTTATTGTTATTGAGTCAGTATTTTAAACTTCCTATAGAAAAGAGGTAAGTAGGTCTGATATAATTTTCGTTTAGGAGAAAATTAGTTCACTGTATGTATTTCAACTAGTTCTTTATCTTTATACTTCAATTAAAGTTAATTGGACACGTTAATTAAATTATAAACTAGAGCGCATGTAATTCATATGCTTTAACTATTAATAAACAATTCGTTTAGGAAAAATACTAGTGTCCTAGCTTTATTATATGTTTAACATAGGACCTACATAAAGTAAGTAAAAGTCAAAGGACATCCCTCTAACTGTCACTGATCTGACCATAGAGGAAATAATCACTACGTTTTAGATCTGACTGATTGAATTTCGACTGACCTTGCTGCTCAACTTTCTGCGTCTTCGGATCCTCCCACTGTATGTACATCAATCCATACCAATGTCCTGGTCTCGGGTTCTGTATGGAGTAGTTCCTCGCTACACCATCAGACAGCAGCTCTATGGTATGCGAGGCTTCTCTATAGGTCGGCTTTATGAAGTGTTTTGGGAAACTGTAGCCATCTGGGTTGACGGCCGGGTATGAGCCATGTTTGAGGTTGATCACTACCTCCTGGGGCTTGCAGGAACCTGAAAAAAGGTTGATTTTAGGAAGTTTCTTCAATATTTGTTTCTTATGGAGGTTTTTGAGCAACCCTTGGGATCAGAGATGTTTTTTGGAGCTTCTTAAACAAATGATAATCCTGGAGGTCTGGTGTGGGAGTTGTAAAAGTAGCCTAATGTTTTGAAGGTATAAAAAAAGAGATGAAAAGGTAAAAACAATATCAGAATGTTTTAGAAGAGTTCTAAGAATTTATCATTATTGTTTTTTGATTGCATGTGAAATTAAATAAGTAGATCCATTGAGTAACTCATAGCAATAAAGAATTATATACCTTACTTCAATAACTTAGGGCATATTATGCTACAATCAGTGTTCAAAAAAATAAGTGATAAAGTAATCTACATTTTTATTAGTAACTATCAATCATGTCATAAATAAATAATTTCCAATTTAAAATTCATTTTGGGAACTTATAACATTATGGAAACAAACAAAAATGGTTCATTTTTATACTAAAATAGATAAGATTATCTCTTATCTAAGTTAAATGTGTGAACTACAGTGATTATAATTTGAAAATAGTTACAAGGAAAGAAAAAAAAACATCCTTACATTTTTTTTATGTAAAGTATTCAGTTGTAATGTTAGTATTACTCATTGCAGGTTCAATCATAATATTTTAAACAGGTTAAACTATATTTTTTTATAATATTAGTTTATGATACTTACAAATGATACCATAAACTATAAAAGTAGTAGAAATGGTAACATATAACTGCAAAGCTGGTAACAGGCAAGATACCTTTTCCGTAGCAAAAAAAAACAGTTCTTACTCTATTGCAGTAGGACTTAAAGTTCACTATTAAATATCACAGGCAAGGCAATGAACTGTATCAATAAATAAGTGGTCTAAAGCATGCTATTACAGTTAAGTGCAAACAAACCGACACACAGATGTAAACAAGCTAAAAATAACATTTGATAGTTACATACACAATTGATTGACATTCACCATACATACTACGGAATTGTTTGTTAGGAATTCAAAGTGGTTCAGGGTTTCCAAGCATAATTTATATACTTTTATATGACCTTGATTTAAATAGGTATCACAGACGTGATGTGGGCTTATTTGAATTTTATTTTAGTGCCACTAATACTAAGTGTGGATTGCATAAGATTTCTTAATTTTATTTACTGGCTAAATATGTGTTCTATTACATACAAAATAAAATACAACAGCTTTTATTTTTTAAACATATTTAGGTACTTACAAACCACCCTAAGAAGAAAAGTCCTACAAAAAGGCTAAAGGCTCAGAAACTACCAATCTGATTTGAATAGTTATTTTTGTAATGGATAGCCCCATTCAATGGGAAGGTTGTAGGCTATTTTTTATCCCGAAATTTCCAAAGGATTGGGCATAACACGGGTAAATCCACAGAGTGCTGCTAGTATATTATAAATGTAAAAGTTTGCAAAAATGAATGGATGTGTGTTACTCTTCCAGGCAAAAATTAGTTAACAGATCTGAATGAAAATTGGCACAAATATAGAGTCTAGAAAAAAAATAGACTACATACTTTACCCTAAAATTACCATGGGAGTGTGGGTAAAACCGGGTGGCATGGCTAGTTAATTATTAGTAGGATTATATTAAATGTTTACCAATGTTATTCATATGGAGCTCCTCTGATTGAAAAGTGAAAAGGGCGTCAGTAACATCCTTCCTAATTGTGTAAAAGACAACAGAAACAGTGCGATAACTTCTGTACATATATACATCTGTGGCGATCTGCCGGGTGACGAGGTGGTACCCGTCCTGCAACACGGTGTGCGTCTTCATCAGCTGGTCTATGATACTCTTTCGCTTCACGTCCTCCTCATTTTCCTTATCACTTATCACTACAGTGCAGAGTAACAACAATAAACAGTGTAATCGAACCCACATCTTCATTTTGAAACTTACTATTTTATTACTAGTGTTTTTAATAAACACTAATTAACAGTTAATTCATTTTTATTTTACTCTATGCGCGAAGAGCTTTCAGTCGGAAAGTTCACAGCCGTAAATTGTAAAAATATTACAGAAATTACTTTGCTGTGTTGTTAATTGGTTTGTTGTGTGTGTGCTTGTATCTGAAAGGGTTTCAGATGCTTGTAAGACACTATCACCAGAAACACATAACTTTATTTAAATATTTTTTCATTACTAGCCAAAAATAAATAAAATCGACCACAGCGCACCACAGTACCAGTCTCACTGACAGACAAACCGATTGATAATACAATTGATAAGAAAACACATTTTGACAATTGACAGCACCTTGAAGTCAGCTGTTTACTGACAGTGGCAGACAGCTGTTGGTTGATTAACTTAACATCAAAATAGTCACGTGATAATAGAGTTGGAAGTAACAAGTCGATTTTTGTAAGATTGCTGGATAAAATGATTCCTTATCAAAGAGGAGACAATAATGATATAGGCACATAGATGCTTATTAAATCGCGATGTTAATGATAAATAATGTCAACAAAACCGGGCCAAATACAAGTTTATAAAATAATGACTAAAATCTTTACATTAGTCGTTAATTTGTGTGTTTCAATGAACATCACTATTCCAGTGTATGTGTTGCTATTATCTAAGATTTCCCTAAATTAGTGGTACTGGTATTTAATAACTATGATTAGAGAGTGTTTTTTCAAATCAATGCGGTACATTGGAACAGTTTTAGTTTAGGTAGGTAATTGTGAATCGAACAGGGAAAAAAAGGCATGTCAAATCAGCATGAGTTAAAAAAACAATCTTTTCTAGATGTAACATAGTCGTAGTAGTATTAACCTGTAATGTCCCACTGCTGGGCATAGGCCCCTTGTGACTCGTCTCACCGAAGATATCAGTACAATGAGGAGGATTAACAACATAAAAGTAACAAAACCCCATAATAATAATTCGTCATAAATTTTGTTGTCTTTGATTTATTTTGTAAATTGTAGGATTTATTATAAGTTAGGTAATTATAGTTTACTACGTATAAGTAGTGTGTTTTGATATTGGTAGATTGATATATCTTCTTGGCATTTAATACGTAGATTTTGTTGTTGAATATGGTATCACTAAAACCTTTTTGCTTGGGCGGTTCGAAACGGCGCGCGCATGTTTTGCAATTACTCGTAAAAAATCCGTGAAATAAATAATGGCTTCGACCGCGAATAACGCGAATTCGAAGCAAATGGACATAAACGGTGAATGTCTGTGCCCGTGTAAGAAATCTAAAATGGAGAGAAAAGTTAAAGTTGTTCTGGGTGCTCAGTGGGGCGACGAAGGCAAAGGAAAACTGGTCGATATTTTGGCTGTAAATTCCGACATCGTGTGCCGCTGTCAGGTTAGTTCAAATAATTATTATTTTTTTCGTATTACCTCTCCTCTATAGCAACATTCCAACAACATAAATTATTGAATTTTTTTATCATTATCGCAATGTATTGATTGTATATTAATAGGGTTTTGAGGTTATAAATCGGCACGAGCACTAAGCAAACCCAAGAAATTAAACAAACATCCAAAGGTAGGGAAAATGCATATTTCAATCTATGAAATATAGTGTACGCGGTAACCTTTCTATGTTGGCCTTGCGCCAACATTTAGCTTGGAAACATGTGAATAAGACAATGTTTTTGTTAATTCTCTGTGATTACGATTTGAGTGCCAAGAGCGGGAAAGACTTGACATCCCGTCGGCGACCAGCCGTTGCGTAAACCGTCCAGACTCTAGAGTCGAGTTACGTAATGAATTATTTTCTAATATAAACTGCAAAGTCTATTCACTCTCTAAAACTTAGGCAGAGTTTTCAAAGACCCAGGTGTTACGTTTTAAACACAGTTTAATTTTAACACTACTAGGTAAATATTAGTTTGTGATTGTTATTAGACCTTGTGTGGACGCTAATTGTGGATTATTGCCAAGGTCTGGGACACATTGTAGTATAAATATGCTCGCTAGTATACTTTTGATTATGTTTGATTAAAATTAGATTTGGACATTGTGTGTGATGTGCCTAGATTTCAATATAAGTTTGTGAGAATAGTACTTTGTAGTTGTCAAGGTTTGTGTTTTGGGTTTAAGGTTTGTTAATTTGAGGATTTATTAGTGATTGAAAATGTCTATGGTCTTCTAAACTATAAAGGATCATATTGATGCTGGGAAAGTGTTTACTGGCTAACCCATAATTGCAATACTTAAGTTGCATGACCAATGTCTATCATTTAATTTGAATCTAAATGCACTAGAATATGCTGAGCCTTGTTCTTCTCAATGTGTTACTGTGACTTGTATCATCCCACTGTTAGGCAAAGGCCTTTCCCCCTTCTCGCCACTGTGTTTATAAAGTTAGCAATCAAATACTTCTATTCAGAATATTACATATAGGTACTTAGTTTGCAGAATAGTTATCTATATATATAAAAGAAAGTCGTGTTAGTTACACTATTTATAACTCGAGAACGGTTCAACCGATTTGGCTGAAAACTGGTGGGGAGGTAGTTAAGAAGCAGGAGACGGATATAGGATTATTTATCCCGTATTTCCTACGGGAACGCGTGCGCTGTGGGTAAAACCGCGGGGCACAGCTAGTTTGCAATAAATGACATTGGTTTCTTCAAAAACTATATCTAGTATGAACTGGATTTAACCAAATTTATATTTGATTTGGCATCAATTGCAGATGGTTCATATAAAAATATTAGCACTAGTTGCTAGCCACCAATCTTTCATTAATTTTATGACCATTTGTATATTAAACTCCATTCATACTAATATTATATATATACTATACCTACTAACAGCACCTCATGGAATTATCCACTTTGTACAGATAATGTACCCTTTCTTGTGAGAATTGATGAAGAATTTAGGATGAAAAGTTGCCTATAAGCTTCTTTGTGAATCACTGTCTATCTAGTGTATTTTTTAGTTTTTTGTTATCAAACAGGCATGGTAGGATACTTTATGATGTGTAAGTAGGGTAATAGTACAATAACTATAGAGTATTGTAATACCCTTAATTTTATGTAATAAAATAATAGTGATATATATCAAAACTAGGTTTAATCTTCTATTTTCTAAATATGTATATGAAAATCAATTGTGATTCGTTTGTCTTGCTAGAACTCGAGAATGGCTGGTCTGATTTAGCTCATTTTAGTTTTGAAATATTTGTCGTAATCCTGGGATGAATTATGCAGTAAGAAGATGGAATAAATGTTGGTGAAACCGCAGGACACAGCTAGTATAATAAGTATAAAATTTACCTTTACATTAGTCCTACAAAAAGTGACTTTATGAACGTAAACAGCCATTTCCAAATTGATGATTACATCACTGTACTTATCTAAATGGTAATAAGAGAATGAAATCATTATTTTGATTACTCATGTATTGCATAACAAACAAAACTTACCGTATGTAGTATACATACATTACTGTAGATTAATATCTACTTAGTATATGTGTAGCATGATGAAGCATTTAATACTCCTAATAATATTATTAATTCGAATGTTCTTGACGAAGGATGAATGAATGAAGGTTGGTTACTCTTTCACTCTAAAACTACTGATTGGATCTGTGTATAAACTGGCAAAAAGATTCATTCATCAGGAAGAACAAATAAGCATTTACTGGTAGGTATATTTTGTTATGGATATAAAAGTATTTGAAAACTTATTAGTAAGACTCACTGAAATAACTATTGGATTGGTTAGATTTTACATGTAACCATATCTAATACTTCTATACTAATATTATAAAGAGGTAAAATTTGTAAGTTTGTTTGTTTGTGTGTAAAACCGCGGGGTGCTGCAAGGTAATATAATAAAGCTGAATAGTTTGTTTTTTTATGTTTGATCGCGTTTATCTTAGAAACTACCAATCCGATTTGAATAATTATTTTTGTAATGGATAGCCACATTCAACGGGAAGATCATAAGGTTATTTCCATCCCGAAATTCCCTCGGGAACGGGTACAATGAGGTTGTTGCTGGTTGTCTTATAAAATTGTTCCTATAGTTATTTTTGTTGTATGTTTGTTTCAGGGAGGCAACAACGCGGGTCACACAGTGGTTGTCAACGGTCAGGAGTTTGATTTCCATCTCCTGCCCAGTGGCATCATCAATCCGAAATGCACTTCTGTTATCGGTAAGTGCTTACCTAGTTATATCATAATGAAATCAAACATTTAATGCTTTGGACCAGTATTAGCTTATCCAGAGACCTTTTAAAAGAGCAAATTGATCGAATCCTCCCCTAACAATATGTGTCCCTTCATAAAATCTACTCTCACCAAGTTCAAGGCCCCCCAATTTTTTTTTTCCTTGTCTAGCCAAAGCCACTTTCCTCCAGTTAAACTGCAATTATGAAGACACCGCTCCTGCGTGTAAAACAGACTAGCGTAGCGATTTTTTATACCCGGACGATGCGCGACGTTTTCACTACCTATAATAATTACTACCTATTATATAACATATCATTCCAATATTATTATGTGAAAGGTATGTTTGCTTGAAATTAGCAGTTTTTAGCAATTACTTCCTTGTGGCTGAATTTAGGGGTAGAATATATTAAGAGCATTTGTGTTCAGTGAAGAGGAGCACTAAAATGGCGCTGCAAATCATGCTATACAACTGTTTATCTAACAAAATAACTTGTGTATTAATTATCTCAAAAACGGTATTCAAGTGCAAGAAAATGTTTCCGCATGTAACATTATCTTGGAGCCAAGGCTGTTGTAACAATCTTGAGTTTTAACCTTCGGACGTTTACACAGTAACATTTTATTTCTTTCACAAAACCGTTTGGTCATAATGACTTTTCACGATAAGGTATTGCGGAAGTCGGACCGATTTTTTTGGGGCTCTTTTATAATAATAAATAAATAAGAACGACATACTAGTTTATTCACTCAGCTTGGAGCTTAGTACAAAAATTTTAAGTAAATGAATTAAGAATTTCTTGTTGAATGATGATGGAGTACACACTCATATAATCTACATATACTTTACGTCAGATATTAATAAGACTGTCTGACCTATCCACAGCTAAAACACCTTTGAATCCCTTAGATCTATCTGTCAAAGACATCTAGTACTTATCTCTTGCTTACTCATTAAATCGTAACCCTCTGGACCTTACATCACCCCTTTAACCAAAGCAAATCGAATGAAACCGGTTTGTTGTTTTGCGATAACGTTATCAAAGTGAAAACACGAGTCAATTTTATCACGTGCATGCCGTTTGTTTATTAGTCATGCAATAGGCGTGACATAGATTGCTCTTACGGCCACTTATCATCATTATCAGTGGTGAAGCTACTTTGATATGTAGTTTGTATTGCAATAGCGTACTCTATGGACGTAGGTATAATGAAGATTGAGATTCTTCCCAAACTTTGTTCCTGATACTGTAATCTCCAAAACCTTAGCTAAGTCTGCGGTGATGATTTTACAAAGATGGAATTTTACTATGCGCTGAGTGTTGCGCTACAATATTGCATAGCAACACAACAAGATACAGAACTACTAGATAGCCACTAGCTGATCCGCGCGGTGGTCCGCAATAGATGGCTCTAGCTTTTTTCCCACATTTAGTTGGATTGTGCCCAATTTTTTTCTTGACATGGGAAAATCTTCATCTTTATTAACTTGGTTTAGATTCGTTCTATGTTGTTGTGCAACGCCATCCTTAACGTCACACAGTGTTCAATAGGAGGCTAAGTCCGGCAGCAAACTGGTGTAACGCGGCTAAAACCGCGGAGCGCTGCTAGTTAGACAAAACCAGATAACAAATCTAAGGCCCATCGCAGACGACAGACTATACGTGACGCACTTTTTAGTCTGTGAAAATAGAACCTATGTAATTATATGCAGTAACGCACACGACGCGCAAAAATCCGCGACAATCCGCGACCGAATTTTTGTGCGCCGCAGACTCGATCGCACAAAAAGTCTGTCGTCTGCGATGGGCCTAAAACACAGAGTGTTCCAACATGCAGCAATGTTGATTTACTCTTGTTTATTATGTACTCGTCATGGTTTCTATTTAGATAAAACTGTATTACATTGTTTTAGTTTTGTATTAAGATTCCTTTAGTTAGACTTAAGCTCCGTTTATTGGCTTCACCTACGTAGCGCTCGTGGCGTAATTTGACTTGTTAGTTTATTGACGTAAAGCTCGGCCCCTACTTGGGTGGGTGGCCGAAACACTCACGTTAATTGTCGGGATGCATAAATGCACTTCTACTACACCATTACAACTGTCATTAGAATTAATTATTAACGAAAAGTTTAGATAAGCGCTTTCAAACAGACAAGAACACAAACTCTTCTCACTATAGATAGGTATAACATACTTTCTACTTACATTGATGATGGAATCCTACCTAATATTATAAATGCCAATGTAACTCGGTCTGTTTGTCTGTCTGTTACGCTAAACTACTGAACCGATTTGAAATTTGGTATACCTTTAGTCCAGAGCCTGAGAAAGGTCATAGGCGCGAAATTCCTAACGGGTACAACGCGGGTGAAACCGCGGGGCGCTGCTAGTGTATTTATAATTAGGTAGTAATCTATATAAATAAAAATGAATTGCTGTTCGTTAGTCTGCTTAAAACTCGAGAACGGCTGATTTGTTCAATTTTGGTCTTGAAATTAACATGAAAGTCCAGGGAAGGTTTAAACGGTAAGCATTGACTGAATAAATGCGGATGAAACCGCAGGGCACAGCTAGTATAGTATATAATTATTAATTATACTGTTCACGGTCATCACGGTAATGTGCAATATTATTAATATTAATTTTGGTTTCCGCTTCTATGAACATAATAAGTGATTGTCAGGATACTAAGAATAGCTAATTTAATATTTAATAGCGAATAACAAAGTGTAGGGAAATAGCGATAGGTACTTACCAAAGTAACCTTTTTTATGATATAGTAATTGGCAATACCCTGCGGATTTACCCGCGATGTACCCGTTCCTGTGGGAATTTCGACATGGAGTGGTTATTTATGAACATGGAAACCTTAATCTTGAATCACTCAACATGTTGGTGAAAACCCGCATGAAAATCCGTTCAGTAGTTTTTGGGACAATCGATTACTTACACAGACATACAGCTTTTGGGGACTGTTTTATAATGTGTATAGATATAGATACAAAGTTTGTTTATTTGTATACAATAACTATTAATAGCACTCATTTTGCCGGCCTTGTTCCCGTTTCTTCTGAGTTTTAGGTTCTAGCTTAGGAGCCTAAATTTAGGAGCCTTATTTCCCATAACTAAAAGTTTATATAGTCGGTTTCAAGCAAAGAAACAAATATACACATTCTCACTATAGGTACCACACCACATACCACAGGGTATTACATACTTTCTTCTTACTTTAATGATTGAATGTAATTATTATTAGGTACTCATAAGTGTTCACGGTAATCTGCATTATTATTGTTATTGGTACTGTTATTGGTACTAATAATAAGTTTACGGTAATCTGCATTATTAATAACTCGTTGTTGGGGTACTAAGAATCTTAATAGCTAATTAAAAAGTGTAAGGAAATATTAAGAGGTACTTTACAAAGTAGGCAGGTACACTGATTTTATTAAGTAGCTATAGAGTTAAAATTCATACTTTTATGATTGATTTTTGAACCAAAGACAACTTCTCCCATTGAGGAAAAAGGTTAACAAGGGGATAACAATGAAATGTAATCATTAAACCTTTTTCCTCTTCATAAGGAATAGTCTACAGCTGGAAAATCGAACACAATAGTCCTCAATTTAAAGGTATACAGATTAGTTTATCAAATACTAGCTGTGCCCCCGGTTTCACCCACAGCGCACCCGTTCCCGTATGAAATTCGGGATAAATAGTATCCTATATCCGTCTCCTGGTTCTAAACTACCTCCCCACCAATTTTCAGCCAAATCGGTTGAGCCGTTCTCGAGTTATAAATAGTGTAACTAACACGACTTTCTTTTATATGTTTAACTAGCTGTGCCCCGCGGTTTCACCCACAACGCACCCGTTCCCGTAGGAAATACGGGATAAATAGTATCCTATATCCGTCTCCTGGTTCTAAGCTACCTCCTCACCAATTTTCAGCCAAATCGGTTCAGCCGTTCTCGAGTTATAAATAGTGTAACTAACACGACTTTCTTTTATATATATAGATTATATAGATATAGATTGTGTCTATTGGACAGGAATAAAAAAGAGATAAAAGATTTAAAGGTAAATTGAAAAGAAGTCTTCAAGTAAAAGATAAAACAGTACAACAAATATAGCATGTTTATTGACCGATAACGTTATCTCATCCTTGAATCGGTGCCAAATGTGAGTTCGTGTTTTGCGATACTCAAACGTAACTATTCTAAGAATATTTCCATCAATTAATGTCAGTTTAATTTTTAAATCAACACGGTATGTTTGAAATTTCGAAAACGTCGTATTTATTTCAATTTTTTATTCAATTATTTCAATTGTTTTCAAATATTTTTTATTCAATTATTTCAATTATTTTCAAATATAATTTATTTCAAGTTCCTTTCTCGTTTTTGTTTACAGTTAAATTCTGATCGTACTAAGTACCTTGTCATATTCACACTTCAACTAAAAATACTGAACGTCGATGAGAATTTTCGAATTAATCATTTGACAAAGTACTAAAGCGGCTGACATTTTAATTTGATGATTGGATTCAGTGTCTTTTCCATTCTTTGGGTGTACATCCAAACATAAACGTGTGATTTATCGATCCTTGTGTTCGTAGATTAGTAATAATCAAAGCTACTATCCATACGTCTATTTTACTAACAGGTGGAAAAGATTTTATAGACATCTGCTGACGTCTTTGCACGTCAGTAGTGTACTTTCAAGCGATTTTCTCCGTTAATTTATATTTATAATAGGAAACTCATATGTTATGCATGTCTAAACTGTGTTGAATTGAAAGCTATACAAAAATTATTTAGTTTTAAAACCTTGGTTAGATTTAGCGAGTTTACTGGCAACGTGCAGCTTGCCATTACTTTACTTATTACATACTTAGATGAATTATTGTCGATAGTGGCATTTCTATCGGAATAATATGCTACCGTGCTCCGGAGTCCGGAGGGCACGTTAAATTAGCGTTAGTAGACTATGCAGGAGGTTTTTAGGCAATCTATTCACACTTCAAATCAATCTCGACACACCAGGGCTGCTTCGGAGGGCACGTCAAATTGTCGGTCCCGGTGGTTTCAATCGATAGACCATGTCGGAAGTTTAGGCTGTCTAAAAACACCGACATAATTGGCCACTAGCCTACACGAACTAACTATACTTACCAGGGTTGGCAACTAAAAACTTGCTTACTGGACTAAGCAGGTAGTCGACTATATCGGTTTTTTCACTTGTACGAATGCACAAGTCGCTAACTATCGCTAACTTTTTACTTTTTTTATCTAACCTATACTTTCCCACTGTTGAGCAAAGGTCGCTCCCAAACACCGCCAACCGTCCCTAAGTTTCGCCTTCTCCCACCAATCTATCTATGGCGATAAGATCGTTCCATCAACGCTTCCTCGGCCGACCCCGACGTCGGTCGCCCTCCTCCTCGACTTAGAGTATTATAATACCATTAGTAGCCTACACACTTCCTTAATATAATTCGGGCATACTGACGACTTTATTTACGTAAACAGTCAAAATCCAATTATAAAACAATCGGTAACAGTCGATGTAGTTTGTCGTGTAACATTGAAAGAACCGTAATGTCTTATAACAAATAGTACCGTCCCATGCCAGGCACTGTCCTCCGTTTCACAGAGACATTATTAACTTAGGTACAAGTGATTTATTCACAAGGTCACTACAATTTATGGTTAATAAGTCTTTACTTTACGTTGGATTTAGTGATGGGAAATGATCGGTCTTTAATGTTGAAATACAAAGTTCCTTATTACATGTTAGGCTTAGTATAAACGCACAGTTTCGAGTACCTTCTCCCTATTGTTACGTTTGATATACAATAATAATATCAAACATAGTACACAAAATAACTGCACCAGAAACTACGAAGTGCCCTCTCAGGCGCACGCGCCCTTAGGTACGCACTTTTTGAACCGTAACTTTGTTGGTCTTTTAGGTTTATTTATATGTGGCATACATAACTATAGTAGAATGGGAGTGCCTTTTTATGGAGTGAATTTTTGCCCTCTTATGTATTTCCTAGTAGTATTTGCATGTGGACACGTAACTTGGTTATACTATTACACTTGGATACTTGTGTCTAGATACTAATATATAAAGCTGAAGAGTTTGATTTTATTGTGTGTTTGCGCTAATCTCGGGAACTACCAATCAGAGTAGATTTTTTTTTTGTATTGTATAACCATTCAGATTTAAGAGGAAGGATACATAATATTTTTTATCCCGAAGTTCCCATGGGGGCGGGCACAACTCGGGTAAAACCGCGCTGTTAATTATAGTTTGATTATACAAATAAATATGTTTCGTATTTAGTATCCACATTCTTCAGCACCTAATGTTTGATTAGATTGAATTCCTCAATGTCCACTTTGCTTACGTTACGGTTCACAATGAACAATACTCTATAAAGTGTTCCATGATTGATTCTTGTATTCTTTTGTTTACCTTCTGAGAATTAACCTACTACATATTTATATTTTCTATTCGATCAATAGAATTATTTTGTAGAATAGTTCCAGGACAAAGGTTAGTAAAAGAAGCGCCCAAAATTTCTAGAAATATGATTTATTTCCTGCAATAGTTAAGTGTAGTGATTACGCGTAATCTTGCTCAATGTACTGATATCTCCAGTGAGATAAAAGGCATTTCCCTATCAGTGAGACATTCCAGGCTAATACTTACGTACTTATCCTTTCTTTTGTACTTTTTTTCGAAATACACATCACTAAAACTTCGTGACGTTTCAATTATCATGTTTTACTAAGTTATCTTTCTTTAGGTACTTGGTACATTCTGTCGCCGAATATAATGAATTTAGAACTTTATGTCTATCGCTCTGAAGACTAAAGTTCAATGGTACTGTGATTGAGGTTTTTCTCGGTATAAGCCGATTGCAAACTATATGACGTGGTTGGTGATTAAACATTGCTAGGCTTCGTTTTAGCGAGAAAATTTGGTTTACATGGTTAAAGTTGTCCTCATTGTTCATACTTTCAACGTCATAAAGATTGGAAGCGTATAATAAATCTTAACAATCGTTGACAAAAATATAAACATTACATTTCTTTTTTTGTCACACCTATTATTAGCCAAGTGACGTCACTATTCCGATAAGTTTATCACATAATAACCCGCAGTTGGCAAGCGTGATGGTTAAGTCTTAACCTCCACACTGTACTGATATCTGCGGTGGGACGAAAGGCCTTTGCCCAGCAGTGGGACATTACAGGCTAATACTTTCTTTTTCTTACGTTGCTAAACTGTCATCGCCAAATAATGAAGCCTAAAACAGTACCACATACCGGCCCCATGATTTATTCAGTCACATGAGGGCATTAACCTACTCAAACATACAAACATTTTTTAGCATTACTAACCTCCTCTTTTTACTTTCCAGGCAACGGCGTGGTGATCCACCTGCCGGGCCTGTTCGAGGAGTTGAAGAAGAACGAGCTGAAAGGCATGAAGGACTGGGAACACCGACTCATCATATCGGACCGCGCGCACTTGGTCTTCGACATACATCAACAGGTATACCCCGCGATATGGGTATTGTTCTATTATGAGTAAGTTTATATCAACATATGACGTTATATGGGATAGGTACTGTTTTTTTATGTTATTTTAGTGTCATGTCCTAGTAATATGTCCAAATAAAATGTTTGGCTTAAACATATTTTGACGATTTCAAATTTTCACCCAGTGTTGGGAGAAGGTATCCTTAACTTTTCTAGGATTATCAGCATATCGTGGCGTCTTCTACCCACTGGCAAAGTGATAAAGAAAAAGAAGATTAGATAGACCTGCCAATGCTTAGGCTTGGCTATTGAGATAATTTAACAAACTTAGACAATGTCAGAGGCCCTTAGGTGGTCTAAAACTCCGATACCAGGGTTGGCCACTAACCAATACGAAATAAAAAATAAATTTATTGGGAAGATATTTAACGTTATGGCTAAAGAGTTCTTTTACATTTGTGTTTTGGAAAGTCAATATTACTTCAAATGTCATATTTTTATACGTTTTCCCAGGTGGATGGGCTACAAGAAGCGGAAAAGGGCAAGAATTCCCTCGGGACGACCAAAAAGGGCATCGGGCCGACCTACTCGTCCAAGGCCACGCGCAACGGGCTACGGATAGGCGACCTCATTGGAGACTTCAGCCTGTTTGAGGAAAAGTTAGTATTATACTCTTTTGATGATTAATGAAAAAAGGATATACATATAATATACATTGTTCTTATTTTGAACTTTGATGAACAGTGTATCATAGTCTGAGATCATAGCTACTAAACATATGGCCCCTTAAGTTAGCCCCTTTATTACTATCCAAATAACCACTGTTGTTAATATTTTAAAGTTATAAGAGATTGTGTATTGGAGATGGATATGTACGAAGATGTTTATATTTATAGTATGTAAAAATTAAACTTAGCCTGTATGTAATGTCCCAATGCAGGGAAAAGCCTCTCACTGATCATCAGCACAGTGAAGAGAATTAGGCGTAACAACATGCTTGCCTACTGCGAGTTAATAATCTCAAACCCGAACCAATTCCAAATCGCTCATTCAACCATGTCCATTCACTCACTCATCTCGTTCATTCACTCAATTCGTTCATTAATTCCAGATTCCGTACTCTCACATCGAACTACAAGCGTAACTTCCCAGCGCTGGACATTGATATCGAGAGTGAGTTGGCTCTTTACAAGCGGTACGCCGACCGCATCCGGCCCATGGTGCGGGACACCGTGTCGTATCTACATAAGGAGATTATGAGCGGGAAGAAGGTGCTCGTCGAAGGAGCTAACGCCGCCATGTTGGATATTGATTTCGGTATGTTGATTGATGATAAACTGTGGTATAGTTAATATGAGCGACCCTGGAATATACTTATAATTGTTACACTTGTAATATGCATGTAAATAAATTCACTCTTCTACGTCAAACAGATTGTTGACAAGTGACATGAAGAATTTTTCAGGTACTAGTGAAAAAAATTGCCGATTTAGTACAACCGTCTCAAAACTATCGCCTGCTAGCGATTTTTAGATATTCCAGGTTTTTCTATTTACATGCCTTCCTCACGAACATTCGCATTTTTTTAATTCACTGAATCACGAGTGAAGACTTGCTTGTTGCTACGGATTTCTTATTGAATAAGTTCTTTAATTATTACATATTTTGTACTAGTAGCGCCCCGCGGTTTTACCCGCGTTGTGCCCGTTCCCGTAGGAATTTCGAGATAAAAAATAGCCTATAATTTCCTCGATGGAGTATCCAACACTGAAAGAAATTTTCAAATCGGTCGAGTAGTTCCTGAGATTAGCGCGTTCAAACAAACAAACAAACTCTTCAGCTTATAATATTAGTATAGATTAATACTTACGTTGTCACGGAAATGTTTCAGGCACATACCCGTACGTGACATCCTCGAACTGCAGTATCGGTGGCGTTTGCACCGGTCTCGGTCTTCCGCCCAAAGTGATCGGCGAAGTCATCGGGGTGGTGAAGGCGTACACTACGAGAGTCGGCGACGGACCGTTCCCTACGGAGCTGCAAGATGTTAGTATACTTGTCGAAGCTTGGCGAGGTGTTGGCCCTTCTACAGAAGGTCATATGCACCATGTGCTAGTGCAGTTGTTATTTGCAGTGAATGTGTAAACGTTCAAGTCTAAAGACACTAGTTGTTATTGTTGGAATACTGGCACACCAGCTGCTAGCATGTGGCAGCGGGAATTCCAGTTAGCACATAAGTATGTTGTACGTAAATAGCAATTATATGCTTACTGAAACGCTCCTACTATTTAATTGACCATTCAGTGTTTGCCAACTATTAATTTATGGACCCGAACGTCACACTTGTCTACACTCTAAAATCCATAGTGTAATAACGTTTGGTGTATATTGCAGGACACAGGCACGCTGCTGCAGCAGCGCGGGCACGAGGTGGGCGTGACGACGAAGCGCGTGCGGCGCTGCGGCTGGCTCGACCTCGTCGTGGTGCGGTACACCGCGCTCGTCAACGGGTACACCGAGTCAGTACAATGCATTTATACTTATATCTATGACGGCCTGTTCGCCGACGTTTTACTCACGTTGTGCCCGTTATGGGTTATCAGGATACAAATAACCTAACTCAATCTCCTTTTCATTCATTCATTTCGTCGTAAAGTTTTTAGACCGTTTTTAGCCTTCGACTTAGTTTAAACATTAAAACAACTAGGAACGACTGCTAAACGAAGCTAAAATAATTATTCAAATCGGTGTATATAATGCAATAGTATTTTAAAGTTAAAAATAATATTTTACTGTTGCAGGATATGTTTAACAAAGCTGGACATTCTTGATGTATTGAAAGAAATCAAAATCGGTATCGGTTACAAATTGAACGGGAAGAAGATCAATTACTTCCCCTCGTCTATGACGGAGCTGAGTAACGTGGAGGTAAGAAAATAGGAAAATAGATAAGACAACATAGAAGCAGTTCGGAGATCCATTGCCCAATCACAATGCATTGACAACGCATCGAAATTGTCAAAATGTCTTCCTAACAAAATTCATTGTGAAATACACCCTACTGCAGGCGACACTGCGGCTTGCGGCTGCAGTTGTTTAGTGCTGCATGCGCTCGCGACTGCCTCTATTCCAAGTGCGACGTCATGGCATGTACATATTGTCAGTCAGCCCGCGCGTTCGTTGACCAATCACAAGGCATTAAAACTGTCAGAACCGCTTCGTAATGCATTTTGATTGGTCAGGTGAGTTCCGCCGCACTCTAGTGCACTTCTATAGAAACAAGCACCCATTGACCTGTTCTAATTGTATTTGAGCTTGTTTTAAATATATATAATGAATTTCAGGTCGAGTACGTGAGTTTCCCCGGCTGGGACAGCAGTATAGAGGAAGTCAGAGAGTTTAACATGTTGCCGGAGTTGGCGCAGAAATACGTCAAGTATATCGAGGACTTCTTACAGATACCAGGTAAATAGGAAGCGAAGAGATCATTTATGTGAAATTAAAGGCCTACTTCATTGTTTGAAGTCGATTAATAAATCTCCATTTTGAACGAACGGCTTTTGTTACTTAGATACATTTAGGGACTAAATGAGTTTAAAAGTTCGTATGCAATCCGCCCTTAACGAAGACTTGAAAATTGTTATCTACATTAAGTTATTAATCTTTTTGAATTGAACTTCGTTTATGGATAAACTTCGCTTTTATTTTACATGTTTAATTGACGTTGAGTCTTCTATGACCACGAAGGGGCCGAAATGTCAGATAAAAATCACTACATAGTATAAAATACAGTCGTGTCTGTTTGTCGTCTGTTTGTCTGTCTGTAAATCTTTAAAATTACGCAACGGATTTTGATGCGGTTTTTTGTAGTAGGTAGAGTGATTCAAGAGGAAGGTTTTTATGTAAAAAAAATCCCGAAATTCCCACGGGAACGGGCACAACGCGGGTAAAACCGCGGGGCGCTGCTAGTGTAAAATAAAAGCGAAGTGTATCCGCAAAACGTAGTTTCAATTGAAAATGAGTAGTGTTCGCTTAAACGTAAGAAACTATTAATCTTTTTCCTTATTTTCCAGTGACCTACATCGGCGTTGGACCCGGCCGGGATAGCATGATATGTGCGCACTAACGCTCCGGGACATTTAGTATCACTTGATAATTATAACGTTACTATTATGTACGTCGCGTCGCGGCTTTTGCAAATTGTTTGTCCGATGGTTTAGGCGACTCTTGTTACCACTATATTGCTGTCAGTCAACAACACTGGGGGTGTCATGCGGTCTAAAAGTTGTGTATTAAGTTGAGTAGTAAAATAATATAAAATATATTCACTATGAGATTTAACAAGTCTCTGCTTTAATAAGAAGAACGAATGTTCTTACTTAACAAATATTTGTTGGTAACGAGTCGCAGTCCTTATAAATACTTGCATTTTTATCGACAATAAAGACTATGCGCAGTGTATATCAGCCCTTATACTAATCAGAAATCTTATTAAAGACGTTATTTCACATCCTATTCTCGCGACAAACAATTTCTAACAGCCCCATACTTAGTGAACAATATTTTTCTTTTTCTTTATTAATTGTTAGCGAATTTTAGTTGTACTTATTTTTTATGTCGGATCTCCACATCATAATCGAATAATTATTGTAATAATTTGGGATCCTTTATGAATCAAGCATTTTTGACGGTGCCCTACATTTTATAAACAATCAGTATTTATATTTATAGTTGTATGCAATAAGGTGAACGTTAGAACCTTGTTATTTTAACGCTGTTGTCTTTAATATGGCATTAAATTGAAAAGCTAGGTTTCCACTTTAAACAGACATAGTTCTAAATATGTCTTATTGCACGCAACTTAACATACACTATATTTAAAAAAATCAGATACTTATTTTACCTTAAAAAACAAATCATGTTTATATACATGCGAAGTTCTGTCACGCTTTGGAACATTCTCTGTTTATTTTATATATGATACTTTATTTTATATAATTTACTATATTGAAGCACGTGAATTTTGCAATATTGACACTCGTCCGTATTATAAGCTTATGCTCGCGTCAGGATGTTTACTATGATAGATAAATCATCAGTTTTTTAATCTATGGTGCTCTAAACAATGCAATAAAATAGGACGCAACTTTTTAAAAGATAACACTCTTGCTTTTTATCTGTAGTTTAGTCTACATTTCAAATTACATTATCTGTGACTGATAAACGATTTAATTGGATAGTTTAGCTCTTATTTCTTAGCCGACAATCTTGTTTACACATAAGTTAATGCTACAAATAACATGTCAACGTTTTAAGGTGTGTAGTGATTAGAAAATCATGGTGACTTTTCCTATAGTAAATAGTCGTTTACACGTTAATTTTACTTGTAGTTTTAACTTACCAGTGTTATCCAGGCTCGGCCAATATCGTCATTATAACTATACCAGTAGAATGCAATTTATATGTCCACTCCGCTGTGCAACAGCACAAAACATACAGAAATCATTTCGAATAAAGACCTTTATTTAGTTCTAGATTATAATTATTTTGTCTCTAATAACTATTAATACCTTTCATCGGTGTAGATTTGTGAACGAGTACACTTAAACATCATTAATTGAATTCTTTACTAATAAATATAAAAATAAGTATGTGTGAGTTTCACTTGGAGATAACAAATTTATAATTGAAAAAGACACGGGTAAACAGCGTGCGGAAGCTAGTTTATTAACCGACTTGAAAGAAGGAGGGTAGATATAAAGGTCAACCCCATTCCAAAGATAGGTACTTAACTCGACTCGAATCAAATGCTTTTTACAACATTGTGAGGTGTGTTTTATGTGATATATCATTATTATTAAAATGTAAATATTTCAACAGTTACTATTATTATGCCAATAAAATGATGGTTTATTCTTTTATTGAGTTGTTTTATTTCAAAGATTGTAGAGAAAAATAAGGTTCATTATCACTCATTCTAGTGGATGTGTGCTGAGACTAAGATATAATATATATAGGTAAGTATGGACACAGTAATAGTATCTAATCAAAAAATAACCTACGTACATATTATATTACTTTTAATTAACAAGTGAATCGAAGAGGTTTCAATGCATATGACTACAACTCCGCACACATTTACGACACTCGCACACATCTACGATACGCAACATCTTATGCTGAGGACACACGGCGACACTGACACTCATCACAAATGTCGACACTAGTGTAGATTGCGTCCTCATGGTAAGCAATTTTTTGTGTCGACATCGGTGTAAACATTTTAATGTCCCGGTTATGTGTGGTTAGCTGTCTACACGGAGACACTGCAATTCAGTGTGGTACATTTCCTCGCCATGAACATTTGGTCGGTTATTGGTCTAGCTAAAAATTTCGCGCAAGTTCGAAATTTGCGACACTTGTGTCGGACACTGCGCACGACCTGTCTCCACGGCTGCAACACAGACACCGACAGACATTGCCACAACAACTGCAACTAAGTGTCGCGGCAGTGGACACACACAGACAGTCGATGTATACATTGAGTGTCTAATGTCAAGTGTCGCCGTGTGTCCTCAGCATTAGACTAGACAAGACACACTCATCTACGATACACGCCTAGAACTACAACTAAGTAAAATAACTAGGTGGACAACCTCTTGGTAAGTAAGTCATGTTCGCCTGATACTTTGCTAGCAATACATAAAAGATCATTTTTATAGCATGATATTTGAGTCGTCGAACCATAACATAAATATCTCGCTTGCACTCTCGGCCTAAAAGCTTCGATCAACAATAGACAACTAAAAGAGCCGCGAATCAATTATATACTCGTATATCTATCTCTTTTCAATTGTATGGTCTCACGCACGATAACGCCCGTGTTAGAACAACATATCTTGGCGAGTTAGTTTAGGGCCACATCTGCGGAACGTACGGCGCCGAACCTTCCGCTAAATACGCTCGTAGTGTATTTCAAGTTATCTATGACACATCAGTACGCGGCGTAATTTCGACTGATGTGTCATAGAGCGGAAGGTTCGGCGCTGTACGTTCCGCAGATGTGGCCCTACACTTATGTTCGCCTGGTACTTTGCCGTACAGAAAGATAATTTTGCTTTAATTTTGTTTAAACATTTATCAACAAAACGAAGTCGACTGTCATCTCCTACTTCCTAGTGAATTCTGTTCACCTGGTAATTTGCAATGCGTAAATGACTAATAAACGTAGTAAAATCGATTATTTATTAAATAAACTTGAACCTCTTGAGTACTTCGGAATAATGATTTTACTTTTTGTTGTTAAAATGTATAATTACAAAATCCAATGGAACTAATTGGACAAATGCAATTTAACTAGCGAGAGTGATCTACCTTTATGGGGAAAATTGAAATGAAAAGCGCCAAGGGTCGAAATTGGAAATTCAATATCACTGGTACAGCCTAGCCTCTCTCTCTCTCTCAGCCCTTTTTCAGTGGAAACAGTTTATCCACCGATTAAGAAGACTTAATAAAATCAATATTTTACAGTCACATACTTATTTATTGTTTGTTCGCAATAACACCATCAATTAATTTCAGTCAGTCATTTACCTAAAATAATATATTTATATATACACTGATATTTACATAAAATACATTAATTTTATATATGGTACAGTTAACTAAATTAAAGTTACTAAATATAATCAAAATGTTGCCAAACTAAGAATATACGTTAGATTAAGGGTAAACTGGATATCTTTATCACTACAAGTCTTCACAATTAATTGAAATGAACACTAAACATCATAAAAAACTAATAAAATAAGCACTGGAATTTTTTCTACTATTCTATATTAGCAGAATACATGGTCAAATACAATTAGTATTTCCAAATAATGCATACATGATTCATACATAAATTGCGATTATACACAACCTCGTATAACAGTATATTGTCATTTTCATATTGGATTAAATAAAAATTACATAACATAGTCAATAATTTCATAATTCTAAACCTACGAGATCACATTTAATTGTATGTACATACAGCGTTAACTGTTAATTCATAATATCAAATAGAGGAATAGGTTTTATTTGTAACACCCAACTAATAATGGAAAAGGTAAAAGGTTTCTAACACACTAATGCATGGCAAAATAAACCCGGATTCTGTTGTGTAAAGAAAGCCTTAAATTTTTTCCTTGGATTATACTATCATGAGAATATTGCATGAAACGAGCTATCAGCTATAATCCATAAACTAACAAAAAAAAGGTATCTCATTTTAAAAAAACCGAGTAAAGTTAGTGTTACAAATATTCGATTTCTAATTATCATAAAACTCATTTACTAAAATAGTTATAGAATTCATTTTTAGCGCAATTTTAAAAAGTCAAAATGCTAAATTAATTATTTTTATTTCTAACATCAATCAAATGCAGTAAATCACCAACATTGAAACTATTAAATATTTCCTATAATTTTTACTTTCTATTAACTGACAGTGATGAGGGTATAAGTAATATTCATATTTTCTACAGTTAAATGCTTCACATGTTTTAAGTGGCGAAGAATTGATTTGTTTTCATTCAGAAGTAATCAGAATGGTGTAAGATGGTCACATCTGCCAAAAGAATACTGATGACTGTACTCGGGTCTTTTGAGTTTTGAGAATATTACAATCAATAGTCCTCAGAGATTTTCAAGGAGATCCTATTCTCTTTTGTATTTCAGTCAGTGTTTTTTATAAACTCTTTTTCAATTTAAGAGTATTTAGTAACCTGCTAGGCACCTTAGTAGGCGGTTCTCAGTACACACCGCGTAATGATTTCTGCTTTTCATAAAATGATGGAATGGAACGACTAAAAACGCAAAAAAAACCTCATCAAACATTGATAAACAACCCTACGCCACAATTACATTTCTTTATCACCTTTTTAATCTCTATTAGGAGAGACATTCCTGTTTTTATTCTTCTTGGCCGGTGCCCGTCGGTCCCTCTTCCTGCTAGATGAGGAGCAAGATGATGATGGACTGGAGTCCGGAGGTGACCCAGCCTCCTCGGCAGTCAGGCCCACTGTCTGAGCGTCTGGGTCTAGTACACTGTTCCTGAGAGCACGTCTTTGTTCTTCAGTGTGCTGTGGGCACCGAGTTGATCTAGGGAACAAAATTAAGTGTAATTTCACCACTTACTACAAAAAAAATAGGACAAGGAACTTTTTGTGTTGTTTTTAATTGAAAAAAATTTTAAACACCTTTTAATTACAGGATTTTAAGTAGATCTTAAAGTCTGTCATATTACTTAGAACATTTTAACACAATTCAATACAATGATAAATCTGTAGGTGTATAAAAAAGGCAAATATAAGGATAGTTTTAAGGATAATAAACAATAAGACACAGCTAGTTAGTAACAACAAATCTTTTACTCATTTGATGAATACAATATATAAATAGAAAACTTTCATATACATTTCTGGATGGATATAGATGACGTCTACTGGGCAACTCTACTGCTATTTACCTAGTACAAAGTTTCTTAGTATGCTCCGAGACCACTCCGCATATCTGAAGCAGAAGGTTCTTCTTCTCATTGGCCGACATTGTCTCGTAAGTGGCACCGTCATTTGAATCCATGTTCTGGGTACCATTGTTATTTCTGTTAGGAGACATATAATGACATTAAGAAGACAGTAATAGAAATTGATTGTATGAAATCAGTTTTTAGAATAGGTTACTACAATTCATTTAAGCCATTTAAAGGAGATTTAAAATATACCTAGTAAAATAAAAATACCAATATAGTCAGTTGTGTACACACACTGAGTGAACCAGTAAGTAAAATTACTAAATAATATACTTACTTATGCACTTTGCTAGGCTTTCTATTGTTATTGTTCTTTATTTTCCTCTTCCTGCGCTCTGAAGACAATGAACTTCCGGCCCAGTCTGCATCATCCTCATCATCACTCAGTAGTCCAGCATAGGAGGTAGGCTCCCGGCTGTTGGAAGCTATACGACGAGATGCAATCCGGGAACTATTGCGACCCATTCCTGAAAGATTTTACATGCCTTTGTAAGCTTTTTGTACTACTATACAAAGTTTATTTAGACACACCAATAGGTTCTTCACACACTAACAAAATAAAAAAATACCTGTGAGAAATACAGTTTTAGGGTATTAAAAAAAATTATCAATTTAACTAATGTCTCTGTTTATATCAATGGGATACCTATATCTATGCAGTGGGTGTGGGAGAAAACTGAAGATACTAAATTTCCCATAGTACCTAGTCTTTGGTTAATTCTCGCACTGCTGTTAATGAATATGCTCTAAGCCCTAAGGTGACTTTAAATTCATTTGTTTTCTAAAAAAAGCTATCTTATTTTGTATTGTAGTGTAAATATTGAACAACAATAAAGACTTGACTCTGTATACAAACATAAGTACAGAGAACTTCGGAAAACTGAAACATTGAACGTTATTCAGAAGATAAAGGTAATCTACACTCACCCATACATTTCTCCAGATGTGGGGCAAACCTTGTAGCCGACACTGGCCTCTCACAATTGGGACAACAACAGTTACAGTCAGGTGTCTTCTTCATGATTGAAAATCCGAACACATCACACTCCTGCGAGTTAACTATCTTGTACACATCCTCTTCTTCCTTTTCCCCGTCTAATAACTCAGTCAGACCGGTCTTCATTCCATGGTGAAACTCAAACACAGCACCGAGAGTAACATCATCACACAAACTATCATAAATAAAATTTGCAGCCTCCTCCGCGTTGCCCTCATCTTGCATAATCTCAAAAAACTTTGAATTTAAATCATTCATGCTTAGTTCACTATCTATCGTGCTCATCTTCATAAATAAAAAATGCACTTCTCGCGCATGCACCATGCACCAAATTTATTTGATTGGATTGATTTAGTTTTCTTTCATTCATTGGTTTTCATTAAAATTATTTAGTGATGGGATGCATTAAATTCTATGATAGTTTGACATTGAAAAGTGACAGGTGGTAGTCGATAAACAGAGTACAAAGAGATTTTTCACATCCTTGCTCATACATTTTCTACAAATGGATAATTTTTGTTGTTTGTTTCGAATAATGGGGAAGGCAAACATTTTTTACTTTACACGCCAAATAAATCTATACAAAATTACAAGAAAAACTGTTTTTTTACTTTTTCCATATCTCAATAAATAGCTAAGATATTAACGATCAAACCACGATCAAACTGCGTATTTTCGGCCATTGGTTTTTGAAAAACGCGGGCGGGCGCTCACTGGTCAATGACGTCACAGGACTGCTCATTCGGCAGTCGCGCTCTCGTAAGCACCACGTACGCACGCCGCTGCGCATTAAAAATCAAAATATAACTGTTTTCTGCGGAAAAATGAGTGAAAAAATAGCGAGGAAATACTGTATTGTGCCTCAGTGCTTCAATTCGACAGTTAAAACACCAGATAAACTCTTTTTTAAAGTGCCTGGGGACCCAAAAATGAGGAAGAAGTGGATGACATCAGTAAAAAGAATGGATTCAATAAGCCCTAAAACTACAGCGTACTGCTGTGAAGACCATTTCGATGTAAGTACTCAAATTTATTATTCTTATTCTCTAGTTATCCTTGCCACATTTGACCTACTTAACGTACCTACTTGTCTACTTTTGATTGTTTAAATAGGTATCTTGCCTACCTACCTAGTACTATGTTTAACTTACGCTGACCGCTGACTCGCGAGGGCATTCGAGCTTTAGCACGCGGCCTTTTGCGCAGTGCAGTGGTTCTCAACCGACTGTATTGCTGGGCCGCAAAATATAGGTACATATTATCATACATATGGAAATATTTTCTTCTTCCTACTATAAATACCTTAGTCAATGTTTGTCAGAAGCATCAAACTCGCGGCCCGCATTTATCTTTAGTTTTCGTGTAAACGTTTTTTTAACCATAGACTAGCTTTTATTCATGCAACGTACATTAACACGGTTTTTATTCGGGTTTTTAATTTATTTTTGAAATGATTATTTTTGTTTTAGGTCGAAAATGACATGGAAAACTATGTGAAGTATAAACTAGTTGGAGGCAAACTAAAGCTCAAGGAAGGCGTAGTGCCCCATAAGTTTGCTTGTCAAAAACGAACAGTTGAAAAACCTGAGCGGTCTGTTGTAAAAAAACTTAAAATTGCAAAACTGATAACTTCCTCAAGTGAATGTATTGCGTCTACTTCTTATGACGTTGAAGAAATATATATTGTGGATTCCATTCCTCGAGTTCAAGATATTGTGAATGATCCCTTAAATGATGTTACAAGAGAAGAAATTTTAAAAACGAAACAGGTAGGTAGGTAGGTACCTACTAAATGAAACACACACTTCCTAATAAATACCTACCCGAGAGTTGAAAATGCTAACTCAGAACGTACATACCTTTTCATCTTTATTCCAATTTATTCCGTAAAATCCTGGTTCTTTATGAAATATTGTGCCACCATCAAACTATCCACTCTTGGCAGATTGTCCGACTGACCTTTTAAAAAACCTTCTTCCATTCTACACACTTTACGTTTCACTTGAGTTAATCGGATATTAAAGGATAATTTACTTTATTTCTTTAAAATATAAGCACACTATAGGTATTATGAATACGAAGACAATCAAAACAATATGAAACGAGATGCCAAAACGCACCAAAGTTTACTGGAGTTTACCGGACCGACCGACCGCCGCGCCCCGCCCGTCTCGCGGTCGCGTCTGAGCAGTCTTGTGACGTCATAGCGTAAGCGCACCTAATCTCGGAAATTCAAAAAAGGGCTTGAACTTCTCTTTGATATAACTTCGGAAATACTGCATGGATTGAAGTGAAATAAAAACTAGTGTAATATGACCTAAGCTCGGATTGTAGGTGCATTTGATAGTAATATTATGACCCTTTTGCCTTCTCCACTTTGGGAACCAACTGGAAGAAATAAAACTATTCGCAAAATTATTTCATAATAATGAAATAATTTGACGAATCGTTTTTTTAATGTAAAATGAAAAACAGGAACCGGCTGAAATTTAAAGAAAGGTTTTGGTTCAAAGGTTTACTTTATTTCTTACTAGCTGTGCCCCGCGGTTTCACCCGCAGCGCCCCCGTTCCCGTGGGAATTTTGAGATTTGAGATCCTGACAATAAGGAACACATTAAAAAAAGAATCATCCAATTTGGTGCAGTCGTTCTGAAGTTATGCGCTTACCAACACATTTTGCGATTCATTTTTATATTTTAGATAATTGATGATGACATTGATGACCGATGAACATTAGGATAATTTCACTGCCAGAGAAATAGTCGTTAATACAGGCGAATACAATTATACAATTTGTTTGCAAGAAAATGTCACTAAGTTTTTTGTATGTTTATTTTTTAACTTAACTGGTAGTTAAGGTAGTTGGATATGTTCGATAAATTCTAGTATATTATTACATTCCTAACAAGGAATAGAACATCATAAACACAAGTTGTTGGTTGCTAATAAGTAATACATAGGAGAAATAAATACTTAAATAAACCTGTGGCCCAGAGACAGCCCCTGGAACAAAGTCTTTGTTACTGTGCTTTGCAAACCTAAGCTGCAATGCAAACCTATCTCTTTTGCTGTTAATACCTTACATAGTTACGAAAGATATGTACCTAGGTAGAATAGAAGATAATACCTACGAGCATAATATCAAACTCGTTAATTTTAATATTATTACGAACGAATATCAGATCAGTCAGTCTGATAAATACAGCGTGCGCGCCGGTCGTGTCTTTATATAACGAAACAACAAAATGGTAAGACTTACATTTTATAATAACGAAACTCATAGGACATTGTACCTGACTAAAAACTTAACAAATAGAATCGCTTTTTCCAACTTATTCGTTAAAAAAACCATTGTTTCATTTTTTGCCTAACATGTAGATGTAGTAGGCATGTTACAGTCTACAGAGGACTAGACTCGTATTCACTTTCGGTGGAATGTGTGTTATTTTCTCTAAACTTTGCCACAATACAAATTACGAAATTTCGTTAGGTATTTGTATTGTACTTCTATTAATGCTTAAACACCTTTCACACAATTTTCCTTATTGGCATTAGTTTATAGTAGTTTCCATTTCTAAGGCACTTAAAATCTGGTTGTTTCAATCGTTAGACCATGTCAGAGGCCATTTTTCGGTGTTTAAACTTCGGCACTAGGGTTGGCCACTGATCTACTCGAAATTACTTTCTGTGTCCAAAAGATTACGGTAGATGTTATGTTTCAGGTATCCTTCACCGCTAAAGGGCTTATGCCTCCAGTCTTTACTCCTCTGAATGAGGACCAGACTATCAACTACGCGGCGATCCCATCCTATGCTAAGTACTTGGCTGATAATGGAATCACCGCTGTTCTTGGTAAGAAAGTCATGAATAAGAATTTAGTGTTCCGCAGGGCAGTTCACAGAACCTTTATACCAACAATTTACTTATAAAGAAGCAGAACTTTTCACCACCGTTTATATAAGATTCTCATGAATTAAAAACCTCATTTTTGAAGTGGGTTAAAAATATTCAGTTTATGTAAGTACATTTTTAAAAGTTTATTAGGTCATTGCGATTGTTAAGCAACGTTTGCACCTACATGGATGGGTAGACGATAGTGGAATTTCTATCTGAGCGGTACCATGCTTCGGAGGCCACGTTAAGCAGTCGGTCCCAGTTGCTTCAATCGTTAGACCATTGTCATGTCTTTTAGGCGGTTTGAAAACTCCGGCACCAGGGTTGGCCACTAGCCTACACGAAATGAATTAATGATTGACATTTCAAGTTAAGGCATCATAGCAGTGTTAAGATGACGAGATTCTAATGCTCAGCCTTTTCTTGGTGTTGTACCTAAGTTAAGTTAAAATCGAACTACGTTTCCAAACAAAATTATTTTTCCAGTGGGTGGAACCACCGGCGAGCACATGTCTCTATCAGTCTCTGACAGAAAGAAGGTGGTTGACACGTGGGTGAAAGCTGCGAAGACCACGAGGCTACACATACAGGTGCAAGTCGGAGGGGCGCCCCTGGCTGATGTACGGGACTTGGTAAGTTCTTATAGTTTTCCAACCAAAACACCTAATTCCAAAGAACTAAGTCCAGTCTTTAGAAATTTGGTTAGTTCTAACGTAGATAGTTCGAAACTTCCAAAGGAAAGAAGGTCGTAGACAAGTGGGTTATAGCCGCGAAGACCACAGGGCTGCATATACACGGTGAGCCTTAATAACCCGAAAGATTTAAACGACGTATTTGTGACGACAGTACGAGTAAATAATGCTATATCAACATGGGTCCAATTATGTGTCTTAATTAAACTACTATTTCAGTACAAATTAAATCATATTAATTGATCGCTTCTTTGTAAACAAACCTTTACCTCAGAGAGTGAGCGAGTTTTGATTAATCTCAGTTGAGAAACAGTTGAGGAGCGAGCATGACACTTAACGAATCACTCCGATATCATACGATGCATCAACCATGTGGTTAGTGCGTCTGCGTGTAAAAGTAGTAGGTGGCTACGTCACGCCTTTAGGGTGTGTTACAATTGAGATTTTCTTACTTGTGGTTTACTTGAAATAATTAATATCTCTTAAAATATGGGTTTTTGGACTATACGTTATATAACTTTATATACTCTAATTAGGCTCTAAAATCGTTGGTTTAAATCTTTCGGGTTATTAAGGCTCACCGTGTATATGTTCAGGTTGGTGGAGCGCCTTTGGCTGATGTACAGGACTTGGTAAGTTACTGAGGATTAGGTCCGCTGTGGTGGATAATATAATCGTCTTTGATAGGAAGTAGGTGGTAGACCCAAGAATGATAGCCCCGAAGACGGGCACGTTTACCGAATATTAGTTTTTACGGTAGTAGTACTCGTAGTTTCAGCTTGTATCCTACTGCAGAGTTGTATTCGCCATTCAAGTTTCATTTCACCACCGCGAAGATATCATTTCCAACATATACTGAGGAAGATAAGGCATAGTCGTATCACCACGGTTGCATAACTGTGTGTTGATGATCCCAATACCCATGCAAAGTATGAATGTCTCTAAGGCCCCTCCCGACCCCTCTCGCCCCCTCCTGCCTTAGATGTTTTGTGTTTTATAAGTTGTAGGTAATTTAGCATGGCGAAAAATAATTATGAATTTAAATTCATGGCCATATATTTCTTGACGTTATGTTTCAATACAGTGTAACCGAATGAGGCTACTTCCATTTTACTCCATGGGTAATTGAATATATAAAACCAGCGTATACGTTTAAATCATATATTTACACAGACATTTGAATTCACATGCGGTCATACATTTAAATTTAACATAAATATATATAAACTTCATATCGATATAATTACCTTAAAATTAATAAATCCTTACACTTGAATCACCATACAATCCTATAAAAACGTCCGTCTTCTTTTTCAGTTTAATCAAGATTCCCGCCATCTTCTTTTCTTTTTTTCCTTTCCTCCAACTTTGCGACGTAACCGAACCTCTTTTCAAAAACATACAAAATTCTGTTATTGATATACCTATTGAACCTAACAACAGATTCACTATAAAACTAACTTATCGTTGTTTTATTTCTGATAACTTCGTGACTTCTAGGGGGCTTAATTGTTATCAGCACTTATGTTTTTGTTGTTGTATGAAATACAATTGATAAACAAATTAAATATTTACACTTTGTGACATTTCAGACGTAATAAACAATCCAAATTCTTTTTCTGTTTGGAGATAATTAAGCCTGGCCTGTGGCCTGGCCGCATACGTGAGGAAACCAAATTCGTTTTTCACATTCGTTTTCCGCATGCGGAATTCCATGGCCCTAACGCATACATTATACACTCGATGAAGAAGAAGAAGCAGATTAGAGTTTTCGGTTTCAAACCTAAGTAAACCTAGCTTGAACTAAACAAATTCGTTTCCAGGCCCAATACTGTCAGCAAGTTGGAGTGGATTCCCTCCTGACCCTTCCAGAGCTGTACTTCAAGCCATCTTCAGTGGAGGAGCTGGTCTCGTATGTGGAGTTCGTCGCGAAGGCGGCTCCCAAGCTTCCTGTGCTGTACTACCACATTCCTAGCATGAGCAAAGTTGAAGGTAAGTTCCATGTTATGGGAAGTTTGTGAATAAGTCCTTGAAGTAAATATGGATTGGAGGAAAAGTGGCCCAAATCAGTGATGGATCTGGAGAGTTAGAAACTGAAGACCATATTATCTAAGTCCTCCCATAAAATGTTTGATGTTTCCTTTGATAAAACCTCGTCAGGATCAAACCCCTAAACTAAAATCTTCTACCCACACTCAGGGTCAATCTTGCCCTCATTATCAATACCTTAATCCCCCCCATTGTTGCAATTAGACGTGTTGTCGCACTTTGCCTGTTGCTTTCGACTCAAATTATACTGATAACCTAAGATAAAAATGAGTTAAAATTCCTGTTACTGATACCTACTGATATTATATTGCGTCGATAATGATTACGTGGATTTTACATGCTTAGATTATTATATTGATCCCTTATGAGATGACGTAGTTGGCAATAGATAAGACTATGAGAAAGCTGAAGTTAATTTTTAACCGTCAATCTTTAACCGTTCCAGTCAACATGCCAGCATTCGTAACTGCGGCCACTGCCCGCATCCCCAATTTCAAGGGACTCAAGTTCACCTCCAACGACCTGAGCGAGGCCGCGCAAGTCCTGAGGGCGCTCAAGGAAGGACAGGAAATGTTCCTTGGCGCTGACACGGTGAGATTACCCACGCAGCCTACCCGCATTCGTGGGAACTTAAAAGTAACCTATGTCGTTTTCCGACTTCTCCTACTCCGTTTCCATGAGAATCTCGAAGTATGTTCCATCTTTCATGTCATGTCCAGTCAGCAAATAAAGTTACTCATTAGTCCACCAGTTCCACCACTCTAAGCTTAAAGTCCCGTTTACGTGTCTACTGACAAAAAGGTCCATAAGGCAGCAAAATGGGTAGTGGTATTGACGACAAACCGTAACAGAGTTACTTCCTCATTTCTATTTTTCATATGAATTTTTCAATCTTACTTTTCAACATCTTATCAAACAACTGTCTCCCGCATCTTTAACGTATTCTCCTTACAGCTGGTCGCCCCCGCGGCTCTGCTCGGCATCAAGTCCAGTATTGGAACCACCTGGAATCTGTTCCCGAGGCTGGCTCAAGATATCCTGGCTGCAGTGGAGAACAATGACGTGGCTAAGGCGCGGCAGCTGCAGGAGAAACTCAGCTTGGCTGTTGAAGCCCATACTTGTGAAGGTGGGATATTAGACTAGCTTATACCTACCCAAAGTGTTAAATATTCTGTAATCTACTTATAAAAGAGTCACAAAGGGTGCCACGGTGTAGATGAAAGTTGCTTTAACGATATACAACTACCGTGGAACCGCGGTTCCCTAAGTTTTGTGAATGATTGTTGTACTGCAAAACAGTAAGGGCCTAATTCATCATCGCTTTTTAAACAGCATTTTAGCTATCAAGTGGTTTCTTTTTTTCCGACATAAGCTACGAGTATCCTCGAGAGTAAAGAGTAAAAGAGACATATTTTATAACAGTTTTTTTTATAGAACATTTACGAATAAGACTTTTTTAAATGTTTAATACATCTACTACATCCAAAAAGAGCGTTCAGCATTGCTTAGAAAATTTTAGAGGTTCTCAAATAGTTCCATTTTTTTTTTCACACTCTTGGCTAATACCTCTTTTGACTCAAATTGTTCGCAGGTCCATGGGTGCCAATCATGAAGGCCGGTATGGAAATAGTAAGTGGCATCAAAGTAGGACCTCCTTCCAGTCCTCAGAAACCGATTTCAGCTGAAGCCAGACAGAGAATCAAGTCCAAACTCGCGGCTTTGAACGTACTTTGAAAGATGACTATCTAAAAATGACTATTTTACCATGGAAAACCTACATATTTATAAGTAAATGTATATATATTTGTATTCATTATATTCTTGGATATTTTATTGTAGTTTAGAATAAGTACTTATAGTACTTATATTAAAAGAAGAATGAAAAAAGATTGAAAGAAGGATAAAAAACTCTTGTAAAAATAATACTATCCTATTTCAATAAATTATTCGTCGCTTTAATTTAAAAAAGTTAACAACTAAAACACATGATGAGTAATTGGAAAAACGCTTCTGTGTTAATAGACTCCGATCTTTTCCATTTGGTCGCGCAGTGTTTTCTTTTGTTCTGATGTCATGCGAGGCAATGGGTCTCTGGTGTCACCAAGTTGAATACCACTGACCATTACCATGGCAGCCTTATGAGAGGTCGTGTAGTCACCTGAAGAAGGAAACGTGAATTTGAAAATTATGACAAGAAATAAAGTGTAACGTTGACCTTCGCCACAATGTAAATCCCGCTTTTAAAGGTAAGTTCGGTCCTCACCAGAAACCATAGAGATATTTAAAAGCGTTTTTAGTAGTCCGTCTACACGTCGCAGTAGTAGTCAGTAGTTCGCAAGGATGTTCTTTTATTTTTCATACAAAATGCATGTAGCAGGCAGTACTATATTACTTTCAGCCATATCTAGCGGGAAGAGGCCTTTAGGCGGTCTAAGAACTCCGATCCAAGGTTGTCAACTAACCTAGGTACATGAACTTACTTTTATAAGCGGGTACTTTGCTTAGCAATTAAGCAGGCATAACTAAGCCTTAGTTATGTATACATACCGTGTGAACTTAGTACTCCAAATCGTTTGTTCAAAGTAATTTGTAGTGTCCTCAGTGTTAGCATGTCGCTTTTATTAAATGCGGTCTCCATTTTCGAGATCATCTGTGGAAATATGCCGATGCCAGACGCCATACTTGAATTCAATCCCATAACGAGGCTTGATGCTAATGTAAGCTGAAAAGGGTTGGATGATATTAACAACATGGAAAATATATTGTTCCAATTCTGGCTTTTGGAGACGTCCAAAGCCCTCGATAATGTAAGTAGGTATTTGTTCGGAGACGTGGTAAAGTAATATGACATTATACTGGTTTCTTAGGTTTAAGCGAATACTACTCATTTTGATTTGAATTTTACAGATAAACTTTGCTTTCATTTTACATTTTTATCCAACTTTAATCTTCTATGACCACGGTTCTTGTAAAGGAGCTGAAACTTCAGATAAAACTGTTAACTAAAAGTTAAGTGTATGCATAAACGTATGTAGTTGCAATTCAAAATATGACATGAATTTATAATCGCCTTCTTACTAAGAATTATTGGAAGTAGTTTTAGATGCCAGCAAACCTAGTTGCGGAGGGCCTTGGAAAGAGGTCCATGTCATTTGACAGCTCTTAGCGTTATACAATTCATTCTTTGACAGCCATGTCGAAACCAACATCGTGTTTATGAACACAAGTATGGAATTGAGACAGTGAAACGAAAATGCTCAACAGTGGTAAGACTTATGTCATTTGAAAGTTTTTAAGAAGTCATTAAATTCATTTTTGCCGAAGATTCATTCAATTCGTTCCTTTGAGTGTCATTCAATTCATTCCTTTCGACGGGTCATTCAAGTCATTCCAGAAAACACAGTTTACTTACTGGACTATTAGTAAATATCGTTTGGTCTTCGTTCACATCAATTAAAGAAATGATTTTCATAGCTGTAAGGAAGTCACACTTCACTCCCTTGAAGTTGGGTATCCGTAACGTTGCCTGAGCAAATAATTCACCGATGTTTACTGGAAAAGAATATAAGCGAATAAAATAATATTAATAACTAGCTGTGCTCCACGGTTTCACTCGCAGCGCCCCCGTTCCCGTGGCAATTTTGAGATTTTTATTCCTTATTTTTCTTATATAAAAACCTTGTCCTGACAATAAGGAACACATTAAAAAAAGAATCATCCAATTTGGTGCAGTCGTTCTGAAGTTATGCGCTTAGCAACAGATTCAGCGATTCATTTTCACTACATAGTATAAAATAAAGTCGTCTCTTTTTCGTGTCTGTCACACTGTTGTTCTGTCTGTTTGCTTAAATCTTTAAAATTACGCAACGGATTTTGATGCGGTTTTTTGTAATAGGTAGAGGAGTGATTCAAGAGGAAGGTTTTTATGTAAAAATATTCCCGAAATTCCCACGGGAACGGGCACAACGCGGGTAAAACCGCGGGGCGCTGCTAGTTATATTATAGATAAGTATACCTACTTCTAATCTTAAACTCATATACTCGTAAATACTAGCTGTCCCGGCAAACGTTGTTTTGCCATATAAAAAGTAAGGGTGGTCCATCCTTAACATTTAGGGGAATGAAAAATAGATACCCGATATGCACACAAAATTTCATGAGAATCGATCAAGCCGTTTTGGAGGAGATTAACTACAATTTTATAGTTATATTAGACTTGATATAAAAGAAAGTCGTGTTAGTTACACCATTTATAACTCGAGAACGTCTGGACCGATTTGAGATAAATATATGAATGATTCTTTTTTTATTTCTTGGTCAGGAATAGGATAAAGTAATAAAAATCCCAAAATTCACTCGGGAACGGGTGCGCTGCGGGCGAAACCGCGGGGCACAGCTAGTATAATATACTAATCTTGAACTTCAGGAAGAAGAAGAACCCAAGAGTTGGAGGTAATTACTAACAATTGACTCCACTGAAAGAAGGATGGTGGTAGTAATATAAGGGCAGAGTCGGTGCTGCATGAGACACCATATTCAGGTAGTCCACGACTGCGTTCACTGTCTTCGGCTTGAAGTACAGTTCAGGCAGCGTCAATATACCGGCGGCACCTGATTCTTCTGATATCTTCGCCTGGAATCAATAGTGAAAAGTTCGTTGACTGAGCTGCGAGACCTAATCTAAAACAAGTTTGAATGTGTTTGCACGTTTTCTTTTGAACTTGGTGACTCGCAGCTTGTAAGCTTACTTAGTGATATTTCTGAAAATACCTAATATTACGTAAGTAGCTGTATCAAGGTACCTACGTATTATGTTCTGATTCAATGTACCTACATGATTATTTTTTGCATTTTTTTTTCTCTGTCTTCCTCTATGTAACTTTGCAAACATTTAACAAAAGAGGAGACTCTCCTACTCGTTTTCCCATTAGTTTGCTTATTATCCTAAATCCCGGCCTCCATTCTATTTCCTTACATTCGTTTTGGTCATATCATCTCCTTTTCTTCTTACATAGTTTCCATGTCACGATACTAACCAGTTCCAACACCTCCGGCATGGGCGCTCCCCCCACCTGCATGATGACCTTCAGCATCATTGGCTGCGCAGCCTCGACCCATGCTTTTAAGAGATCCTTCTTCTCCTTCAAACTAAGAGACGGACCCTCGCCGGACGTTCCTGCAACTGATAATACGAGGACAATAAGTAGCATGGCGAGTTGACAACCGACATATTGGTGAGTTAAGCCCAATTTCACCGTTATAATTGAAATCAATCAGTTCAACTTAATCCTAGTTCACAAGCTAAACTGAGATCAAAACTTTTTTCTACCGCGACAACTCGTATCGCGGGCGTGCCTCAGTTTGAAGCAGATTCTCCGCTTGCATAGCCTCGGAGCGAGGCAGCCGCTCGACCCGAGACTGCCTCAAGTGGATACGCGGCTTAGAGTTAAAATGCCCTACAATAATCATGCAATCGAATAAAGTTAATATGTCAGTAAACTATGATTTTCATTCGAAATGACGTTGTTGATAATTCTATTTACATTATAAGATAAGTCTTGTACATAATGGTAATTCTAGTGCCTTGAATATTGATTAGTTTTTAGTTTGAATGTATGTACGATTAATATATTTTAAATGAAACGGGACTTAGTTTGTTATTCAAAAAAGAGCACTATAATCGAATTAAGTATTGTAAGTAAGTAATGTTTTAAATTTAGATTTTAAAGGAATGAAGTTAGGAAACTACCATGGTATGTCTGTCTGTAATAATATTATATCAGTTCGTTTAAAAAATAATACACTATATACGAGTATGTTCATTGTTCATCTATTTATACATTCTATTGTGCAATACGTACCGAGCAATCCATCGAAGTCGTGGTGCCTCAAATATTTAGCATAGTCCGGTATAATGTCCAAATTCAATTTCCCTTGATCATCAAACGGCGTGAACACAGCTGGAAATAACCCTGAGACTCCAGGTTTCTGAAAAATTACGTACCAATGTGACTATAAGACAAATTCTTTATCAATTTATAAACCGGCTCTTGATATACAAAATGCACGCAGAGAATGTTATTTACATACAGAATTACAGACCTACTTATACCTACCCCACTAATCTTATTAGAAAGTTGTTTGTAAAGACATTGAAGGGCATACCCACATAAGAGACCACTAATAGAGTGAAACAACAAGGGCGGATAGGATAGCCAATCACGTGACAGGAAAATCCAGCATCTCCTTTTTAACCGTCTTCAAAAAAAGGAGGAGGTTCTCAATTAGTCGGAATCTTTTTTTTTTTTGGAGTCGGTGCCATGAACTCCTTGTCCAAACTCCAGAGGCTCAAAAGTAAACAGACCTTCCCAGGGCAACGACTTTAATTGATTCAACTTTAAAATTTGTCAGGAACATAGAGTAACTTATATATACGGTCAGGAAGTCGACTAAATAGATTATTTGCATTTTTTTAGTTACTAGATTTTGAAACGGTTAGATTTTTTTGAAAATGTTTTTTATTGACAATCCCGCGATTGGCCAAACTAACATTACGTGCGTTACAAATAAATGGACATTCCAACAAAATGCACTTTTCTAGGTCATCTAACTATTTTGATTTATTAGTTATTATAGAGGAGACGTTTGCCCAACAACAGGACATCTGAGACTAAAATACTATTAATAAGTAAGTAGGTACTAACTAACCAAAATAATTTCAAAAACTTACCTGATATTTATCTCCATTAATAGATACAATAATAATTAGAAACACGGCAACTGCACAAGCATTTTTAAAAGACATGATAAATTCTCAGCATCCGAGATTGAGTGCTGTGAACCGAATGGCGAAACAGTTGAAAGAATGCCTCGGACACGTCGTGAGGTAAGTAGCGAAGGCTGAGGTCGTATCATAAGGTGACTATTACACTATACGATTTCTCGGGGCCTTTCTTGGACCTTGTTTAGTCCACTTTGTATATTCTTATAAAGTATTTGTGTATGTATATGAAGTAGTATCTGTGAGTTAGATCCCATAATACAAGCATAGAGCTTAGTTTGGGTCTAATTAACCGAGTGTGAATTTTTCCGGGTATATTATTATATTTTATATTCATCTGGGTGGTATTATTTGGGTGAATAAATTAGATAGTATTGTTCACCTTGTATTATTATGACCTAGTTATTTTTTAATTATGTAAAATTATTCCACCAATGTCATATCTCTTAGATGACAGAGTTGAACAAGTGCCACCAAATAACCTACGTCTACTTTATTCACCTTCATTACTGACCCAGGGTCAGGGTAGTAAAAAGCTACGTTTTAGTGTTATTAATAGTTTTAGTTTGATCGAAGGTTTTAGTAGCAAAAATTCGTTCGTTCGAGCTTTAATAAAACACTTGCGCGAGCAAATGTTCGTTCAGTGATGGATGATTGACCAGAACAATCATTCATTTCCCCTTTCAATAAATTCGTTTTTAAGCGAACATCGGCTCTAAAAAAACATTTCTTTTGAACTAATTTGTTTGTTCATTTAGTTACAACGCGACCTTAACCAGTGATGTCGTTGCTATAGTAAGGAAATAGGGCCTCGTAAGGCGGGGCCACTGAGAAATCGTACAGTGTAAAAGGCTTTTAAACCAATGTTAATATTTGTAGCCAACTATCCTTTTAAGCGTCGTGTCCACAACTCTTATCATGACAAAAGGTTTTCTTTTTGTAGCGAATTATTATATACCTACTTATGTATTATTATTTATAAATGAAGTGAAACGAATGTGTTTATTAGCTATTTTTGTACGTTTCAGACTACGAAATTGTTAAGCAGTTTAGTACTTTATCAAATTATAAAATTTGAAAATGATTAAAACATGTATCTGGGTAATATATAAGTATGAATATGACAAGGTTCTCAGTATGCTTAAGACTTTCATGTACCGATACCAATATTATAAAGCTGCAGAGTTTGTTTGTTGGTATATATGTTTGTTTGAACGCGTTAATCTCAGGAACTGCTGTCTTAAATAAAAAGAGTTGATGAAACCTACAACGTTAAGACTGCCAGAAATTTTATCGGGACGGTTGGCGATGTCTGGGCAAATCCTTTGCCCAGCAGTGGGTCAGTATAAGTTGAGCAAAAAAACACTCGATTGAAATTAAAGTTACTATAGTTTATTTTTACTTCTTTATTATTGTCATTAGTAGGTACCTAATAGATGAAATTGAGAAACCATTCCCTACTTTTAAAATACTTGAATAATAACCTCATCTGATCCGTAGCAGTGCTAAACTTGGGCGTTAAATCAAATCTGCCGCTGTAGCCTCTCCTTTTGAATAATCTCTACAATAAACACAAGCAAGGACGTACTGATACCAATAATAAATACAGTGAAAGGTATCTTCATATCGGCCATGTTGAGACTTGTCAAACTCTTGCCATGATATCTGCATCTCAGTTTTTGTTCCGTCTGAATATTCCTCTCATCAGCTTGCGTGAACCCAAACTCTACGTCCAAGAAATAATACTTATTGAAAATATCCAGAAACGGAGAGCCTCGTCGTAAAAAAACAGCTCTTAACACAATTACAGACAAGTTCTTTAAGAAATATAAGTTGAGCTCGCAGTGGTCATCAATGAGCATCCATTTGTACATATCGAATATCAGGTCTGGTGTAACTGTGTAGTATTTATCATTAGTGTTATGGGAGAGGAATCTTAAGCAGTCGAATCGGTCCTCGCAGTCAGGCCCGTACCTGAAATCAGACAACTTTTTCCAATCTTTTGGGACAACTGCCTCAAAATGTTTCACCAATTCTTCATAGTCATTCGGCATAACCGATTTAAACGCTTTCATCTTCACACTCGACAGCGAAGCTTGAAAACCGTAAGGAATTATAAACATAGTTAGAAATATGCACATCAACAAAATAACTCTAGAAAATCCTTTTCTTGATGCTATGGGCATCGATTGACTGATGACGGAACCGTATATTATTAGGAGGTAACGATAGAAATCTGTTTTGTGACTCGAAAATATTGATATAGAGTACGTTATTATAGAAAATATAACACATAAGCAAATGATAAAGATGAGAAGAAGCTTCGAATTGCTGAGGATCGCCTCCCAACCATCCAACATATAATTAACGGATACTATAATCATCATTTTTTGATTAAGCAACGGATAAAGATATCCAGCTTTCTCCCACAAATCGTTTCCTAAATAATATCCTCCAATCGACATTTGCACATTGTTATCCTCTAACATTGTCAAAGCGTCTTTGTACATAAAATCCTGTACAAAGTTTTCTGTGCTGCTCTTTGTGGTATGGTCTAACTCTGTGATTTCTACTCCAATGTTATAGTACTCGCACATCCTTCGCACCATCAATTGCTCTAGGCCTTCAGTGAGTTTCGATTGCGAATTGTCTTTGTTTGCGAAATAGACGAAAGGATATTCATTTGAGGCTGCTACTTTAATATGGCAGTCGGTGAAAGAATGTTTATCTGTTATCGGGAATATACGCGAGCCTCCCTCATATTCGGAGCATTGTACTATTTGTACCAGTAGAGGGTTCTGGCAAAATCTTATTGGTGAATCGAAGGTATACACGTTGTAGTCCTCTCCGTTCCTCATAAGCAAAGTGACATTAACAAGGTTGTGGAACCACAAAAATCTGGTTGCCTCGTCTAGATTTTCTACGTCATTGTTTTCTATAATGATGATAAAATTAGTTTGATAGCTCCAATGAGTTGTTATAGAAGAATTTAATAGAGACTTGGCTTCTTTAATATTCTCCGCGTTCAATATATTGATCTGTGTGAACATACCAACCCGTGAGTCTCCGACCAGAAACCTTATTCCAAGATCATGTAGTAAATGTATTTTCATTTCTTCAGATTCGATGTACAGAGCATCGTAGGTGAAATCCGAATGTTTTACTATTTCAAATATGATGTTATTTAAACAAATTCTAAGATTATTTTCCATATTTTGAGTAGATGGCGTTAATTGATACAAATTCTTGGTAAGGTATTCATATGATTCGTTGTTATCTGCAGTGATAGAAGTTACTAACATGAAACAGTAAACTATTTTTATAACAATCATGTTTAACTGCTAGAACGGTGTGTCGAATACTAAACCTATTAGCTTGAAAGAAATTTTTAAAAAACATAATGGACAACTGATGGCTATCAAAAATTAATGCAGCTGTAAAAGTAATGGAAGATTCATGATAGATTATATGTTATTAATTCAATTCAATTTATTATTCAATAAACATGGGTACAGGGGTATTTACAAGGTGTTATAGTAATAGCAGTAACAGCCACGTTTCACCATGGAGGTATATAAACTTTTATTTTATATTAATAGGGCCTCATAAAAGTTTATTTATAGTATTTTAGCTATCAAATGAATTATTCCCTTAACTCGGCGGGAGGCGCTACCGGGTAAAATTTACCACATAGTGCATACTTTCGAAAATATTTATTTTTGTGCGTAATTTTGTGCAGCGCCGTTTTAGGTACCTTTCGACAGATGTTCGACGGTCCGCAATTTTGAATAGGCGGCCAGTTGGCGCGTGGCGTTGAACCACGACGGACGTAAAAGGTGCGTACGGGTAATTTTTACCCAGTAGCGACTGTATGTGTTTTATTTTATTTTCTTGTTTCCTTGAACCTACTCCGTGTCTCGCATCACTAAAAGGTGCCCTATGGTGCTATGGTATGGCCTTATGAACATAAGTGGCATAAATGCGCATGTCATCGTGAAATCTAATAAAGAAACTCGTGGCGAAAAGGAAAACTTAGAAGAGATTACTTGAAGGAGTTGGCTGTGTCTCTTGTATTGGCACAAATTAAGTGTAGATCTACCATCATAAACCTGCCTACATTAAAAAAAGTAAAATTATACTTTTACTTGGTGGTAATGGCGAGCAAAATGATAATATTCCGAATAATCAACAGGAAAGAGCCCTCCAGCCGCGCTCGCAAATATCTGCATCACGGTGCGCCGTATGTCCTTAGAAAAAGGATCGAAAAACTAAGACTGATTGTCATCTGTGCCATAAAAAAATATGTAGAGAACATACTGTCCCTATTTGTCAAGAGTGTGCTCGAAAAGTTTAGGTGCAAGTAATGTAAAATATACATTTATGTAAGGTAATACATTTAGTGAGTACGTTTTTTTCAAAGATTTTTTTGTGATTTTCTATGTGACTTTTTTCAAAAAAGTGCCATATTAAAATATTTTTCTATTATAATTATAAGTAAGGTCCGACCGAAACTGGTTTTCCAGCCGAAACCGAAACCGAAACCGAATATTCGGCCGTGGCTTCAGTTTCGGCCGAAACCGAAACCGAAACCGAAACTCACGTGGTCAAGTATAAAATTCCGTAAAATACTGAAATTTTGTGCATTTTACCCATTATTCTGCATTAATTAGGACATGAAATAAAAACACAGTATATAAAATTTTGTTGCAATTTTTTTTTAAACCTGTATCGTCCCACTGCTGGGCAAAGGTCTCCCCAAACGCTTCCAACCTTCTCTGTTCTTTGCGGTTTCCCACCACTCGCTGTCGAAGGAGACAAGGTCATCCTGCCAGCGTTTCCTCGGCCGTCCGCGGCGCCGCGCTCCACTCGGGGCCCACTGGGTGGTGATGTGGGGCCATCCGCGACACGTGCCCCGCCCACTCCCACTTCAGCCGGGCGGTTTTGGTACCGACATCGGTGATGCCGGTAAGTGAACGCAGCGTGGTGTTGCGCACTCGGTCGACTCGTTTGAGTCCGAGGATGCTGCGTTCCATCGCCCTCTGGCAGATCTTGAGCTTGGATTTCTGGAGCTCTGTTAAAGACCATGTCTGTGCACCGTAAGTTAGGACGGGCAGGATACACATGTCGACGAGTTTGCGCTTGACTGACATGGGAAGGTCGCCCTTCATGTGCTCTTTCATGGACCAGTAGCCATTGTCGATCCGGCGATCGATCTCTCGATCTTGCCTGTTTTCGAAGCTTGCTAACTGGCCCAAATAGATGTAGTCGTCGACATATTGAATATCCTGCCCATCTACCGTAACCTTACGTCTCGTGCTGTTAGACATAATTTTAGTCTTCGTCCTATTCATTTGAAGTCCAACCTCAAGACATGCTGTGCTAAGCTCTTGAAGCATTTCCTGTAGCTCGTGGGCAGTGGGGGCAAAGATGGCAATGTCGTCCGCAAACCGCAAATTTGTCAGGTGTTTGCCACCTATTTATTTAATATAATATAAAAAAATATTAATAATATTTTTATATTGAAAAAAAATTAGTTCTCATAGCAAAATGTTTATCAGTTATCAATAAATAATCAAGTTATTTATCGTAACTGTTTCATTAAATACTCAGTTATCAATAAATAATCAAATTATTTATCGTAACTGTTTCATTAAATACTACTTATTGTTATTTTGAAATCATATTAATTAATACTTTGGTTTTTATTTGTTTGTATTTAGAAGTTTAGAAGAAAACTCTAAAAATAACCCTAATACAGCAAAAATACATCAATAGGTCATCGGAATGAAAACCAAATCTTGAAATAAGTTTACCTACACAATATTTCACATTTTTATTTACAATCTCGTTTTGACATGTGGCTTGATTTGTTAATAATAACAAAACAAAGTTACTGACTCAATATTTAACTATGTAAATCATTCAAGTACAGAAACGAAACAAAAACTTACATGTAATCAGTTCCACCAAACAAAACATAACCTCTAAAGAATGTTTGCGTCGGGCGATAACGCACTGACTAAGTTGGGTTGCTACAGAGCTATCCGAACGGCGCAAGACAATTCCCGAACAGGGCCGCCAGCGCCCGCCAGAGCGTTGCCGCGAGAAACGAAATTAGGCGAGCGTGCACGACAACTACCGAAATCAGTTTCGGTTTCGGCTATAGTTTCGGCCAATTTTGGGCCGAAACCGAAACTGCCGCCGAAACTTGATTTTTGGCCGAAACTCGGCCGAAACCGAAACCGAAACCGAACTTTCGGTCGGACACTAATTATAAGTAAAGATATCTTATGTTCTTTTAAAATTGATCTCATTTTTTTGTTTTTTAATAAGTTTACAGAATATTTTTTTGAATATTTCGTTTTGTGCACAAAATGGCTGAGCTTTTGGGCTGTGTTTTAAAATTTCAAATATTACATATTATACTAAGCGTTAATTAGTTTCCAACTGTCTTGTTTAATTGAAAATATAACACAATCCTACTAATATTATAAATGCGAAAGTTTGTATGTATGGATGTATGGATGTATGGATGTATGGATGTTTGTTACTCTTTCACGCAAAAACTACTGAACGGATTTGGATGAAACTCTACAGTAATGTAGGTTATACATCAGAATAACACATGGGATATATTTTATCCCGAAATTCCCGCGGGAACGGGAACAAAGCGGGTAACACCGCGGGGCGCGGCTATAGACTATATAATACTAGCTGCGCCCCGCGGTTTAACCCGCTTTGTACCCGTTCCCGCGGGAATTTCGGGATAAAAATAGATGTTGGCCGATTCTCAGGCCTAACCGATATGTACACAAAATTTCATAAGAATCGGTCGAGCCGTTTCAGATGAGTTCAATTACGCACCCCGTGACACGAGAATAATATTAGATCCTACTACTATTATAAAGGCGAAAGTTTGTAAGTATGGATGTATGGATGTTTGTTACTCTTTCACGTAAAAACTACTGAATGGATTTGAATGAAACTTTACCACAATATAGCTTATACATCAGAATAACACATAGGCTATAGCTTATACATCAGAATAACACATAGGCTATAGCTTATACATCAGAATAACACATAGGCTACAATTTTTGAAGTTTCTAATGTGAGGTCGTAAAAAACACATTTTTTGCGCTTACATTGCAAAGGCTTATTTACGAAGCGATTTTAAGCAATACAGTATTAATCCTTATCCAATTAAGTATCTTAAATACATTGTGCATTTAATAAAGATCAATATGGCTTTTTACAGCATGTAAATTAAATAAATATTTTCGAAGATATCACAGATTTAAAATGCAGAGTCATAGCAATTTCGGCGATAAATACCGTTTCGGTGATAAATACCGGCAGCGGTGCCAGGCGAACGGGGCGTGGGGGGAGCGGGGTAGGTGCGGTGGGGAAGAAGTGGCTCATCGCTGAGTGCGCGACCCGAACGCGGGCCGACGCGTGAGGGCAGACGTCGTTGACGGTTGTGTCCGTTTTGCGAATTTTCAAGGCACTAGCGATTTGATAAAAACGTATGGTCGCCTACTTTAAGTAATATAGGCCTAAGGTTAGTTATTGCCAGGTTTCTTTTTGGTTAGGAGTTACACGTACAAAAAGATACTTCATTTTTACGAATTACTTCATTGATAATTCAATTACTATATAGATAGGTTACTTACAGTTAATTATAACAAATTATATAAATAGGTTAATTATAACGAATTACTTCATTTATAATTCAATTACTATATAGATAGGTTACTTACCGTTAATTATAACAAATATAAATAGGTTAATTATAACGAATTACTTCATTGATAATTGAATTACTATATAGATAGGTTAATTAAATAGGCAAGGATTGCATTAAAGTACAATCATAACAATAACTACCGTACTGTATTTTTTGGAAGTATAGAAACAACACGTACTTAAGAATTATGCCGCGAAAGCGTAAGTCTAATCTTTCCCAAAGCTCTAATAAAGCTCGAACTATGAAAGTAGCTAGACTTAACGAGACGTTTCCACAAGCCGAACTGCGAAGGCTTAAACAAGCAGAGCGTGAGGCAGCTCAAAGAGCTGCTGAGACACCAGAGCAGTCCCAAGATAGACGTCGACAGCATGCTGAGTATCTAGCATCTCAACGGGCTGCGGAGACACCCGAACAGTCTCAAGCTCGACGTCAACAGAACGCTGAATATCTGGCATCTCAACGGGCTTCTGAGACACCCGAACAGTCCCAGGATCGACGTCGACAGCATGCTGAGTATCTAGCATCTCAACGGGCTGCGGAGACACCCGAACAGTCTCAAGCTCGACGTCAACAGAACGCTGAATATCTGGCATCTCAACGGGCTTCTGAGACACCCGAACAGTCCTATAGACCTATGATTAGGGCTCTGCAGTGCTTAGTTACCGTATTTCTTACTTATTACTAGACTAGACTAGACGGGACGAACCTGAAGTCCACGCGAACGAAGTCGCGGGCAAAAGCTAGTATAATATAAAAATTGGTTTTATTTAATTACCCATAAAATAAATAGTTCTTACATGAATATTATTGTGGTATTTTTTACCCAGTAGCGACAGTCAGTGTTGGTATATGGGGTGCGCTTCCCGCCGAGTTAAATGATTTGTGAAAAGTGGCTCCGTGGTTCACACGGCGTCGAGTTTTCCTGATAATTAAATTAACTAAAATAGCCTGTTGATAAATGAATGCCACCCATTTCAAATGAAACTATATGTTATTGTGAATCTTTTATACATACCAAATCTAGATTATAGGTACATGTAAGTGCTTATTTATATCGTCCGTGCACATCATCTTACAAGGTACTTCACTACATACATAGTATAAAATAAAGTCGTCTCTTTTCGTGTCTGTCACACTGTTTGTCTGTCTGTATGCTTAAATCTTATTTATTTATTTATTTATTTATTTATTAAGACATTCCAGCAATATCATCACAAATATACTCGTAAAAAATGTTCTTAAAACTAATTCCCGTGTGAGACATTTTTAAAGGAACGTACAACATTCAAAGAAAAACAATAATAAAAATGACAAAATGTTGCCCTATGCAATCTTAATTATGAAAAGAGATCAAGGAATAATAAAAATCTTTAAAATTACGCAACGGATTTTGATGCGGTTTTTTGTAATAGGTAGAGTGATTCAAGAGGAAGGTTTTTATGTAAAAAAATTCCCGAAATTCCCACGGGAACGGGCACAACGCGGGTAAAACCGCGGGGCGCTGCTAGTCATAAATAAATAATGTAAGTACGTCGTACAATAATCTTCATTTCATTCTTTTCTCACTCTGTTTAATACTGCAAAATATGAATAAGAACACCGAAGAATCTGAAATAATGTTGTTTTATTAAAACGAATGAACGGTTTAGTAGAAAACACTGTAAAGCCAGATCTAACATCAGTAACCTCTTTAAACAATACCTCTTAATACTTAGTCATTAAAGTTTGACGTCTATTTTCGTCGATTTTCGAGGAATAGTGTTCTACAATTTGATTATCGATCACTTGCCATTCGATATAGCGTAGGTAACCCTACCAAACGTACTATACTAATGTAACATCGCGATCACTATCACTACCACTGTATCCAGCCACTAATCATACCTAAAGTAGCGTAGCAATATTAGCGCAGTCGGGGCAGACATTTAAATAGAAAAAATTCCGGGGAGCGATTTTTTTTTTAAACGTCATAGGGGGTGGTTGGGAGTATAAATCTCGATTTTCGAACTAATCCCGGTAGAGGGTTCGCCGCCATCTTGTTTTAAAGTTCAATTTTTTCGTTTTTCTGAAATAACTCGTTAATTTTCAACTTTAGAGCAAAAATGGTTATCCAAAGTTGTTGGAAATTTAATTTTCCACAAGTTTGGCCATGATCATTTTTACGCTAGGATCAATATTTGCAGAGTTATACTACCAAGTTTATCGAAAAAATCGTCAATAAAACTCCGACAGATACATACCTGAAGGACCCTTCCCAGGTACAGCTACATAATATACGTACTTTTTTTGGATATATACTAATATTAACGCCTCGGTGGTCTAGTAGTATGTGCACTCGCCTGCCAAGACTGAGGTCCCGGGTTCGATTCCCAGGTCGAGCGAAAACATGTTTCCTACTTTTCATACATGGCTCGGGTTTGAGATCACCAACCCGCATTAGGCAAGCGTGGTGATACGCCTGAAACCTCCTCACTGTACTGATATCTTCAGTGAGACGAGAGGCCTTTGCCCAACAAGTGGGACATTACAGGCTAATATAAAAAAAAACTAATATGTATTGATCGTGGAGTGAAAAGTGCGAGAACAAAAGTTGAAGAAAATAAAATTCCACCCATTACGATTTTTTCGATAAACTTGGTAGTATAACTCTGCAAATATTGATCCTAGCGTAAAAATGATAATGGCCAAACTTGTGGAAAATTAAATTTCCAACAACTTTGGATATCCATTTTTGCTCTAAAGTTGAAAATTAACGAGTTATTTCAGAAAAACGAAAAAATTGAACTTTAAAACAAAATGGCGGCGAACCCTCTACCGGGATTAGTTCGAAAATCGAGATTTATACTCCCAACCACCCACCTCGACGTTTAAAAAAAAAATCGCTCCCCGGAATTTTTTCTATTTCAGGCTAGTTTTATGTCTACCCCGACTGAACTAATAACATGGTGGCATCACTAAAAATATTTCTATCGGGGTTACGTTTTAAATTTTTTGCTTATTGCATGTAAAACTTACTGCAACAAAAGTAGGCCGAGACAATGATATGTGTCCTGCTTTGAATATGCTCGGTCTCTTCATCCTCTCCATCTCGATCCACATGGCTTGCCTGAACTTGATGTTCTGTTCGTACCAGAGGCTCTGGTACAGCCAATCACGGAGCTCCTCGCTTTGGTGAACAATATTAAGTTAAAAGTTTTCATTCGGGTAATGGCTAATTATAGGGAAACAAAAGTGTAAGAAAGCACGAAATATAGTAGTGTCAGAAAAATGATTAAAAGACGAAGATTACCATTTGAATTACGATTGAGCTCGTTTTTAACTGACTATAGGACCAGAGGAGGTTCTCTTTTCGAGTGTTTATATTTGTTACATGTTATCTCTGCTATTTATGAACCAAATTCTTTCAGTATGCTTACAGGTACATGTCATTTATATTTAGTATTGTCAGTTAGTTAGATTCCATATTAAAAGCTTAGTTTGGGTCTAATTAACCGTGTGTGAAAATTTGTCCGGGTATATTTATTTATTTATTAGCGATTTAAGGCCTTTGTCCAGCAGTGAGTAACAGTAGTAGTAGTATGTAGTAGTATTAGCGGTTTAAGAAAAAGATGATAATTCTTATAAAAACTCTGTTTGACGTCAATTTTTTGCTTGAAAAAGTTGTGTTATACGTGTATCTTTCACAGATATAAATTTTATCAACTGTGTTCACCAACCCGTATAGTCAACTCGTTGCCGCACCAACAGTAAAGAAATAGTTGAGACAGCATGGTCACCAAGTAGTTCACCATAGAGAAGAACTGGACACTATTTGGGTCCACTAAAGTTTTAGTAGCAAACATTCGTTCGTTCGAGCTTTAATAAAGCACTTGCGCGAGCGAATGTTCGTTCAGTGATGATTGACCAGAACAATACTAATTCATTTCCCCTTTCAATAAATTCGTTTTTAAGCGAACATCGGCTCTGAAAAAACATTTCTTTTGAACACACTCTTTGAAACATTTGTTTTTTCATTTAGTGACAACGCGACCTTAACCAGTGATGTCGTTGCTATAGTAAGGAAATAGGGCCTCGAAAGGCGGGGCCACTGAGAAATCGTACAGTGTAAAAGGCTTTTAAACCAATGTTAATATATTTGTAGCCAACTGTCCTTTTAATCGTCGTGTCCACAACTCTTATTATTTATGACAAAAGGTTTTCTTTTGATGCGAATTATTATATACTTACTTATGTATTAAGTATTATTTATAAATGAAGTGAAACGAATGTGTTTATTAGTTATTTTTGTACGTTTCAGACTACGAAATTGTTAAGCAGTTACTTTGGCAAAGTATTAAATTTGAAAATTATTAAAACATGTTACTGGGTAATATATAAGTACGAATATGACAAGGTTCTCAGTATGCTTAAGACTTTCATGTACCGATACCAATATTATAAAGCTGCGGAGTTTGTTTGTTTGTATGTTTGTTAATCTCAGGAACTGCTGGTCCAATTTGAAACATTATTTTGTAATGGATAGCCACATTCAACAGGAAGGTTATAGGCTACTTTTCATTCTGAAATTCCCACGGGAACAGGTACAACGCGGGTAAAACCGCGGGGCGCTGCTAGTCTTAAATAAAAAGAGTTGATGAAACCTACAACGTTAAGTAAGACTGCCAGAAATTTTATCGGGACGGTTGGCGATGTCTGGGCAAATCCTTTGCCCAGCGGTGGGTCAGTATAAGTTGAGCAAAAAAACACTCGATTGAAATTAAAGTCACTATAGTTTATTTTTACTCCTTTATTATTGTCATTAGTAATAGATGAAATTGAGAAACCATTCCCTACTTTTAAAATACTTGAATAATAACCTCATCTGATCCGTAGCAGTGCTAAAATTGGGCGTAAAATCAAATCTGCCGCTGTAGCCTCTCCTTTTTAATAATCTCTACAATAAACACAAGCAAGGACGTACTGATACCAATAATAAATACAGTGAAAGGTATCTTCATATCGGCCATGTTGAGACTTGTCAAACTCTTGCCATGATATCTGCATCTCAGTTTTTGTTCCGTCTGAATATCCCTCGCATCAGCTTGCGTGAACCCAAACTCTACGTCCAAGAAATAATACTTATTGAAAATGTCCAGAAACGGAGAGCCTCGTCGTACAAAAACAGCTCTTAACACAATTACAGACAAGTTCTTTAAGAAATATAAGTTGAGCTCGCAGTGGTCATCAATGAGCATCCATTTGTACATATCGAATATCAGGTTGGGTGTAACTGTGAAGTATTTATCATTAGTGTTATGGGAGAGTAATCTTAAGCAGTCGAATCGGTCCTCGCAGTCAGGCCCGTACCTGAAATCAGACAACTTTTTCCAATCTTTTGGGACAACTGCCTCAAAATGTTCCACCAATTCTTCATAGTCCTTCGGCTTAACCGATTTAAAAGCTTTCATCTTCACACTCGACAGCGAAGCTTGAAAACCGTAAGGAATTATAAACATAGTTAGAAATATGCACATCAACAAAATAACTCTAGAAAATCCTTTTCTTGATGCTATGGGCATCGATTGACTGATGACGGAACCGTATATTATTAGAAGGTAACGATAGAAATCTGTTTTGTGACTCGAAAATATTGATATAGAGTACGTTATTATAGAAAATATAACACATAAGCAAATGATAAAGATGAGGAGAAGCTTCGAATTGCTGAGGATCGCCTCCCAACCATCCAACATATATTTAAAGGATACTATAATCATAATATTTTCATTAAGCAACGGATAAAGATATCCAGCTTTCTCCCACAAATAGTATCTTAAATAATATCCCCCAATCGTCATTTGCACATTGTTATCCTCTAACATTGTCAAAGCGTCTTTGTACATAAAATCCTGTACAAAGTTTTCTGTACTGCTATTTGTGGTATGGTCTAACTCTGTGATTTCTACTCCAATGTTATAGTACTCGCACATCCTTCGCACCATCAATTGCTCTAGGCCTTCAGTGAGTTTCGATTGCGAATTGTCTTTGTTTGCGAAATAGACGAAAGGATATTCATTTGAGGCTGCTACTTTAATATGGCAGTCGGTGAAAGAATGTTTATCTGTTATCGGGAATATACGCGAGCCTCCCTCATATTCGGAGCATTGTACTATTTGTACCAGTAGAGGGTTCTGGCAAAATCTTATTGGTGAATCGAAGGTATACACGTTGTAGTCCTCTCCGTTCCTCATAAGCAAAGTGACATTAACAAGGTTGTGGAACCACAAAAATCTGGTTGCCTCGTCTAGATTTTCTACGTCATTGTTTTCTATAATGATGATAAAATTAGTTTGATAGCTCCAATGAGTTGTTATAGAAGAATTTAATAGAGACTTGGCTTCTTTAATATTCTCCGCGTTCAATATATTGATCTGTATGAACATACCAACACGTGAGTCTCCGACCAGAAACCTTATTCCAAGATGATGTAGTAAATGTATTTTCATTTCTTCAGATTCGATGTACAGAGCATCGTAGATGAAATCCGAATGTTTTACTATTTCAAATATGATGTTATTTAAACAAATCCCAAGATTATTTTCCATATTTTGAGTAGATGGCGTTAATTGATACAAATTCTTGGTAAGGTATTCATATGACTCGGTATTATCTGCAGTGATAGAAGTTACTAACATGAAACAGTAAACTATTTTTATAACAATCATGTTTAACTGCTAGAACGGTGTGTCGAATACTAAACCTATTAGCTTGAAAGAAAATTTTTAAAAACATAATGGACAACTGATGGCTATCAAAAATTAATGCAGCTGTAAAAGTAATGGAAGATTCATGATAGATTATATGTTATTAATTCAATTCAATTTATTATTCAATAAACATGGGTACAAGGGTATTTACAAGGAAGGTGTTATAGTAATAGCAGTAACAGCCACGTTTCACCATGGAGGTATATAAACTTTTATTTTATATTAATAGGGCCTCATAAAAGTTTATTAATAGTATTTTAGCTATCAAATGATTTGTACCTTAAATGATTTGTGAAAAGTGGCTCCGTGGTTCACACGGCGTCGAGTTTTCCTGATAATTAAATTAACTAAAATAGCCTGTTGATAAATGAATGCCACCCATTTCAAATGAAACTATATGTTATTGTGAATCTTTTATACATACCAAATCTAGATTATAGGTACATGTAAGTGCTTATTTATATCGTCCGTGCACATCATCTTACAAGGTACTTCACTACATAGTATAAAATAAAGTCGTCTCTTTTCGTGTCTGTCACACTGTTTGTCTGTCTGTATGCTTAAATCTTTAAAATTACGCAACGGATTTTGATGCGGTTTTTTGTAATAGGTAGAGTGATTCAAGAGGAAGGTTTTTATGTAAAAAAATTCCCGAAATTCCCACGGGAACGGGCACAACGCGGGTAAAACCGCGGGGCGCTGCTAGTCATAAATAAATAATGTAAGTACGTCGTACATATCTTCATTTCATTCTTTTCTCACTCTGTTTAATACTGCAAAATATGAATAAGAACACCGAAGAATCTGAAATAATGTTGTTTTATTAAAACGAATGAACGGTTTAGTAGAAAACACTGTAAAGCCAGATCTAACATCAGTAACCTCTTTAAACAATACCTCTTAATACTTAGTCATTAAAGTTTGACGTCTATTTTCGTCGATTTTCGAGGAATAGTGTTCTACAATTTGATTATCGATCACTTGCCATTCGATATAGCGTAGGTAACCCTACCAAACGTACTATACTAATGTAACATCGCGATCACTATCACTACCACTGTATCCAGCCACTAATCATACCTAAAGTAGCGTAGCAATATTAGCGCAGTCGGGGCAGACATTTAAATAGAAAAAATTCCGGGGAGCGATTTTTTTTTAAACGTCAGAGGGGGTGGTTGGGAGTATAAATCTCGATTTTCGAACTAATCCCGGTAGAGGGTTCGCCGCCATCTTGTTTTAAAGTTCAATTTTTTCGTTTTTCTGAAATAACTCGTTAATTTTCAACTTTAGAGCAAAAATGGTTATCCAAAGTTGTTGGAAATTTAATTTTCCACAAGTTTGGCCATTATCATTTTTACGCTAGGATCAATATTTGCAGAGTTATACTACCAAGTTTATCGAAAAAATCGTCAATAAAACTCCGACAGATACATACCTGAACCATACATTCCCAGGTACAGCTACATAATATACGTACTTTTTTTTGGATGTATACTAATATTAACGCCTCGGTGGTCTAGTGGTATGTGCACTCGCCTGCCAAGACTGAGGTCCCGGGTTCGATTCCCAGGTCGAGCGAAAACATGTTTCCTACTTTTCATACATGGCTCGGGTTTGAGATTACGAACCCGCATTAGGCAAGCGCTAAGCGTGGTGATTACGCCTGAAACCTCCTCACTGTACTGATATCTTCAGTGAGACGAGAGGCCTTTGCCCAACAAGTGGGACATTACAGGCTAATATAAAAAAAAACTAATATTGATCGTGGAGTGAAAAGTGCGAGAACAAAAGTTGAAGAAAATAAAATTCCACCCATTACGATATTTTCGATAAACTTGGTAGTATAACTCTGCAAATATTGATCCTAGCGTAAAAATGATAATGGCCAAACTTGTGGAAAATTAAATTTCCAACAACTTTGGATATCCATTTTTGCTCTAAAGTTGAAAATTAACGAGTTATTTCAGAAAAACGAAAAAAATGAACTTTAAAACAAAATGGCGGCGAACCCTCTACCGGGATTAGTTCGAAAATCGAGATTTATACTCCCAACCACCCACCTCGACGTTTAAAAAAAAATCGCTCACCGGATTTTTTTCTATTTCAGGCTAGTTTTATGTCTACCCCGACTGAACTAATAACATGGTGGCATCACTAAAAATATTTCTATCGGGGTTACGTTTTAAATTTTTTGCTTAATGCATGTAAAACTTACTGCAACAAAAGTAGGCCGAGACAATGATATGTAGTGTCCTGCTTTGAATACGCTCGGTCTCTTCATCCTCTCCATCTCGATCCACATGGCTTGCCTGAACTTGATGTTCTGTTCGTACCAGAGGCTCTGGTACAGCCAATCACGGAGCTCCTCGCTTTGATGAACAATATTTATTTAAAAGTTTTCATTCGGGTAATGGCTAATTATAGCGAAACAAAAGTGTAAGAAAGCACGAAATATAGTAGTGTCAGAAAAATGATTAAAAGACGAAGATTACCATTTGAATTACGATTGAGCTCGTTTTTAACTGACTATAGGACCAGAGGAGGTTCTCTTTTCGAGTGTTTATATTTGTTACATGTTATCTCTGCTATTTATGAACCAAATTCTTTCAGTATGCTTACAGGTACATGTCATTTATATTTAGTACTAGCAGCGCCCCGCGGTTTTACCCGCGTTGTGCCCGTTCCCGTGGGATTTTCGGGAATTTTCTTACATAAAAACCTTCCTCTTGAATCACTCTACCTATTACAAAAAACCGCATCAAAATCCGTTGCGTAATTTTAAAGATTTAAGCATACAGACAGACAAACAGTGTGACAGACACGAAAAAGAGACGACTTTATTTTATACTATGTAGTGATTGATATCTCGTTTTGGTGTACCAAGCATCTTGACCTCCGATCAAGGAAGACAGTTTGAGTCTTCGCTTTTTCATAGACTCATGTGTGTCTGTGCAACAAAAAGAATTCGCACAACCAGCTACCACCCATGTGCAAATGGAATGGTTGAGCGGTTACATCGTCAGCTTAAGGCAGCGCTTACGTGTCATTCTGAGACGTGGACGAAAGCATTACCTCTTGTTTTATTAGGCATGAGAACGGCGTTAAAAGAAGATATTAACTCTTCATCCGCTGAACTCGTCTACGGAGAATCTCTTCGTTTGCCTGGAGAATTCATTGTTACTCCTGATATTCCCAGGAACCCTGATGCCATTTCGGACTTTGTTTCGGATCTCAAATGCTGCATGGAAGCATTGCGTCCGGTTCCGGCGTCGCAACATTCGCAACCGTCTATATTAGTTTTTATAGATTTAGCGACAGCTACTCATGTTTGGTTAAGAGACGACACAGTTAAAAGACCTCTTCAACCTCCTTATCTAGGTCCCTTCAAGGTTATTAAACGTGACAACAAAACGTTCACTCTAGATATGGGAAGTCGCGAGTCAACTGTCAGCATTGATCGTATTAAACCAGCTTATATTGAGTTTGACTCAGCCCATGTTAATATTTCTACTCCAATCTCGAGAGGATCATTACAAGATGGTCAAGCAAATAGTTCGCCAGCAAATGAAAATCCCTCAATGCCTGCCTCTTCACCTTCTGCTCCAGTGACCACCACTCGGTCTGGAAGAAGAGTTAGGTTCCGAGATATTTTAGACCTGTAAATTTTAAATTTTAGGCGGGATTTTTCCTCTGCGTAGGAGGGTGATGTGGCGACAAACTCATACAACCTTATTGTAAAGTTTTATTACAACCTCATTTGTGTCGCGCAACTTTTTATTTCTTTTTAGTTTGTATTTTCGAATAGAGAATGTTATTTTGTATTTTTGAATAGAATGTTATTTTATTTATTCAGTCATGTGTCAGGAGTGAAAATTAGTAGTAATGATTTATGAGCAAGTGATGATTGATCAGTGATGAATAAAATATCATAAGAACGTAAATTGATATAATTATTTCACGGAGTTCTAAATTGAATAGGAATCGATATTCTTAAATTGGGAATCGATATTCCTAAATTGGTGACCCGTAGTAGTAGTAGTAGTATGTAGTAGTATTAGCGATTTAAGAAAAAGATGATAATTCTTTTATAAACTCTGTTTGACGTCAATTTTTCGCTTGAAAAAGTTGTGTTATACGTGTATCTTTTACAGATATAAATTTTATCAACTGTGTTCACCAACCCGTATAGTCAACTCGTTGCCGCACCAACAGTAAAGAAATAGTTGAGACAGCATGGTCACCAAGTAGTTCACCATAGAGAAGAACTGGACACTATTTGGGTCCACTAAAGTTTTAGTAGCAAAAATTCGTTCGTTCGAGCTTTAATAAAGCACTTGCGCGAGCGAATGTTCGTTCAGTGATGATTGACCAGAACAATAATTCATTTCCCCTTTCAATAAATTCGTTTTTAAGCGAACATTGGCTTTTTTTTTTTTTTGAACTAATTTGTTTTTTCATTTAGTGACAACGCGACCTAAACCAGTGATGTCGTTGCTATAGTAAGGAAATAGGGCCTCGAAAGGCGGGGCCACCGAGAAATCGTACAGTGTAAAAGGCTTTTAAACCAATGTTAATATATTTGTAGCCAACTATCCTTTTAATCGTCGTGTCCACAACTCTTATTATTTATGACAAAAGGTTTTCTTTTGAAGCGAATTATTATATAATTATTTATAAATGAAGTGAAACGAATGTGTTTATTAGTTATTTTTGTACGTTTCAGACTACGAAATTGTTAAGCAGTTACTTTGGCAAAGTATTAAATTTGAAAATTATTAAAACATGTTACTGGGTAATATAAAAGTACGAATATGACAAGGTTCTCAGATGTACCGATACCAATATTATAAAGCTGCAGAGTTTGTTTGTATGTATGCTTGTTAATCTCAGGAACTGCTGGTCCAATTTGAAACATTATTTTGTAATGGATAGCCACATTCAACAGGAAGGTTATAGGCTACTTTTCATTCTGAAATTCCCACGGGAACAGGTACAACGCGGGTAAAACCGCGGGGCGCTGCTAGTCTTAAATAAAAAGAGTTGATGAAACCTACAACGTTAAGTAAGACTGCCAGAAATTTTATCGGGACGGTTGGCGATGTCTGGGCAAATCCTTTGCCCAGCGGTGGGTCAGTATAAGTTGAGCAAAAAAACACTCGATTGAAATTAAAGTCACTATAGTTTATTTTTACACCTTTAATATTGTCATTAGTAATAGATGGAATTGAGAAACCATTCCCTACTTTTAAAATACTTGAATAATAACCTCATCTGATCCGTAGCAGTGCTAAAATTGGGCGTAAAATCAAATCTGCCGCTGTAGCCTCTCCTTTTTAATAATCTCTACAATAAACACAAGCAAGGACGTACTGATACCAATAATAAATACAGTGAAAGGTATCTTCATATCGGCCATGTTGAGACTTGTCAAACTCTTGCCATGATATCTGCATCTCAGTTTTTGTTCCGTCTGAATATCCCTCGCATCAGCTTGCGTGAACCCAAACTCTACGTCCAAGAAATAATACTTATTGAAAATATCCAGAAACGGAGAGCCTCGTCGTACAAAAACAGCTCTTAACACAATTACAGACAAGTTCTTTAAGAAATATAAGTTGAGCTCGCAGTGGTCATCAATGAGCATCCATTTGTACATATCGAATATCAGGTTGGGTGTAACTGTGAAATATTTATCATTAGTGTTATGGGAGAGGAATCTTAAGCAGTCGAATCGGTCCTCGCAGTCAGGCCCGTACCTGAAATCAGACAACTTTTTCCAATCTTTTGGGACAACTGCCTCAAAATGTTCCAGCAATTCTTCATAGTCCTTCGGCTTAACCGATTTAAAAGCTTTCATCTTCACACTCGACAGCGAAGCTTGAAAACCGTAAGGAATTATAAACATAGTTAGAAATATGCACATCAACAAAATAACTCTAGAAAATCCTTTTCTTGATGCTATGGGCATCGATTGACTGATGACGGAACCGTATATTATTAGGAGGTAACGATAGAAATCTGTTTTGTGACTCGAAAATATTGATATAGAGTACGTTATTATAGAAAATATAACACATAAGCAAATGATAAAGATGAGGAGAAGCTTCGAATTGCTGAGGATCGCCTCCCAACCATCCAACATATATTTAAAGGATACTATAATCATAATATTTTCATTAAGCAACGGATAAAGATATCCAGCTTTCTCCCACAAATAGAATCTTAAATAATATCCTCCAATCGTCATTTGCACATTGTTATCCTCTAACATTGTCAAAGCGTCTTTGTACATAAAATCCTGTACAAAGTTTTCTGTGCTGCTATTTGTGGTATGGTCTAACTCTGTGATTTCCACTCCAATGTTATAGTACTCGCACATCCTTCGCACCATCAATTGCTCTAGGCCTTCAGTGAGTTTCGATTGCGAATTGTCTTTGTTTGCGAAATAGACGAAAGGATATTCATTTGAGGCTGCTACTTTAATATGGCAGTCGGTGAAAGAATGTTTATCTGTTATCGGGAATATACGCGAGCCTCCCTCATATTCGGAGCATTGTACTATTTGTACCAGTAGAGGGTTCTGGCAAAATCTTATTGGTGAATCGAAGGTATACACGTTGTAGTCCTCTCCGTTCCTCATAAGCAAAGTGACATTAACAAGGTTGTGGAACCACAAAAATCTGGTTGCCTCGTCTAGATTTTCTACGTCATTGTTTTCTATAATGATGATAAAATTTGTTTGATAGCTCCAATGAGTTGTTATAGAAGAATTTAATAGAGACTTGGCTTCTTTAATATTCTCCGCGTTCAATATGTTGATCTGTGTGAACATACCAACCCGTGAGTCTCCGACCAGAAACCTTATTCCAAGATCATGTAGTAAATGTATTTTCATTTCTTCAGATTCGATGTACAGAGCATCGTAGATGAAATCCGAATGTTTTACTATTTCGAATATGATGTTATTTAAACAAATCCCAAGATTATTTTCCATATTTTGAGTAGATGGCGTTAATTGATACAAATTCTTGGTAAGGTATTCATATGACTCGGTATTATCTGCAGTGATAGAAGTTACTAACATGAAACAGTAAACTATTTTTATAACAATCATGTTTAACTGCTAGAACGGTGTGTCGAATACTAAACCTATTAGCTTGAAAGAAAATTTTAAAAAACATAATGGACAACTGACGGCTATCAAAAATTAATGCAGCTGTAAAAGTAATGGAAGATTCATGATAGATTATATGTTATTAATTCAATTCAATTTATTATTCAATAAACATGGGTACAGGGGTATTTACAAGGTGTTATAGTAATAGCAGTAACAGCCACGTTTCACCATGGAGGTATATAAACTTTTATTTTATATTAATAGGGCCTCATTAAAGTTTATTTATAGTATTTTAGCTATCAAATGAATTATTCCCTTAAATGATTTGTGAAAAGTGGCTCCGTGGTTCACACGGCGTCGAGTTTTCCTGATAATTAAATTAACTAAAATAGCCTGTTGATAAATGAATGCCACCCATTTCAAATGAAACTATATGTTATTGTGAATCTTTTATACATACCAAATCTAGATTATAGGTACATGTAAGTGCTTATTTATATCGTCCGTGCACATCATCTTACAAGGTACTTCACTACATACATAGTATAAAATAAAGTCGTCTCTTTTCGTGTCTGTCACACTGTTTGTCTGTCTGTATGCTTAAATCTTTAAAATTACGCAACGGATTTTGATGCGGTTTTTTGTAATAGGTAGAGTGATTCAAGAGGAAGGTTTTTATGTAAAAAAATTCCCGAAATTCCCACGGGAACGGGCACAACGCGGGTAAAACCGCGGGGCGCTGCTAGTCATAAATAAATAATGTAAGTACGTCGTACAATAATCTTCATTTCATTCTTTTCTCACTATGTTTAATACTGCAAAATATGAATAAGAACACCGAAGAATCTGAAATAATGTTGTTTTATTAAAACGAATGAACGGTTTAGTAGAAAACACTGTAAAGTACAGATTACATCAGTAACCTCTTTAAGCAATACCTCTTAGTACTTAGTCATTAAAGTTTGACGTCTATTTTCGTCGATTTTCGAGGAATAGTGTTCTACAATTTGACTATCGATCACTTGCCATTCGATTTAGCGTAGGTAACCCTGCCAAACGTACTATACTAATGTAACATCGCGATCACTATCACTACCACTGTATCCAGCCACTAATCATACCTAAAGTAGCGTAGCAATATTAGCGCAGTCGGGGCAGACATTTAAATAGAAAAAATTCCGGGGAGCGATTTTTTTTTTAAACGTCATAGGGGGTGGTTGGGAGTATAAATCTCGATTTTCGAACTAATCCCGGTAGAGGGTTCGCCGCCATCTTGTTTTAAAGTTCAATTTTTTCGTTTTTCTGAAATAACTCGTTAATTTTCAACTTTAGAGCAAAAATGGTTATCCAAAGTTGTTGGAAATTTAATTTTCCACAAGTTTGGCCATTATCATTTTTACGCTAGGATCAATATTTGCAGAGTTATACTACCAAGTTTATCGAAAAAATCGTCAATAAAACTCCGACAGATACATACCTGAAGGACCCTTCCCAGGTACAGCTACATAATATACGTACTTTTTTTGGATATATACTAATATTAACGCCTCGGTGGTCTAGTAGTATGTGCACTCGCCTGCTAAGACTGAGGTCCCGGGTTCGATTCCCAGGTCGAGCGAAAACATGTTTCCTACTTTTCATACATGGCTCGGGTTTGAGATCACCAACCCGCATTAGGCAAGCGTGGTGATACGCCTGAAACCTCCTCACTGTACTGATATCTTCAGTGAGACGAGAGGCCTTTGCCCAACAAGTGGGACATTACAGGCTAATATAAAAAAAAACTAATATGTATTGATCGTGGAGTGAAAAGTGCGAGAACAAAAGTTGAAGAAAATAAAATTCCACCCATTACGATTTTTTCGATAAACTTGGTAGTATAACTCTGCAAATATTGATCCTAGCGTAAAAATGATAATGGCCAAACTTGTGGAAAATTAAATTTCCAACAACTTTGGATATCCATTTTTGCTCTAAAGTTGAAAATTAACGAGTTATTTCAGAAAAACGAAAAAATTGAACTTTAAAACAAAATGGCGGCGAACCCTCTACCGGGATTAGTTCGAAAATCGAGATTTATACTCCCAACCACCCACCTCGACGTTTAAAAAAAAAATCGCTCCCCGGATTTTTTTCTATTTCAGGCTAGTTTTATGTCTACCCCGACTGAACTAATAACATGGTGGCATCACTAAAAATATTTCTATCGGGGTTACGTTTTAAATTTTTTGCTTATTGCATGTAAAACTTACTGCAACAAAAGTAGGCCGAGACAATGATATGTGTCCTGCTTTGAATATGCTCGGTCTCTTCATCCTCTCCATCTCGATCCACATGGCTTGCCTGAACTTGATGTTCTGTTCGTACCAGAGGCTCTGGTACAGCCAATCACGGAGCTCCTCGCTTTGGTGAACAATATTAAGTTAAAAGTTTTCATTCGGGTAATGGCTAATTATAGGGAAACAAAAGTGTAAGAAAGCACGAAATATAGTAGTGTCAGAAAAATGATTAAAAGACGAAGATTACCATTTGAATTACGATTGAGCTCGTTTTTAACTGACTATAGGACCAGAGGAGGTTCTCTTTTCGAGTGTTTATATTTGTTACATGTTATCTCTGCTATTTATGAACCAAATTCTTTCAGTATGCTTACAGGTACATGTCATTTATATTTAGTATTGTCAGTTAGTTAGATTCCATATTAAAAGCTTAGTTTGGGTCTAATTAACCGTGTGTGAAAATTTGTCCGGGTATATTTATTTATTTATTAGCGATTTAAGGCCTTTGTCCAGCAGTGGGTAACAGTAGTAGTAGTATGTAGTAGTATTAGCGGTTTAAGAAAAAGATGATAATTCTTATAAATACTCTGTTTGACGTCAATTTTTCGCTTGAAAAAGTTGTGTTATACGTGTATCTTTCACAGATATAAATTTTATCAACTGTGTTCACCAACCCGTATAGTCAACTCGTTGCCGCACCAACAGTAAAGAAATAGTTGAGACAGCATGGTCACCAAGTAGTTCACCATAGAGAAGAACTGGACACTATTTGGGTCCACTAAAGTTTTAGTAGCAAAAATTCGTTCGTTCGAGCTTTAATAAAGCACTTGCGCGAGCGAATGTTCGTTCAGTGATGATTGACCAGAACAATACTAATTCATTTCCCCTTTCAATAAATTCGTTTTTAAGCGAACATCGGCTCTGAAAAAACATTTCTTTTGAACACACTCTTTGAAACATTTGTTTTTTCATTTAGTGACAACGCGACCTTAACCAGTGATGTCGTTGCTATAGTAAGGAAATAGGGCCTCGAAAGGCGGGGCCACTGAGAAATCGTACAGTGTAAAAGGCTTTTAAACCAATGTTAATATATTTGTAGCCAACTGTCCTTTTAATCGTCGTGTCCACAACTCTTATTATTTATGACAAAAGGTTTTCTTTTGAAGCGAATTATTATATACTTATGTATTAAGTATTATTTATAAATGAAGTGAAACGAATGTGTTTATTAGTTATTTTTGTACGTTTCAGACTACGAAATTGTTAAGCAGTTACTTTGGCAAAGTATTAAATTTGAAAATTATTAAAACATGTTACTGGGTAATATAAAAGTACGAATATGACAAGGTTCTCAGATGTACCGATACCAATATTATAAAGCTGCAGAGTTTGTTTGTATGTATGCTTGTTAATCTCAGGAACTGCTGGTCCAATTTGAAACATTATTTTGTAATGGATAGCCACATTCAACAGGAAGGTTATAGGCTACTTTTCATTCTGAAATTCCCACGGGAACAGGTACAACGCGGGTAAAACCGCGGGGCGCTGCTAGTCTTAAATAAAAAGAGTTGATGAAACCTACAACGTTAAGTAAGACTGCCAGAAATTTTATCGGGACGGTTGGCGATGTCTGGGCAAATCCTTTGCCCAGCGGTGGGTCAGTATAAGTTGGGCAAAAAAACACTCGATTGAAATTAAAGTCACTATAGTTTATTTTTACTTCTTTATTATTGTCATTAGTACCTAATAGATGAAATTGAGAAACCATTCCCTACTTTTAAAATACTTGAATAATAACCTCATCTGATCCGTAGCAGTGCTAAAATTGGGCGTAAAATCAAATCTGCCGCTGTAGCCTCTCCTTTTTAATAATCTCTACAATTAACACAAGCAAAGACGTACTGATACCAATAATAAATACAGTGAAAGGTATCTTCATATCGGCCATGTTGAGACTTGTCAAACTCTTGCCATGATATCTGCATCTCAGTTTTTGTTCCGTCTGAATATCCCTCGCATCAGCTTGCGTGAACCCAAACTCTACGTCCAAGAAATAATACTTATTGAAAATATCCAGAAACGGAGAGCCTCGTCGTACAAAAACAGCTCTTAACACAATTACAGACAAGTTCTTTAAGAAATATAAGTTGAGCTCGCAGTGGTCATCAATGAGCATCCATTTGTACATATCGAATATCAGGTTGGGTGAAACTGTGAAATATTTATCATTAGTGTTATGGGAGAGGAATCTTAAGCAGTCGAATCGGTCCTCGCAGTCAGGCCCGTACCTGAAATCAGACAACTTTTTCCAATCTTTTGGGACAACTGCCTCAAAATGTTCCAGCAATTCTTCATAGTCCTTCGGCTTAACCGATTTAAAAGCTTTCATCTTCACACTCGACAGCGAAGCTTGAAAACCGTAAGGAATTATAAACATAGTTAGAAATATGCACATCAACAAAATAACTCTAGAAAATCCTTTTCTTGATGCTATGGGCATCGATTGACTGATGACGGAACCGTATATTATTAGGAGGTAACGATAGAAATCTGTTTTGTGACTCGAAAATATTGATATAGAGTACGTTATTATAGAAAATATAACACATAAGCAAATGATAAAGATGAGGAGAAGCTTCGAATTGCTGAGGATCGCCTCCCAACCATCCAACATATATTTAAAGGATACTATAATCATAATATTTTCATTAAGCAACGGATAAAGATATCCAGCTTTCTCCCACAAATAGAATCTTAAATAATATCCTCCAATCGTCATTTGCACATTGTTATCCTCTAACATTGTCAAAGCGTCTTTGTACATAAAATCCTGTACAAAGTTTTCTGTGCTGCTATTTGTGGTATGGTCTAACTCTGTGATTTCCACTCCAATGTTATAGTACTCGCACATCCTTCGCACCATCAATTGCTCTAGGCCTTCAGTGAGTTTCGATTGCGAATTGTCTTTGTTTGCGAAATAGACGAAAGGATATTCATTTGAGGCTGCTACTTTAATATGGCAGTCGGTGAAAGAATGTTTATCTGTTATCGGGAATATACGCGAGCCTCCCTCATATTCGGAGCATTGTACTATTTGTACCAGTAGAGGGTTCTGGCAAAATCTTATTGGTGAATCGAAGGTATACACGTTGTAGTCCTCTCCGTTCCTCATAAGCAAAGTGACATTAACAAGGTTGTGGAACCACAAAAATCTGGTTGCCTCGTCTAGATTTTCTACGTCATTGTTTTCTATAATGATGATAAAATTTGTTTGATAGCTCCAATGAGTTGTTATAGAAGAATTTAATAGAGACTTGGCTTCTTTAATATTCTCCGCGTTCAATATGTTGATCTGTGTGAACATACCAACCCGTGAGTCTCCGACCAGAAACCTTATTCCAAGATCATGTAGTAAATGTATTTTCATTTCTTCAGATTCGATGTACAGAGCATCGTAGATGAAATCCGAATGTTTTACTATTTCAAATATGATGTTATTTAAACAAATTCCAAGATTATTTTCCATATTTTGAGTAGATGGCGTTAATTGATACAAATTCTTGATAAGGTATTCATATGATTCGTTGTTATCTGCAGTGATAGAAGTTACTAACATGAAACAGTAAACTATTTTTATAACAATCATGTTTAACTGCTAGAACGGTGTGTCGAATACTAAACCTATTAGCTTGAAAGAAAATTCATATAAAACATAATGGACAACTGACGGCTGTCAAAAATTAATGCAGCTGTAAAAGTAATGGAAGATTCATGATAGATTAAATGTTATTAGGGCCTCATAAAAGTTTATTAATAGTATTTTATCTATCAAATAATTTGTCCTTTAAATGATTTGTGAAACGTACATGGCTCCGTGGTTCACAGGAGTTTTCCTGATAATTAACTAAAATCTATACTAATATTATAAAGCTGAAGAGTTTGTTTTGTTTGTTTGTTTGTTTGTTTGTTTGTTTGTTTGTTTGTTTAAACGCGCTAATCTCAGAAACTACTGAACCGATTTGAATAATTCTTTCACTGTTAGATAGTCTATTTATCGAGGAAGGCTATAGGCTACATTTTATCCCGGATTTCCTACGGGAACGGGCACAACGCGGGTAAAACCGCGGGGCGCTGCTAGTAATATATAATAAGTATATATAATATATAATATCTAACTGATAATTAACTAAAATAGCCTGTTGATAAAAGAATGACACCCATTTCAAATGAAACTATATTTTATTGTGAATCTATTAGTACATACCAAATCTAGATTTTAGGTACATGTACCTAAGTGCTTATTTATATCGTCCATGTACATCATCTTACAAGGTACTATATAAATGATTAATGTAAGTACGTCGTACAATAATCTTCTTTTCATTCTTTTCTCACTCTGTTTAATACTGCAAAATATGAATAAGAACACCGAAGAATCTGAAATAATGTTGTTTTATTAAAACGAATGAACGGTTTAGTAGAAAACACTGTAAAGCCAGATCTAACATCAGTAACCTCTTTAAACAATACCTCTTAGTACTTAGTCATTAAAGTTTGACGTCTATTTTCGTCAATTTTTGAGGAATAGTGTTCTACAATTTGATTATCGATCATTTGCCATTCGATATAGCGTAGGTAACCCTACCAAACGTACTATACTAATGTAACATCGCGATCACTATCACTACCACTGTATCCAGCCACTAATCATACCTAAAGAAGCGTAGCAATATAACATGGTGGCATCACTAAAAATATTTATATCGGGGTTACGTTTTAAATTTTTGCTTATTGCATGTAAAACTTACTGCAACAAAAGTAGGACGAGACAATGATATGTAGTGTCCTGCTTTGAATATGATCGGTCTCTTCATCCTCTCCATCGCGATCCACATGGCTTGCCTGAACTTGATGTTCTGTTCGTACCAGAGGCTCTGGTACAGCCAATCACGGAGCTCCTCGCTCTGATGAACAATATTAAGTTAAAAGTTTTCATTCGGGTAATGGCTAATTATAGGGAAACAAAAGTGTAGGGTGATGGAAGCACGGAATAGAGAACTGCGTTCGCTCTGTCTTCAGTAAAAAGTTATTAAAAGGCGAAGATTGCCATCTGAATTACGATTGAGCTCGTTTTGAACTGACTTTAGGACCAGAGGAGGTTCTCTTTTCAAGTATATATTTTTTACCTGACATCTCCGTTATTTATGAAGCAAATTCTTTCAGTATGCTTACAGGTTCATATATAAGCGATTTAAGAAAAATATGATAATTCTTATAAAAACTCGGTTTGACGTAAATTTTTCGCTTGGAAAAGTTGTGTTATATGTGTATACGCGTGTATCTACTTTTACCACTGACTTTTACAGATACAAATGTTATCAACTGTGTTCACCAACCCGTATAGTCAACTCGTTGCCGCACCAACAGTAAAGAAATAGTTGAGACAGCATGGTCACCAAGTAGTTCACCATAGAGAAGAACTGGACACTATTTCGGTCCACCTGGAAACCAACATGGCGTTAATAATAACGCGAGTAAGTTCGGGTAAAATAATTGATTCAAGAGGATGGATAATATGTATGTATAAACATTCCCGAAATTCCTACGGGAACGGGCGCTGCTAGTGTAGTGATAAAACATACATGTAGACCTTGATCCAGATATTATATTAAATCCATGGGTAAAATACAATGTCACAAGAAGGACTATCTTTCTCTTTCAGTCTCTCTCTTACATTTTATCGCGGATCAAATATATGCGCCAGTCAGCATGCAGTAAATTAAAGCTTGCTTTGAAATTTGTTAAAGGTGTTCCCAAAAGACCAAGTGCTAGGATACTGCTAGTGTCGTTTGTCAGTTTTATGTGAACACCCAGTCAAACAACACAAAAAAAAACATTGACCATGGGGGGTAGTTCCAGCCCTTGGAACGCCTCGCATTGGAGTTACTGCCGTGATGGCGGTAACTCCAATGTCTTCAGTCTGCCTGGAACCACGAGACGAGAGGTGCAATCCATTCGAAACGTCTTGATGCAAGCAAGTGGTTTACTTCCTACTACCCTATTTCCCTACAAATATTATAAATGTGAATGTAAGTCTGTTTGTTGCGCTTTCACGACAAAACTACTGAACCGATTTGAATAAAATTTGATACACAGTTAGTCCAGAGCCTGAAAAAGGACATAGGTTACTTTTTATCTCGAAATTCTATAAATGAGAAAGTTTGTGAGGATGTATATGAGTAGGTACTCACAATTGAAATGCGAAGCAAGATATTGCAGACAATAGCAACAGTTCCACTTAACTGGAAAAATATGTTCGCATGATATGTGTCTTCCACAATTTGTATGAAGCTGTAAATAAGACACGTTCTTCCTGAGATGATTATGAAAGTAAAGAATCTTTACAAAACCAGCAATCACGAGAGGGGTCAAAATGAGACCCGAAGCGAATTATATTGGTCAGTAATATATTATGTTAGTATTCTTTGAAATCAGTCTTTCTTCTACCGCCTTATTAACGCGGTGTGACTAAAACACATTGTGTTATGTCTCTTTTGCTCGTCGGAAAATTGCGTATGTCAGAAAGTGACAAACCATTTGATAGCTAAACTGTTCTTAATACTTGTTTATTGATAAGGCCCTTAAAGTATACTGATGAGTGCAAGTTAGAGATGTAAGCAAAACCTGATAACTGCTTGATGCTGTGTAACGCATTCGATAAGCTTCATATAGTTTTCATTTACGATTTCGTCCCTTTCAGTTCTAGTCGTCCTGGGCACTCTTTTTATCTATAATAAAACATTTGGTTACTCCACAATATTCAACTCTCACTACAAATGTTAATAAAAGGATGGCTAGCAAACTTTCACCAAAATCTGTTCAGAAGTAATAACGTGAAAAATGTATAAACTTTAGGGCCGACATTGCGTTAAGCGTGCGCACGCCGCGGTTCCATACAAAAGTGAACCGTCACGGGCGCCCGCGGCGTGTGGCTTCATACAAAAGTGAACCGTAGCGTGCGCACGCTTAACGCAGTTTTCACCCTTACGGGCTTGTTCATAAACGATAATTAACTGATTAGTTTTTTAATGTGTTTTGTCTCTTTTGCTCTTTGGAGACTACCGTATGTCGGAAAGGAACAAACCATTCGATGGCTAAAATGCTGTAAGGTCCTTATCATTTATCCATCCATCCACCTGAGCTCACATGCTCCCGCGTTCATAGTTCTAGTAGAATAGGTATTCCACACACCCAGTACTAAAACTAGTACAGGTACTAAGTACTGGATATGTAGTCAGTAGATATACTTAGATGGATGACCGATAGTGGTATTTTCTATCTGACCGCTACCGTGCTTCGGAGGGCACGTTAAATTGTCGGTCCCGTGGTTTCAATCGTTAGACCATGTTGGAGGCCTTTAGGCGATGTAAAACTAAACCATGTTAGAGGCCTTTAGGCGGTGTAAAACTAAACCATGTCAGAGGCCTTTAGGCGGTGTAAAACTAAACCATGTCAGAGGCCTTTAGGCGGTGTAAAACTAAACCATGTCAGAGGCCTTTAGGCGGTGTAAAACTAAACCATGTCAGAGGCCTTTAGGCGGTGTAAAACTAAACCATGTCAGAGGCCTTTAGGCGGTGTAAAACTAAACCATGTCAGAGGCCTTTAGGCGGTGTAAAACTAAACCATGTCAGAGGCCTTTAGGCGATGTAAAACTAAACCATGTCAGTGGCCTTTAGGCGGTGTAAAACTAAACCATGTAAGAGACCTTTAGGCGGTGTAAAACTAAACCATGTCAGAGGCCTTTAGGCGATGTAAAACTAAACCATGTCAGAGACCTTTAGGCGGTGTAAAACTAAACCATGTCAGAGGCCTTTAGGCGATGTAAAACTAAACCATGTCAGAGGCCTTTAGGCGGTGTAAAACTAAACCATGTCAGAGGCCTTTAGGCGATGTAAAACTAAACCATGTCAGAGGCCTTTAGGCGGTGTAAAACTAAACCATGTCAGAGGCCTTTAGGCGATGTAAAACTAAACCATGTCAGAGGCCTTTAGGCGGTGTAAAACTAAACCATGTCAGAGGCCTTTAGGCGGTGTAAAACTAAACCATGTCAGAGGCCTTTAGGCGATGTAAAACTAAACCATGTCAGAGGCCTTTAGGCGGTGTAAAACTAAACCATGTCAGAGGCCTTTAGGCGGTGTAAAACTAAACCATGTCAGAGGCTTTTAGGCGGTGTCAAAACTCTGGCACCAGGGTGGGCCACTGACTTACTCGAACTTACCTACTTACTAACCTCCTTCAACTTGTTCACAATAATATCAAGCTGTGCGCATCCAAACATGATCATAGACAGCGCCACGCTGTCCACACCAATGAAGAGAAACGCGCTGATGTAAATGCTGCTTATCTGGTACAAGTAGCCCAAGTAATAGTTGGGAGTACTCTCTGGGGTTATCGGCATCCTGGAGAAGGAGCCAGGAAGAGAAGATAGAGTTTAAGAAAGGTCGTGATTTTATGAATGACTTGGTATGGGAGAGATAACGTGAGACAATTTGAAAAGGCATTTGTTCAAAGAATAGGGTTAGTTGACAAAAAGATTCAGATAAGTTGACAAGAGAATGAGATAAATTGATATCAGAAGTCTGCTATGATGATAAGAAATAGATACATTAATGAAAGAGACTAGATAGTTGACAAAATAGTCAGATAGGTAGTTGATAGAAGTGTGGGGTAGTTGACAAAAGAGTCAGTTAAATTGTCAATAGAGGTAGATAACTTGACAAGATAGAAAGATGAGTTGATACCTATAGGAGTTAGAAAAGTGGCATTTTAAGTTAATAAGTGTCAGATAATTGGATATTCTCAGCTAGATTCTTGTTGCTGGCTGAGATAAATACGCATTATGGTGTTACGAGTTAAATTGGCTGTATTACGTACCATATCTTAAATGGAAAGGATCTGTTACCAGCGTTATCAAAGAGCGGTATCATAGCCCACAGAGAGCAAGTTGTTATAGCACTCGTCAGGAAAAATAAACACAGTCTTTTGATTCGCCGGGACTGCTGTTTTAATATACTGGAACAAAATATTTCAGAATGATTGCACGTTTTTTAATTTACTTAATACCGAGCTTCGGAGGGCACGTTAAGCAGTCGGTCCCGGTTGTTTCAATCGTCACACCATGTCGGATGCCTTTAAGCGGTCTAAAAACTTCGACACCAGGGTAAGCCACTAACCTACTCGAAATTAATGAATTTACTTAATAATTTCTTTGTTACCTATAATTATTCCTACATAGTGCGTAAGGCAGGTACGAAGCATACATATTGAAACCTCTTCGCTAATTCGCTACTGCATTCCAGCTCTATAGTACAAACTGCCCTTCCGTGAGTACAAAAAAAGTTATTCTAGGTACTTACTTTTCGTGTTCAATTGTCTGTGGTTTAAAAATGTCACTTTCCATAAACTCCAAAAGTCGTACCAAGTTTTTCTTGTTGCAAAGAAAAACGGTTGTCTTATAGCAAAGAGATGCTTGCGTGAACAATAAGTAAGATGCTTCGGACACCTCCCCAATATCTCCCCAAACTTCAGCTATATACATGATTTCAAACAACATAAAAGAGTACTGAGTTATCAATATAAAAATCGTGTAGATGGAGTACATGATATGCTTTTCCGAAGGCAACCATACTCCGAAAAATGTCAAAATATTTTTGGCGCGACTCAGGAATAGTGATATGTTTGTAACCTCCATGGTTAAAGGCATCTAGAAGCTTTTTCTTTGATGAAACATTAGTTAATGACTATACCCACAGAACTATACCCCTATCAATACCATGAATTAAATCATTTTACCTTAAATGCTGCAATTTGCAAGAAAATTATGGTAAACTCATTTATAGACATAACAAGTTACTTAAGTGACGGGTTGTTGTTGTTTAATGGACTTTTAATAACATACCTACATGTAACGACTTTACGTTTAGTAAGTTACAAATATTGATAAATTGTTTTCTAAATGGAATAAGTTTTGATTCGTCATGACAGGGAATAAGTTTGTAGTAAATTACTTTGATTTGGTGTTGTCGATAATTGACGCCGGTGACTTACTGAATAAAGTAGTTAAGGTTACTTAAGTACTAAAGTAAATAAAACAAAAATTACAATTAGTAGTTTTTTTATTATAACAATTTCTATCAGTTTGATTAAGGTATGAACCTAACTAGGTATCTCTGCGTTGTATTTGTGCTCAGCTACCCTAGTTTGACTAAGCGATGTCAACTCGCGATTGTTAAGCAACGTCCGACTCCGCTCCTACTCGGATGGGTGGCCTATGTAATGTGAGCAATGTCCTCAGTGTGCCCCGGCGATTGCATTATACGTTAGATAATACGATTGCATTGTTCTAAGCTACTAAGTGACAGTACCTAAACTGCACAGCATTAAACTCGGCTGTGTACTGACGTAAAATTTCACTGTGTTTGATTCAAAACTGCGAAATATGAGTAGGACATTCGTAAAATCTGAAAACAAATAGTATTTCTTAGGTATTTTATCTAAAAATCTAAACCCTAACTCTAGGAGATTCTAATAGCTTTTCATTGAGTAACTTGGATAGATGCAAATGCAAAGATAAAAAATTAAATTATAGGACAAATTCACTCACGGTTAAGACCAGAACTAAGCTATAGGCTTGTACTTATTATGAAATAAATAACTGATACACTCTGCTGATACTATTACATATACATACACAAATATTTTATACAATATATATAAAAGACCCAAACGTCGTCGCTAACAACTCTGCACAAATTGTTGAAAGAATCGAACCCGTAACCCCGACACAGTAAGCGCTCTGACATATCACTGTGTCAACAGGCTTGTCCTTTTCAAGATTCATTTTCGATTTATATCTGCTGAATGGAACAACGGCGGCAGAAACTCTGCTATAAGTGTAAATACTTACAGAAACAAAAGTCTGCCTCAACAAGGGTATGTAATGTCCCGCTCTGAGCACCAGAGGCAGTCTCATGCGCATCATAGCGAACAGCAGGTCCTTGCGGAACTTCACGTCTTGTTCGTACCAGTTGCAACGATAGAGCACCATGTGGAGGTCTTCGCTCTGCAAGGAAATGTTACCTTGGAGTATTTGTTTTAAAGATAGACTAAAAGCTCATCAACGACGTCCATTAAACGACACTTAACTAATTGACGTATTTTTTAGTACATTACATGTCAAATTCATTCATTAAATGTCTTCTAAAGAAGCATTTGACGTCTTGGAGTAGGATCGTAAGGGAAAAAAACGCTTATTCATAAAAGCTTATCTGACAGTCGCTGTTCGGCAAATAGCAAAAGAAACAATACACTTTATAACAGTGTTTTAGTTAAAGAACATTCAGGGCCGACACTGCGATAAGCAACAAAAGTGAACCGGCCCGCGGCGGCGTGCGCACGCGGCGTGTAGCTTCATACGAAATTACGAAAGTGAACCGTCGCGTGCGCCCGTCGCGTGCGGTGTCATACAAAAGTGAACCGTCGCGTGCGCACGCGGCAGGTGCACGCGACGGGCGCGCGCCCAACCCAGTGTTGACAGGAATGAAGCGGTAAAAGTTCAATACATAAAGTTGTTCTTTCCATTCGTCAACACTAGCCAACAGAGTTCATAAACCCGATTAAAGAACTAAATAAAATATGATTTCTTACAGTCGCAGTGAGCTCGTGTCCACACCAACAGCACACGAAGAGTTGGCTGATCATCACGCAGAGGTAGCTTATGATCGAGAAGAACTGCAGACTCTTCCAATCCACCTGCAGTCAAGGATGTCTTTGGAGACAATAAACTACGAGTAGATTGCAGGTACGCTCCACATACACTAACATTCTAGGTATGTAACTGAAGAGTTAGATTTTGTGTTTCATGGAACGCGCTGATCTCAGAAACCACCAATACGATTTAGATATAATTTCTTTTTGTGATGGATAGCCACATTCTACGGGAAGGGTATAGGCTATAGGTATAGGGTATTTTTCATCTCGAAATTCCCATAAATGCGCACACCTCGGGTAAAACCGCTGCTGTTAGTTCTAAAATAAGTTGCGCGATGAGAAGCGAACAGTAACTAATAAGGTAGAGTCTTAAGTCCTCCATAGTTTCCGAAGTTGAAGAGTCTCCAAAGTTTTGGTTCTTTTCGGTCTTAAGGAAGTAATCTTGCTGGATGCCCCCACCAATATTACATCCTTTTTGCGACTCTAGTGGTATTAGGAGTGGTATAGATTACTTACCACTAAAATTCTAAGTGCGGACATACAAATCAGTCCAACGCTACCCATCAGCTGAAATATCAGATACGTATGGTTCGTGTCTTCTATCAGTTTGGTGAACCTGAAAATATGGGACTCATTACTAATGGTTCCAGTTATTAATGTCAGTAGTTGGAGTCACGGAGCAAGCCCGGTCTTTTTGAGAGGGATGGGATGCAAATACAACTATTAGACACATTATCAAACATCTCAAAGAGCCTTTGGAGAAGTTGATGATGAAGACAAGTGCAGAGACACATTCTCCAACTTTTCCCGAATGTTTCTTCTGTTTTAAAACATTCGGAAATGGTTGTCGCCATCACTCACAGTCCAGCACGACTTGAGTCGACTTTGAGGTGTAGCATACCTAAGTCACGTAGAGCAAATCATCAGAAACTATCTGCTGTCACGCTCAATATTCGGGGTACCTGTTATTAATTATACGAGTACTTATTATGTTACATTAATAACAAACTTACGAAACAACAGCTTGGTGCTGCTTTATACATTCCAGTAGAATATTGTGGTTATCTTTCTTGATTGTCTGTACTTCAGACTTGCTCACACCGTACGGCGACTTGATCTGTACCAATAGCAAACTTTCTTTGAAATATTTGAAAAAGTACTATTTAATAAACCAAGAGATTAGGTGCCTGAATAAATTTTAGTAGCAAATTGCACTTATTGAATCATGTTTTATTTCTTTACTAGCTATGCCCTGCGGTTTCACCCGCATTTTTGCCTCATTGCTTACAGTTTAAACCTTCCCTGGATTACGATAAACATTTCAAGACCAAAATTAGCCAAATCGGTTCAGCCGTTCTCGAGTTTTAAGCAGACTAACGAACAGCAATTCATTTTTATTTATTAGATTTAAGAAATATTTCGCTGCAAGAAATAACAAAAATCGGAAAATCGCCAAAAAAATTGGTTCGGTTATGAAACATTTGGGACGAAGGTAAGGAAATAAGGAAGGTTCTACCCTACATCAGACCCTTCTAACATATCTTCCACTTCGCCAAACTGAATAAAGCTGAAGAGTTTGTTTTTTTAAGTTGGAACGCTCTTATCTCTGGACCTAATTGTAAATTCTAGCCATATTTAAGAGGAAGGTTATATCCTGTAAATTCCACGGGAACAGGTACAATGTACGTGAAAGCAGAGCTCTGCTAGAACATTATGAATGAAATAATGAACGAACAGTCAAGAGCTTCTCCTTGATAATTTCAATCTGTGCGCAGCCGAAGATGACTGAGGATAACGCCATGCTGTCCACTCCGAAGTACATGATGGCGCTCATGCAGATGGTAAGCAACTGGAACGCGTAGCCCAGGTAGTAATCTGGGGACTTGTCGGGAGATACTGGCATCCTGGATAGGAAAATGGAGGATAAAAATGATGGTAATTAAAATTTCATAAATACGCATCCGTAGCATCCAATCGTAGCACGCATCCAGAACACGCATTTATGTTATGGGTAGTATGTAGCTAGTATGTAGCTGAAGACATACTCTACTTTTTCCGGGAGATTGTATGTCTCTCTTGGTCGAATTCATATTAAAGTTTACTTTTACCATTAGTATTAAGGATTTTATTTTTCACTTTAACAGTTACCAATCATATCAAACAAATCAAAGCATAGGTCTAGTGGAAAAGTACACATAATATTATTCGGTTACTTTTCATCATAACTTACCACATGTCGAAAGGAAACTTCCTCGTCCCTGCGTCGTCAAACAGCGGCTTCAGAGCCCACATCCCGCACGTCAGCTGAGCGCTTATCAAGAAAGCCAGCAGCAACTTCTTGATCCTCGCCGCCTGAAACTTTAAAATACTGGACGCAAAATTAGTGAATAGTCCTTATTTGATTTGAAAAGCCAACAGATGAAAGTCACCCTAGAGAATTAGACTAGACTGGGATGCTTAACATACTTAGCAAGTTTTGGTGAAGAAAAAACAAACCAGTGAGAAAAGGAAACTATTCCATTTTTAAATGGCGGAGGTTAACCATTTCGGCGTATCCATCCGGCTGTATTTTGTATCCAAGTATGTTTATGCTGACTTAGCGTTTTAATTCACGAGGTTGGTGACTTTGATGTAAAAGTAGAGGCGTTAATTGAAATCTTTTCATATTTATGAATTGTCTTACTTTTCATGAGAAGCAGTCTGAGGCATAAAAATATCGGAGTTAATCTGGCTCAGCAACTCTTTCACCATCTCAACGTTGATTTGAAAGATCGTAACTTTGAAACAAAGGCAAGCCTGAGTGAAAAGCACGTAAGATGCCTGAGAGACGGCGTCCAAATCGCCCCACACTTGAAACATGTAAACGATTTGAAAGATCAGAAACAAATATTGTAACGACATCATGAACATTCTGTAGCATTTTTGTATAACATTTTCTGATTCCGGCGGCACCCATACTCCTAGAGAGCCCATTACAAATTTCGCTCTGTTCAAATAAAGATTTAAGGAATCAAAAGACATTTTTGGCTAGCGAGTCTACTTGTAAGAGAATTTAAATTAAATAAGTAAACAGTGATTGTTTTCTGACATTTAATCAGAACTTATCTATGAAATTGGTTTCGTTTACGTATAATGAGCTGATAATTGCGCCAAATAACATGTTAGAATCGGTAAACAAACGTTTACCGTCATAAGTTGACAATCATTATCTAATTTCGATTTCATTATTCAATTAGATACCCGAGTGGATCTAAGTATGTAAGTATTTATGTTAATCGGCATTATAATTGTAAATACTTTATTCAATGTTGGTAGTTTAGTTGGGTACCTAGGTACCCTATTATATTTATTTCTTTTAGTTTCCTTCTAACTAACTACTGCTATTACCTATTAGCACAGGAGTAAAGAAACGGAACAGAGACAAAGCTTCATACAACCGCGCCGCCGTAGGTACACCACTACAAGCATACGGCGCATGTGTGCGTGTCAACCGGCCGCTGTGTCGCGTACACGCGCCAACGCGCCGCCACTGGATAAAACCGGTTTACGCTCACTCGGCTAGTTGACAAACGGAGGGCCTGCATAACGCGTGTTTTATTAGATTGTGTTCAAATAAAAATAGTTTTATGTTAAATATATTGTAAACATGAGCAAAGATTCTTTATTTTGTCATTACAAAGATTTTAATGAAGGTAGTGTACGGTCAGGTTTTTTAATAATACCTCCTGACAATTTTGTCGCATTTGTGGAAACGCTTGAAAAAAAGTTTCGCGAATATTTTGATCTCGACATAAATATTGTAAATGTTGGTAATGATATTCTTAAACGAGTACAAGATTGTAAATTTAATATGCCATGTGATTGCTTCCCAATCGATTATTTAAAAAGACTTTTTATCAGATTCAGAATTTACCATTCTATCAAAAGGTACAACAAATTATTAAAATGCAAAAATTATAAAAAAAAAATATTTAGAGTCAGTAATTTGTAAATATTAATATCTTACCTTATCTTATTTAAATACCAAATATACATACCTTATGTATGTACATGTTTCTTAATAAAAAGTTCATAAAAGTTAGTTTATTTTATTTTATTATTTTTTTGCCAACCCTACTAAAATAGGTAAGAATTTCGCACGCTCCCTAGAAGCTTTGTCTCTGTTCCGTTTCTTTACTCCTGTGCTATTAGTCAATAATTAGGTAGGTATGTCCTATTTACTACATTCCCTCCCAGGGTTAGGCACTACGCTAACCTACTTGAATTTAATTTTTTTACTACATTTCCGATGGCAGCTTAGAACCCATTGCCGTTCTACTTTTTTATTTTTTTCATTCCCGGACATTTCTGATTATTGCGCCTGGACTGGGGATAAATTTGACTCAAGTAAATCCACGGTAATATTCTGAACCGCTTCCCGCTCGAATTTAAATGAGTGAAAAAAGAGCGTGTGGAAGTATCTGAAATAATAGTTACTAACTAATTCAGTCAGCGTACATGAAGTTTTCTCCCAACGAATAAAATCATTTAACAAAATAATTGAAGTAATAATATAATAATAAGTATGGATGTATGATTATATTACATATATAATTATGATATGATTAGGTATTGTCTTTTTTCTATTAGTGATTAGCACGAACGAATATGTGGGAATCGTTAGTTTAAAATATAGATTAAACGACGATTCAGTCGATCGATTATAATAACCGATATGTACCGTTTTCATTTTATGAACGTATCCGAACGACTTTTTGACGTGTCAATGTAACGTCAATACAATTTGACATTTATTTGTCAAACAAAATGTTCGTCTTCGTCATGAAATAGGTACGGGCGGCCGAATTAAACGATAATTTTAATAATTTTTCATTAAAATGGTGCCTTTTTAAATGCAATGGTAGTTACGTGAAAGTATGGAGAGTGCTATAAGTGAGTTTACATTGCCGCCGGCCCCTCGAGGGCTATGCTTTGACCGCAATGATTTCGTGAAGGTATTTATCGCCGATTATGTAGTTTCTAATTATTAAAATAGTGTTTTTACGATGTTTACTAATGAAGAAATATGCTGTGATTATTCCAGACGAACTTCTCGGTGGATACGTTCTTGGTGGACCATCAGAATGTGGTTTCTTTGGAGTCAATGCGAGATGACCTGGGGGTCTATTTGAAAGTCCTTAGGCTTGCTATGATAGAGCTTATCAACAAGGATTACGCTAATTTCGTGAATCTGTGTGCTACTCTCATTGGATTCGACAAGGCAATAGATAAAATACAAGTGCCATTAGGCCAACTCAATGATGAAGTTATTGTGAGTACATAGTATGTTTTATCTAGTTAGTTAAAGGTCTGTGTTAATTGCCTGACCTGCTTTGTGTTTACACACACTTACAGGCCACCTACCCTACCAATTTAATTTAGAGTATAATAGTCTATCCACCACAACAATCAGTACCATCTATCTATTGATTACTGTACTGTTAGATTTAATGGTTTCATGATAAAGAATCTAATCAGATTCTATTAAAACAAGAGAAGAAAATGGATCCTTTAATGTTAAACCATTTGTTACAGAGTGTAAAACAATGCTTAGAAGATGCTATGAAGGAGCTATCAATGTGGATGAGCCAAAGGCACACATTACAGAAGAAGCAACAGCTGGTCAAGTACTTCAGCCAAACTGTGAATAATTTGAAGAGTCTTGACTACATTCTGAATAACATCACAGATAAGAAGAAGAACGAGAGAATGGTATTAGCAGACAGAGGGGCAATGCAATACAACCAACTGAAGTTCACAATAGCCAAATGTGAAAATATTGTAAAAACTGAACAGAAAGCTCAGTTCGAAACAATTGGTAATAAATTGATTCAAACACTAAATGAGCTGCTATTTCAGTTCTGGAATGATTCCGATGAAACCAACTTGTTAAACACACTGATAACTTTAGCATCACTTGATAGAGTGGAAGAAACTGAAATGTTATTAAGAAAGCAAGCCATAGCGCCGATTCTTCAAGATATAATCAACGAGCCAGCGTTGCAAAGGAGTAGAGAAGGATTAGAAGGAATATACAACAGTATACTGTCATTACTAGACACAAAACTAAAGCTACTTCTCACTGTAACACAACATTCCAAACTTGGGTTTCTCGTCAAAAAATATAGGTTCCTAGTAAATTGCTTCTGGTGCGAAGTGGAAACACGATTGGAAATCAACTTAGCATCAATTTTTGCACCTGGCAACCCACAGATATTTTACAAGAGATATAATGAGAGTTTACAATTTATTAGAAAGTTGGAAGAGTATAGTCCGGATGAGCAGACCATTAAGATTTTGAGAGATACCATAGAGTATAAGAGTTTTCAGAAGAGGTGGAACTTGCCTGTTTATTTTCAGATCAGATTCCAGGAGATAGCTGGTATGAGAATTTTTTTTCCATTACTATTAATATTAATGTTCTAGTACCAACCACTCTAGTTTTGATTCAAACAATAATATGTTTTATTTTAATCTCATCAGGGCTAGCTATGTACCTACTCAGATCATTTGGCCTTCCAAATTCAATTAAGAACAGTCATAGCTATTTATTGGTGAAACAAGATACCATAATTAAAATTAATTGACACTGTCTCAATTACATTGTCATAGAAATTATTTAATTAATTAATAATTATCAGATTAATAATGAAATTGGTAGCAATTATTCAATATAAAACACTACTAATTATTCTATTGAAACATTACATAGATTAACACCATTATATTGTATTTACTATTTATAGTAAATTGGTGTCAAGGGCAATGACATCATAACAAGCCTTATCTATGAGTAGTATGAGTCAGTTACATAGACAAGGCTTACTTTTTATATTTTAATTAAACTATATACTATATAGTCCACATCTTTAAATTTAGAAGTTTCTATTCTCATGAATCCCTACTAATATCTTAGATGTGAGAGAGTGCCTGGTGAATTTTATGTAGGACTAGCCGCGCCCTGCGGTGTTACCCGCATTGTATCCGTTACCGCAGGAATTTCGGGATAAAATTTATCCCATATGTTATTCTGATGTATAACCTACATTACTGTAAAGTTTCATCCAAATCCGTTCAGTAGTTTTTGCGTGAAAGAGCAACAAACATACATCCATCCATCCTCGCAAACTTTCGCATTTATAATGAATTTTATGTAGGATATAGTTTGTTCTATCTAAAGATAGAACACATCAAAAGGGCTGAACCGGTTTTGATGAATTTTAGCGTGACCTACTTTTTATCCCGAATTTAACTGCACAAGTATATACATTGGTATAATTACGTAAACAACTAGGTCACGCAGTTCAAATAAAAAACAATCTAAGGTTTAAATCCTTGTTATCTTTCTTATTGATTCCTAACTTTATTAGTTTCAAATTAAAACAAACCCTATTCTAATGTTATTTAAGTGTAAAATATTTATAGTAAAATTCATGTCAGAGGTGCATAGTAAGCTTTATCACTAAGAACTATATCTTCCAGGCAACCAGGTAACATCAATGTTATCCTGAAAAAAAGTATAAGGGCAGCTTGCATAACAACTCTTAAATTTATTTAGTATGTACTTACATATGCTTAAGCAACATTAAGCTTTTTGTTCCAAATTGTAGTTTATAATGCAAGAAATAGAGCTCTATTTAAAACGGGCGTCGTTTGTTTATTAAACATAATTAGGCGCTAAATAATATTAAGAATGCTGGTGCAATCCGCCTTTAAAATTTAAAATATTTTCAGGGACTTACGAAGCTGCTTTACAAAAGAGTCCTACGTTAGAAACGAATGACGGTTTCGTTTTGAAAGAGACGCACAAATGTTGGCGCGCCCTGCAGGACTGCTGGTCCGACGGGGTGTTTATAGAGGCTTTGGGGCATAAGTTCTGGAAGGTTTCACTCCAAGTCCTCTCCAGATACGTCACTTGGGCGAATTCTTTTTGTAGTCAAGTGAGTGAGCCATATAATTAACATTTGAAATGACTTTATTGAAAAATAACATTGTATTAAAAGTTGTACTAATGTTTTCAGAGAAATTCGTCACCAAAACAAGAACCGACAGCGGTAAATAAAACACTCATTGAGAACAGTATTAATATCTACACCGACGTCAAAACGCTGCTACAACGATTACCGCAATTCTTAGAAATGGTACAACGCAAGATCAATGTCAACAATGACCTATTGAGAACGAGCGTCAAATGCTCCGAAGATGCGTTGTACAATACGAGAAATAAAGTTAGAGAATGCATTGTCAATGAGTTGTTTGATAACTACAATGTACAGTTGAAACAAGTGAGCGACATCCCGCGACTGTACAGAAAGACCAATAGGAGCATACCAACTAAACCATGCACTTACATCGACGTAGTTTCAAATTCCCTGAAGGATTTCACTGAAAATACGTCAAGCAACTTGGATAAAACCTTTCAGCTAGAAATACTAGAAGCCTTATTCAATGTCATGACAGTTTCGTAAGTTAGCCTTGCTTGTCTAATTAAATGGATTAGTGCTTCAGTATCTTTATTATTTGTTTTATTTGCAGATACTATAAATATGTAGAAGATGTTCTCACTTCAGTGCAGAAAACTGAAGAGTCATTGAGAAGACTGAAGCAAATCAGGGAAATGTCGTCGCAGCAGAGTAGCGAGGCGGCGGGCGTCACCGACGGGGACAAGATCAGACTCCAACTGAGTGTGGACGTCGTGTCCTACGGGCGCCTCATGCGGGCCCTCGCAATCGATGTAAATAGTGTTCACAAATATACAGAGTTATCTACGGTGGTTAAGGAAGCTGTAAAAAATATAGATATTAAATGATATGCCCAGTTATATAAAAAATGCACTTTCATTTCATAAATATTCATCATTTACAAATAAAAAAAAACAGTCTTCAATGTAAACATGTATTTTGATCAGCAGAATAAAAATTGTATGATTTGAAAAAATAGAAACCATCCATTTATCACTTAAAACAACAATTTATACATCTTAACATATTAACTACTATTTGTGTGGAACAAAGTATTTTAGAATTGTGTTGGGTTTGGGTTTGTTTGCATTTCTCGGACTTCTCCTAGTTTCGGAGCTGGAGGGGTTCTTCCACATGACCTTGAGCTCCTGCTGCATCTCGTCGGGCAGCGCGCTGAACACTTCCCTGTCCACGTAGCTGGGGCACTCGTCCTCCGCGCCGTCCCTCATGGAGTCGGACGCGTCCGACAGGTTGTCCTTGGCGGGGCTGGCGCGCGGGGTCAACGACCGGTCGCGCGAGTTCAGCCTCAGTTCAGCCACTTTCTCCAGCTCCCTTGAATTCAGTCGCAACTCGCCGACTTTCAGTTTGCTCGGCGACGCAACTTCCTCCTTTGATAAACACCTCCTCTTTGCTATCCAGTTCACTTTTTTAGGTTTCTTAGGGGAAGGTTCCACTTCCGCGTCCGACAAGTCGGTCGTCGTACTGCTGCTCGGGGAAACCGCCGAATAATCCATTGATGAGACAGAAGTGTCACAGTCACTTTGCAAATTAAGTACTGATTGGACGGAAATATCATTCATCAAATAGTTCACAATGGAACTTCGGCCGGTCATGCGCTCCTGGAACTTGGTAAATGCCAACCCTACTAACGTCAAATGGAATGGTTTTGATAAGTCAATGAGTTTGTTAAACAGTCTCATTATAATTGTCATCAGCTTCTGTTGGCCAGCAACAGTTACAGTCAGTCTGCCGTTACTCAATGTGAAGATCGAAGCAGATATTTGACTTTGTCTTGATTCTCTGTGACTGCTGAGTCTTTTAGCATCCTTTTTACGTAGTGTTACTCGTAACGAAACTGGAATGCGCCCATCTTCCCCCACTAACACAAGCAGTCTCTGCAGTAATGCAGAAAATTTGTCCTCAACTTCACTTTTCACACTGACCGTCTTGAAGCTGTCCTCCAGCCCTATACTCTGCGGTTTACCGGATTGTTTCACTGGAGTGCTGTCTTCACCTAAACTTAATGATTTTAATCTAACTGCCATATCACTATTGAAATGTTTTTTGAGTATTTCTAGCGGGGCTTCTTGTAGGTCCTTTACTGTAATTATTTTTTGCCCAATAAGGGCTTCTGTGGTTTTGGAACCAATGCTTGGAATAGACCTTACACTAGAGAGATTGGCCATGAAGCTTGTTGCATGCTCTGGATATATGATTGTCTGGTCGTTAGGCTTGTGTAAAGGACACACCAACTTAGCTAATAACTTGTTGTGGGCAATACCAGCACACATTGTGTAACCTAACTCATCGTAAATCTTCTTCCTCACTTCGCTGGCTATTTGTGATGCTATTCTCAGTCTGTTGTGACACCCACAGGGACACTCCACATTTGATTCATTGTAAATGTGTCCGCTGTGGGCAGTTGCTTTAACATTGATACATTTAATTTTTTCTTGGACCAGATTTGTGACATCAAGGAAGTTTTCGTCCATGCCTAGTTTCTCGACTGGACACTTCCATGCTTGAAGCACGCTAAAAATCTTATTTGAAGCTATCCTGTAGTTGTGTAAATCCTCACCATTCACTAACTTTAAATTGGGACATGCTTTCATCGCATCGGTGACGACCATGCACTTCTGGATGCCGTGTTTCCTGGCTTCGTAGTTACTGGTTACGACGATGTTTTTTTGTTGAATACCGAGTGGGACATCGCGAAGTTCCGGATTTCTCAGCATTTCCACTTGTGCATAGAAACAGTCAACATCTACGTGAATTATGCAATTGGCGTGTTCAGCGTCATTCTCGTTAAACGTAGAACAACAAGAATCCATGATCCTGTAATAAAACAACAATTTATTAACATTTTATTGTCAAATTGTTTAGTTTACCTGTTGCAATACAAAGTTATTATTTGTAGGTCAACGATTTACCTGTCATCCATAATAGTATCACAGAAGTTTGTATTGAGTTGTGATGTTCATAAATATATGTTTGTTACTGTTATTTGTTGATTTTCTCTTAGAAAAACCCAAAATAATGTTAATTTCCAATGGATAATCACGACACATCAACAGAAGCAATGTTGCCAGTTTTTTATTAGGTTAGGAAGTCAGTCAAAAATATAAGGAAGTACCTCGTTAAAATCGATTAAATTAGTTTAGTTCGACTATTTACTCGTTTGTACTAGGATTTTTAAGTGCTACGTGCATTACATGGGGCAGTTAATTAATGGTTAACAGTTAAAGTGTTTGTTTGTTTGGGTTTCGCATATTTATTATATTCATGAAGTTCATGATAATCGATAAGCAATCGATAAATTAATTTAGTAGATTTTACTCGAACGAATTTATACAAATGTCAACGTCATCATATGTCATTACACAACGATGTAGTTATTGTCAATGTCATAACGTTGTCAAATCGGCAAGAAAGACTTGAATCAAGCAAAGTGGGTGTTTTTCTCGTTTTTCATTTTCACAAAAGAAAATATCAGAAAATAATGTGCAGCTTTTAAAATTGTAGTCCTACAATGGAAGGTTTGCCTACCGGTGACATACAGGCCAAATATCAGAAATTGGCTTCAGAATATTCAAAGGTAAACTGGTAATTAATTGTTATCGTCTTTGTAACTGTGAAACACGATCGGTAATTCAATGTTTCCGTTGTTTCAGCTTCGTGTTCACGTGAAGGTGCTTAAGAAGGGTGTTCTAGATGAGCAGGCGAAGTGTGGGGAGTTGCGTGAGGTGCTGAAAGATAAGGAGAAGGCCTTGAGGAAGGGGGAGTTAGAGATAGATTCTCTAACGTTTAGGAACCAGCAGTTGACACGGCGGGTGTCAGTCCTCCAGGATGAACTCGAAGCACTACAGGTGAAGGACGTGAGGAACTTTCATGTTCATGACCTTGCTAACAAAATGCTGGTTGTAAAGTTTCGTTGCTGATAAAAATAGTGGTGCCTAGTTTTAATTTGTTTATCTAAATCTATAAATCATTATAATATTATCAGTATATTTTTTTATATAGCCTATCAGACTTTTATCAAAATTTTTCACATAGCTGTACGGTATTGTTGTATGTTAATTAGTTATGACTATAGAATTGATATTGCTTTCAGTTGAAACTGAATAAGAAATCCAAGAGTAAAGTGGATGATAAGCAGCCTTCTGCCAGTGCTGTTCTTCCCCCTGATTCTGGCCTCCTGCAGGAAGAACTTCAGAAAAAGATTATTGAGAATGCCCAATATGCATCACAGGTATATTTCTATTTTTATTTTTTTAACTACCTTTAGACAAGTGAAATTAAAGTATAAGTTCCTACCTTACTTGTTGTAAACATTATGTTGTGAGACAAACTATTTGTGGACTCTGTGGTGATGGCCTGATTGTAATTAGAACTAGCAGCGCCCCGCGGTTTTACCCGCGTTGTACCCGTGCCCGTGGGAATTTCGGGATGAAAAATAGCCTATAACCTTCCCGTTGAATGTAGCTATATATTACAAAAAGAATTATTCAAATAGGACTGATAATTCCTGAGATTACCTCGAACATACAAACAAACAAAGAAACATACAAATTTTACCTCTTTATAATATTAGTATAGATGGAACTTAAGAAATAAACTTAAAACAATAACTAGCAGTGCCAAACTAGAACAGTAGTCACAAACCTTCCTCTTGAATTACTTTGTGTGTTGGTGAAAACCGCATGGAAATATGTTTAGAAGATTTTGAGAAAATCAATTACATTCAGACAGCTTTTGAGGACTTTATTTTATAATAATTAAACACATCATCTTCACAATACTCTCCTTTTGAATACTCATCCCTATTCAAATTATTTATCATATGCTACTTCTAATTTAAATTCAGCAAAAAACAAAAACAGCTCAGGTCTTGCGGTTTGAGCGCCCGGCTCACGATCCATAGGTTCGGGGTTCGATTCCCGGTGAGGACAATATCTCACAAAGATCTCTTTGTGAGCCTGTCCTCAGTTTGGTTAGGGTATTGGAGGCTGAATCACCTGATTGCCCGAAAAGTAAGATGATTCTGTGCTTCAGAGGGGACGTTAAGCCGTTAGTCCCGGTTACTTTCTACGGTTACATGAGCCATGTCAGAGGCCTTTGGCGGCTCTATAACTGACACCAGGATTGGTCAGGATTGACCATCCACTCTTAATTCACATCACAATTCACATTACTGAAATTATTCACTAAACATACATGTTTCTCAATGTTACAGCTATCAGACAAGGCATTCGAGGTGTCCCAACTCAGGGCATCTCTGGAGGACTACCAAAAACATTTGTCCGAGAGTGACAGCAAGTTCAAATGTGAGATAGCGAAGTTGCGCAACAAGAACCAGGAGCTGCAACTAGCGCTGGAGGATGCTCACAAGGACCGGATCAGCGGCACTCCGAATAAGGTTCATTTGGCGAGTAGTAGTCAGGCCGCTAGTTGTAACGGTGACTTCTTGTCGGAAGGGGGTAGTTTGGTAAGGTTTATTTTTAGATACATACTTTTGATTTTACTACCCACTCATTTAATTGACTCATTGATCACTACATAGTATAAAATAAAGTCGTCTCTTTTTCGTGTCTGTCACACTGTTTGTCTGTCTGTATGCTTAAATCTTTAAAATTACGCAACGGATTTTGATGCGGTTTTTTGTAATAGGTAAAGTGATTCAAGAGGAAGGTTTTTATGTAAAAAATTTCAGAAATTCCCACGGGAACGGGCACAACGCGGGTAAAACCGCGGGGCGCTGCTAGTTTTGTATATAATAGAAGTAGTATAAGATAGCAGAAATCTGTCTCATTTCATTTACTTGCATTAATCATGATACAGTTAGATAACAAATAGTAGAATAATCCTTCTCCCACATGCAAATAGATTTATTGATACAACTTTTTTTGGAGACTTTGTTTTTTATTGAATAACAGTAAACCTAATTTTTACTTCATTTGTTGCTATAACAGTGGTATTCTACTATTTCAGCTTGGCAGTGAAGATGCGCTCAGTTCTGTAGATGATCTAAATATAAATGAACAACTGAGTATGAAGGCGCATACATTAGAACAAGAGAATCAAAAATTAAAAATGGAATATGGCCTATTAAGGATAGAGAATGACAGTTTGAAATTAGAAGTTAATAAGTATATGTCCGCGGCGCAGAAGAAACGAAGTGATGGGCATGATTCAGGGGACTTCAATGTGTATAGTGAAACCTCTGTGGACGGCGAAGGAAGGATGACCGGCCTGCTTGGTAGCTTAGAGGTACCATTCCTGTTGAGCCACGAAATTGAAATGAGAGAAGAGAGGATGAAAATATATTTTAGGAATAAGATTAGCGATTTGAATATAGAACGAGACGAGTTGAGGAGTAAGACTGAAAATTATGTTAAAGAGGTGAGTACCTTTTTCAAAAAATAATATTAACAAATTAATATTCCTTATACATTGAATGACGTATATTTTTCGCGTTTACAGAATGAAATGTTGAGACTTCGTTTTGAAGAAATGGAACGTGCTAAACAAACAGATGAGAACACATTGCAAAACAAACATAATACGATAAGTAGATTGGTAAGTGTAATTGTCTGTTCTTGATACGTACGTCGAAAACATAATTACTTAGTGAAACGGGCAATTACGTACATGGTTGTTTATCGATATATTCGACAGTTTCGGCCTTATACAGTGACCTTCTTCAGGAGTTAGAGCGAGTGTAGGAAATAGACAAACATACACGTATGTAATTGCCCGCCCGTTTTATTAAATCATTCGTTCATTAATTTCGAGTAAGTTACAGGCCAACCCTTGTGTCGGAGTTTTTAGATCGCCTTATAACCTCAGACATGGCCTAACAATTGAAACACTGACTGACTGCTTAACGTGCCCTCTGAAGCACGGTAGCACTCAGATAGAAAAGCCACTCGGCCACCCATCCAAATAGGAGCCGAGCTGCACGTTGCATTCTAAAATGAACTTACATCCCTTAGTCAAGCTACGCCAAGTAATTAATAGCTATAATAACTTTATTGTTTAACTTTGCTCTTTACAGGAAGAAGAGTTACATTCAACGTCACACAACTACGAGGAGCAGATGTCTGTGCTCACCGAACACGTGGCGGGTCTCAACGAACAGCTCGCTAGACAGCACGACGAAATACAGCACTTGAAACATCAACTCACTACCAGGAAAAAGTAACCTTATTATCATTGCGTAGATCCTCAATTACATTAGCAATTTTGCTGGCTACTAACGGACGAATCGCCTATCTGCTAAGTGCTAACATAATGTTTGAGTATAATTATTATTGCGAGCCAACAATAAAATTAAATCTTTTTAAACCAGAAAGTAAATAAGTAGCAACTGGAGGGAAGTGGCCCAGGATAGGGATGCATGGAGGGATAAAGGAGGGGCTTTAGCCCAGCTGTGGGACAGCAATGGCTAATAAATTATACATAGTCATAAACAGTAAAAAAGTAACAGTGAAGGTTCAGACACAGAAATAAATTGTATTAAGTTGTTTTAGTAATAGTTAAAATGACGCCGAAACAAAGCATTTTTCTGAATTGAATATGATTTCAATAGGGGGAGTTAATAAGCAGATAGTTAATTCGCTGTGTAGTAGCTAGTAAATGTGCGTTATGTAATTGGAGAATAATAATATTTTTTGTTAGTGCACTTGCAATTGTCAAATCCAATCATATTACAGTGTTTCTAATCGACGCACTTGATTGGTCCACAGCTAATTAAGAAATGGTTTTGATTAGTTTGTTCTGTTTGTTCATTAATATTGCAAGTGCATTCACAGGATAGTGTAGTGTTGTACGATTTGTACCGGGTCTTCGGATAGACCTAAATAGTACCATTTATTTGTATTAACACACTCTGTATCCAAATCATTGTTTTATCATTATTATTTTAGTCTAGTCTATGAAATTGCATTCCTAATTATGGCTTTTTATGGATTTGAATTTATTTTCTTATATAAGGGAAACATTATAAAAACGTTAAAGTTTTGTATTGATTGTCGATTTGTTTTGATTTCCAAGTCTAAGCAAGCAATATTAAAGCAATGTTCGGATATGACACCAGTTTTTTTTAGCTGATCAAAAATGCTAAGCGCATGCTAAGAAAGAACCTCATAATAGTTCAAAATGGGATTAACAGTTTGGGAGCCAATTTTATTTGTACCCGGTAAAATACCTGGGAGTAAAAAGGAGAAATATTATATTTATATGTATTGTGTGTACTTCTCAAAGTTAAATACTATGCTCGTTATCCACTAGCAAGAGGCACCCTCGGGTCTAGCCGCCTGGGCTTAAGACATAATAACCGGCTTAAACCGTTATTTAAATCGAGCTAGTTTTCACGCTGTGAAAAGGCGAATTCCAATAAATACAAACTTTACAAATATTGAGTCCCGTGTTCTAACGAGTTCGCCGGTTCCCAACGTGTACACTCGCTCAATCTAAACAGCGACAATGTATTGGCGATCTCCATTGTATGTATGTATTAATAAATATAAAGTTTGTTATTAATTATTTTAAAAGGCGATAAGGAACTCGTGATCTATAAAAATGTCCTGTAGCTGTATTTAATATTGATAAAACGAGATATTTAAACTTGAACAACCCTGTATAATGTCATTTTAAAATATATTTCTAAGTTTGTATGTATTATGAATTTATGAATGTTAACTAGTGGGTTATCGAATTCGATTGCTCTATGTTTTTGGCTTTATTTTATTATTTTAACATAAGCACTACATTCAATGTTTTAAACTGTTGAGAAAACTATAACTGAAATCTGAAATATACAATGGTAAGTATACAATTATTATACATTAACTTGTACATTGTAAGAGAAATAAATTATCGTTTAGTTTTTAAATCAATCTTTTCATTATATTATTTCCTTTCCTTTAGCAAACTTCTGTAATTATTAGTGCTAGCGGACATAACTTCATGATTGCCGTGATAATATTTAATATTTAATCCTTTTGATTTACTGAGTAATATACCTTTGCCCAGCAGTGGTCTAGCTATCACGATTTATGAGATACAGTCTGGTGACAGACAGACGAAGACAGCGGAGTCAGTAATAGGGTCCTGTTTTTACCCTTTGGGTATGACGCTAAAAACTAAATATTGTTGACCTTAAAGACTATTAAAACAATTATAATTTCACAAAAATAACAAATATAAACGAGACAAGACAAGATGAGACAAGATGAATGACCTCGAAATGGTGGATTTTACTGAAAACGGCGAAAGGTCACTGACCTTTCGACCTAAAAAAAACTTCCCCATGTGATGGAGAGGGTAGTCCTAGGAGGGTTCGAAAATTTTATAATTTTTTCGCTAACTCTTATAGTTTTCGAGATATCGCAATCTTTAGGTCAGAAATGACTGGCTAAAATGTATCTAAAAAAATATTATATTTTTAGACGAATATATTTTACTAGTTGTACGGGAAAGGGTTCCATTGCATTCACGAGTCTGTCGCCACTAGAAGGGACCTCTTGGCGAGTTCTGTTCGCCTGGTTCTTTGGATTATATTTTGTGGAAAATGTTCAATGTCTATAAAACGAGGAACAATAATCATCTCTTAGCAAGTTATGCTCGACTGATCAATTAAGTGTAGGGCCACATCTGCGGAACGTACGGCGCCGAACCTTCCGCTCTATGACACATCAGTCGAAATTACGCCGCGTACTGATGTGTCATAGATAACTTGAAGTACACTACGAGCGTATTTAGCGGAAGGTTCGGCGCCGTACGTTCCGCAGATGTGGCCCTACACTAAAATCAGATTGTGTAGGACCTATATACCAATTAAAATCAGATTGTGTAGGACCTGATCTCCAGAAATAATGTCCTAATACCTTCCTGACGAGATTATATTATCTCTAGGTGTTCTGTTCACTTGGGTTCATTGTGATTGCACTTCCCGTTACCAGTCTCAATTTTTAAATCATGGGGTAATTGTGTAGGTTATTGTAATCGAGCCCTAATGTGAATATTTAGGTTTCGATGAAGAACATACATACTTAATAAATATTCAATAAAATAAAACACATCTTTTATGCACAACTTTGTATTATAACGATAGTCATAAGCACCTTATAATATGTCATCTGTTACATTAGTTTGTCAACAGTTATATACTGATAAAAATATACAAAATTTATCAATTTATCCGTACGTTAGCTTCGCAAGATAATTCGCTAATTAATTATCGTGTTTTGTATGTATTCTTTGAATTTAACCAGCAATTCTAAGACTATCGACAGACACATATAGGGGATACATTTTTAACTTGAAACATTACAATTAACCAAAACCAAAGGTAGAGTGCCTTCAACACATCGGCACGGAAAACTGAAAACATAAATTAAAAATGCATGTGCCTTAGTATAATATGAAGTACTTAAAATAATTTGTGAAACGAAAAGTAAATTAGTCAAACCGATTCACTTGAATGTTCAGTTTCACGTGATAACAATAACGCGGCTATCTAACACCTAACACAGTTATTATAGAAATTAATTTTAAAATTATAATATTTGACTAAAATAACGAGTTTAATGCGTCATTCACACGATGTTACATCAGCACAGTCTAAATTAATTCCTTATCTCCCAATGTTACTTGTAATACGTATTGCAAGGTTCATATAATTATATTCCTCATATTCCGACGTTATGATAAGTCGTGTGACCAACGCATTAATAAGTTTAGACGCCAATATGTTTATACACAACGAATGCATTTGGTTCTAAAAAAATAAATTATCAATAGCCTAATTTTTATTGTTATGGCTCTCGTATTATATAATAATTTAACCTAGTATAATATATTAAATTAACTGGTGATTTACACTAAAACTATATTATTACCTAATCTGTTTGAAGTGGAATGGTGATTATAACCTATTTCTTAAAATTAACAAAAATATTAAGGCAAGTGATTTTGGGCTTGTGTGAACTAAACTATGTATATGTAAAATCATTTATACGATGTAATTAAAAGGTGTCATCATTTGATAACCAGGAGGTTAAGCCAGACTAATTGATAGCTCCGAAAATCATATTCCGCGATGTGTCGTCGCAATATCATAAAGATTCCTCTATGCTCTTTCAAACTGTCCCAAATTAAGTGTGGGTCCAAAGTTAAGTCTACTTAGAGCTTTTCAAAGGATCACTTTGATCTAAAAGATTTGATTACACCAGCCCCAGTATAAAGAAGGCGAAAAAATTTAACAAAACATGACATGATAAATTATGTGTGTTGATTGGTTGAAATATGTAATTCCCAAATATTCCATCAATTAACAAACAGTAATTATCATATCACGCCTTGTTGCGTGTCACTCACAATCACTAGCATTTCTGCCAAAGAGGCAAAGGGACTCTTTGGAAGAGCATAGTGGCAAGTATTTCGCTCACTCACATCCTACAACGCATTTTCAGAGTTATCAAAAGTCTGGACATAAATACACCTTAAACATTACAACAATTGGTTTTTATACGGCGGGATGTAACACGTTTAATTACTCTTTTTAAAATTGGACACAATTACTTTACTAATTTAGTCTTTTGACTTTTTTAGTCATATATAGTTATAGTGGGTGGGTCTAAGATATTAAGTAGTAATAGTTTTTAAGTCATGGCGTATAAAGACGTTACGGTACGCGTACACCGAATCCGTCATCGGCCGAAGTATGCTCGGGCGTCATCGGCCGAACTCGGCCGATCAAATCAAACGTAAGTAAATGGAAGAGAGCGCATACACTGCTACTACCGACGTCGTCCGAGTAGCAGTGTATGCGCTCTCTTCCATTTACTTACGTTTGATTTGATCGGCCGAGTTCGGCCGATGACGCCCGAGCATACTTCGGCCGATGACGGATTCGGTGTACGCGTACCGTTAGGCATTTCGAAGACTAAAACCTCACATATAAAGTTGTATACACAGTCAAAATAAGCATTAAAATATGGATTTAGGGTGTATTCCGTAAACATACATTACAATGCTATATCTAGTATCAATCATAGTAAAGTATATTAAGGAGGCCCTTGGGCGAAGACCCATATTTGAATATCTATTTTTGAGATATGCACTTGAGTCCATGGTTATTAAAAATGGCGAAACGTGAACATTATCAAATCGAAATCGTTTAAAAAGACTTCTCTAAATAAGAAAAGCTACCCGTAGTGGAAAATTCAGTTCTATATAGATCAATTGATATATTTTTAATCCCTAACGTCTGAATACGCCATAGAACATATTTTCTTCTATAATTTAGTTAATTCACGTTTCTTACGGCATATTAGCAAAAAGCCTTAGAATATACCGTTTCAGTGTCAACAACATTACCAGTACAAAGAATATGAATATATTAAATCCGAACAATATTATTTATCATATTTATACACCGTTTAATCGCCGATTCAACATTTAATTTTAGAAAGGCAGATTTGTTTTAGTTGACTTACAAAACTAGATTAAAAAGTCCAGCTTAATTATTGCAAAAACAGGCTTACATTTTGTCGTGTGAACGTATAACAATATTACACTATAATTTTATTTATACGCGTACTAACTAATTACAGATACAATATTTTGTTTTTAATAGAACATTTAATATAATAATTGCGTTATAAACAGCGTCCTTTCGCTCTCACTTGATTTCAACAAATTTATAAAATGGGCACTTGAGTTAGAATGGTGTTGAGATGGGGTGACACTTGACTGATTTAGTTTCACATCGACAGCGTAATTACAGGCGTAACGCATCATGATTTAGAATAAGTTTCAATGTTCTAAGAGCGTAGCGTTCTAGACACCTATCCGATAGCACACATCACTCTTCTAGAGAACACTACTTTACTAACACACTGGAATCGTTTCAAGACCCGACTATCGTATCAGACAGTATTCACAAACAATTTGTCCGGAGCGTCTTAGCGAGCGACTCGACCGAGTCTGTGCGCCAAGGGTCAAGGCATGCAGAAGAATCGAAACGTCAAACTAGACAAATTACACAAATTACACCTTTATCTCCACGCAATAAAACACATTTTTGTAGCGCTAAAAACCCGAACTTTGGCATACCTACCTAAATGCGTGCATTACGTCAAGATGGTACGTACAATTTGTCGGTTGACGCTCTAATTTTCCGCTAACCAAGGACATTGATTACATAAATAAAATCGATTTATAAATATGTTCCCGGACTCAGTGATCCGAGTAATCGAGTTGAGGAATCGAGTAAATCGATTGCGTGTGGTGTCGTGGGTGTGGCTAGCACTGGTTGACGTCGGGCGGCGTCGGGAGGAACGCGTCGGCTCGCTTGTGCTCGATGAGCGCCTTCACGGTGCTCGAGTCGGCCGGCAGATCGGACTTCTTGCGCAGCAGCGGCTTGCTCGCGTTGTAGCCTTGTTTTCTCATCTGGAATGGTTGGGAGTTACATTTATACTCGTAATGGATTTTAGTGATGGTTTTGAGACACGTAGCTAAAAACTATTGAAATCAATAGTTAAAAACTATTGAAATCATAAAAACAATGTCGCTTTCCTCTTATCATGTTCATTCTTCCTCTTTTCATGTTCATTCTTACAGTAGCCTATCAAATTAGCCGGACCAAATTGTACACGGTGTACAAATCAAATTTAAAACCGGTTCAGTAGTTTAGGAGTCCATCGCGGGCAAACAACTTGACACGGAATCACTACATAGTATAAAATAAAGTCGTCTCTGTTTCGTGTCTGTTTGTCTGTTTGTCTGTATGCTTAAATCTTTAAAATTCCGCAACGGATTTTGATGAGGTTTTTTGTAATAGGTAGAATGATTCAAGAGGAAGGTTTTTATGTAAAAAAAATCCCGAAATTCCCACGGGAACGGGCACAACGCGGGTAAAACCGCGGGGCGCTGCTAGTTTTAATATATATAGAAGATATAGTATAGATAGTGTAATGAAGTGGCAGATTATGCAGCACGTTCTGACCTGCCCTTCGAACCCTGAAAGCTGCACATTGAGTGACCTCATGTGCGCCAATGACAAGGGCGTAGGGGCAGCGAAGCACTGGAGCGGGCTCATTTAAAAAGTTAATTTTTGTGCCATCGACACGAAGAAGAAGAAGAACGAAGTGGCGTGAGTATACCTCGTGCGCGTCGTCGTCCGGGAGCCGCGCGGGCTCGTCGGTGGCGGCGGCGCGCGCCTCGAGCCGCTGCCAGATCTCCTCGCGCATCGCCACGCGCTCGCGCTCTCTACAACGACACATGGAATAATACAAAATCATTCACAGATCCTATTAATGTTACATGTACTCTTAAAACATGGCTCGGGTTTGAGATCAGCATTTATAGATCACATTAGGGAAGCGTGGTGATTACGCCTAATCAGTAATCCTCCTTACTGTACATACTCCTTACTGTATATCTTCAGTGAGATTAGAGGCGTTTGCCTAGCAGTGGGATATTACTTTAAATTTTAAACTACGTTTACGGATATACTTCGTTTTTATTTTACATTTTTATCTGACATTTCGGCTCTTTTACAGGAACCGTTGTCACAGAAGACTGTGGTGTCATACATACAATCAGTCAGTCAATCATTAAAATGAGTACGCTTAACCCAAAGAGACCAGTACAAACTAATCTTCAACATACTCACTTTTGCTTCTCCTGTTTGTACTGCTGCGTGCACTCATCGAACAGCTTCTGGTTCATCTCCATGAACAGTTTGAGCGCGTTGTACACGAGCCCGTGGATCGTCTTGTTCCAATGGCTCTTGGTGTTGCGGTACAGCGAGGGGAACATGATGGGCAGTATGTGCGTCGCGTTGTCAGATATTAACGACATTATGTACTCATTGTTCCAGTAGTATAGTGCTCTTTCTGCCACCTGGAATGGAAGTAATGTTTGGTTTCAGCGGTCGATTAACTTACTAATACCAGAACAAAAATTACAAAAATCTCGAAAAAATACATTTGCTTGAAATGGTGTTCGTTAACTCCTACTTTAACTCTCATGTAAGACCTCTGGGAGTAGGGAAGGGCAAAAAAAAAGGGTGTGTAGACTCAGTCCGCATAACACACAGCTGAGTCTTTCTTTTACCTTTTGCCCATTTTCTTTATTTATTATTTTTGAGTTCATTTTTTAAATTGATTGATATTATTTATGTGACAATAAATTGATTTTTATTTTTTAAATAGTTGTCTTAATGTTCCCAATAAAATAAATAAGTTCAAAAAAATTTGCTTGTAATTTCACACGGATGAAAGATGAGAGGTCTTTGCCCGATACAATAAATACTCTTTATTCCTTAATTTTGCTATCGTCATGCCGAAACTCAATTCAGATTAATGGCCACTTGATTTAATGTAAGTTTGACAGTTGTCAAAAAATTTATGGAGCTAATATGGAGGGTAGATAACTTCTACCCTCCATAGGAGCTAAGAAGCTATTTAAATGTGATTATTTAGGGTAAGTATTTATTCAATGAAGTTAAATATCACATTGACAAATGATTGTGATTAGTTATTGGTTATTTAAATTTTTAATATATTTTTATGATTAATCATTTTTTATTTATTAATCAAAAGTTTACTAAACAAAACATTCCATCAGGCCTCCAGTCCAGCAATAAATAAAGCAGTAAACGTATGTAGACGCGCTACTATAATAAAAGCTAACTGGATCTGGGTCGGAATTGGCGAGAATCCAACAATCCTTTTAGTAGGTATTCACCGGAGTCCAATTGGGCGTGATATTACAGAGTACGGCGTAGTAATAACTACGAGAGAACTTCGTATTGTTCGGGGCGGGCTCAAATAATATAATGTAGTTTCACGGCCGTTCACAATAACCTATCTCACCAGAATATCTCAGATAGCAGATCAAGTGTTGACAATTGTGAAAATCATATCTCTGTCTGTATATGATTGATTTTCTTAAAAAATACCAATCGAATTTTCATTCAGTCCCGGTTACTTTCTACGGATAGTAGTCGTTACTTGAGCCATGTCAGAGGCCTTTGGCGGCTCAATAACTCTGACACCAGGATTGGTCAGATTCACCATCCACTCGATGAAGAAGAAGACGGTTTAAAAAATAAAATAATTGACTTTTGTGTACATACCTGGAAGTGTGGACTGGAGACGCACTTGGCGAGTTGTTTGAAGAGCGGGTCCATGATCTTCTGGAACTCGGCCGGCTCGATCACGTCGAGGATCTCTTCCATCTCGTTGAGGAACATCACCTCCTTCGGCGAGTGTGTCTTCGGCCAGTATTTTAATAATGCTCTGCAAATATTTAATTAATGAAATGAATTCACTGGCAAGGCTACCATTAAGGTATTTTTAATCTGACGTTCCCAATAGCGTTAATACATGTTCACTTTTCTTTTCTTATTATTCCTTTTATTAGATTTTTTCTTATTATTCATATTGTTATGTCTTATATATTTCCTACTCCGATAGGCTGCCGATAGTGCTTAAAAACGATTACAATTGTTAAGCAACGTGCAGCTCGGCCCCTACTTGGATGGGTGGCCGATAGCGGCATTTCTATCTGAGCGTTACAGTGCTTCGACGTTAAACTGTCGGTCCCGGTTGTTTCAATCGTCAGAACATGTCGGAGGCCTTTAGGCGGCCTAAAAACTCCCACACCAGGGTTGGCCAGGGTTGCCCACTGCCCTATTCGAAAGAAATAAAACAATGTCGATTGTCGAACTGCTTGCTGCTGGAAACGCACCCTTACTTGAATCCTACATTCTTCTTCTTCTTCATCGAGTGGATGGTCAACCTGACAATCCTGGTGTCAGAGTTATTGAGCCGCCAAAAGCCTCCGACATGGCTCATGTAACGACTACTATCCGTAGAAAGTAACCGGGACCGACGGCTTAACATGCCCTCCAATTTCCAAAGCACGGAATCATCTTACTTTTCGGACAATCAGGTGATTCAGCCTGCAATGCCCTAACCAAACTGGGGATAGTCTCACAAAGAGATTTTTGTGAGATATCCCCACCGGGAATCGAACCCGGAACCTCCGGATCGTGAGTCGGGCGCTCAAACCACAAGACCACGGAGGCTGTCAATCCTACATTGCCACCTTCCTTTTTTACAACGCATCCCGATGCGACGTGATAACATAAGGAAACGAAACTGAAAGGTAACGGGTAGTCAGTCACGTAGGACAGAAGATATAGACCATTCGATTTTTACGCATTGCGTCGTTACGTGGTTGACACTTGCGTAGGATAAATGGTTACGTGGGAGTCGTAAGACAATAGGTCACACAGGACAACGGCTAACTTGAATTAATATAAACATCCAACTACTAAGATTATGAATTGTCGCCGATTAGTGTATCGTAAGATTGTGAAAATACATCGAAAAACTAATTGAAAATACCAAAAAAATATCACGTGATTAATGACCGGCTCCTAACATAAAATTATGCGTTCAATTGTAAATGGTTTGTACAGTTCACAATCCGTCGACAGTTTATCACCCTACCAGTTGGATTACAAACCAACGGCATTTACACTTTTACGGTGACATATACATACCTAACTACGGGTTGTGTTAACGAGGGGTCCTTCTCAAGGAACTGCACTACGCAGTACGCCAGCTGCGGGTGGTATACAGACAGGGACTTCGCCTTGTGCAGCGGTAGTAGTACCTGCAATAATATTGAGATAGATTAGTCAATAATATTGAAATAGATGAGTAAATGAACCAATTGGATGTAATGTGTATAAAATTTTGTGGTTGTTGTACAAATATTAAGGTGTACTCGTAAGGACGGTTTAAAACATTGCGACTTGATGACTTTGACTTGCTCTTTTTATTACTGAAAATAAAATCTAAAAATACTTGACTAAAAAGCGATACTTTCGAACTGCGCTAAGTCTAACTTCTTCTTCCTCATCGATTGGATGGTCAACCTGACCAATCCTGGTGTCAGAGTCATAAGTCTAACTGAAGGGACGGTAATGTAATATATCTTGATATTAGAAATAATTTTAATATTAAGTATATGGCCCGGGTCAGGATACTTTTCATCCCGCCATTTTAACGGGAACGGGTACAGCGTTAAGACAACAGGACGCTGCTCGTAAGGCGATAAGTCTTTGAGACCTAAAAGAAATCTGTTCTACGATCGGTGTAATAGCAACCTACCCTCAATAGGAAAAGTTTGTGTTCCTCCTTGAGCGGGAGCGCGAACCCGTTGATGATGGAGCCGAGGATCTCCAGCAGCTCCGCGATGCCGTTGTGGTGTTCCGTCTCGTAAATAAACCTGGCGGACAAACACGTCAATACAAATATATGAATTGTGTCATCACAACATACTGAATTAATGACACTGATACTGATACAGGGTGTGACAAGATAATTGATATTTTTTCAATTTAAATTTGGTGATGATTAAATTCTATTAAAAAATAGTAAAACATTTGTTGACTTGACTGTCCATAGTACAATTATTTCTGAGTTATTTTACTAATCTAATAAATGGTTATTACATACTTATATTTACTCCTAGTAATAGTGGTTTTACTTCAATGGTCGGAATATTGGAAGTTAATTTAGTAAAATCTGATACAAATTAATGATTAGAATGATTAGACTAGACATTCTATATCCGCATTACCAACACAATAATGTCTATATTAATATTTTCCCATGAACAAATTACAAAATAAAAGCCCATTAAAACAGGACGCGTGATTTACAAAGTATTTGTTGACAATAGATGGAAACACTTCAACGATGTCATTATAACTGTGATAGATGATAGATAACTGTGCGCGCGGACCAATAAAGATAAATAGTAAATGAGGGTAGATTAATCTAACTCATACAAAAAATTAGTTCGTGTAGGTGCCAGTGGTGGATCTAGGAATGAGTTCTTGTAGTAATTGCGATATCATTTCTGACATCAATTTGTGTACCTTTTACTTTAGTGTCAAATAAACTTCAGTTATCAGTTGTCTCAAAAAACGAGTATCTTTTTAGGGTTCCGTACACAAAGGGTAAAAACGGGACCCTATTACTGAACGGACGGACAGCGAAGTCTCAGGACTTCGTTGTCCGTCCGTCCGTCCGTCCGTCTGTCACCAGGCTGTATCTCAAGAACGGTGATACTAGACAGTTGAAATTTTCAAAGATGATGTATTTCTATTGCCGCTATAACAATAAATACTAAAAATAAAATAAAACAAATATTCAAGGGGGGCTCCCATACAACAAACGTGTTTTTTCCGTTTCTTGCTCGATACTAATAATTTTTAATAGATAAATGCTACGGAACCCTTTGTCTGCGAGTCCGACTCGCACTTGGCCGGTTTTTTTGTCATATTGAGGAAACATTTTCAACAGTGGTTTCCCAACGTACAGTCTTATCTACCGCGTAGAGTTCTATCATTGTAACGTGCACGCATTTTCTAATTGCGCTCCTCGGTTGGTTGATGACTATAATTGCTCATTTATAGCTTCATGTTTCAGCTCGATTTACTTACGAATGTAATGTAACAGTCTGATGTGTTTACTTATAATACATGAAACGGGTCTGTATCGCGTTAGATAATTTAACGTATTTTACTTAAAAAATACGTACCCGACGTTTCGAGCGAATTACACCGCTCGTGGTCACGGGTCGAGTTATCCCGTGACCACAGCGGTGTAATTCGCTCGAAACGTCGGGTACGTATTTTTTAGTAAAATACATTAAATTATCTAACGCGATACAGACCAGTTTCATTTAGTATAATGAGTGCAAATCGTGTGAGTTTAAAAAGTGTGTTTACTTATATTCTTTGGGCCATATTAATAAACATTATACTATCAAATGGTTTGTCACTTTCTAACATATGCAATTTTCCGAAGAGCAAAAGAGACAAAACTCTTTATAACAGTGTTTTAATTACAGAATGTTTATTAATAAGGTGCTATAGGTTTCTATGAATATATAAAATCGGTGCTGGTGTCTGCGGTGGAAGGCGGCTACAGAATGCACTCAACAATATCACAGAGATTTGTAGACAGCAGTGTCATCTGCAGCAGCTGTAATCTGCTTTCCGACTTCGACAGTACAGAAGTACAATGAACCCATGAAAATGTAGACCACTTTAGATGGTACTTTGTCAAATTATAAAAAAACTAATAGACAATGGTATAAATAGATATAATACAAGTTTTATTATGAAAAGGTTGTAAGAGAGCCGAACATTTTTAAAATTCACACTGTCAGTGGTATAAGTAGTAGATCTTATACAAGTATTAATATGACAAGGTTCTACGTTCACCATATTCATAGTCCCTGCCTGTATCTTCAACTGTAAAGTGTTATTTGACATTTGACATTTAATGTATGTAAAATCAGTTAAATGACCGTTAAATAGACGTCTCTGAGTGACAGAGTGTGCTACGTGTTTATGAAAAGGTATAAACAAAGAGTCCTCACCTATAGAACACATTGTTGATTTGTTTCCTTATATAAGCTCTGAGCACGAGGAACTTCCCGTATATCCGGTGCAGCGTGGTCTTGAGAAAGTCGCGCTCCCGAGGGTCTTCAGAGTCGAATAGCTCTAGTAGCTGGAAACAAAAACATTTTATTAGTTGTTGCAACATCATGTGGAACCTTCAGCTGTTCGTTTGGGACTTTCACTCACCATTGCTGTATAGTAGTACTAACAGCCCGCGGTTTTACCCGCGTTGTGCCCGTTCCAGTGGGAATTTCGGGATGAAAAGTAGTATATATCCTTCCCGTTGAATGTGGCTATCCATGTCAAAAGTATTATTCAAATCGGATTGGTAGCTTTTGAGATTAGATAGATTAGAAATACAAATAATCAAACTCTTTAGCTTTAATACATTAGTGCAGATATAAAATATGTATATCCTCCTTTTCAAGACTCCAATAAATAAGTACTGCTAGTAACTCAAAACTATCAAATAAACAAATCATTTAAAAGTTCAAAATTAAATCCCAACTCCAAAAGAAATCTTGGCAAGCAGTCCCCCGACTCAATATACAAAATTCATAGTTTAAACGAGTTTAACTACCTTTAGATTTTCTAGTGTATACAAAACTTTATTCGTATCAAACTACGGTACACCATCTTTGAACTTTAACCTTTCATATCGAACTAACCGGCGAAACCTTACTTCAATAACGAACCGCAACATGCCAGCTTTGAATAAGGAATATAGAAGTAAATTCTTGAATATAGTAGTAGATTCTTGCGTCAAATTGGGGGGTACTCGATTAACTCTTGACACTAGCACTAAATTCTTAGGATTAGACATAGATTCAAAATTACAATGGGGTACTCATATAAATTCACTTTCGGGTAGGCTAAGCTCAGCATCTTTTGCGGTCCATAAGATTAGGCAAATAACAAATGAAGAAACGGCAAGAATTGTTTACTTTGCTTATTTTCATAGTATACTATCTTATGGTATACTATTGTGGGGAGGTGCCGCCGATGTTCAATCAATTTTTTTGCTCCAAAAGAGAGCTTTTCGCGCGATTTATAAATTGGGGTCACGTGAGTCACTAAGGGAACGTTTTAAATCCAGTCGAATCCTTACCGTTCCTTCGTTATATATATTTGAAAATATAATGTATGCCCGCCGAAACTTGAGTAACCTTAAGGTGCGCGGAGATCACCACAGTTTTAATACGCGAAATAGAAATAAGCTTGCTGTTGTTAAGTCCAGGTTAGCGCGAACCGGGAAGTCTTTCATTGGTAGATGTATTCAATTTTATAATAAAATTCCCAAGGAGGTAACTGGGCTTAGTGAAGGTAAATTCAAATCGTACGTTAAAGACGTTTTATTGACTAAAGCATACTATAGCGTTACTGATTACATTGAGGACAAATATGTCTGGAGTCAAATTCCTGCACCAGCAACACAACCTGATTTTGACATGTAATCTTACTTATAAGTATTAAATTGTATTATACCTTGATTTAAAAAATAACCAGCAGAGTTTCTTGCCCATTCTTCTCTGCTGATGTTCTTCCGAATGGGTGGTACGTTCAAAAGAGCCTCTATGGGGCCAAAACTGAATAAAATATTTGACTTTGACTTTGACTTTGAAGTCAACAGACGGTCGGAAAACATTTTTCAGCACAACTAAGCTAACCTTTATAGCTGTTTAAAGGTACAGGTGTTTGAAAACAGAAAATGCTTTGAGAAATGAATTTCAGAATGTTAGGTATCGTACTGAACTATTTTAAAGGCAATGTTTTTTTACCCAGCCAGCACGGGTAGCATGAACACTGGTAGACATATATCTCTATAGGGTTAAAACTTTTGTCTTGTCTACGGGTTATGGCGCGGTTGCGAGCACATAATGACAGGAAGCGAAAATCTCTACTGTATACAAAACTTTCGCTAGGGAAGACATAGAAATATTGCCCTTTACAAATATATTATATTTTTAACATGGTCACACATGATTACCGATAAATTTTTTGAAGCACAACACCGTCACAACACTATTTCATTCATTCGCCATTCATTCATTTCAGTGCGTTTTTGTCTGTGGTTATTGTTTCTTGTTTTCGTTTTTGTTACAAAAATATTAAAATATAATAAGAGTCGAAGACATGCTTTGTATGCACCTTGGAGGGTAGCCTACATATTTGTATACTTTGAAATGTCAAAGTCAAATTAGTCTCTGACGTAGACATAATATGGTCGTCATGCTCAAGGGCGTAGACATTTGTATACAAATGACGTACGCGACAAGACAAATCTATGTCGCGGTAGCTACTGTAGACAAAATCGCGATGACGTCAAACTTGCGCCATAGATGGTAGACATATTTGTATGTCTACTTGTCATGCTACCCGTGCTGGTGACAAAGGAACTTAAGCAAAGACGATTGGAAGTCCATTGAGACCTTTGCCAAGCAGTGGGACACATTAGTAAAAATATGTTTTAACAGTTTGAATAAGTAAGATTTCAATCAAAGTTTAATACATATGGTAGTAAGATTTCAATTACGAACGAAAGTTTATTAGTTGGTAGCCAGGTCGAAATCGAACATTTCGATATAGATATCATAAACACAGCTGTTTAATTGTTGTTTGTTCCAATACGCTAAATGCCAATCGAAATGGAAATAATATGTTTGAGCCCCATTCACGAGGAAACCTACCTAATATCGCAGCATATTATAAAGATTAACTGCTATATTCATAAACGGTCTTTAAGTAAATCACTGTTTAAAGTGTTTTGTCTTTATTGCTCTTTGGAAAATTGCGTATGATGAAAATATATTTATGAATTAAGCCCTGAATAGATACCTAGTGTAACTAGCGGCACCCTGCGGTTTTCCCCGCCTTGTACCAGTTCTCTTAGTTTGTTATAAAGACAGCCCCAGCCAGAACTTCCTCGGAAATTAGTCTGTCTATAGATGAAACCCACATCAAATACGTTGGGTAGTTTTGTGTTTATTTCGTACAGACAGGTCAAAATAGACGCAGCAGGGAGCTTATGTTGTTTACCCGACTACGGCTGTGCCAAAAGTAGGAGGGTAGAGGTTTGTATGTATGCATCTATTCCTCTATGCAGCCTAAACCATATACCATATCCAATGCAATAAAGTAAATATGCAAATAAAAAACAATTAATGTAATAACCAAATTGAAGAAATCTCTAAGAAATAAATTCACAAGGACTAGTAAATACACCAATAAGGCGATCCGTCGATATGGACACGAAAGTATATTACCAGATATTTCATTGTGAGGGAGCGGGCGAGATTTATAGACCCAAGGACTGGGGGCGAAATGTTTTATCACCGCCATTGAAATCACTTTCAAAAACGAAATTCGCATTAGTAGGTAAGTCGGTTTGCTTTAACTAATCTAAATCCTAAATCTGCTAACACAGATTGAAATCAATCTCAATCATAAATCAGCTATCTCAGATTTAATTTCGTCATCTTATGTTTTTGACAAATAAAAACAACCTGAAAATCTAGTAGCTAAAAAGATAGAAATAAATTATTTAGTAACAAATTTTAAAGATGAAAATTCCAGTAAAAATCTGTTCATAAAAAATGAAGTTTTCCGCGAACACACATAAAAAACCATAAAACCATACGGTCGATTTAAGAAACCTCCTCTTTTTTTGTAGTTCTGTAAAAAACCTACTTAGTTGAAGTTACTTAATCCAATCTGCAGCTTGAGATTAATTATTAGCACTGCTCTAAGTAAACCAAGATAAGATATTTTTACCTACACTATGCAGAAATAATTATACTCGATATGACAAAAAATACTTAACGGATATTGATGAAACTTTACCAACATCCTACATACCTTGCCAAGACCAAAAAAGGCAAGATATCCATTAAAATCTCTATAGTTATTTAGTTAGTGTGACCAGTAGACCGAGAATGGAAAATAACTAACACCTATTTAAGTGAAAAATTATTATATTAGTTACTTTAACTGCCTTATTCATTCACGATATTTAACCTAAACAGTGTTTTAAAGTGTTTTGTCTCTTTCGCTCTTTGGCAAATAGCGTATGTCGGAAAGGGACAAACCATTTGATAGCTAAAGTGCTATTAATAAGTGTTTATAATAAGGCCCGTATTTGAGAAATAGAAAGTTCCCTTGTTACTAATCTTGTTATTTCGCTCTTAAATACCGCACCTTAATCCTTAATAACATTCGCATAAAATATATTCAAATAACATTTTTACTACCCACTATACTAATATAATACAGTTAAAGAGTTTACTTAATGGCGCTTATCTCGGGAACTACCTGTCTTAATTGGAATATTCTTATCATAATAATATCACTTTTCTACACTATAATATTATAAAGAGGAAAACTTTGTTTGTTTGTAACGAATAGGCTCAAAAACTACTGGACCGTTATTAAAAATTCTTTCACCATTCGAAAGCTACATTATCCACGAGTAACATAGGCTATTTTTCATCCAGAAATTCCCACAGGAATGGACACAACGCGGGTAAAACTGCGGGGCACTGCTAGTATTTTATAAAATAATAGCGGCGCTGCGCGGTGTTACCTGCGTTGTACCCGCCCGCGGGAATTTCGGGATATAATGTATCCAATGTTTGGGGGAGACCTTTGCCCAGCAGTGGGACGATATAGGTTAAGGAAAAAAAGTCTCCAATGTTTTATTCTGATGTATAACCTATATTACTGTAAAGTTTCATTCAAATTCATCCAGTAGTTTTTTCGTGAATAAGTAACAAACATACATCCATACATCCATCCTCACAAACTTTCGCATTTATAACATTAGTAGGATATAAAAAAATATATAATAGCCTGAATCATCCCGAAATTCCCACGGGAATAAGCACAACGCAGGTAACAACGCGAGGCACTACTAGTAAACAATAACCTATACATATTAATTCCCATATGTATTCAACGCATAGCATCATTTACTCGTATGAATGAGGCGGTATCTTTAATTATTCACAACGCCCGGTCAAGGGCGAATGGGGTGACGTAATGAAAACCAAGGGATTATAATAAATAGAGTGTATTACTTATAAAATCCCTTTGTAAGCGTTAGACGTGATGTTAATGGTGTTAGCTCGAGTTACACCTTTCAACTAGTGGCGCCTAGGCGTTGGGGTGCCTTTGTATCAAGACAACATAATATGTCAGACTTCTTAAAAGGTTTAGTCCTCGTCACTACATAGTATAAAATAAAGTCGTCTCTTTTTCGTGTCTGTCTGTTTGTCTGTCTGTATTCTTAAATCTTTAAAATTACGCAACGGATTTTGATGCGGTTTTTTGTAATAGGTAGAGTGATTCAAGAGGAAGGTTTTTATGTAAAAAAAATCCCTAAATTCCCACGGGAACGGGCACAACGCGGGTAAAACCGCGGGGCGCTGCTAGTAGTAGATAACAATGGAATGAAATTACTTAATATTTTCTGTATAGAAGACATTGTTTTTGGTTTGGCATCGGTTATCACCTTTATGTCTAATACTCTTAAAAATAAATAACGTGTACGTTAATGACCAACCCTGTTGTCGGAATTTTTAGACCGCTTGAAGGCCACCGACATGGTTTGACGATTGAATAAACTAGGATCGACAATTTAACGTGCCCTCCAAGCACGGTAGCGCTCAGATATAGATGCCCAAAAATTCAATAAACGTTTGGTCTCAAAGAGATAGTGGTATCCCAATCATATGGTGGTCTCCCAATATCCAATCATATCCAATGCACCACAGCTCAACTAAAGCGTAAAAACATCTTTAAACCTACGTCATTCCCTTTAATAATTTCAGGATAAAACGTTACTTTTATCCTTATCCAAGGATGTGTCCCTATAATGCACATAAACTTTCAAATCCGATGGAAGTTCCACTCCCATACGCGTTGGAACAAACAAAAGATTTTCTGTTTTTGCATATCAGTATGATTCTACGGCGCAATAGTTTTAAAATCTCTTCATAAGCACGGTTTACACTGCACATGTGTACAACAACGATATAAGCTCGAGTTCACGTTTATACTTCAATTACGGGTATATTACACGACAATTTTACAACCATTGCCGAATAAAACCTTCATAAAAGGGTTGTTCTAGTTAATTTTTTATGATAGGGAATCCGAAACGGCCTCCAAATTTTTATACGAATGTTGACACAAATACTAATATGCTACTGTGACGTAATCTTATGCGACGTAACCTGGGGTTTGTATTTTTGTCATCCCAATCAATGGCGTCACCAGTCTGTGGGCGAAGGGGGGCAAGGCTGGAGGCCTAAAGGGGCAAGACAGGAGGCCTAGTGGCTAAGAAGGGGTCAATTAATAGGAAAAATGTACGAAGGATGTATTTCATTAATTGTTTTCTTTCCCAGCTTTTAATTTTAGTGTTTAGTTCCCAATAAGATATTTGTCTAATTCACAGCAATACTTGTCGCTTTTAAAACTATAATATGTCAATATTATAGCGTGTAAAATACAATAAAAAATACATGCCGTTCTTTTTTTGCTTGTAATGGAAAAATAGAATGGAAATTACCCTGTATAAAGTTTTACTTAGCATAAACATACAAGTCATAATGTATTATTGACATAAAGACAAATTCGAGGTGTGTTCTAAGTGTAACGTGTAACGTTTTATTTGTACGACTGTAAATATTTTAGTCGAGCGAGAGCCAGCGAAAATAGCTTTCGTGCGGGGAACCTTATGAATGAAAAATACACAAAGCCCTAACCCACCAAATAAAGGTCTAAAGAACCTGAGAATGATCTTGGAAGTCACTCACATGACTTGTGAAATTTTGTCTAAAGTCTAGCACGTAAGTGTTTGTCAGCAGGATCCCTAAGGAGGTACTAACTTGGCTTACTAATGTAACTAGTCAAGGATGTAATTAGACGGCTTGACTAGTGAACTGCCTTTACACAACATAACAAACCATCACAAAATAGGGAAAATAGGATATCATTATATTAATAGCGTATACTGATTTTCGTCCCAGTGATTATGGAACGATAGCTGGACATAAATATCGGTTATGGTCTCATTTTGAAGAGCTCCAGCCGTAGATGTGCCGAAAAACATAGAGCACTATACCATGTTTCCAGATCCCAGATCATTTTTGTAAACAAATGTGATACCAGTGCACAAAAACTGCACGAAAATCGTGCAGTTGTTAATTTGACGATTTCACGGTATTTATTTATCTTATAAAAATAAGGGGATAGCTATAGTTATTCAAACGATTATGCAGTATTGACTTTTATACGATTGTTATTCCGAAGAAAATTAAAATTATGAAAAGCTTTTTTTGTGCAGTTTATTTATGTATACTTGGAACACTACAGAGACGCAGAACATTTTTTTGAAGTCGCCATTTTATTTTATCGTGGTTCGTAAGTGGCGTGGAAACGTGTGCATTAGGGTGAAGACACATATATCAGCATCGAATCGCATTTTGTAGTACAAAAACGCAATAATATATGGAGATGCGTCCGCATCATTTCACCCTTCCGCATCGATTAATGCACACGTTGGTCATAATTGACCATCACAACTTTTACAACTTTTTAATAATATACCAGGTGAGGGATGGTATAAACTGTTTTTGAAGAGGCATCCTGAGCTTTCTATACGAACATCAGAGGCTGTAAATTCAGCAAGCTCAAAGTTGTCAGAGAAGCAAATTAGAAACTGGTTTACACAAGTAGAAGAATATCTAAAAGAAAATGATCTCTTTCATATTTTGTTAAAGTTAAGTTCTTAAAGTTAAAGTAAACAGATTGAGACCAATGACAGATGAATAATTGTTAAAAATGTTGGATGATGATTAAGCGAGATTATTAATGGACCTAGGTGTGCCTACATTGGTAAATACACTGCCAATCGTTATACCAAAGTCACTGTGCCAATAATTATACTTATGTGCCAATGATTGTGCAATAGCATAGAATTAAGTTTTATGCTACTTTTTAGGCAATAAATCAATTTAAAAAAAATACCAATGTGAATCATTGTAATCTATACTTATATATATATTTTTACCTTTTATTACCTACCTATACCTTTTATTTGAAAAACATTTTTTTTATTTATTTTTTTATTTAAACTATATTGTCCCACTGCTGGGCAAAGATCTCCCCCAATCACTGTACTGTTTACCCTAATATTATTATTTTTAAATGAAATTACCCGAAGGTTCGACACATCTGACCTCCTACATTGACAGTGACAAAATCTTGACATAACTTTGTTTACAAAAATGATCTGGGATTTTGGAATAGATCATAGCTGCATCCCGCATACCCGCGTTGTGCCCGTTCTCGTGGGAATTTCAATTTTAAAAGTAGCCATTAACCTTCCTATTGAATGTGGCTATCCATTACAAAAAGAATTATTCAAATCGTATTGGTAGTTTCCGGGATTAGCCCTTACAAACAAACATACAAAGTTAGAAACTTTACCTCTTAAAATGTAAGCATAGATTATAAACGCAGTCTGCCGGGCAACAAGTATATATATTTCATATGCATACATTACTAACCTGTAACACAAACTTCTGGTCAATATACTTCTTAGCCACATTGGGCTGGAAGTCCGGCGACTCCAGCAGCCTCAGGAACAGCTCGTAGACCAGCTGTAGGTGAGGCCATGCCGCTTCCAGGGTAGGCTCATCCTCTTCAGGGTCGAACTCCGCGCCGTTCGGGTTCGACGACGGAGGTAGCGTCCGGAATAGGTTTATTGCGAACTGCGGGTGAGAAAACGAAGGCGTCAATTGTGTACTGACAACGACAGAGCGTCGATTTTGATTGTGATTGTGACTACGAGTGACAACGGATAATCGTTGCTTGTTGTCCGTCAGGTGAAGTTTAGGTCTGATGGGCTATGACCCTTGGACTAGGTGTATGCCAATAATGAGTTTACTTTTGTAACCACAGAGCATAGAATTACCGCCGCGCCGGCGTGGTGATTCTTTGCTCTGTGGTTTGTAACAATTACTATTTATTCTAATATTACGAGTGAGGGTCACTTTGTGTGCCGTTTTCATGCCATACCAATTTCGATGAATTTAGTATCAAAAATATAATCTTAGACTGCGTACAATCAAAATTACAATGGGAGCGATTATAATATACCAGTGGGTGGAACACTATGGAACAACAAAGAGAAATACGAGGGCGGGTCAATAAGTCCGTGACTTTTTGAATTTCCGACCTCTTTACTGAAACAATAATACTGGTCCCGTCAACAGGCATCTGTAAGTTGACTCCTCTGAAAATTTGAACTTGCTGCGTCAGTTAGTTTGTGTTTTACAGCTATCTTTATCAGACTACTCACTAATTTGACGAGAAAATGGACAAAAGTGAATTTCGTGTGCTTATTAAGCATTATTTCTTGCGAAAAAAAACCATTACCGAGACCAAGGCAAAGCTTGATAAATACTATGGGGACTCTGCACCATCGATTTCCATGGTAAAAAAGTGGTTTACTGAATTTCGTTGTGGCCGTACAAGCACTAAAGATGCCGAGCGTCCTGGACGCCCAGTTGAGGTCTCTACACCCAAAACATTCGAAATAATTCACGATATGGTGTTGGCCGACCGAAGACTGAAAGTGCGAGAGATTGTGGAAGAAGTAGGGATCTCGCATGGCTCAGTGGTTTCAATTTTGAATGATCACTTAGGCATGAGAAAGCTGTCCGCAAGATGGGTGCCGCGTTTGCTCACAGTCGACCACAAACGCAATCGTGTAACAACTTCACAGGAAGGTTTAGCATTGTTTAATCGTAATATGGAGGAGTTTTTGCGCCGTTTTGTAACCGTGGACGAAACGTGGATCCATCACAACACACCAGAGAGCAAACAACAGTCAAAACAGTGGGTTTCCAAGGGTGAATCGGCGCCAAAGAAGGCCAAGGTGGGATTGTCGGCCAATAAAGTTATGGCGACTGTTTTTTGGGATGCACGCGGGATAATCCACATTGACTACCTTCAAAAGGGAAGAACAATCAATGGGGAATATTATGCCAACTTATTGGACCGATTCAATGACGATTTAAAAAGAAACCGACCTCATTTGGCCAAGAAAAAAGTTCTTTTCCACCAAGACAATGCAAGGGTGCACACATGTGCAGTTGCCATGGCCAAAATCCATGAATTGGGCTATGAATTGCTCCCTCATCCGCCCTATTCTCCAGATTTGGCTCCGAGCGACTACTTCTTGTTCCCAAACCTGAAGAAATGGCTTGGTGGAAAAAGATTTGACTCCAATAATGAAGTCATCTCGCAAACAAAGGCCTATTTTGACGACCTCGACAAATCATATTTTTTGGAAGGGATAAAAAAATTGGAGAAGCGTTGGACAAAGTGTATAGAGCTCAAGGGAGACTACGTTGAAAAATAAAATATATTTTTAATAAAAAAATCTGTCGTTTATTGCAAAAGTCACGGACTTATTGACCCGCCCTCGTACCCTTAAAGATAATTTCAAAGCATGATTTTATAAATGAGTAGTAACGATGACTTTAATGCTACACTATCAACCAAAATTCCTTCAAGTAATGATAATTTCCCGTCCACTTATATGATTCATTTTTATTAGTAAAAAGTTCAGATATCCTGATACGATCGGCTAAACTATATACGGCTACTCCCCTCATCAATTTTGATGACTCTAACACATGCAAATGAAATGTGAGACCCTCCTGTAAAAGGGTAAAGAGTCCCATACGGTTCGTTGCATAGATAAAATTCTAAAATAGTTGAAGATGTTTTCTGTATTCATATAAACAGAAAATGTTAGACGTAGGAGATTTTTATGTTCATGTTGATGTGTTTTAGCATATTTACAAAGGAATATTTTTCAAGTTGCTTTATAAGCGTATTTGTTGCATCTTTCACACAAATATAGTAAAGAGATTTTTATTAAAACAGGTTCAAAACTATAAATATCATCAGTATCTATTATCTATATCAGTATATGCTTCTTTTACGCCAAATATCCGAAGAAAACGAAGTAAAACTTGGTACCTTCTAAAAGGGTAAAACCTTAGGGGAGCTACTCGTTAATAAATAAGCTTTGTCATTCACTATTGTACGTCATTTCGATCGGTCCAAAGTGACGTATCGCAAAGTAAAAACGTACCGTATGCGGGGGGCCCAAACAACAGTAAGTTCGCATCATATTTCATATTGTTATGAACGCATCGGACACACCTCAGGTTAATATCATTTCTGACTCATCACAAATTGAACGAAGCAAATGAATACGTAAATTATCTCTTATTTATATGGAGATAAGTACCATGCAATGTTTTTGATGATGTAGCTGAATGGTAGAGCTTTTGGATAAGGAAAACACGTAGTAAGGTATGACTCCCATACTCAGGCTGGTTAAATGATACCCTTTGCTTGGAAAATGTATACATCTAAATAACATTAGTGTTTATTATTATGTTCAAATAACATATGAAGCTATAGCGAAACCATGAAGTTTTACTTCTGTAGTATTACTGTGTAATTATGAAATACAATAATATTCTTAAAACATTTCCTACGTTAAGAGTCAGTTTGAGGTATAGAGAAGACTTATTTGACTGCAAATTATGTTGTCCTTATTCCTTAGGGATAGGAATTCTACCCCATGTTGCCATCAAGCAAAAAACCCTAATGAAACTAGGGAGGTCACTTGTTCTATTAATAAGTAAGTTTCCGGAAATTTCCGAACTTGTTTACCAAGTTGTATGAACAAACTCACTTAATGAAGAAATAAAAGAAAACATTATTACTTTTTTATTTTTACGGCTTCTTTTAGCAATGAGAAAACCTCCACTAACTAACTGAATCGAACCATAGCTTTATTAATATCACAAAGGCTTTAACGAACCGAAGTCTGAAGAGGTACCAACGAAAGCAAACCTAATATTGTCAACAAAGAATCTGTACCAATATAAGAAAATAAATACATCAGGCCAAACAATAATATAATGTTGTTTTCCTTAGCTATATCAGTAAACAAAACAATTTACTGGACGAAATAATATTAGCAATCTAAGAAACAAAAGCTTGAGTAGGTCAGAGGTCCAACCCTGGTGTCAGAGTGTTTAGACCGTCTTAGGACTGCAAGATGGTCTAACGATTGGAACTATCAGGACCAATAATTTGACGGGTCGGTCGTCAATCAGTTGATAGATTCAGCGAGAAGTTTTAAAGTTCATGCTTTGTAAATAAACGTAATTTTCTTTCTATTTTTACAGTCGCCATTTGAAATACACTTACATGTAATGTCACTACTTACTTCTCAATAGTTGACTGTATTATATTATTGATGACTGTATCGAAGCGGCATGTAAAAATGACAAGTGCCCTCTGCCTACATAGTGAGAAATAAAAGGAGGTACTTAGGCCTTTTTACTTTTTTTTTGGCCTGTAGTACAGTATACAGGCTGAAAAAAAAAATATAACTAACCATGTTAACGGCCTCAGGGTATATTGGCTCTGTGATGACGCTGCGTTGTGAGGTGACATACTCCACCATTTCGAGGAGAGCTGCCCGTTTGACCTCCTTCCACTTGAGGTCGGAGAGGGGCTCGTCGGCGAAATCGAAGAGTAAGCAGCATTGACGTAACTTTTGGACGAACAGTTGCTCCCGTTCTGCTGGTGGTGCATCTGAGGGGAAAAAGGGAATGTTAAGCATTTTGGGAAGAAGATTTGTTTTGGGTACATTTGCTTTTGGAATCAAGAATACTTTTAAAGTTAGGTAATTAACCCATGAAAATTTTAAGTTGGTTCCTTATCATATTTAAACTAAATGTTTGTAATAACTAATGTGCCAAAGTGATCAACTTTTCATCGACTGTACTGACTGTAGTTAAAGTAAAGTATTAGCAGTCGGATCCTCCTCGAATGAGGCGTAATCACCACGCTTGCCTAGTGAGGGTTGGTGATCTCAAACCCGAGTGATGTTTCAAAAGTAGGAATCATGTTTCACTCGAACTGGGGTTTGAACCTGGGATCACAGGCTTGGTAGCCGGGTGCACATACCACTAAAGGCGTTACTGACTGTACGAAAAGTATTTTTATTTTATTTTGAAGGTGTAATGAGAATAGAATTATTACTAGTTATTGTTATGTACACACGTCAGCAAATTGTAATGCAGCCAAGAAAAATGGCCGGAAAAGCTATTAAATTATGAACATGACATCATTGACATCATTTTTTCCGACGCAATGTCAGAACAATTTGGTACATCTTATTTATATTTATGATTTTGGTCGTAATATTTAATACTACTTATTTTCATGAAGATAATAAATAGGATACGTGTTATAAGTATATAATAATGTATTCATGATGTTGATAGTCAAAAGAAAACTAAAGGTGCCTTTCCACCAGCACTATATTATGTTGTGTTTGATGTGATTGGAAGACAACCACCCTAAGATTAAAAGATGTATTCATTTATTCATTGCGTATTAGTCAACCCTGGATGGATAAGGTCTGAAAAGTATTCGTTTACAGATACTCTTCGTTTTTTGTAAAAATAATGTCCTACTAATATTACAAATGTGAATGTTTGTGAGGATGTTTGTTACTGTTTCACGAAAAAACTAAAAGATGGAATTGAATGAAACTTTATTGTAATATAGGTTATGCATCAGAATAACACATGGGATACATTTTTTCCCGAAATTCCCGAGGGAACGGGTACAACACCGCGAGGCGCAGCTAGTACATTATAAAGTGTACTTTTCGGATACACTTCGCTTTAAAAAATGTGTTCGCATAAATGTAAGCGCTAGTAAATACTCAACAGTTTCGATCTAGACTAGGATATGTAGTTCCTGCTAGATTAAGTATCTTCCTATATTTACACTGAACCACGATTATGACCAGAGACCGCACAAATTTGCGACATTGTTCGCAATAGTATGGACATGACTTCAAAATTAATTAAAATGTTATTCAATTAATGAATAACTTACATGACATATATTTCATTGCTAGTCAGTAAGTACAAAATTTTGTTAAAGTATATTTATTAAGGCAAACGGTCAGTATTTTATTCTACATTTTCGGCAGACAGTCGTTTTTCTTTCTTTTACGTTCGTGTTTAAAATAAGTATCGTTTTCGTAAATATTTATATACAATAAATAAATAAATAATAGACTGACAGCAGAAAATTTGGAAAAAATACTGATTGATTTTGAAGTCATGTCATGTATTGCGAACAATGTCGCAAATTTTTGCGGTCACTGATTATGACACAAACAAATAAATCTCACATATTTATACCGCCGTCGCCCATATTGGTGTACGGTCGGCCAAGAAAGTGGTCTACCACTTTTGACAAAAGTTTCTGCGAGATGTAACGATCGCTAAGGTTGACTTTTCTATGCACAATTATGTTATGCCAGGGAAAATTGACCTTTGTTGATTCATGACGTTCAAATGAATCTCAACCGTAGGGTGGTAGACCACATATTTGGCTGACCGTACATAGATAAGGCAAGCAAAGTAGAGCAAATACAAAGGAACAAAATACCATATGATTATCATAATAAACGTAATCAAAGATATGTTTCTAATCGTATGATTAAGTGCGTCGCATGACAATACAAGGTAATGACATGAAAATGTCTACTGTTTTATGTAACGACTCCGAATGATCGATGCATGACTCTTGTAATGTAAGATACACTGACGACGACAATAATTTGAAATATATAGCGTATAGGTCGTATAGGTTGTGATTGTTAAGCAACGTGCAGCTCGGCCCCTACTTGGATGGGTGGCCGAAGGTGGCATTTCTGAGTGCTAGCGTGCATCGGAGGGCACGTTAAATTGTCGGTCCCGGTTGTATCAATCGCCAGACCATGTCGCAGGTCTTTGGGCGGTCTAAACACTCCGACACCACGGTTGTCCACTGACCTCGGACTTACTTACTTTACTAATACAATAACGCTGAAAAGGTTTTTGTTTTTTTGTTTGTTTGAACGCGCTCATCTGTGGAACTACTATTGAAATAATGATTTTTGTATTGGAAAGCTACATTCAAGATAAATAAAATAAATATACCTGGACAAATTCACACACGGTTAATTAGACCCAAAGTAAGCTCTAAGCTTGTGTTATGGAATCTAATTAACTGATACTACTACATACATATACATACACAAATACTTTATAAGAATACATATATAATTGACACGCAGACGTGTCGTCGCCCGACACAATAAGCGCTCTCACTGCCACTGTGCCAACGGGCTTGTCAAAAAGATAAAGGTATAATATGTTTTTTTTTATTCCGTAACTAACAAAATAATATAATTTTATAGGAAAAATCAAAGTCGTCTGAGGCGTCTGTCCGCGTCTGTCAGTATGTTTGCACAAATCTCAAAAACTCTAGGCGGATTTTGTTTAACAAAACAGAGTTATTCAAGAAAAATACTTTTGGCTATTTGTTACCCGGAATTCCTTCGGAGGTTAAACTAAACTACTAAACAAGGACCGATAGGCAAAAAATTATATATTGGAATTGGAATGTTCCGTATAATGTTACCCGTAGAAAAGTAATATTCCAAGCCCAGAGTAAATAACGAATGCATACAAACGAAAGTTTAATGATAAAAAAGTTGGCGCGCTATTTCATTTTAGAAGTTATGTCGTGAATAAAAGTGAATATGATACGAAATATATGTACAAAGGTATGGAATTAAAATTTTGCTCTGAATTTATTACTTTGAATGTGAAACTGTAGTTTAAAATAAGAGAAACATGGACCAATCTTTGCCAATTTTCAGACTTTTTAACGATTGGTCGCAATAACCGATTTCTATCAGCAATCTAAGAAAGTAGATAAAGTTTTGACAATGCTGAATAGTTTGAATTTTGTTTGTTTGAACATGATATTCATAGATAATACAAATCCGATTAAATTAATAAATAATAGATAGCCATATTCAACAGGAAGGTTATAGGCTATTTTTCACCCCGACATTCCCATGGGAATAGGCACGACACGTGTAAAACCACGGGGCGTTGCTAGTATGTGAGTAAAAGTCAAAATACGTCTGATTTCCAGTTGGTATTTATCTACACTAATATAATATTATAAAGAGGAAAACTTTGTTTGTTTGGTTGTAATGAATAGGCTCAAAAACTACTGGACCGTTTTTAAACCTTTCACCATTAGAAAGCTACATTATCCACGAGTAACATACGCTATTCTTCATCCCGAAATTCACACAGGAATTGACACAACGCGGGTAAATCCGCGGGGCGCTGCTAGTTTACAAATAAAAATGTTAAATCTTGATTTGCTATTTGAGATTTACGAGATCAGTTATTGGGATGGGCCGTTACATCTACCCAATAGCAATCCTAAGAGTTCACGCCTGAATTTATCTCGAACACGTTCAACGTGGAGTTCCCTGAACGAACGTGCACTGAAACTTATCTCGCGGTTTCTTAGAAAACCCGACTCTATTGTACTTATAAGGAATTCTAAATTAAGACCGCCATACTGTTTTACTGTGAAACGTTAATAGTATTCCAGAATTCAATTATTTTGGAACATTTAAGATTGTGTTTTGATGAAAAGGTACTTGAACTACGCATATTTTTAACTTACTACGTAAAAAGAGTGGTGCTATTTTGACATGTCTGCTTGTGTGTTAGTCATCTTAGCACCCAAACTAATCGGCCGACTTTAATCTAGTATTTATCTAAGTCTAGTATTAATCAAACCTATAGTAAACGTACTCCCACGGGTTTTTTTCGTGTTAGAAAATTTATAAAACAAATAAACAACTTTTTATTTCCCGACGTTTCAAGTAGATTGCACCGCTCGTGGTCGCGGGTGAACACGCGAGAGTTCGTTTACTGTGTTCAAAACGCGTAAGTTTAAAAAGGACTACTAATCAAACCTACCAGTAAACACAACGGAATGTTATATTGCAAACTTAAATCAACAAAGATATTTATTTTTCTGCCATTTAGCAATGCATCAATGCCAATCGATTATCGAGTTTAGGACATTGATGTGTATGTTCACAGTATTGTTATACACTTAACTATGATCACTCGTTATCTGAACATGTTGTCAGAACTTATCGAAGCATGTGGGCAGTCAGTTTATACTATACTCTTTTTATATTATTACTAGCAGCGACCCGCGGTTTTACCCGCGTTGTGTCCCGTGGGAATTTCGGGATTTTTTTTACATAAAAACCTTCCTCTTGAATCACTCTACCTATTACAAAAAACCGCATCAAAATCCGTTGCGTAATTTTAAAGATTTAAGCATACAGACAGACAAACAGTGTGACAGACACGAAAAAGAGACGACTTTATGTTATACTATGTATTATTATAATAAGTATAGTATACATATATATGTCGGAGCGTGGCATCAGTGGCGCCACACCAGATAGCGGATTATAACGTCACTACATTATTTTTAGTCTGTAGAAGTTTAAGAGTAGTTTGTAAATTCAGTTGACTGATGGAATCGGTAGTGTTGTTATTCCGTGACGTGAGTTCTACCTTCGTGGTGTAGTCTGTGGTATGAGAATAGACTATGTTAAGTCTGTGGTGTTACGCACTGTGACAGATGACAGTTGTTCGATAGAGGGATGTGAGCTGGTTTGGTAGTCTGTGGCAGTGAGTGAGTGAGGGAGTCGATGATAAGTAAAGATGGCGTACATTAGCCTGGTCGGGACATTAGACTCCTGTGAGTTATTATTTCAAGATCAAGACCTAAGAATCCTAAGATATCTGATGTGACAGTATAATGCTCGTGCTTATCCTGATGTGACATGTCCCCAATATCAGAAGTGGGGTAAATATCGCTGTTCAGCCTACATCAGAAGTGGGATCAAGATCGCTATTGCCCACCGTGCATCTAGCAGAGAATGATAAAGATCGCTATTGCCCACTGTGCTGAATATCATATCGCCATGGATTGTGTTCAAGATCAACCACGGAGCTAGGCTTATGATAAGATGAAAGAATATTGAGAGCTGCAAGCTGAGCTCGTTAGTGCATGTTATCGACGACGACGGCGACGACGACGGTGACAACGACGACGAGGAGATTGCACTGACCTGTACTATAGTGCGAGATTGAAATTCATGTACCTTCCCCTGGATTATGAAGCTCGTAGTATTCGGAGATATGGCTGAATCATCATTCCGCCAAAAGCGCTACTGTCATCCGCCAAAAGCGCTACTGTCATGCGCTTTACGTAATGTTTATTTTGAAATTGGTTATAAAACTTGGAATGTTCTGTGAGTATAGTTAGTTAGTTTTCTACTCTATTGTGGAGTTAAGAAGGTAATTATGAGCTTCCGAAAGAGTCAAGTGTAATCTTGTACGTAATGTGATATGTTCTAATATGTTTTCTTATTTTCATGTTGGTTCAATGCTGGTAATTATTGTGAGCATTGATAAACCTCGTCCAGGGAAGAACGTGGTTTTCTTCTCAATCCTGTTACCTGAGGGATATGAGGGATTGCGGTATTCCGAATTATTCAAGAATCTATCACGACAAATTCACATTGGATGTTAAATTGGTGATGTATTGCGGTAATGATTGGTTTGTTGGGAAATATCCGGTGAGCTATTTTGTGATATTTGAGTCAGTTAACATTGAGAGTTTTGTAGTGAATCTTAGTACCACTTGATAAAATAGAAAGATTATTGAAAGTATTTTGGATGTTTATCCCGTTGTAAAATATGAGAGTATGAGTAAGGGTTTCTATGTGACTATGTGACTTATTGAGTTCAATGTTCGAACTCGGCGATGTTCGTGGTCTGGATTGACCGTACTGTGGAGTGGTCTGCTGAGACCGTGTGTTGTTGAGCAATGTGATTGCTCATCGGCTGGTTGCCGTGACTAGACGTGACTAGACATGCTTACTGTTACTTACTCATGGCTCATATTGTAATGTGCATTTGAGATTCATAGTCTATTGAAGTTAAAGTTGAAAATGACGTGGTACCTAGTATTCATGTGTTACATAGCATTGATGATTCCCGATTGATAATAATTTTAATTAACTTTTGAATGAAATCAAGAATTTTAAGGAAGAACAAGCTTCTTAATAGTCAGGTTGACCGAGCGAGTGCAAATTACTGTGGCCGCGAGGTTTAGAGGAAAACGAGTGCACAATATAGTGTCATTGACTGGTATAGGAAAATGCCTGAAGGGCAAGTACCCATTGTTAGTGATTCTGAGCCTTGTGAGAATGAACTGTAGTCACTTTTGACTGTGTGGTAACTAGTTGTGCGTGTCCTCTTGAGTCTGGGTGGTCACGGGGATGATCACGGGTGGTCACTGGGATGACCACAGGAGCGGCTGATCACAGGGATGATCAGGGCTAGGCGTGATCACTGGGATGATCACGGGAGTGGCTGATCACAGGGATGATCAGGGCTATGGGTGATCACTGGGATGATCACGGGAGTGACTGATCACAGGGATGATCAGGGCTATGGGTGATCACTGGGATGATCACGGGAGTGGCTGATCACAGGGATGATCAGGGCTATGGGTGATCACTGGGATGATCACGGGAGTGACTGATCACAGGGATGATCAGGGCTATGGGTGATCACTGGGATGATCACGGGAGTGACTGATCACAGGGATGATCAAGGTCATGGGTGATCACTGGGATGATCACGAGAGTGACTGATCACAGGGATGATCAGGGTCATGGATGATCACTGGGATGATCACGAGAGTGACTGATCACAGGGATGATCAGGGTCATGGGTGATCACTGGGATGATCACGAGAGTGACTGATCACAGGGATGATCAGGGTCATGGGTGATCACTGGGATGATCACGGCCAGTCACAGGGATGACTGCGTATTAGGGCTACGGGGATAGCCGGACAATAGAGACACACACACTTGACTTTTACTTTGATTTGAGATTAATTTGATTTTTAATGGGTACTTGCGCCTGACGATGTTCTAGTTCTAATGTTTAGATAAGCAATGTGATTAGGAATATTGAGATAGTTAAATTTGTTCATTGGAAAAGAATAATAGTTTGAGCTTTACTAAGTCTTTCGTTGAAGTAGTTAATTAGGTCAGGAGTGACCGAACGATGGTGATCGTTATACGTTGAAAGCTTTGAACTCTAAACGTACTTGCAAGTATGCACACGATAGATTACGAAAGATGCCAGTAGGTCATGTACCAGTCGAAGTTGATGTTAATAGTGATCCTGATGAGGATAAGTAAACTTGTTTTGGTGGAAACTCGAGTAAGACTCTATCGGCCGTATTGTGTTGGACCGTACCAGAGGTTGTCGTGTAGCCGTAGCTCAGTAGAAATCGGTGTCTACATTGTAGTCCGTCAGTACGCGGTAGCAGGCAACTCTGGCGGAGGTCGGGTTCTGGAGGAACCATTGAGTCCAGGAGTAGACTCGGCGGCTGTGAGAGCAATTGCGATTGCTGGACGGCTCGAGAGCCGTGGAGATATAGGGGCTTACTAGAGTGAAGTTTCGATTTGTGTGGTTAATTAAATTGTGTTAATTTGTTGTTACAAGCGATACATGGCTCTGGTTGATATTGATCGTGTTAGGAAGATGCCTGTGGGGCAGGTAACAGCTGACTCAGACGAAGGTGGAGACAGTGAGGTTGATTAAGTTGTTGATTGTTACTGGTTTTATGTCGGTGGGTCAGTCTGAGACCGCACCAGAGTGCCGTAGCTGTAGCCCGTTAGAAATCGGTGTCTACTACTTGTAGTAGTCCGTGGGTAGGCAGTAGGCGGTAGCTCTGGGTAGTGTGGTCGGGTCTTGCCTGGTAGCGAAGACCGTAGAGTCATGGGACGACTCGGCATTCCGAAATGGAAGTGCATAAAGGGCAAATGCGTTTGCTAAATCTTGTGTTGTGACCACGAATAAAGCTCAGTAGTAAATCAATTGTGTTTAAATTGTTGGTTGTGTGTGAATAATGAACCAGAGTCTGTCACTGTTACTGGCCCCAGGGTTTTGGTAGATGAAACGTTATCATAATTTACTTTGTGATTTCTTACGCTATCTGATCATATTATTAATCTGAATTTGAGTTGTTAGTAATCATAGTTAGTAATTTGAAAGAAAAACTATACAGTTACGAAGTTTCTTTATTTGAGCTGTTTGTAGAAATATGATTGGTCAGAAGTGGCCGAGGCGAACAAATACTCTCGTTGGTTATTTCTGTGCAGGTTAGCCAACACACGAGGACGTGTGCTAGCAGGATGGCCGTGTCGGAGCGTGGCATCAGTGGCGCCACACCAGATAGCGGATTATAACGTCACTACATTATTTTTAGTCTGTAGAAGTTTAAGAGTAGTTTGTAAATTCAGTTGACTGATGGAATCGGTAGTGTTGTTATTCCGTGACGTGAGTTCTACCTTCGTGGTGTAGTCTGTGGTATGAGAATAGACTATGTTAAGTCTGTGGTGTTACGCACTGTGACAGATGACAGTTGTTCGATAGAGGGATGTGAGCTGGTTTGGTAGTCTGTGGCAGTGAGTGAGTGAGGGAGTCGATGATAAGTAAAGATGGCGTACATTAGCCTGGTCGGGACATTAGACTCCTGTGAGTTATTATTTCAAGATCAAGACCTAAGAATCCTAAGATATCTGATGTGACAGTATAATGCTCGTGCTTATCCTGATGTGACATGTCCCCAATATCAGAAGTGGGGTAAATATCGCTGTTCAGCCGACATATAATATAAAAATGAATCGCTGAATCTGTTGCTAAGCGCATAACTTCAGAACGACTGCACCAAATTGAATGATTCTTTTTTTAATGTGTTCCTTTTTGTCAAGACAAGGTTTTTATATATGAAAATGAGTAAAAAGAACTTAAAATTCTCACAGGGGCGCTGCGGGTGAAACCGCGGGGCACAGCTAGTACTAAATATATATAAGAGGTAAAATTTGTGATAGAATTGGGCGATAATAAAGGATTAAATTGGTATACTCAGAGTTATTCATAGTCCACTTAGCACAGTACGACAGTTGAGACAAGAGAGAAAGAGTAAGTATTGAATTGAAAGACAATATCTCGGCATAGACAATTTACATTGTTTGGTTTATACTAGTTCATACTATTTGTAATGTTGCTTGTTTTTATGTTCTATCTAATCCCGGGAATTATCAGGCCGATTCCTATCATTCATTTTGTAATGGATAGCCACATTCAAGGAAGGGTATAGGCTTTTTTCCAACCCGATATTCTCACAGCAACGGTCACAATGCGGGTGAAACCGCGGAGCGATGCTAGTACAAAATAAACATGGCTACGATTTAAACTGCCCACATGCTTCGATAAGTTCTAACCACATGTTTTATGTGTTTTTCATTATTCAAATTTGAAATGAACCTTTGAGCCAAAATTATAAAGCACTAGCAGCGCCCCGCGGTTTTACCCGCGTTGTGCCCGTTCCCGTGGGAATTTCGGGATAAAATGTAGCCTATAGCCTTCCTCGATAAATAGACTATCTAACAGTGAAAGAATTATTCAAATCGGTTCTGTAGTTTCTGAGATTAGCGCGTTTAAACAAACAAACAAACAAACAAAACAAACTCTTCAGCTTTATAATATTAGTTAGTATAGATTTCATCGCAATTGGAGCACAGAAAGTGGGTCTTTAACTTACAAAATTCCTTAACAGACTTCGTAGAAGATGAAACTGAGAAAACGTTCGTAAATGAAAGTCTTCAAACGCAATCCGAAAACGAGGCAACATCAAGTAATGCGGAACTTCAATAAATATAAGTTTCACAGAGCTGTGAATAGGCGGGTTGAATTCCGTTTGTTATAAATCTGGTGAATGTTCGAATGTTGGAACCGTCGAGCCTCCCCTTCCGTAGGCAGAGCAATCCAAGTATTTGTGCTCTTATTAAATGTTCCAACGACTTACTCTGATGTCTTGATAAATGAACGGTTTTATCCAATCGTTTCCTATTCGCAAGGATTTAAAGATAAACCTTTTTGGAAAATGAGCTCAATTTATGCCTATGTGTTCGAAAATTGTGACTAGTTTAGCTTGATTTTTTTTTTAGTAAAAAATGAAGACAAGCAAGCATTAGTAGATAATTTAAAAGTATTCTTCTACACGATCCAAAAATAGCATGTGACCGAAACTTTAAATACATTTGAAAAATGACTTCGTACATTATGTAGAAATGTTGCTAACATGAAATATACAGATGCCAACAATTGCAGTAAAAATAGAGTTTCGCCAATGTAAACAAACAAAGGTCGGACAACTATAAATATTTAAGATGAGAACCAAAGCTTCGGATACCTTACTTCACCGCGTAAATTATAACAGTACATAAATTACACCGAATAAACAGAACCTGACAACTTATAAAGAAACGGGACGCCTAACCTCCCCACACTACGCGGATATAGTTAGTGTTCGTTAGCCGCAGTGTGTTTATAATTAAACATGCGGTATGTAAATGAAGAGAATTCCTATTGCATGATCGATGTCAATGGAATATCGAGTGCAAGGCGCAAGGACGTCGCATACCACGTCCCATGGCCTGTATCGTGAGGCCGACCAGTGGCCGGTGCCGCTGGGTCGATATATTTCTGCGGCGTTTTCGCCATTTGCCATACAACTCCGACCTTATCTAACTACAATGAACGGTTATGTAGGCATAGCTCACGGCGAACGGTCATTAGGAACCGCTAATGACGTATTTGGAGAATCGTTTCGCACGTAGGTGGTCCAACTATATTATGAATCTTCTTCAAGGCTATAAACATTATGTTATGGAAGTGTTATTCTTTTTAGCACTGATCGTAAAACATACGAAAAAACACATGACTAGTATTTAGTGTTTCCATCAAACTCTTCACCGAGCTAACAATATCGTCGATAGGCCAGAAATAGACGCGGTTAATTCGCATGCGGATATCGAAAGTTCAGCAAACAGAGGTCAGTTTGTAAACACGTTTAGTTTTGGAGTCGGCTGACGGTGTGGGTGTGTTGTGATGATACGAGGTGGTGCGATGACGACATGGACCTTTAAGGAGGGGGAGCTGCACCATCAGGCTCTCCTTGTCGGCGCTGGGAGCCGGCGCTGGGCGGTCGGGAGAGAGGGCGGGCGCGGCGGCGGGGGGCGGCGGGCTGCGCGCGTCCCGCGGCGACGGCACCTTCTGCGGCGGCTGGCCCTCCATGCCGGTGCCGGCGAACAACGCAAAACGAAACGCACGGGCGACGTCGGACACACTCTCCGACCGCTTAGTGGTGGCTTGGTTCGCGACCAGGTCCAGGCCCGAGTGGAACGAGGGGGACTTGGGTATACCGAGCGGCGAGACGGCGCGGCGCGGCTTCGTCTCAGCGGCGGTGAACATCGCGCGAGAGGGCGCGCGCGCGGCCGGCCCGGCATGGACCATCGCAGGCGGCGGCCGGCAGCGGCATCCGAGCGGGAGCCCGCGGGCCGGGACCGGTGCGAGCTGCGGGGGCCCCCTCACTGGCACGCGACACGCGACACACTCCGGCACCCACACAGCGCCGCGCGGCGCCGCCCTGCGCGCGCAGCCTCCCACACCCGCGCGCCCCGCACACCCGCGCTCCCCACGCACACCACCCTCCGCTCTATACAACCTCCGCTAGGGTTACCACCTCACACATTGATACCACATTTACATAATAACACATTTATAACAAGCTAGAGTAAACCGCTCCGCTCCTGATACTACGACACTGGCGAAAACCAAATCTAATTACTGCGGAAGTCTTCATGTTATTAAATTAGTCCAGTGTTATCATATCATTCTTGGTAATGAAGACAGTAAAACACTTGATAATTTGACGGAGGTCAAGGGCCACGCCATGAACGTACATCATAACGACATGTCATAATTAACACTCATATGACGTCACACATTCAGATGCTACGCGTACAAAACACCAGTAGCTGACATAGTCAATGCATTACTCAATTATTCAGTTATTTTTAATTGTTTGTCTACCTACTCAGTTCGAGATATTCGTAAGAATTGAATGCGTTTTTAACCATATGTTAACCCAATTGTCGGGGAGAAAAAGCCAGACGTGTCGAGTCGTAAATCGTCCATTGGCAAACGGTTACAGTAACGGGGGCAATTTTCTGAGAAAACAAAAGAAAACAGCCGTCACCGGGGTGCGGCGAGTGCGTTTGTTTGGGTGGTTCTGTGGGGACAGGCGCCCTCGAGACATGGTGGGGCGCTCGCCGCTCCTGTGCCATACCAGACACATTCCACATTCCGACCGCCATCGATCGTTTAATTGACTTCAAAATGTCTGTTACACTTCTCGGAATCCATAGGTTTGGGACGACACTAGCCTCCGTGATCACGGTTCCTGTATGGGGCCCCGATACGTCAAAATATGTAATAGCAACACCTGTAATAAAAGGGAAGTGTAATCCATATAACTAACTATGACCCTATAATGTTCAATGCTTGGTTAAACCAACAAAACCACATCCTCTGTCTTTATTCCGAAAATATTCCTTTTAGCGTAACATCCTTTTTACAAATAAATACCTATAAGTGCTAGATAAATACAAAAACGAAGTCTATTTCGGGATATCGCACACTATCAAGAACATCAGATAAGGTAATTGCGTTATTACTACAATACACTCGAGAGCAAATCTTTAAAAGGACCAAAACATACATAAATGATGGCTTATCGCAATGTCATAAGGATTATCATAATTTCTATCAATGTTGGGAAGATTTTCTTAATTCTCGGTAAATTAATTAAGAAGCTGGTAACTGGTTTCAAGGCCGCGTCGTAATTAAGATAAGACTGGGATAAGTGCAACGCTGATGAAATTAGACGATTAGTGCTCGGATGGGAATGACCCTCAATGTACAAGACAGGGCAATTAATTTAGTTTTAGTAACTGGCGTAGTGTAAACAAGAGAACTTTTCAGACATTTCGTATTTTGATAAGGAGCATAATAAAAAAAAGATTTTTTTTAATTCTTCGCCGAACGTGAATAATATACTCGTAACTGTAGATGAGGTAAACATTGAACGTACTAACGTTTCGGCTGAAGACAGAAAAGGTTTTTACATGTGCAAATTATTAAAATAATATTACCAGGTCAAGGTAATAATAATATTATATTTTGAAGTCTACATTAAAAACTTAGTACTACGATAAAATAAAACAACAGTTAAAATGTCCAAGGACTATACAGTTAGCAAAACTTTGAGATTTCCGACGGGATGACCCAGATCACAAAGGTAAGATCTAGGAATTACACAAGAGGTACCTAAATAGCAAACCCAGTAACCATGCTCATCGTTTTAACGTAATTTTCTCTTCAGAAACTAACATCACAAGAATGCTTGGGATTCCAGTTTTTCATTCAGATTAAACTTTTGGCCCGCAATTAGCATTATATTAGACGTCACAAAACCTTTTACTTTAACAAAATTATGACGTATACGCTTGATGTACTTACACATATCATCATAATTAGCTAGGAGCTGGCAGCATGAAAAGGGTATAACAATAAAGGAACACATAAAATATTAATAACACAGAACTGTTTAATTACAACTTTGTGAACAGTAAGTACATAATGTACGTTCCATAAATGTCACAGTAACCTTTTGGTAAAGAAAGCAATGTAATTGATACTTTTGGATAACAATACACGTGGAACTTTTCCTGTTAACCTCTGACATAATGATGTAGGCGTAACTTGTGAGCAGTTCCAACGAATATTAAGATTGAGACGAAGTTTGTATTGAAGAACACGGTCGGAACGTTTTTAGGTGAGGGTGAGCACACAGATACATTGTAAAAGCGTAGGGTAGATATCAAATATTATAAGGGTCTTTTCTGATAGATCGGTTTGGATCCGAGAGTAAATTTTTCATTGCATTGGCGTGCTCTCCGTGACAGGAGACATGACATGTTAGGATAAATACTGTGCGTAGTTTGGTGACTCGAATTTTGAGTATTCCACCAATTAACATACAGTATCATGTCTTGTCGCTTTCTGTCACTTTGTGCTAGGGTTGTGTGTTGTCTAAACAGACCCATACTTTTCCCCAAATTCCTACAGTAGCGGGTACTATATGGGTGCAATGCGGGCTTGCTTGTCACATACTCGGTAGGCATGTAGTACGTATATCCCCAACACACCCGCTTCATAAAACATTTTTATTGAATCCAACAGACGTGATGCCGTGAAGGATTTCGGGTCATTCGGGCCACAAGATTTATATTCGACACACCGACCTAAATACAGTGTGTTGTGCCTTCTACAGTGTTTATGCGTCAATCGTACATGGAGCTTTATTGTGATTTGCGACCTATAGATCTTCTATTCTTCGCTAAAACTCGAAGACAGATCAGATCGGCTTATTGGAATAACTTTGGCATCTAACTAAAATGCAAATATTTGCGGAAGTTTCGTAACGCCAAGCATTCTCTTCAACTTTTCATTAATTAAAAAGTCAGAGAGAGAGAGTTGTCTTAATATGTATAAATAGCAAAACGATTAAAAACCCTTTGTCTTGGCGCGCATCTTAGCCATGCAGAGGAGGTAATTAAATGCCACAGTAACGGATCCAACGAAGGCGATACCGCAACGCACACCTAATTTCACATATTCCTGAAGGTCGCATTTATAACTGCAGAAGTACAACTGGTACAAATTTTAGTATATTTTATGCAACAATTTCTGTCGCGTACCTACATTTGAATTAAAAGACCAACACCGACCTAAATCAATTTGGCTCAGCGTAAATTGTTTGGCTTCCATTGGGTAAAATATTTTTTTATAACTGCATGGTTGTGAAAATATGGATGACGCCTTAAATTCGAAGAGTTGATTATAATATATTATATCTTATCCTGGCTTACATAAAGCAGTAATATATTATAACGAAACAAAGTGTTCTCCGTGTTTCACCAGTACTCTCAATAGAAGGCGAAAGGATGTTAGATAGAACACGTCTACACGTATTGTCATTTTCTCAGATTTGATGGAGTTGTGCTCATACATTTTAATGATCAGGAAGAAGTATCCTGCATTTACAATATTAGTATAAATATGTTTGATAGCTGGATTAGCGTGAATAAAAGCATTACGCAGTCTGACAAAGATAATAAAATAAGGGCATTCACAGACATAAATTATAAGCTCCATTCATCAATTCATATCCGGACCTCATCGTGTGTGGGTGTTTTAGGCAACCCTCCTCGTTAACCCTGGCTTCGCAGCTATATTTATAATGCAAATACGTCTATTCGTATTAATCAACCTGATTTTCGCATTTTCGTGAAAAGAAAACATTCAAATTGCGTTGTTGGGAAACGGAGTTGAGAAACGGTGAACTTTAAAGTATACGCCATTTGTTTTTAAATTGCTGCTGTTCTATTTTTACACATCTTTGATAATCTTCGTCGTCTTAGAAAAATAATGCCTGTTAGTAATCACTACAGGGCAAAGGACTGTTACTTACTGAAGATATCAGTACAGCGAGAAGGATTATTAGTACCATATGAACTTCTGATAATAAAAATCATACTTTCGTTATAATCTTTTAAAACGGAAGCCAACAATGACATTCTTCAAACTAGCTTCCATACTTTAATCTAACCTATACATATAATACCCAATATCAATCAGAGCATAACACTGCGACATTTCCCCACTATCCAACACTGAACAGAACAGCATCGAGTATGAACCATCATAAATAGGGCAGCGGAATCACATCCATGAATAATATAGAGAGCCTCGCCGGGAATTAGGACACGTCACTCAAGTGGCGCATTCAAGACGACTGTGACGTCAAATGACGTCACTCCACAGGTGATTCTACCTTGGAAGCTTTGAGGATTTGTTGAGAGGAATGAACGGAGCTTTCGTTAAATGCAGTGAGATTGGCAATGGTTTTGTTTTGTACATTTTTGACAGAATTATAAGAATGGGAAGTTATATCCTGTACCTGTACTGATCTACATTTTTATATTGACAGCATTCATTGTTTGGCAAAAGCCTCCACTCGATTTGAGTAAGACGGTGGAAAGTAACGTTTGAAACGAGCGGAAACGGTCCAACACAAAGGGACTTGAAGTAAACGGCGGAGGCGGACACATGCCACCCAATGCAGCGTTTCCACACCCACTTCATCGTAGACTTGGAAACGAAACAATAGAAATATTTAATGGGAGTATTTATAATCGATGTCTCTTTAATCGATGGTTTTATAATATTCGTTTGGGTGGATAATCGATATCTTATTATTAAACATAAGAGCTGGGCTCTGGTCGATGGAGTTCTTCCCACTTTTCTTTATCTTCTGCCATCCTCTTTAGTTGTTCGTACGATATTTGTGAAATCTATATCTACTACATCGATATTGCTTTTAAAGTAACTTTACCTTTTTACCTACGTTGTCCCGGTTCAACCTGCATTATACTGGCTCCTGAGGGAATTTTAATGGATTTTACCCTCCACATTGTACTGATATCTTCCCCAGCAGTGGGACATTACAAGCTAATGCCTGTAATGTCCCACTTTACTTTTGTTTTATTTTATCCGTATGAATATCGGATGATTCCCACTCTATATAATTTGTCAGACAAAACAAATATGTATGTATAAGTAGTATAGGTATATTTTCTTTTCTTTTAAAGATACAGGGATTACTGCTAGTAACAGAGCGAATACTTATCAACGCAACTTTTTACCTGAGAACGGTCGAATCAAAAGAGCACCTAGGTATTATAATTATAATTACCTACAAGGGTGATGGAAACAATGAAACGTGTCGCGACTCAACACGCATCTAAGCAGAGCTTGTTCGTTATACAAGTGATGAGGAAAAAACAAACAATGATAACAGTCTGGTATTTAAAATTACTACGTTTATCTTATAGGTATATAAAATTCTCGTGTCACAGTGTTCGTTCCCGTACTCCTCCGAAACGGCTCGACCGATTCTCATGAAATTTTGTGAGCATATTGAGTAGGTCTGAGAATCGGCCAACATCTATTTTTTATCCCGAAATTCCCGCGGGAACGGGTACAACGCGGGTGAAACCGCGGGGCGCAGCTAGTATTTATATATAAACGTAGTAATTTAAAATCCCAGACGTCTCCGTTTATACGTCCTTTGAGGCTTAGCACGGATTAATGTTCAAGGATAGTGAAATAAGATTGAGAAATTGGTTGTATAGTATTGGAGAAAATTTGCTGTGACAGCAGACAACAAACGAGTGATACTTCGTTAAAATTCTGATTGTATCAGTGCAGTTTTTTTTAGGTACGGAATATGATGACGGTAAGATAGATAATTTGCAAACGTGAACATTATTGATATAAGCTCCTCGAGTAATCACATCAGACATCTGACATGAGCTGATGAATGCAATTTTTTTGGGACCATCGCAACACAGCCGCCTCCAATTGGGCTTTTGTAAAAAAAAATTTTTTGTGATAAATGGAAAGATTATATATTAGTTTTATAACAAAACTATTTTTATTTTATTTTTTTCAAAATAAAAATTAATTTTTGAATCCAGTACCGAAAACACTCGGACAACTCCCGAACAAACCCGAGCGCGGTGTGACGTCATAATGTATAGCCCCATTCGGTTACACGTGTAATAGCCGTAAACGCTGTACGTACTTAGAGCTCCCACACAAAACTGCGATGCGATGCGATGCGAATTCGCATCGTAGAAACTTGCGATGCGAATTTCTACGATGCGATTTAGTGCGGCGAACCGTTTGGTAGGGTGACCATTCAAACTTAAAAAAAATGTTTAAAAATTGATAAAATTTAAATAAAAATCACGTGACTATAAACGCGCCATGATTGGTCACCATAGTTGTGACGTCATAATGTTATAGCTATTTAATAACAGTCCAGCGTTTACGGCTGAAACGGCGGAGTGAAAACTAACATTATGACGTCACACGCGCTCGGGTTTGTACGGGAGCTGTCGGCGTGTCTTCGGTACTGGATTCAAAAATTAATTTTTATTTTGAAATAACTTTTGAATTATTGCGAAAAAAAATAAAATAAAAATAGTTTTGTTATAAAACTAATACTTATATAATCTTTCCATTTATCACAAAAAAATTTTTTTTCAAAAGCCCAATTCCTGTCCTGAAATGTTCTGAAATGGTGTCACCAAGGATGACGTAATATGACAGGAATGTGCGATGCGAAGCAGATCGGAAATTCTTACGATGCGTCGTGCGAATTCGCAGATTTTTGCGATGCGATGCGAATTCGCAGTTTTGTGTGAGAGCCCTTATGGTTAAATAGCTATACATTATCACGTCACAACCACGGTGACCAATTATGGCGCGTTTATAGTCACGTGATTTTTATTCAATTTTTAATTGTTTATAATTAATTGAAAAAATATTTTTTTTAAGTTTTTTGCATTAAATATCAATATTATTAATAATAAAGTTTTAAAATACATAAAAAAAATCATTTTTTTTTTCAAAAGCCCTATTATAAATAAGTTACCTATCCAAGTCCGAGCGTTTGTTAACCATTTACTATCGTTCATTTTAACAACGCCACAAGTTCTAGATTTGGGAAAATCACTAAATAGTATAAAACAAAGTCGCATTCCGCTGTCTGTCTGTCCCTATGAATGCTTAGATCTTTAAAATAACGCAACGGACTGATAGACTGATTCAAGAGGAAGGTTTATTTGTATAAAAATTCTCGAAGTTCTCACGAAAACGGGTACAAAGCGGGTAATACCGCGGGACGCAGCTAGTTGAAAAATAAAACACAGACAAGCGAAACATACACCTATTTCAGTTCAGTAGAGTGGAAACCCTCCCCTGTTCGATAGTAATCCTATCAACTCGAACGGTTAACGATCATTGATCACTAATTACAGGATTATACATAAGTTACATTATAAGTGCTTCGATTGAAATACAATCACAATTAAAACAGCGTACAATTTCATAGCTCATCCTATATTTTACTTTTTATGAAGCATTCATACCAAATTAAAAATCCAAGTAGCGCAATTAACTGAAGCCAGTTTTGTAAACATTGCACCATGCGTCATTGACGTCTTATGTCAAACTGAATTGAGACGTCATTTGGATGTTTTGTGCGGGTGATTTGTTTGTAATATAGATCATATGTATATATGTAACATGTATAGATCACTCACGCGACATGTTTAGATCACAGGAAGTGGACGTAATTTTGCATGCCTCACTGTATCTTCGCAGCGCTCAGTCATAACTTTTATTAGGTCTTAACAACTATGTAGTCAGATAATTTTGGTTCTCGCATAATTTGATCATTAAAGGAATACAATTTTTTATTTAATTAAAATACTTATTAGATTTTTTTACCGGATTTGTAATTCAGATCTCGATTACACATTGACAAGAAAAATAATATTTCATTTTTTTCTTTTTTATTCATTATAATTAGTTATCGTAGATATTTCAATATTTAGGGGAAATATATGTAAATAGAACTTGAATAAACTTGATCATTATTTCAGCAATTCCAAGTATAAATTAATCTGATTATTAGTTAATAAATTCTTGGACCGAGATTTTAGATGAAACAATTAAAATTAAAATTAAAATAACAAATTTTATAAAGACGATTTTTTCCTACTCAATATAACAAATGTATGGGCACGACCCTAGCACCATCTATTGGGTCGCGGGTGGAACCTTCGCTTGGAACAGTTAGTGCTTTAATAACGTTGTGTGTAATTAACCTACAGTGAGGAGGAAAATGCCATTAACATAATCGAAAAAGCAAAAGTCAATCTTAACATAGTATGGAATTAAATACGCATCCGCGTCTCTCCGAGTCATCCGAGTATGTTGCGGCTAAATTCAAAACAGCTGATTGCTATCTCATGAGATTTTCACCAGCAAACAGAGAATTTCAAGAGGACGGTTTTAGGCTACTTTATCCCAGAATAACTAGAGGAACCTAAAGCTATCTTGGTCAAACGAAGCGCAGGGAGGGTGTCCTCTGTGGGTGGGTCTGTAGTCTTTACTTATATTATTATAAAGAGTTAAAGTTTCTAATGTTGTTTGTTTGTAAGGGCTAATCTCAGAAACGACCAATCCGATTGGAATAATTCTTTTTGTAATAGCCAGCAGCATTTAACGGTTATAGACTATTTTTCATCCCCAAATTCTCACGGGAACGGGCACAACGCGAGTAAAAACGGAAGGCGCTGCTAGTTTAGTATAAAATAGTAGTAAGTCTAACGGTACGCGTACACCGAATCCGTCATCGGCCGAAGTATGCTCGGGCGTCATCGGCCGAACTCGGCCGATCAAATCAAACGTAAGTAAATGGAAGAGAGCGCATACACTGCTAATCGGACGACGTCGGTAGTAGCAGTGTATGCGCTCTCTTCCATTTACTTACGTTTGATTTGATCGGCCGAGTTCGGCCGATGACGCCCGAGCATACTTCGGCCGATGACGGATTCGGTGTACGCGTACCGTAAGAGTATACCAAACCGAAAGACAATCCTAACATAAATGCGAAAGTAACTCTGTCTGTCTGTCTGTCTGTTACGCTTTCACGCCAAAACTACTGAACCGATTTGAATAAAATTTGGTACACAGTTAGTCCGGAGCTTGAGAAGGGACATAGACTACTTTTTATATCGAAATACCCGCGTGAACGGGTACAACGCGGGTGTAACCGCGGGACGCGGCTAGTAAAGAATATTTGCTAGACCGGGAAACAAGTAAACCTCAATCGATTAATCGTAATCCCGTGGCAGTGGGTGTCTAGTTTGACCGCAAGGGCAAGGCCATTGGTCGAACGAAAACACTTTCATTTCGCATCTGTATTCGTTTCTATTTCCAAAGCCATCGAAGTGCTAATGTGAAAATGTATTAGCATGTTCGTGAATACTATTAAACATACACAGAATACGTATTTAAATATGTTATGTCGGTTAATCATATTAAATGATTCCGGAGAAGACTGGTTGGATTGGGTAAGAATACAGCGGTTTGATTCGAAAAGTTTTGTTAAAGATTAACAGTGGAAAAAGGAAGTATACCTTCATACATTGTGATGTTGTATGTTATAGTTGCAGACGATAGTTGGAGGAAATGAAAGGATGTTCTCATTTAAACTTGAGGTCCTAAACATCCAAATGTATCGCGCAAGTAAGGTTTAACAAACCAGTCCGTGTTTATTTGTTCTTGATATTTTGCCATAATAATATTCTTTATATTCTCATCGTTATGTAGTATATATTGAAGGTTTGAAGACAACAAATATAAGACATTATATATTAGACAAACCAGCGTTTTTTTGTCAACACCCAACAGTTTCAGGAGCGTTTTCAGCTAACAACTGTTCACTTTGTTCATTGAAATGTTTTAAATAGGTCAAGCATATACATTTTCTTCAAACTGTTCCTATTTTTTGGGGCCATAACACCCCGTAACACCCCGAGTGTTACATACGCTATTTTGCCCTCTATTCGTCCGTTAACCGCATAGACGTTTTACAGACTCGACATAGACACAGTAGATAAAACTTTTTATCTACTGGTTTCTTTCGTTTAAGCGAACACTAATAATTTTGTCCACGGTTCCCGTAAAGGGGCCGAAACGTCAGATAAAATCTATAGAAATAAAATTGCATCATCGAAATGTTTTTACGCGCATAACTTTCAACGACACCAAATTAGACAAATCTTTATTTAAATGTTTGTTATTGTCAGGAAAAAGTTTTTATAAAAAAATATATGAAAAATAATGTGGCGTATGAAGTTCGGCGGGTCAGCTAAAGTAAGATAAAAACGAAGTGTATTCTTTTGTATCCGTACTTTCAATTCTTTTTCAAAATCAATTCTCTTTAAAGGCCTTATCTAACTTTACCTTTAATAGGCGGTAGTTTGACGAGCTCCTGGTTGTGGTTGTGCACGTTGAACCTGCTGGAGCCGTGGCGGCGGGGCTGGCCGTTCCAGCCGGGGGGCCGGGGCCCGTCCGCCGAGCGGGGCACTATGGCGGCGGGGGGCGGGGGGCCCGACGTCAGGGACTGTTTTTCGGGACGATTCTGGTGACAAATGAAAGATAATTAGTGCGGTTTTATGATGTATGGTTCATTTTAAGGGGTTAAGTGAAGACTGAAAGATTGCCTATAAATATCTGAAGTTCCTATTTAAAGTGATTCTATGATCCTTGGCAGTTTAATTCCTTATTGTAGTGCATAACATAAAACTGCCTGATGTGTTGAATATTTATTTATGACACGACACGGTATCGCGATTCGATACCAGAAATGAATCACATTGTCCAAGAGTTAAAATTCCTTTTCTGTGTTCCGATGTAAAGTAAAATAATTAGCCGATAGCCGACAATGCTCTAAGTAGTAATAGACAAAGGCCTCTCGACGTCACATATTAGATGGATCACAAAATAATCATACATTCACAACAAAACCAATCAATTTACACCAAACCAGAAACTAATTACGATCGTTTCAAGACGTTACCCATCTCTACATTATACCCATTTCATTCAATAGATCCAATACAATATTCCCAGAGCATTTCCCAGTAAACTAGTAACTGGAACTCTGGAGATAGGTTCACGCTCACACGTATAATTGCTCCCGAGATGGGAAACGTGCAATCTTTAGCGATATAATTGTTAGGATTGGTTAAGATATATTGCCTTGAGTGAGATATATTTAGACTTGGAATTGTGTTAAATAGCGCAAATGGAAAATGCAGTTGAAGTATGCGTAGGTACGTAGTTTCATGTCTTCAATTGTTATCAAGATACTTTAAATAAATAAATATTTTGCAGAACATATTCATGTAGAAATTGATACATTTAGTTCAACTTAAGACCCTAAAAGGTTAAGTGCAGTAGTTCAAAAAAGATTAAGTAATTTCGAATTTTATTGGTCAGTGCTCAACCTAATATTTACAGTTTTATTCCTCTCTAAGTAAGAAACAGTCAAAATCTACAATCCAACACTAAAACTCAGTGTGAAAACAGATCAGTCAGACGGAGTCGCTTTCGCATCCATATTAGTATGGATAGATGAACCTAATCAGGTTTGAGACAGGTCATCGCTACAAATGCATAATACAAACAGTACATAGTAATTGTCATGTAAACAGAGATTATTTTTGTACTGTTAGCAGAAACATGTTCTTCACTAGGAAACTGCTACTAATCTATGTTTTCTATACTTATTAGATGCGCCCTGCGGTTTTACCTGCGTTGTTCCCGTTCCCGTGGGAGTTCCGGGATGAAAAATAGCTTAAATCCTTCCCGTTGAATGTGGCTATCCATTACAAAAATAATTATACAAATGGGACTGGTAATTCCTGAGATTAGCGCGTTCAAACAAACAAAACATCAAACTCTTCAGCTTAATAAGTATAGTAGATATAATAAAACTGAAGAGTTTGTTTGTTTGAACGCGCTTATTTGTAAAACTATCAGTCGCATGTGAAAAAATATTGATGTATAAGATAGCCAAATTCAAGAGGAAGGTTACATGCTACTTTTCATTCCGATTTTTTTGCGAAAACAATGTGGTAAAACCGCGTAGCGCTACTAGTTAAGCTATAAATACGGACCCAAAACTCATTAAATCACAATCCGCTAATTGATATAATAAACCATCGATTCTTGATAAAAACATAGATGGGAACGAAGGTTCAAGAACAATGGTTGTTGAATATTAACTCATTTGTATTCGAACGTTCAAGTAAACAAGTCACCGTGAATCGAGATGTGCATCAAACCGCACAAACGAACCATGTACTCGTAGTACATGCATTATTTATTATTTGTCAAGAAAAATGTATAAAAGAACAAAAGAATATATAAAGCGGGTAACTACGGCGAGGCAAATCATATTACATTGGGTTCATTGGCTTTTAATTTGAGATTGAGAGACGACAATGGTTGTAGACATATCTGATACTCGCCTTAGTATTTTTTCTATACGTATTTGTATCAATTTTAAGGCACATGTTATGTTACTGAGACAACTCATTTAGGTTCCATTATTTAAAATACTGAAAGTGGCAAGATAAACCCGAAAAAGTCGCCGTCAAAGTATGTGGGTATTGCTTAGTCATAAGCTTTTGGGGTAAACAAAATCTTTAATTACAGTTAATCATTTAACCCACCTTAAAAACCCTTATAATTGAAATTTCTGGTAACCAAAGCATTTTAGCAAAACATAAATATGGAATGAAAACGTTGCGGTACGATCGCATTATTTCTTATTACAATACGAAAAGGTCGGCTCTAAAACGTAGGTTAGATGGCAAACCAAGCCAACCCTAGTTTACATTATTTTTCTTTTTATGAGTCCAAAGTTTTATGTAAACTTATATAAGCCGCTTTCCAGCTATCAACCAATTTCTTCTGAAGACAATAAAGGTTTAGTGATTTAATTCCGTTCTTACCCCATCACTAAAACTTTTTCCACTATAGAAGGAATTGTTTTAGTTGAGAAATCGGCCAGTTTACATTTTAGGACTAGTGTGAAGAAATACATTCTACATTAGTAGTCCCAAGGTAGAGATAGTGGGTGAATTAGTACTCTACCATTGGTGTAGCAATCTGAATAAGCATAGCGAAGGTAAACTGTAGCCAAAATCCAAAATCTGCTGATATATATTATATAGGATTCATCACATTTGGATACTTAGCGATAGAAGTCCTAAAATAAAGTGTTTCTTTTGTACGGGGTTCTTTTACTCCTTCGTATGCGTTGTTCAATGCAGCTTTTAGGGTTATATTGATATCTTCTTCTTGATCGAGTGGATGGTCAACTTGACCAATCCTGGTGTCAGAGTTATTGAGCCGCCAAAGGCCTCTGACATGGCTCATGTAACGACTACTATCCGTAGAAAGTAACCGGGACCGGCGGCTTAACGTGCCCTCCGAAGCACGGAACCATCTTACTTTTCGGGCAGTCCGGTGATTCAGCTTGCAATGCCCTAACCAAACTGAGGGCAGTCTCGCAAAGAGATTTTTGTGAGATATTGTCCCCACCACCGGGAATCGAACCCGCGAACCTCCGGATCGTGAGCCGAGCGCTCAAACCACAAGATACGGAGGATGTTATATTGATATCAGGTCAGAAAAGTCTGATGGGTCTCTTGTTCAGGCAGGCTTTTAAATATAAAACAGACAAAAAGAGGTAGCATAATTTTTATTCCTACCAATAACTTCAACTAAACTGGTTTCATATACAAATATCGACCGATCATGCCCTGGACGAAATGTTTTGAATTGTTTATTTTAATGAACCCGGTCGAATGTCAAGGTTTGGTTTTTCATTATGAACTCTTGCTGTAAGTAATCAATAGTCGTTGTTCTGATTACACTGGTATTGCCAGGTTTGGGAGGTTTTATAACTTCTAAAATGTATTAAGTAAGTTAGAGTAAGTTAGTGGCCAACTCTGGTGTCGGAGTTTTAAGAATGAACTGAAAAATATCTGCAATGCTTTCTGTGAGTTTAAAAGCGAAAAGATCGGTTACAGTTTCATTTAAGAAAGGGATACTAAATATCCATACTGATAAAAATCATCCCAACGTTTTATATTTCATATTTAGCCCCTGGTCACACAAATGACTATTTCTCGGGAACAGTTATGGCAAGGTTCTTTTATGGACCATCACAATTCACTGCCCTACTTTTCTAGGTGGAAGATTTTAGGACTATGTCTGATGGTGCGATAAATTGCACTACTTTATGACTGCATTATTAATTTCAGATAGAAACATGAGAACCACCAGCAATATCGACTAATAATTACGTTAAGGATTTTAGAAAAAAAAATGGAAATTGGCAAGTCATTCCAACTTCCAATAATATCCATTTTGCATGTAGCTTTTTCTAACATTGACGTTTTATTGTCATCATACGCCACGAGCGCAAACAGTAATACAAAGCAAAAACAACATAATCTGCCAACAGCTAATTAGTACAGAACACCGTATTTTATCTTCACCTTCAAAGCCCTTGTTACATAACAACTCCTTAGCATGAACAAATCCACTAAACACAAATGGTAAACATTACTTCAAATTAATTTGCTTTCATTAGCGGTTCACTTTTACACTGCACTAATCAAATGCAAGCATGAGATGTTAATGTTTGCACAAGTGGTAAAAATATTGCTAAGAATCGGCAAAATGTGCATGCAGGTGTTTGTGAGAATGTATTTATGTATGTTTGTTACTCTTTCACGCAAAAACTACTCAATGGATTTGATTAGAGAATAACACTTGGGATAAATTGTATTTAAATATCCCACGGGTACAATGCGGGTAAGTTCGCGAGGCACTACTAGTTATGAAAAAGTAAAGCTTCGCTTTGTCATTTGCCAAGGGAGAGCTCATTGATATATCAGTACAGAAATCAATATTATGGCTCTGAGAATATTGATAGTCCCATCATACGTTTTCAAAAGTAACAGCGTAACCTTTATTCATTTTCTAAACAAAATATACGGACTTACAACATAACATATTATTTCCTAGTTAATAAATAAATAATAGGCAATTCCTTAAACAAAATGAATGCAAATATTTGTTTATTTATAAACGCATGTAAATAAATTACTACGCTTGACTAAAGCGTGAAGGACGCCGAGTTATGCGTGTAACGTGATTTATTTGAGCGAATGGCCAACGAACTTGGTTAAACATAGTTAGCGCTAGTAAGACCGCTTTTGCCCAGTTAACTATTAACTAGCCGTACCCCGCAGTTTTACCTGCGTTTTGCCCGTCCCTGAGGGAATTTCGGGATAAAACATGGTCTGTAACCTTCCTCTTGATGCAGCTACGAACACAAAAATATTTGAATCCGACAGGTAATTCCCGAGACTAGCCCGAACATACAAACAAACTTACAAATTTTGCCTTTTATAATATTGGGATAGATTTATAAAGAGTATTAGGCTGTAATATTCCACTGTCGGGCAAAATACCAACGATACAAATACCTTCGGGTACAATAACAACGAAGGTGAAACTCCGTCACATGCCACTCCCTTAATAAAATTTCAATTTAAACTGTAGGTACATAAAACATTTCGTTGAAATGTTCCCACTTTACTGTAACGACACAGAAAATATGAGACTCAGAAAGAAAACTACAGCAAATTATGATATTGAAAACGGTTAACCTATTGAATATATAAAACATACAATAAGAAAAAAAGTTATTGAAATGAGAACATCACCGCTTGAAAAAAGAATTAAAAATGTCGAAGCAATACGTTACAATAAAGATTATGAAGGTAATAATAGAGCATGTTAGGTGCCGTTCTCTGTATGTAAAACAAATGGTCTCGGCCTAGAGGAGGGAACCGTTAACTCGGTCTTGATATGTGCGAGCGCAATCATGTAACATTCGATCGAGCGACGACGACCAGCGGCGAATTAATCCGTTCATTCATATCCACTTAACTCTGCCGTTGACTCTTATTTGTAAATGTATTGTGGATTCGTACTCAATAAAACTCTGAACAGGCCGAACAGTGTAGAACTGTTGCATTTTAATCAATTCAGATATTGTGATTTATCAGCCAATATTTTGATACCCAAAACCTATCCATATTTTATTGATGTTCTACGTTCAGTTGTTTGTGCTTAAGGTTGATCTTTGGGTCTGAGCCTCTTTACATCACTACTTAGTATAAAACAAAGTCGCTTTCCGCTGTCTGTCTGTCTGTCCCTATGTAGGCTTAGATCTTAAAAACTACTGCACAGATTTTGATGCGGTTTATTTAAATAGATAGAATAATTCAAGAGGAAGGTTTATATGTATAAATCCGGAAATTTTCCACGGGAACGGGCACAACGCGGGTCAACCGCGGGGCGCTGCTAGTTACATCTAATTGTATTTAGTGTCTGTACTAGTGTCCATTATTTTGCAGCTTTTAATTAAACCAATTCAATACCTCAATGCCTCCAATACCCTTGCCAACAGCTTCAATTTCCCTACGTTTGTATCATCACTAACGTCAAAGAACTCTATGAATGCTGCTCGTCACGTATAATGACTAAACCGGACTACGGAAGTGACTCTGAGATTAATAGCTTTATCAGTTCTTTGAGACACCTACACCGAGGAAGAATTGCTGTGACCCCGAAGCTAGCATTAATTACGATTAATATTTATCACAGTAACGGCACTTGGGATTGTCATAGATTTATAATCTTTATTATAGTCGTTGTACTTGGTGAAAACGGTTCAATGATATTGTTGGATGGAGATTTCTGAATTATTGGTTTTCAGAAAAAAAAAGCAAAAATATACATATCACAAACATAAAGATAATAGTAATAAGAATATTACATATAACATTATATATGCATACGTTTGTGAGGATGTTTAGGTAATTTATGTTTCGTATTCCTTTTCGCTAAAACGACTAAGTAGATTTTGATAAAAATTACAAAAATATTTTGGTTGGGAACAAAAGTATTTTTATTCCAGAAATCGTAAAAGTACGTATAAGTACAACAGGGGTTTCATCGAGACTGGTTTTAATAGTATCGGTAAAACTTTCCCAAACTCACCAAAACTGAATTTTGGTTCTTCCGTCTTCTAAACATAGAGGACAAAGAATGTGTGGCCATATTGGCCGTGGTGGCAGCCGACATCAGCATGGTAGTCCATCCAATAACACTACAACACCACTAGTTCATCCTATAGAACACACTGCTTCAACAGACAACGATTTCACTTCACATTCACAATATTTAATTCACATCTCACTAAAAATTATTTTTCACAAGAAAATCCAGTCACAATTTCACAAATGTATGCTTTAACTGCTGGTGAATATTTCTCCTGTAAATCGATGTTAAAGAAATGTTTAATAGTACTAATTCGAACCGAAACAATGTCTGCTCCGTAATGAATGACGAAAACAATAAAGATTTAGTGAACTGTTTTGCGGCACCAACTTGAGAATTGGAGTGTTCAACTGTTGACATGCATACGGTACCGACGCTGACTATCGTTCACTTTAGTCAAAATTCGTACTTTCACTAGACTAGCAATCTTCTATAGAACTTAAAGTAACGGCCTATAACATTTGCAATTACTACAGGGCAAAGGCCTCTTGCTCACTCACCATGTCTTACAAACTTTAATTGGATATTTAATTTACTGGAATATCGATAAATAAGCGAAAGCCCAATCAAAAGCTACCTATTTAGACCGAAATACCTTAACTTTGAACACGAAGCAAAATAAAATTTTAACGTTGGGAGCACCTATAAAATGCAAATCACTCTATTAAAATCAATAAATCACACACTTAACGATCGGACGATTTTCGGAAAAAGTATGAAATATAAAAAACCTGCTCTAGCACATATTAATTCGTTGACCTACATTAAATGTTTAACTTTTTTACAAAAAACTTTTACTGACACCGATTCTCAAATCCGAGATTACGCGCGATCCAATCTGTTCAACTCCAGAATGACATCACTGGCCTAAAACAATCTAAAATTGAATTATGGTGTAATTAACCGACCGGGTATAACGCTGTTTACTTTCTACACAGTATTTATTGCACTGTTATTATCCGCCACAATCTCGTTACAAACGGTTACCATTTTTCGCATGTTTTTTGCGAAGTTTTCGTTCATGTAACGTCGGAAAAAACTTAACAACCATACGTAACGTAACTAGAACACTTGTTTTACTCAAAAACGTTATTTAAAATACTATTAGAACCTTATATAAAAGATCAGGTGTTTACCAAAAACAATTTATAATATTATCATCCTTTGAAAAGGTAATAAAATAAAATCGGCGCGTGTACTTTTGTCGAAATCGAACCACGACTGAATAGTTAGTGGCGCGTCTCTAGAATCGGATTTCTAAATAGTATTGTCGAATTGCAAACAATTTCCTACAATTATACAGAAAATTGCAACAACAAAGCGAAAATGGTGTTACGTTTTTATTACAAACATGGCCTTGTCGATGTACTAAGTTAATTATTCATTAATCGTAATCGACGATCGATAGTTAGGTGGCGCGGAGTTTTTTCAACAATTTCAAAAATATTGAGAAGGAAAACCTGTTGGCACAAACACTAACAACAATCACAAAAACAATGTGTTTTCCAGTTTCACCTCTAGCACCGTCGCAAAAAAACATAAACTACTGTGACATTAACAATTAAATGTTCTATTGAAATTGCCTTATCAGAAGAATGTTATCGTTGGCAAATAAGTTACGAGAAAACCAAGAGATTGCGTCTTGATTGAGTACGAAAACAACACTGATATGAAGAGATGAGTTTTACAATGATACAGTGTTGGATCCAGATGATACAGCATCCGGGAACCGCATGCACTATAAAAATTATGTTTTAAAATAATGTAAACGGTGCACGGACCGTAAACGCCGTCCGCCCACGGCTCGCAAACCAAACAAACCGAGCCAGGAACTATTTATTTCTAAATTATCCAAGAAAACAACGTGACTACCGTCGAGATTTAGACTTTTGCGCAAAGTTTGCCTGTAAAATTTATTATGTATATTTTTTTGGGGTAACTGTTTTTAGGTGCATGTTTTAATCTGAGAAACTTATAAGCACAGACTGGTCATTATTGACTTACTTTACTCGAAAGGTAAATAATGAACTTACTAGTTCAATTATAATGGCAAAGGGAAGCCTAGATTTGCATTATGATCAATAGAGCTACATTATCAACACATAATATAATCTTATTTAAATATAACTTTTATTATAACATCTATTCATAACCAAATAATATTATTGTATTACTCAGTTAACTGCTAATATTATATGATTATTAGTGATTCCAGTTCAGAAACTAAGCAGTTATTAATAACTCCTTGATTGCTACTTGTGGTATCCTAGATAACCGTTGATTTGATTCTCTATCAAATACTACTTAAGCATGAAAGTATCACATTAATGGGCTATTAGTCGGCAAGTCGCTATAGCTTTTCGTTTAACAAGAGCATCCTACAATAAATGCGAGAGTATGTGACGATGTATGCGTATTGGTGCTCTTTCACGCAAAAACTATTGAACGGATTTGGATGAAACTTAACAGCGATATAGGTTATACATTAGAATAAGACATGGGATACATTTTATCCCGAAATTCCCTCGGAAACAATACGGGTAAAACCAAGGGGCGCAGCTAGTTTAGTTATGGTTCTTTGAGTATATTTGAGACTAGCAGTGCCCCGCGGTTTTACCCGCGTTGTGCCCGTTCCCATGGGAATTTCGGGATGAAAAATAGCCTATAACCTTCCCGTTGAATGTGGCTATCTATTACAAAAAGATTTATTCAAATCGGACTGGTAATTCCCGAGATTAGCTCGAACATACAAACAAACAGACAAACTTACTTTACCTCTTTATAATATTAGTATAGATATTCAAGAGGAAGTAAAAGATAATTTATAAAGTTACGGTGTGCAGTAAAGAGGGCACATCGGAGTTAACTGTAACTAACGACGGTTCTCCAAGTGATGAATGGAGTGCGGAGGACGAGACAGATTCAAATCTGCCTACTTTAAAACAATAACCATGACTTTTAACTATAACACTAATTTAATTAACGCGGAACTAAGTGTGTTTGTTTTCTGTTTCTGTCGTGAATGTTGGGACGGATCGACGGGGTTTTACTGACAGTATTGAGTTAAATGTACTGATACCTTCAGTAGGAAGAAGTCTTTGCCCTGCAGTGGGACATTACGAGACAACTTGATGACTTTATGAAGTACATAACTTCTGGAAACCGTCGTCGTTGTTATTGTAAACTTTTACTCGTAACAATGAATAATATTATAATTAAAATAGTAATTAACTATGTACACGAAATTGAGTTTTGATACTTACATTAAAAAGTTGTCAACTACAAGTGAAAGTAGTTTTGGGTTGGGCCCAATGAAATGCAATGAATGCACAAAAAGGAACACACATTGGTATTTGGTACCACGCTTATCGTACCACTGATAACTAACTATTTTACAAGTAAATATAACAAAGGCGTTATATTGAAACCAATCTACTTGTAACTTCATGTATGATTAACTCCCAGTAGATATTACCTTAGACCTATCAAAAAATTGTTCACGATTTTATGCTCAGTAAAATAGGCTTGCCGTATTAAATCCCACTGCAATACATAGGTATACTAGCAGCGCCCCGCGGTTTTACCCGCGTTGTGCCCGTTCCCGTGTGAATTTCGGAAATTTTTATACTTATAAACCTTCCTCTTGAATCACTCTATCTACTTAAAAAATTGCATCAAAATCTAAGCATAGGTACATAAGGACAGAAAGACAGCGGAAAGCGAATTTGTTATATACTATGTAGTGATGCACCCCTCTTTAACTACGAGTAATTGATGTTATTCATAACTTGTGCTGCTAATACGTATGTGGTTTTGTTTCACTAGTGCTCGTGGCTCATTTTGTTTAAGAATATATCTCATCGGGCATTGCTTTGATAGGTGATGGCCGATTGCTATTGGTCCCGGTGTTACGATTCGATAGACCATGTCGAAAGTCCTTAACGTTGTCTAAAATTCCGCTTGGCCACTAACTCACTTAGAATACGGTACAGCCCGTGCGATCTGCCGAGAGATCAAAAGTCCATCAAAAGGTAGGCGGCAGATGATAGGCCAGCCAGGTTACGAGTCACTTTGAAGCCGGTAAAACCTAAGAATGCTAGTTATAACATAAATTAGACTGAAAGTGTTAAGTGTCATAACAAAAACCTTATAAGTAAAACCTGTTCATTAGAGACAATGATGTGTTATTTCTGGAAGTGATGTCAGAGGTGCCAAACAAGCCATGGGAAGGCTTCTATTTGATCAATTGATTGTTCGACGGGCAAATGAGCCCGAAATAGATGGATTAATTGTGGTTTGGACACGGGTCTTGGTAGGGGGCAGATAATATGGATGCATTGTCTATCAGCTATCTATTAGGGATGTTTGTTTGTAGAGTTAATAAGGTAATATCGAAGAGATAATGAAAGTATTCCAAGACTGCATAAAATAAAAGTTTTTGGGTTGTCTGAAGTAAATTTCTAATATATAGTGTGTGTTTGGACGCACTTATCTGAAAAACTAGCAATCCGATTTGAATAATCATTTTTGTAATGGATAGCCACATTCAATGGGAAAGTTATAGGCTATTTTTCATTCCGAAATTAGTAAAAAGTAGATCATTCTGAAATTAGTACAAAGAAGAGGATAAAAAATCAGTGATGGATTCAGGGGTGAAACTTAAGTCCCCAAAATCATCTGTCCTAGCATTATGACCTGTTTCCCCCGACCCTGCTCTAAACACCGCTCCCACAAACCAAATCCTGGATCCACCTGGATAACTGTAGTAAGTTAAAATATGTCATTGAGATAATGTTGTATTAAAATTGAGAAAGTGTAAAGCCAAAGAATAAAATTTCTTGTCAGTCAGGTCATAGGCTTAAACCCGCATAAGTTACAAGCCGACTTACTTTTGTGTTTACAGCACCAAGTTAGTAGGAATGGATTTATTCATATGTTTTCCACTCAACGTGAGACTGGTATTTTATATTTATAATGCTTTCACTATCATTTTATGTTACGGTCTACTATTGATGCCACTTCAAATGTAGTCAGTTGATCTCTGACCTTGAGCAGGAACTCTATGGGGAGTATTTTAAAAAACTAACACTAATATGTTTTATAAATAAATAAATAAATAAATATACCCGGACAAATTCACACACGGTTAATTAGACCCAAAGTAAGCTCTAAGCTTGTGTTATGGAATCTAATTCACTGATACTATTACTTATAAATACACAAATACTTTATAAGAATATATAATTGACACCCAGACATTGTCGCCAACAACTATATCTGCACATATTGTTGACTCCGGGCGGGAATCGAACCCGCAACCCCCGACACAGTAAGCGCTCTCACTGCTACTGTGCCAACGGGCTTGTCAAAAACAAATATATAAAAAAATTACTACAACAGAACTGAAAAATGTACAGCATTTTGGCTATACATTTTAATAAAATAAATGTTTTTGTCAATAAATTAAAATGAAAACCTCCTACTTCGGTTTTAGAATTTGGTTAATTAAATTAGTTAGTTACTAATTAGTTAAGTCGACAACTATTTGACCCATACCAACCCTAGCGTGTCCAGAGACAGAGAATTTTTCTGCATATAGCCTTCTAACATTGTAAAGCTATTAAGTTTCACCCACATTGTACCCGTTCCCTTGGGAATTTCGGGATAAAATATATCCCATGTGTTATTCTGATGTATAACCTATATTACTATTAAGTTTCATCCAAATCCATTCAGTAGTTTTTGCAAGAGCAACAAACATAAATTCTATACATCCATTGTCACAAACTTTTGCATTTATAACATTATTATGATAGGGAGTAGGATAATATAAAAAATACCAATTCAGAGAATACCCCATTCTAAATCACTTAAAAAACAAGTATAAGTATAGAATATGGTTCTGAGTAGGATATATATCAAATATCATGTCAATGTAATTGTTATTCCTCGTGTGTGTGTATAATGTGATTCAACACTACAATGTTTAATTTAATTAGTTATCAGCTGTTTCTCAATTGTTATATGAATGAAGTAATATATGAATATTGGTTTTAGGTAGCTATAATTGAAATGTAAATATTGGCAAAATTTAATTAAGCATTATTTATTAATTTGGGTAGCCTAAGAAAATTTATATACTATACTAGCTGTGCCCCGCGGTTTCACCCGCAGCGGCCCCCTTCCCAGGGGAATTTTGAGATTTTTATTCCTTATTTTTCTCATATAAAAACCTTGTCCTGACAATAAGGAACACATTAAAAAAAGAATCATCCAATTTGGTGCAGTCGTTCTGAAGTTATGCGCTTAGCAACAGATTCAGAGATTCATTTTTATATTCTAGATAATATGTAGTATATCACTGTACTAGTGGTGCCCCGCGGTTTTACCCGATCCCGTGGGAATTTCGTGATAAGTAATAGCCTATTTATTTTTGGCCTTAAAATCCATTTAGACAATTCAATTAGGCACATCTTTATGCATTTAAAAAAGAACTCCATTCGTCTGTCTGTTTGTTCAGTACACTTTCATCCCCTAATTATAAATCCTAATATAAATATATACTTGAACTGAATTACTGGACCAATTTTAAGAAACTTCATACAAAGAAAATAATAAGTCACAGGAGAGGACCGATTGGGGATCTATGGCTACTTTATAGATTGATATTCCTACACTTTATTTTAGTTTCTAAATGATTCTGTTCACATTAGTTTGTCAAATCTCATTTGGTAATAAAGAGAAGATAATGAGCTAATGTAACTTCTGAATAAATTTAATAAGTTTAAAAGTTTAAAAAACATTAATTCAGACATAATTCATAAACACAGTTCAAGTTTTAATAAGTTTTACCATTCCTAGGACGACTTTGATATTTGTTAGAAAATAATGTGCTGAATATTTATTTACGTAAGTTCCATTTAGTTAAAACATGCCGAAAACATACTATACTTTGCTGGAAAACTAGGTTTTACTCGTAAATTATAAACACCAATTCGTCGAATCCATACCAAACAAGTTCGTAGTAAACACCGCTTATGATAACAGGATTAAAGTAAGTGAAATTAGAAACGCCAGTAATTACCTCTGTGTCTCCATCTCCGTTCTTATTTTTATCAACCTTGGTCTTCATCCCCTCCTGCGAATAACGGCTTGCACTAATTCCAACTCACTAACACCAGTAATCCCTTTGAAAACACTAAAACTACGATTTTACACTCGTAAATTACAGCAGGATCGTTTTAGTTACTAATCCAACTGACATGGCATAGTTCGACTGTTCTTAAAATATGCCGACTAAATTCAAGTTTTCACTCCCGACATCTAACAATTTATCAATAAGACTCAACCGATTTATTTTATTAATTTTCCGGACTCACCTTTTCTATTTTTGGCATAATTTAATGATATCTATTTAATAATTTAAAGCTAAAATTACAATTTTTTGTACATTCGCATGGACAGTTGGGACAGTTTACATTTTAGTTGTCAAAATAAGGCTTTATGATTGGTCGGTAAAGTCACGTGACATCTTTGACGTTGCATTCTCATAGTGACGTCCATGAATACACATTGTTTAACTTTAGTCGAATATCGCAAATCGATCACAAACCGATACTAGTATCGAAACATTTTGCTAGTAGTTGAAATTTGTGAAAAAGGTGCTTAGTCTAGGGGTCGGATCATATCTGAAAGAACATGCACCGCGTATTATCGGTCGCGTAACGCCAGCACAGACAAATGTATATAAAAACACTCGACCGCTCACACTCATTAGCCGGATCCACACCGAGCGATCCAAATGGATCGCCAATTCCTGCGATCCGCGATCCGGAAACATGAGGCATGGATCACGGATCGTGTCGTCTGGACCTTGCGGATCCCGCCGCGTCGCACCGATGTGGATCCACACTGATCCGCCTAAGTATAGCACATTTAAACTTTCGGTCGCTATGGAGTCACACGTGCAGCAACGACGTCGAATTGCTGTGGCAGCAACAACCTACATACTTATGTTCCTTGCATTTTTGTTCATGTTCAAGCATTTATGTTCTTTGTAAAGGGATATTAGACGACGACTTTCAAAATTTTCCGTCTACACAGAGAGCGCCGACGTAAGTGCGCCAACGTCGCACGTGCCACGCGCTACGTGTATATTGATTGATGCCTTCAGACTAATCGTAATCAGCAGAGATCGTTTAGGTACAAGACGTTTCAATTTTTTTGAAAATATTTTTTATTTGTGTTTTCTTCATTTTAAAATTCAATTTCACACATCACAACCGCTCTGTACATGCTAAACGTAGAAACGGACTAGTGGAAGGACAGATGATACGCTCCGTTTTTTTTCCGTTTGATATGAACCGACCATGAACCGACCAATTCGACCGAATAGACGCGACCGATACGCTCGACGCATCATCTGTCAGATATAAACCAACCTTAACTAAGTTGGAATTTTAGTGAGTATTTTGCAAATAGGTGCTCTACCTAAAGAGTGTTTATAAACCGCTGTTAAAATAATAAGGAATGTATGAATTATATTAACATCTGTTACTTCTATTAAATAACTGATAAGAATTGAGTTAAAACCACTTTATTCAGTTAAACATAGAACATTATCTAATTAATAAATATATTATAAAATTATTAATAATAATTCATAATAAATAAATTAATAAATCAATAAACTATGAAAATTAGAAATCTAGAAAATTAAATATAATTAGTATAAAATTCATAAATAAATATTTATAAAACAAAGATTATTGACCTAAGTATCACGCTATTTCTTTTTTGGAGGAGGTGCCTTCTTCTTAGGTTTGTAAGGACCGAGTTCACGTCGAACAAGTAATCCACGCCACCAAGCTTGTACGCATAAAGCTGCATTAGTCATCTTCTCGTGGTAAGCTCGAGCTTTCTCGCGCTCATCCTTGAAGTGTACCCAGTTCTTTATGAGAGCAGCATGCTCTTCAATCTGTGAATAATTAAATTAATGGGTAAAGTGAGGTGTAAAATAAATAATGCGCGTAACATGTCTAGTCGTACCTGCATTACACTTGGTTAAGTTAACAGTGCAGGAAAAAAGTGTAGGTTTCATTCAACTTCTAAGAGTTCACTTCACACTTGCTACACCTTTTACTTTTTACGCATTTTTCACTTGCAATGTTAAATGACCAAATGTCGTTATATTACAAGTTACTGTTAGTAATTCAGATGTTGGAATAAAATAACTTACTGTCTTTTCTAATTGTACTCGTCTGTCTTTCATGTCTTGGTATTCGTTCTTCTTTATTTGAATTCTCAAATCGAGTGCTTCTATATCTTTATCATACTTAGTCATCCAATCTTCAATTTTTTGAAGAGTCTCCTAAAAAGAAGATAATACGAGAATAGATTCTGTAAAATAGGTAGTTTTCGAGACATATATTGGAAATTAATTTCTTACATTTATGGCTATATTAACAAGTAATTCCACTTCAGAATGGACTCTTTGTTCATTATAATTTCTTTGTTTATAGTATTCTATATATTCTGTGTTTACACTTTCTGAATCTATAATTTTTTGCTTGTGTTGTTCAGTTCTTGCTTGTTGCCAATTATCTAAGTATCGAGTTTTGCATTCCACAACTAGTGTTGAATCCTTGAATTAAATATAATTAATTGATGATTCCACAAAATACTAAAATCACATTGATTAAGTTGACAAAAATACGATTCACCTCCACTTGAGATTCAAGTCCAGCAATTTTCACTTGCACGTCGTACAATGTACTTTTGTTGTGGTTTCGTTGAGATCGGAGTTGACGATACACTTCTTTTCGAATCCTAAAATAACAAGTATAAAATCTCAATTTATAATATTTAATGTGAATCTATTGTATTCCAAATAATATTCCAGAAAGCATTAAGTAAGTAAACGAATAGCTGTGTGATTCTCAAACATATTTAATACCTTTTGAAGGATATTCTCAAACCATCACCTATCAAAAGGTATTTAATACCTATTAATTTAAAAGTTGACATTAAAACTTTTTGTAACATACAGTTTGTTTTTTGCTTCTTCATTTTCTATGTGTAGTCTATATTTATTTCTTGATACGAAAGATTGTACACAATTTGTCAATGCTTCAAAAGACATCTTTAACGCCAGATCTAGATACATTGCAGTGAATACATTTGTAATAAGTTTTCTGAAAGTCAAATAGTATTATTAACCAATTAAATAAGTAACTTAGGATTTTCCTAAAAATATTTATGCAAATAAACGCGATGAATATAGCAGTAATAAAAATACATAAGTACCTGTCCGAATCCAATTTGTTAATTTTATATTGTTGACAGCCCAAGTTTTTTTGGTCAATACCATCCAGTACATCGGTGGTTGCAGGTTGTTTTACACCATTTTTAATGGCCAGTAGAGTCATCCAGTCTAATTTAGCCTTAATAATTTTGATTTCATTGTTGCATTCAGCTGATTGGGAAACATAACACTTACAATGAATTAAATAATTTATTATGAATTAATTCATAATTAGCTATTCGGTGACGTGCCCTTGGGAAAGGAATTCTGCTATTTGGAAGTGACTGTTCTGTTGAGGGTTGAGCCGTGTTTGCGATAAATGGTGTAACTAACACCTGAGATTGTGATTTATAGAATAGAAGATAGGTGAAACAAACAATCGATAGATCAATTAGGTATGTTATTAAGAAGAATAATAATAATGATTTAATAGAAATCTGCTGTTATCAAAATATAATATCGTGGAATCCCTGGATAAAGTAAACAGAAATAAACTGGAAGGGGCATTTCACCATAATTAACTAACTTAAAACTTGTTGTCCGTTGATTTTCGATCTGTTTATTTCTTAAAGTTAAACAATCTTCTGGTCTTTTAACTTAAAAATGAAATGTACTAACTTAGAATTCGTAATTGAGTTATAGTATCCTCTATAATTGATGACGCTAAAGATGCAACTAAATATGGCAATCTGAAATATAATAAATTTGAGATTTAAATAATAAAAAAAGTTTCAGTCTTAAGAAGATAACGTATTTTGAAAATAAACGAACATGCTCTGCATTCCTTTAGGTAAACTGAAGTCATCTCCAGATGGATCCTCCATTGTCCTTGTACTAGACATGATTTATAATATTCTACTTCTATAAAATGAAATTATGACGGTCTTCCAGAATGTGTACGATGTCTAAAAGTTTAGAAAGTTGACCATAATCGTTCCATCCATTGAGTATAAAACAATAATTTCTGTGGATCACATTATTACGCTGAAACAGATAAATTGTATGGATAAAGAGAAACCCTAAATTGGAATCCGTATTTTATGATTAAAAAAATAGGAATAGGTTTGTGCATAATTTTCCTTCAGATGACGCACAAAATAGTCTTGACTCTGAATAAAATGGTTATTCTTTTTAACGCTAAAACCGAGTTCCAAGTTTGTATTGTTAATATCATTTCCCGATTCGATACAGTCTGTCGCATTTTATATATCGAAGTTCAATCGATAAAATCGACTACAATTGAGCCGGGCCGCTTCACTATTCGTTTGCGAACCACTTGCGAACTACTTTCTTATTTTGTCATTAAATAGTTATTGTCAATGTCAATAACACTACTCACCACAGATCTAAATATCTACTCCACAGACTTATACAAATTTAAAACACATTACACGAAGGTTACACTAAAACTGTATGACTTATCCACCCAGTACCAGTTATTCTAAGTTAGGTACCTAGTAAGTTCTGCAGTACCGACAAAAACAATCTATTAAAAAGAATAAATATGCACGAGGAGGGCTGAACCGAATTTGTCGATTACTTAGAAAAAGGACACGACATCTAAAACTTCCTTCTTCATTGCGATATTAATGCTTTTCGTTTTAATGTATTGAAGCCACACTCCTTACTACTGCTGCCCTGTTTTATAAATATAACCAAATATAACCATTAGAAAATAGATATCTTTTCCAATAAATACTATTGAACAATATTTTAGAAAAAGTCACCACTAACGAATTCCAAACTCAAAACATAATACTTAGAGCCATCAAATACTAGAATCTATGAAACCAGAAATAATTATCTCTCAAAGAACAATTTTGAGGTTTTATTGTATTTATATTATGTCAGAGTATTTTGTACCTCTGTGTACGTAGCGTGCGACGCAAATGTCATTCGTGGTCTAGAGGTGGTCTAGCTAGACTTTGTGGTCAAAGGGGTCCAATCCAAGGGGTCCATCAGTAGAGGTCAGTGGGTCCATCTAACGCCGCGCGGCTAAACGTAACGTAAAGGTCTACCCATTACACCGTACGTATCATACCATGACCGTGCTATGAACGTGTCAGGCAAAAAAGTATTCTTTGTATTGAAAAGTATGGGATTTTGCTCACTAGACCGTTCCGTCACCAACCAACAACGTCGACTATTCTCGATGAGAATATTTTGCCGGTGCTGACACGTTCATAGCACGGTCATGGTATGATACGGTGTAATGGGTAGAGACCTTAACGCGTTGGAAGCCTGACGCAGTGGCCCATCTGGGGGACACTCGCAGACTATCTGACCCAGACATTTTTAGCTGCGTTCTGACCCGTGATCGTTACCTGCTAACCCCGTCGTCAGGTGGTCAATAGGTGGTCAGGCAGACCCGTGGTCAATCGGTTTGCTTGGGCTTGGGTAGCTCTATAACTAATACTCCCTATTATCCAACAGACTAATAACCGAATATAAAATGCCTCAAGGTACCTTTCTACTAGGCTTCACTCAACAAATAATTAAAAGAAAAAATCCCTAAAAGGATGTCAACATTCTATATTTGCCTACAAAATAAGATCAGAAATAAATAGGTAAGTATTTGTATTATTTCTTTTTCTGTTTAGGAGGTTTTTTCGTGGGTTTGTACGGCCCCAGTTGGTTGCGGCACATGAAGCCGCGCCACCAGGCCTGAATGACGATGGCTGCGTCCATCATCTTCTTTCGATACTGACTCGCTTTCTCCCGCTCATCTTTAAACTGTACCCAGTCCTTTATCAACTTATCGTGCTTTTCGATCTGGAATCAGTATAAAAAATAAGTTGATTGTAAAAATCTTGAATTGTCTCGGTGATGCATTGGTGACAATTACCGATTATAGAGTACTAGCTAATATGTTTTGTACTTTTTTGTAATTGTTGCGTAACTACCTATTGTACTGTTTGATGTTTTGTTCTTATTTAATACATTACAACAATACACTGCCCTTTTCAAACTTTTAATTAAATACCTACTTTATTTATAGTTACATAAGCAAGCCGAACTTTTGACTGTTTCAAATGGTTTTCAACTTAGTACCGAAATATAAAACTAACAATTTGTTCGAGATCTTTGCGGCGGTCGTCTTCCACATCGTAATTGTTTTTAGCGATCTGTATCTTCAGGTCCATCGCTTCTGTATCTTTGTCAAATTTTTCCATCATTGCTGATACTTGCTCTAATAACTCCTGGAATTTGAAAACGATTTCTTATAGGAGATCCATTGGAAGGAGACCATTGCAGCTTTATAAATGTGCTACAGGGCCGGATGGACTCTAGCTACTATATTTCCGCATCTAGGCTTACCTAGGTAAGTCTCAGTTGCAAGGGGTAGGTTGCTAGGCCAGTATCTTTTTTGCCTAATATTTACTATTAGGATTTACTCCTTGATTTACCTACCTATGAATATGGAGGGGGGTAAACAAAGTAAAGTAATGCCTGCAATGTCGCACCCACTGCTCGGAAAAGGCCTCTCATCTCACTGAAGATATCAGTACAGTGAGTCTGTAGGGTAAAAATTATCCGAAAATACATAACATAGAAACCGCTGCGCTCAATCTAGTTCTATGACCTAAGCATTCTGCGGTTGTAAAAACGCTGCATAGCAATATAATATAATACCAACACTGATCTGAAGGTTCGTGAGTATTTCTAGATCACAATGCACCCTGTGCTCGCATTCGACCTTCGTTTTATAGTACTCTATGGTGCCGAAGACGGGTGCCTCCTTCCTGTATATCTTGGTAACGTGCTGCTCCTCTTGAGCCGTTTGCCATTTGGAAATGTATCGTTTTTTAGTCTCGCTTATGAGTTGCGCGTCCTGGGTGGAATATAATTATAAGTAAGGGAGAAGTAACTGCATTCGTCAACACTACTGTCGACCTGCACCTAGGTATTTTATAAGCCTGTTGGCACAGTTGCAGTGAGAGCGCTGTGTCGGGGGTTCCGGGTTCGATTCCTGCTCGGAGACAATATGTGAAGAAATAGTTGTTGGCGCCGCGACGTCTGGGTGTCAACTACCTATATATTCTTATAATGTTTTAGTATCAGTTAGTTAGATTCCATATTAAAAGCTTAGAGCTTAGTTTGGGTCTAATTAACCATGAGTGAATATGGGTATATTTATTGAGTACGTAACGTACGTACTACTTCGAGCTCCTTGCTACCCCCGAGTCAAGAATTCTATCGCTTAAATTCCTTAAACATGGTCTGTTGAACGACGAATCGACGAGATTCCATTAAATTGGCTAACATAGTGGATGGAACCTGGTGCCCTAGGGGCAATATAAACTAAATATGTCTTGTTTTATAGAGGAAAAAGGAGAGAGATGAGGAAAATGGAATGTAATTTACCTAAGTAATTTTTGTTTTAAGGAATGCCAACTCCTCCGGAAGTAGACCATAATAGTTTCTGTTTTAGCTTAACAACACTTCAAGTCTTGTTGTCAAGAAGACATAGAGCTGTTTATAGCTACAGGACTCTAGCCTGGCCTACGCGAGAGAGGCTAAATAAACACAACGTACTATTTACTTATAACAAGTTCTTACGCTTATCTGGCCCTTCAAATTTTCAATGAGACTGTCATTTTCGTACCGCATTGCTTTAAAATGGTTCATTTGACAACGCATTTCTTTACCTAGTTCACGATTAAATCTGAAAAAAAATAGATAATCTTTATTGTTAAATTCAATTAGTAATAGGTAGTTAACGGGGCCCCGATCATTAAAGTCTCTTTTCAATGGCTGTCTCTTTTCAATTTCTGTTTTATATGAGGTATGTAGGTATGAAACCTATTTAAAAAACCACTGAACGAGATCAATATGTGTAGAAACCTCTTTGTTGCGCAGTTCTATGACGAGATCACACTGAGTACAGAGGTCCACTTACATAGTATTTTTAGCATGGTCCGCATCCAGGTTTTCTCTGTAAGTGTCGGTCTGAATTATAGTGTTGATGACGGCCACCAGCTCGCAGTACGTGAGGTGTTCACATAGATCGCTGTATGTGTCCACCATGGTGCGCTTTATGAACGTTCTGCAATTGGTTAAAGCTAAGATTAGTGTTGTATCAAAACGTGTTAAGAAATTTTGAATTGAAACTGCGTTTGCACTGCGATTTTATTTTACACTAGCAGCGCCCCGCGGTTTTACCCGCGTTGTGCCCGTTCCCGTAGGAAATCCGGGATAAAATGTAGCCTATAGCCTTCCTCGATAAATAGACTATCTAACAGTGAAAGAATTATTCAAATCGGTTCAGTAGTTTCTGAGATTAGCGCGTTTAAACAAACAAACAAACAAACAAACAAACAAACAAACAAAACAAACTCTTCAGCTTTATAATATTAGTATAGATTTTTATCTGACGTTCAGACCCCTGTACTAACAGGAACCGAGACCTAGAAGAGCCTTCTGTGACCAAAGGGTCCTGCAAAGGGTTCCAGAGTAGTGTTCGCTGAAACTTAAGAAAGCAGCGTGTTAAGGTAACTAATTATACTTAAGCAATTGTGATGTCAGTTACAAGAGGACTTAAATATGCTAAGTTTGTTAACCACCGTATTAAACGCAATGAAATGAAAATCACTTCACTTTTTTCTCCAAAAAATAAATTGCCTTTGGTTGATCGGTAAATCGGCCGTATAGTTTACATTTTAGAGTTCGTAAGAAATAAATGAGCGTAGCAACACGTTACGCAGCTTTTACAGTATCCATATCAAACCTAGCATGCATTATCATGGAGATAAAACGCCAGTATCAGGCTACATTTACCTATCGTCAAAGAGTTTCTGCGCCTTATACTCTTCCTTAGCGAAGTCCTTCGGGTGAACAGTGCTCAGAGCCTCTTTGAACTGAGGCGGAGGCTGTGGCACGCGGAACTTCACAGCCAACAACTTGTTGTAGTCACACTGAGCTTTCACTAGACTTAGCTCGTTGTTGGCGGTGCCTGCAAGTGAAGTACGGGTACACAATACTAATAAGTACCTACCAACAAAGTGGTCTACAGTGCATTCGTCTGCCAGGACTGGGGGTTCAATTCAAGGCCAAGCTACTAAGCATTTTTCCAATCCACTTTTCAACGTGGCTGAGGTTTGAAGTCACCAAACAAAATAACTGAAGTAAATTAGATGAAATTGTTTTTGCATGGCGATGATCGAAGCTTTAAAAGCAGATAGTTGTCTGCCTATTTTTAACATGTCTTGAGTTGCATGCTTGCATGCTTTACTTCTTTACCAGTCCTACTTATCAGGTAGGTAATTATTTGGTCAGCACTATCTGTATATAAGGGGAAACAGCTATGGTAAGAGGTAGATAAATTAAGGACTTACCCAAAATTGTTAACTCCATAATGGTATCCTCCAAAATTGAGGCGAACAGACGAGAAGAGAAGTAATCCAAACTAAACATATGAGAATCATGATAGATATAAGAAAATAAAGACATTCTAAAGGCCTATAAACATTTTGTGCCTACTCACTTGCAATTGGCGATTGAAAGTAAATTGGAAGAATCTGAAAGACTCTGAAACAAAAATCAGATAATTTTTCTGTAATTACCCTCATTTTATTATTATTGAACATTTGTACATACTCTAGGCCCTATTTAATCTATTTCTTTTGGATTGGCAAAAAAAGTGGACCAATGTCGTCAATTTTCCAGCCGAAGACGATTGCTTCTGAAGAGGAAAAAGGTTTAGAGATAGGGTAAGAATGAAATAAAATAACTAAACCTTTTTCCTCTTCAGGAGCAATCGTTTTCGGCTGGAAAATTGACGACATTGGTCCACATTTTGTGCCAATCCAAAAGAAATAGAGTATACTTATCCACATCTTTAGAGCCCTATCAGGCGCCATGGCGGTGCAAATGTAAGTAGATATACCTAGATATATGGAGTAGTAAGTCATAATTTATTGCCGACTGTGGCTAGCGATAAGTTGGAACCACATGACTAGACGATCCAATGCAGCCCAGCTAACATACAAGCCAAGACAAAGCTTTTGTCTTCGTTTTCCTCTTCTCTCTCATTCTATTTAATATATGAAGAAAAGAGATAGAAGACAGAAGAAATTTTGTCTTTGTTGTGCATCTTATAATGCGTTTTAGTGTAAAGCTTATCACGATTTTAACTTGAATTTTGATGAAGAAAAAGTTATCCAATGATTGTGGATTACGGAGCGTATACTCCAAAATAGTTACATCCTCGTATCGCTCCCTGGAGGGAGTATTCTAAACAGATTACCCACCTTTTAATGAATATCGTGTGTATTATGGATTACCTGGTCTTTCATTGAGAAGCCACTAATCTGTGAATCCTGATGGAATACGACGACATGATCTTTTTTATTTTTATACATTTTTAAGAGTAGAAAAAAATATCATCTAAAAAATATCAAAATAAAAAATACAAAATATGTTTTAGAATCATCGGTCAAACGACAACTGTGTGACTACTGTCATTAAATTGTCATTATAATGATTAATGATTAGCCATTGATTAGCATACACTGACCTCTACTATAGCATAGCATACCATAGACTAAGTCTATGACATAGATATTCCATAAAAAGTAAGTAAGATTGAGTAGGTCAGTGGCGATCCCTGGTGTCGAAGCTTTTAGACCGCCTAAAGGCCTCCGAAGTGGTCTATCGATTGAAGTAACCGGGACCGACAATTTAAAGTGCCCTTCGAAGCACGATAGAAAAAGAAAAACTAAAGATATTCCATACAAAAAGAAGAATATGTGTATGCTCTTAACTAAAAACTTACAGGATTTCCTATTTTCGAATAATTGAGAATAAAAAGGGAATTAAATGAAAAACGTCAATTCAAGCACGACGGCGTTATATGCGAACTTTAATTTATTATAAATTATATTCTATCTAATATAACAAAATATTAACATCACACGTGTATCTGAGCGAATCAATATTATCAGGAGCGGAGACAATGAAACTGAGGGGATGAAAAACAAATAATTAGGTGGGTTAATAAAATCCTTTAAAACAATAACATCTTTTGCACCCGATAATATCAATAACGCAAATAATTTTATATAATCTGACTAAAATATAGGAAAATAATAATCTTACTTATTTCTATAATCAGTATAAAATTCAATACTTTTACAAATCGATAGATTATTAAATTATTGTAATAGATATATTTACATTTATTTCAAACTAGCTATGTTTATGATACATTTTATGACATAAGTAATCGGACAATTCATTTATGATTGGTATGATATAAAGAAGCGCTCTATCTAGCGACTGCAGCTGAAATAATATGTTTACGACATTTTCTATAAGTTTTATTGGCAAATTAATTTAATCTTCAATATTCAACATCATGTGGAAAATATTGTGGACGTCTATGATTCACTTTAACCTGTGACACAAACTAATGTCAAGTTTGACATAAGTATCTGTCAAATAAAGAAAAAGATGGCGTCTTATTTGCCTTGGCAGAAATCGTGCAAAGTTAAAATAGCTTAGAGTATGATTATTGTATAATATTTGTTAATTACTGAATCTCGCTGGTTGAATAGTCTAATTCAGTCTAAAACCATTCTCACTGTTATTACTTTAGAACTTATGTGTCTATAATTCTACTTAAGTGGTTAAAATATGGAGAGTTACTTAGGTAAGAATAGATAAAATCGTTTTACTGTATAAGTAGCATTTTAAGAAACGATTGACTTAGGAGACTTTATGATTTAGTTTTCAGGAAGAAGAATATTAAAGTAAGTTTGACAAAAAATAACTGACCTCAAAAACCACAGATCACATTTTAATGTACCATTAAAAGGAGTATGGGTAGTTCCACCCTTTGCTGTGTATACAGTTGTGACATAATATGTCACTGTCTTTTACGCTCTGGGAACAGAGCACATAGCAATAGCCCATGCTCCTTGAAAAAAGTTTAAAGTGTAAAAATAAGTAGTTTTATTGAAGATATAAATATAAATAGCAGGTAACCATATCTAGCTTGGTTATCTATAACAAAGTAATAAAGATATTTCACGATCGATCAACGAAATATACAGAGAACGATCTATAATACAAAACACGGGTCGGAAGAGCGATTAACGTAATAATTAACAAGACTCGATGGATATATAATATTTTAAAATATATAACATTTACTATTGGGTATTATCAATCTGATATTGTCTAGTGTGAATCAAACAAATTGAAAATAACAAAACAACTGGGTGATATAGAAAAGTATTTTTTGCAAATATTTATTTGTAATGTTACGGCTTGCGAAATTTTACTACAGGATTAAACTGTAAAGTGAAATGATCAGTAGGTACTGTAAGGATGAGGCGTAATCAACTGACGAAAGTTGGTGATTTTTGAAAAGCTACAGCGAAATAGTGTTTTTGATTCCTATCTTTTCAATAAAGGCAACAGTTTGTACAATTTTCCTAAGGCATGTTAAATTTTATTTTATAAAAACGTACCGATTAACTATTTTCATCTTAACTGGGATACAAATAACAGACTTAGTCATATCAGTTCTAAAATACTGTTCAATATTTTTACATAAATTAGTTTGTAAGTTAAGGTCCCAGTACAGGATGGCTGTTGGTAGCCATTGACCATCGCTATTTAGGCCAGTGGCAAACGATAGCCTGTAGGCAACGTAATGTTAATTATATTCAAAGGAATATGACAAGTGCCATCAAACGTATTCACAAGCGACTCAATACGTGAATGTCCACACGAATACTGACATTTGAATTTCTGAATAAGGGAGTAAGTTACACTACAAAATTATTGCGGAGTGGCGTGGACCATAGTGTTTACACGGTGATCTATAGTTAGTTTTACGCGTGCTAATGACGGCAGGTGGCCTATCCGATGGCAGTTCAACGCGTGCTGTGAATTGCCTGTTTCAAAAAGGCCATGAATGGCACAAGTCCGAATGGCACACCATGTACTGAAGCCTTTAGTTACCTATACGTTTTTAAGTGACAAGTTATTGCACACTGGTTTGGACCTTAGTGCGTTGGTTTAGAGTCTTTAATGGTGATCCAATCCAATGCCGCGGTATTCAAGCACTGGGGTACCGCGATCACTTGCTTGAGGATGGTTGACCGCGCTCTTCTGCAAAATAATACGAAATTGCGTTAGTTTTTAATGTTAAGCTAGTTGTACGTTTTAGTTTCAACCTATAATGAACTATTTTTGGGCAAAGGCCTCCCTGAATATCTTCAATCCCTACTGCGTATTGAAGTATTTAGTTGGTAGATCGTCATTAATTTCTAGATCTTATGCACATCAAAATAGGGCACAAAATCGAATCGAAAAATCACAATTGGTCATCGATTGGTCTAGCTATTGGTACAATATTTATTTGTACAAAACCGTGGCAAACATCTGATTAACTACATTTTAGAAGATTATCGTCTACGGTCCACTTAAATAAATTCGTAATATTTTCCTCATAATAGTCACATCCAAATTGTAAACAGGTAGAAACAATAATAATAAAAATATACAAATATTAGAAATCACTTAGTAATGTGCGAAAGGAATTCATGAATATTTAAAACTAATATGATAAGCTATTTATAGTAGGAACATACAACCTAATAACATATATATCTGTAAATTATGCAAACTGCCCTTCTGTCCGAGTAAAATTCAAATAAACAATATCGTACGTTTTCCTCCTTTCAAAATATAAATGTTAAGTGTGGGTAAGTCCCTAGCTAAGTGCGTTTATGTACAGTCAACTACAAAAGTAGATGAACAAGTTCAATATCTTTAAGTGTTCATGTGTTTTGTACACATGAACACTTATAGTTTGAAAAGTTTGCTTTCTAAAATAAAAAATAAAAATTTACTAGCAGCGCCCCGCGGCTTTGCCCGCGTTAAGCCTGCGTATCGATTATGCGCTCCGAGAGATCGAACATTGGCGCGCGCTCCAGCCGCGCGAAATGGATACCATTTTGGAACGCGCGCCAATGTGTTCGTTGGAGCGCCCGAACTCGGAGCGGTCCGTTCCATCGGCTGTCGGTTTTTTACCACGCATCAGTCGCGGCGCGCGCGCCAATTGAGACGGAAAAGCTGCTGCTGCTCTTACACGACTGGCTTCCATGATGAAGGGTCAAACACTGGAACGGTGGCCACGCGCGCCAGGCGCGCTTAGTTGATATACTTCAAAAGTTTGGATCGCGTTCCTCGGAACGCACTCTCGGCGCGGTCATTCATGGCGCGCGCGCCAGGAGCGCATAATCGATACGCAGCTTTGGTGTGCACTTACGTTACTTGAAGAACCTTCCTGCCAAATTTCATGTTTCTAGGTGTAGCGGTTGAGGCTGTGCGTTGATTATCAGTCAGTCAGTCAGTCAGTCAGTCAGTCAGGACTTTGATAGATTTATAGATAATCTTTAAGTGTTGAGGTGTTTTGTATTTAACTTTGGTAGCTGACTGTACATAAAAGTTGTGTGTGTATATGCCGGTTAATTAGGTACTAAAATAGTTATTTTTAGCGATGAGTAAAGTGCTGACTACAATCGTAGATATAATATTACATATATTTAGCACTTAGATAATAAACAAAGTATTTTCTTATAAAGGTGTCTTCAACAGTTATGCTATGATATGATTGGTGGATACCAAACGTAGCATAGAAATATATCTTAGCATAGATCTGGTGGAAATACACCCTTAATATTCCCTTTCAGAGAAACACATGCTTTCTCATCATTAATCAGCTTTATCATATTACTAGAAGCGCCTCGCGGTTATACCGTTGTACTCGTTCCCGTGGGAATTTCGGGAATTTTGATACATATAAACCTTCCTCTTGAATCACTCTATATATTTAAAAAAACCGCGTCAAAATACGTTGCGTAGTTTTAAAGATCTAAGCATACATAGGGACAGATAGACAGCGGAAAGCGACTTTGTTTTATATTATACTAGCTGTGCCCCGCGGTTTCACCCGCAGCGCCCCCGTTCCCGTGGGAATTTTGAGATTTTTATTCCTTATTTTTCTTATATAAAAACCTTGTCCTGACAATAAGGAACACATTAAAAAAAGAATCATCCAATTTGGTGCAGTCGTTCTGAAGTTATGCGCTTAGCAACAGATTCAGCGATTCATTTTTATATTATAGATGTATGTATTCATGTGTGGTAGTTCGAGCAGGTTAACGGCAACTACTGGGTCAGTACTGTTAAGATTTTAGCCCAACTAAAGATCTAATAAAATTGGTTCATTAATTATTTTAATTTATTCGGATCTGATTTGATATTCTGAATGTTACCCGGCAAATAACGTATAAAAATGAACCCAGCATATCTGTTCTTTACTTTATTATACATACTTGGAAAACCATAACATATAACAGGCGACATTTAAACAATGAAAACTTAAGGATTGTTAAGTGAATGGGCTCATAGATTTATTACGCAATGAGGAAAAACTAGTTATTACTTCATGTTGTGAATTCTAGTTCTACGCGGTTAGATTGAATGAATCATGTAGTCACATATGTTGATACTAGCCGCGCCCCGCGGTGTTACCCGCGTTGTACCTGTTCCCGCGGGAATTTGGGGATAAAATGTACCCTATGTGTTATTCTGATGTATAATCTATATTACTGTAGTTTCATCTGAATTCGTCCAGTAGTTTTTTGGTTAAAGTGTAACAAACAAACATACATACAAACATACCTACATCCTCACAAACTTTCGCATTTATAATATTAGTAGGACATACCTACTACACTGTAGACACCGTTACAGTGCGGAGGATAACCAAAGTATACTCACTAAAATTCCTAAGCGCGACTTCTCGTTCGTGCGCGTCGAAGTACCACAGCGTGATGGCGTACCGCGTGCCGTACGCGGGCTGCACCTCGTGCGGGTTGCGCCGGTCCGACCAGAAGAACAGCATGCGGTCGAAGATGGGCGCTATGTCGGCCACCTGGTTCGTGCCCTCGGGGAACACTCTGGAAGGAACAGCGTAAGGATCGGTGAGATGTTGGTAGTCATTGACGAAGGTTTAGCCATGTGTGAAAAACATCTACTGAGAGCGAAACGAAACTAGAGGCCAAAGTATTATAGTGGATTTACTACTGGTCTGGGTGTCAATGGGAATATTTGGAAACTACTATTGGTATTGAACTCGGGTAATGAACTCGACGGATTTTTGCCTGGTTGGCGTCGTGAAGCTCTAAATAGAGAGAAGTGGAAACGATGGGGGGAGGCCTTTGCCCAACAATGGGACACCCAAGGCTAATATATTAATAATAATATTGGTATTGGTCGATTGAGCTCAGCTGTGCTTCAATAGAAACACACCCTTAGCGGTGATCATCTTTATAAACCCGCCTGCAGTTGCCGTCTGCGTCCCAAAACCGAATGGTACTTTAAACCTTTTTACCCACGCCTTGAGTAATCCACAGCCACTTCAGTAAGTCTTTAAATCACCATTCCGACTCGCACAATACACCTTTCTCAGATATCGCATTCATATCGTTCATTGTTATATTTCAGTGTTGCTAACCTGAGCAAGCCGCCGCATCTCTTGACGTCCCAGTCGAGGTTGAGGTAGTAGATGGCGGTGATGCAGCGCCCGTCCTTGTTGGGATTGTCTACGTGCTTTACGTAGTGGCTGCCCGAGCCAGGGTAGCACGCCACCATCGCCTGGAGACAAGGAATATGGTGTTAAGGTACTGAGAAAGGCAACAGGTACAAAACCACTTGATAAATACTAAAAAGTAAAAGAAAAGTATGTGCCTGTAATGTCTCACCCAAGGCCTCTCATCTTACCGAAGATATCAGTAGAGTGAGGAGGATTAGGCGTAATCACCACCCTTGCCTACTGCGGGTTAGTGATATCAAACCCGAGCCATGTTTGAAAATGAAAAGTAGAAAACATGTTTTCGTTGGCATTATTATTTATTTAAACGGGAACTTACGTACGACGGAGACTACTGTCGAGAGTTCCTCGACACGTTTCGGCCACATACGGTGGCCTTCATCAGGAGGTGGGTGAAGCGCTCCCGTTTAAATAAATAATAATGTCATTAACGTACGTTTCAATTAATAGTAAAATGTTTTCGTTGGACCTGGGAATTGAACCCGGGACCTCAGTATCGGCAGGCAAGTGCACGTGCCAGTTAACCACCGAGGCGTTAATTAATTTGAAAGAGTTAAAATATGAAATAACATAGCCAATTTTCTAAGCAAAGGCAATTCCTTCTGTAGAGGAATATTTTTCCCTGTGTACCTTCATTGTGTCGATATGTTTAATGAATGGCGCACCAAAACTTAGCCGCATCGATAGCGCTTGTGGCGGCCATGCCCAGATCTGACATAGTGACATAGCGACTTGGCAGAGAGTGGACAAGTACTTTTCCTCTATGCAAGCAAAGACGCAATATTTGTTGCATGGGAATGTGGTGGAAGGATTATTACATCAAAAAGCATCTATTTAATTCACAAGCTTTTGAGGTTTAAGTTAAAAAATTATGTTCTTTCGGCATTCAATTCGGTAACCTTGAGCGGAATAATCGATATTAGATACTTAACTATATTTGGAATGGTACATTGATTGTAAACAGTTGCTTCATTTCACCTTAGCATCATTACACCAGAGAGAGTATCTTATTTATCTACGGCATCAAACAATTCGTCGCGAAAAGTCGCATGACAACTCATCGATAGAATAATCTGATATTTTGCAACCAGTTATTTAGAATTGTACAAGGAAATGACGCTAAAACCAGTAGGTAAATTCTATTGTCCATTATATGAAACAGCGTCTGTTTCTATTACGGCCAGACACACATCCGTACCGTGAACATCGCCGTTATAACATTCCTGTGACAATGACTTAACTTGTTCAACTGTAAACTTCGCAGAAGATTTCAAAACGTATTCTTTACTGCGACATTGTTTATTCAACAAAACTTTGATTTCCATAAACATGGAACTTTATTATAAGTGTAGACGTCTTATATTTTAATTTTAATGCTAGACGCAAAAGAGAGGTGTTATCAGGTAGACGTGTGTGTGAGTGTCTGTAGGTGTGGACTGGTTTTGATTTCGTTTTTATTATTTGAAAAGTGAGTAGATAGAGTGGATTGAGGATTGCTATTCATGATTCAAGAGCATATTTTCAGTTGGAAGTCACCAATATATACAGTTTTAATTCAAAATAAGTTAGGTTGAAAACAACAGCAAATGTATCTAGATTTAATCACTACATAGTACATATAAAACAAAGTCGCTATTTTTGTCTGTTTGTTTGTCTGTATGCTTAAATCTTTAAAATTACGCAACGGATTTTGATGCGGTTTTTTGTAATAGGTAGAGTGATTTAAGAGGAAGGTTTTTATGTTAAAAAAATCCTGAAATTCCCACGGGAACGGGCACAACGCGGGTAAAACCGCGGGGCGCTGCTAGTTAATTAGATTGTGAAGTCGTTAGATCATGTAAAAGTCTAAGGCGGTCTCAACCTCCGACACCTGGACAATTACCTACTCGAAATTACTTCGATTCAAAAATGTTCTCAAAATGTTCATGTATACCGCATGTAATGATTTGCATGTTTAGAATACGAATTACTTAAGAGAATCGATGTGGGTGGCTCCATTAGTAGGCTACGGGCGAACCGTTGTATCAATAGAAATTGGATTCATGTTTGTTTAACTATAACATTGGTATTGACAATAACTTAGAAAAAGTGACCTTATTTATATATTATACAAGTCTTTCTTATAGTTTCGCACTTCCGATTGGAGTCGAATCCAATTTTAATATGACACAAGGAAGTTCGCTATAGATTATAATGTCATGTTTTATACACAAATCTTTGGTAGGTATAGTTTGACCGGTGACTCCCGCCCCGCATCACTTCAAACAAGTTATGTGCCCGCTCAGATTTTTGTTAGTGTGCAACCATCTTTTGCGCGCATCAGCTAAAGATCGAGATTAACATACTACGTCCGCAATATATTTAGCTAGATAAGCTTGATAGGAAGGAATCTAATCCGTAACCCAAAATAATCTAGTAAACATGGTTTTGGCTACCAAACCACTCTCGTACATTCTTATTACATCTCATGTATACAAATCTAATAAAGATAATGTGTATCTGGAATAACACAATATCTGAAATACCAGTCGGATTTCAAATATAATTTTGGACATGATAGCCATAGTCAAGAGGAAGGTCACAAGCTGTTCTCATTTCGAATTTTTCACGAGTAAAATCCCAAGTAACAGCTTATATATGATAAACTAGCAGCGTCTTGCGATTTTACCCGCGTTTTGTACGATCCTGTAGGAAACCTTCCCGTTGAATGTGGCTATCCGTTACAAAAATAATTATTCAAATCGGAATGGTAGATTAGCTCTTACAAACAAAGTGAGAAACTTTGCCTCTTTATAATATTGGTATAGATAGACGGTATACATACGAGTACATCTGTATAGCATCTTTACTAAATATTATAAGTACATTCCATAAGCCACGTGCCTGATCGCGTCGTCTCGAATGTAGGCTGGGCCGGGCACGCTTTTGACACAAAAACTGTTTCATTCACGACATTGCGACTTTTTGGGATGGCCCTGTTATGTCACTTTCACAGCTGTTTTTAGAAGAAATATTATTGACTTTGCGTTAGGACACTATGAATATATTTTTTGGACAAACTGCTTTGTGAGACGATGGTTATACTTGTAAGACTTAATTGTTTTAATCGTAAAACCATGTCAAGCGTTGTCTAATCTATACTAATATTATAAAGCTGAAGAGTTTGTTTTGTTTGTATGTTTGTTTGTTTGTTTGTTTAAACGCGCTAATCTCAGAAACTACTGAACCGATTTGAATAATTCTTTCACTGTTAGATAGTCTATTTATCGAGGAAGGCTATAGGCTACATTTTATCCCGGATTTCCTACGGGAACGGGCACAACGCGGGTAAAACCGCGGGGCGCTGCTAGTATAAGATATTAGACACAGGGGTAAATGATAGTTGGTTTGGATTAAAAAACAAGTATGCAAGATAAAAAGGCTTGTTTTGGAGAATATATACAGGAATACGCTGGTCTGGAATTGCCTCGGTGTCAAGAAAGCGAAGAAAAATTACTAGTATCATTAGTAACAAATTAAATTAGAAAGACATTAAGATAAAGATTCATAACTTTAGCTAGATGAGCCAATGTCGGTAACATCAAAAAAATTACTAATTTTAAAATATAACGTACGTGAGCGATATTACTGTACGTGAGTAGGTACGCAATGAGCAATCAAAAGATTTAGTACTTAAATATTTATCGAACATTATTACCGTGTTATTTTAATACAGAATTACTCAAACCGACATGTCGTACAAGAGGAATCCAGCATAATCGGACACACGGATGTTTCAACGGTAAACCACAAATAGGTCAATGTAAATTGGGCATAGAGGTATTCAACGTTTGTAAACATTAGGGATAGTTTACGTTTGTTGCAAAAACTGTGATTGTTGTCTCGCTCTAGCGGTAGTGGAGGGAAGGAGACGGGGCGAGGTGTGTGCGGTGAGGTAGTAATGTTTACAGTCCCCCCCGCCGCGCCCGCCCCGCTCGCTCAAGTCACGTACGCACGCCGTCACCGCGCCTGCGCGCCATCACAAACGCTACGTTTATTTTGGTTTTTATCGCACAAACCGCCGATCCTCAGATTATTTCATTTGCGAAAGATAACGATATACTCACCCAGATACTATTGGAATCTTATTAGGTGATGCCAATTTATTTTCGATGTTTCCGTCCTAATTTGTGAGCGGTGACGCGAGAGGGAAATCTATTTTGGCGTTGGTATCAGTCACTTTAAATAAGAAATATCCGTACGTAACCAAGCATTTATTCGATTAAGTAGTTTAAGCCAAATAATTATCGTGACATTATAATGTACATAGCTAGTCATACTGTAATAATTCGAGACCACCCAAGCGTAAGAACAGCGATTAGAATCCTAATATATTTGCGAAACAAAGCAGTATCAATTAATTGGAATGTAACAAACTGATAAATAAGCTACGCACTACGCGCACGACACTATTATTACTAATTAGATAATTAAACGAAAATCGGCACAAAATTATCGTTCATATCTATCTATACTAATATTATAAAGCTGAAGAGTTTGTTTTGTTTGTTTGTTTGTTTGTTTGTTTGTTTGTTTGTTTGTTTAAACGCGCTAATCTCAGAAACTACTGAACCGATTTGAATAATTCTTTCACTGTTAGATAGTCTATTTATCGAGGAAGGCTATAGGCTACATTTTATCCCGGATTTCCCACGGGAACGGGCACAACGCGGGTAAAACCGCGGGGCGCTGCTAGTTATTAAGATAATTATTAAATAGTAAGCAAGCGTAGAATGCTTTTAATAAAAGTAATAGGATTTATTAGAACATTTATAGACGTAACTTCGAATCGACAGTGATTCCTTCAAGAAGAAATCTTTGGTACACTAGTCATACCCTAAAATTAGTAGTCAACTTAAATTAATTTCTCTCCTTATAGAGGAATTTCTCAGAAAGTTCGGTCCGAATACAAGCCATTTCGAACTCTAGGCTTTCCCACGGATATCGCCTTAAAGTGAACCGAACAAAAGATGGACACTATTTCCTAAACACCTATAACGGATTATGTGTTAGTGGCATTCTATCTGAGCAGTACCGTGCTTCAGGCACGTTCAAAAACTTAAGTTATTTTATATAAATAAAATTATAGTTTAAAAAAACTAAAAAAACACGCTTTTATTGCAAATTGAACTAAAAACTAGAAAATAATTTTTCTCCTCAAATCAAAATTATAATAAAATTTAAGTTGTAACACAATGATTTAATTCAGAGTAAAAAGCGTGGGGTGCATTTTAATGTAGTTCATAACTATCCTCTCATAGATAGTTACCAATGATGATTGTAATATTTAAAAATATTAAGCACCCCACGCTTTTTTACTCTGAATTAAATCATTGTGTTACAACTTAAATTTTATTATAATTTTGATTTGAGGAGAAAAATTATTTTCTAGTTTTTAGTTCAATTTGCAATAAAAGCGTGTTTTTTTAGTTTTTTTAAACTATAATTTTATTTTTTATTTTTTAGTAAGCATAACATTATATGCAACTTTTCATCCCGTAATTCCCACGGGAACGGGCCCATCACGGGAAAACCACGGGACGCTGTTAGTGTCTAGTACCATTTAGTAAAATAAAACAGAACTCCCGTTCCGTCCCACAGCGAGCGCCCGTTGATGTCTTTTATATGAAGTAATATTTTTTTAGTAAATCTGGCAAATCCATTAAGGATAACGGGAAACTGTTATTAAATTATTGCATTGTCATCGGTCCTTGATACATATGCAAAGTTTCAAATTAATCAGACTTCTGGAAGTTGGTGAAAATGATGTTCAAAGATTTCATTACATACGTACATACATACATACAGGCCAAGCTAATAAAAGCGTGTTAAAAACTATCGCAGAAGGACTGATTCAAGCAAAGAGAAGATGAGGAAGTCAACTGACATATGCAGACCAACTGGTAGCAAATGTCGTGTCGTAGCAACAGCTAAAGATGGCTAACAGTTTTCAAGCAACATTTTGCGTAATCAAACCCGAATTCATAAAAATGGAACAATTCGTAAAAATTTTGGCTTATCACAAGATTATATTTATTTTATTTTTTACTAGCAGCGCCCCGCGGTTTTACCCACGTTGTGCCCGTTCCCGTGGGAATTTCGGGAATTTTTTTACATAAAAACCTTCCTCTTGAATCACTCTACCTATTACAAAAAACCGCATCAAAATCCGTTGCGTAATTTTAAAGATTTAAGCATACAGACAAACAGACAAACAGACACGAAACAGAGACGACTTTATTTTATACTATGTAGTGACTAGCAGCGCCCCGCGGTTTTACCCGCGTTGTGCCCGTTCCCGTGGGAATTTCGGGATTTTTTTTACATAAAAACCTTCCTCTTGAATCACTCTACCTATTACAAAAAACCGCATCAAAATCCGTTGCGTAATTTTAAAGATTTAAGCATACAGACAGACAAACAGTGTGACAGACACGAAAAAGAGACGACTTTATTTTATACTATGTAGTGATATTAAGTGGTCACCTCATATTTCAGTTTCAGCCTATAATGGCATTTCTATCTGAGCGCTACCGTGCTTCGGAGGGCACGTGAAGCAGTCAGTCCCGGTTGTTTCAATCGTTAGACCATGTCGAAGGCCATTAGACGGTCTAAAAACTGCAACACCAGGGTTGACCACTAACGTACTCGAAATCAATGAATGAATAAGGGCTAAGTGAAAGAAACTTCATTGACAGAGTTTCTTGCCCATTCTTCTCTGCTGATGTTCTTCCGAATAGGTGGTACGTTCAAAAGAGCCTCTATGGAGCCAAAATTGAATAAAAATATTTGACTTTGACTTTGACAAAAATCAAGCTTTTATTTATGTTTTTTACCTTAGTTCGCCCATTGATGACGTAGTCTCCCATTTTCCCATTATTCGCCATCTTGTTCGCCCTCAGGATAATGTTGTCCACCTGAAATGTTAATCAAGCATTAACCGTGTGTTAATTTAGAATTAAGATATTATTAAATGTATTTTATGCTATTATGCAAATAACTTCTTCGATTATTTCTGGAAAATTGCGATTTGAAGAAAATTGTGCACAGACATACTTCATATAAATAAAAAGTTTGTGAGAATAGAAGTAAAGATTTTATTTATGTGATAATTATTGTTTATGCCTTTCTACCAGAGCTGTACCTTGCAACTTTTGTAAGTAACGTTACTCAATCAAATCAGTGTAAACACAGCATAGCTACGGCGCAATCTATCAATCATATCATACGTAGCAGAAAAGCATGGGTCGAGTGCAAAAGGCCTTTTTACTCTCAAATGAGGGCTGGATAGATTATAAAGGTATTTGTCTCACAGATAACAACCTGGTATATTGCAGAATGTATTTTTTATCTTCAACTTTAGGTATGTAGGTAGGAAGTAGATGATAAAGACGAAATGAGACTGGTTTACAAACATTTTGGTAGTCTAGTTATCAGTCAGGAATACAATTTAAGTCAACAAGCAAATGGATATATAATATCGAATTTACTAACACCAAAACACGTGACCAAACGTAAAAGAAACTACTAAAACAAAGTAGGTTAATAACAAAATTTGCAATTTTGCATATCAGTGTTTACAATAGTTTTGCTGCGGTAGGAACTTGATGGCGCCGTACGCACTTCACGTTTGTTATCAGATCATATCTATTCATAGCCTAGACCACTTTTGGCTGAGTTCGTTCGTCTGGACTCTAGAGGTTTCATTTAGTGTTTGGAACAACAACTAAAAAAGGTAAAATATTTGCTGTCTTGCCGATATAACTGTAGCAGTGATGATCAAAATTGCGCAAATCAAAAATACGTGTTTTTTAAATTGTTATGTTGAAGTAACTTTTTCAGTTGTAAAGCAATGTGCAGTTCTGCCACTTTTATATACCTAGTAGAATTGGTGGTCATAAGTGGCATTTCTATCGAAGAGCTATCATGCATAGGAGGGGAGAGAGCACGCTTAATAACTGTAAGTGCCAGTTGTATCGGCGATCTATAAACTTCAACACTAGAGTTGACCAACTTTTTACAAGCATTATTCATACAATAATTTCGGGTACAATTATATAGTAGTAGGTACAATTATATAGTAGTATTTCGGGTAACTTTGACACTAGAGTTGACCAACTTTTTACAAGCATTATTCATACAATAATTTCGGGTACAATTATATAGTGTATCCACAGTTTACAATAGTAATTTATCTTTCATTTATGAATAACAAAGAATGCCTTATCAAATAAATCCCTTTGCGCAAAAACATACGATACTGTATAATAAAATGAACTAAAAATTATACAATATACTCAATGACGTATGATATACATATGTGTTTTTGAAACTTTCGCTATTACTTTGGGTATTTTCGCGGCACAAATATTGTTTTAGCAAGGAAACACTTACTTTGATTTCCCGAAAAAACTATCATCGTCAATTTTGATTTTTGCAATTATAAGCCATCATTTCCTGAAGATATTTATTAAAATCTAATTTTCTATTGAAGTATCAAAACCCATCAGTCATGAGGTTGCCTCGAAAGTTGCAGCAAAACGTTAATATCCTGAAGCATCAAACTCATCGTAAATAATTACGACACGAAAAAGTAGGACACAAAACAGATGAATGAAAGGTCACAGCACAGCAAACGTGAAGAAGGGCAAGGGATCGGCTCATAGTGAACTCACGTGGCTGTGGTCATGTACGCTGCCAGCATGACATTAATTAATTATATTACATTTTGAAGGGCTTCATCATACTGAGAACGATTTATTTTAATTACTCAAGGTTAGGTAGATACAGTTAAAAGGAGGTTTTTGGAAACTATCTTATACTCGTAATATAGTTATATGTTGTTTTGTCTCATATGTAATGTTACAAATGTGAAAATTACTGTAAATTTTTGGTTGTTAGGGCCTTTTCACTAGTGTTATGTTATGCTGATTGGAGGATACCAGCATGGCTTAAGTTACGTTACTTTTACGGTTACGTTAGCTATGCTACGTTATTATTAATTGGTGGTATCAAACCAAACATAGCTCTAGTAAAGTCATCCTTACTTTTTACGGTTTAAAGGGTCGAAAGATTTTTGCTTCATTTGAGACACTTTAAATAATACAACAGGATAATTTAAAGTACTTTTAAGATAAGAAGTAAATTACGTGTTAAGTACATAACCGTGTTTTTCTCTATATATCGCGAAATATCAGGTATTCAGAACATTTTAATGAATTTATTGAAGCATCTAAAATAAAACATGTGGTTTGTAAAAAATGCCTTTTCTTTTGGGATACATGCTGTATTACATAAATAAACAAGGTATATATGTATGTACCTTCTTATATTTTTATGCCATATGCCAGCTTGTTTGCATTTCTTGATAAGATAATTAAAGCCCTTGTGTGATATAATGAATGACACATTCTTGTGCAATTATTATTATTTATAGAGAAGGTTCATTCTTTCTATATGACAATCTCTTTATTTGCAATGATGTCATGAAGCATTTCTACATCGATTAATGAATTGAGAATAATCTAGGTATTGAAGTATGGACTTATTATATTTATTATTACGATATAACCTTTTTCGTTAAATTTTAACAAACTCAAATACCTATAATATTTATTAACATTATTTTTCGTAATAAACTAATAAAATAAATTAACAGGAAAATGATTAATCTAAACGTAATTTACATAAATACGGTTCATTGTTACCCTCACCAAAATCTAATTAGTTAACTAATATAATACTGTAAGTTGGGAAGTACTGTTTGTTGCTCTTCCATGTAAGAACAGCTAACTAATATTTGTATCTTCTAGCTGTTTCATTCTCAACCTACGTATACCAAAATTCAACTTAACCACTCCAAAATCTAACAAGAACAAAAATTCATCCAAAACAGTTCAGTGGCTTAAGCTTAATACATACAAATTTTATAAAAAGGTGAACTTTCTAACTTTGTTTGTTTGTTTGTCTGTAAGGGCTAATCTCTGAAACTACAAATTCGACTTAAATAATTCTTATTTTAATGGATAGGTTATAGGCTATTTTCATCACAAAAATCCCACAGGAACAGGCACAACGAGGGTAAATCCGCGGGGTGCTGCTAGTTTATAATATAGTAAGGATCAAATGTACTTACTTGACTAATCAATTGCCTGATCTGGTGACAATGCTTTTCTCTCCCATCAATCCATGTTATCAGGTCGCTTCGTATAGTCTGCGCCTCCGTGCTCCCCGGATTCGATACTAATTGACCTGCCTGAAATTACAGGTATATATTAGTTCGTAAATATTGTAAGAAAACTGGCTGTTATTCCATCTATCTATACTAATATTATAAAGCTGAAGAGTTTGTTTTTTTTGTTTGTTTGTTTGTTTGTTTAAACGCGCTAATCTCAGAAACTACTGAACCGATTTGAATAATTCTTTCACTGTTAGATAGTCTATTTATCGAGGAAGGCTATAGGCTACATTTTATCCCGAAATTCCCACGGGAACGGGCACAACGCGGGTAAAACCGCGGGGCGCTGCTAGTTAGATATTAAATGCTAAGACATTGGTTATGCAACTTTATGGTTTTATGGAGATTTACTGCCCAACCTAAACTGTCCCACTGCTGGTCAAAGGTATCCTGGAATGCGTCCAACTTTCCCTGTCTGTTTCTCACTACTTACTGCCGAAAGACATAAGATCATGCCACCAGCATTTCCTTGGTTAATACAGTAGGTTTTTTATAGATAAAGATGGTTACAGTTTAATTATTTCTTATTTATTAACAAAAGAGATTTAATATCAACAATATAAGAAGCTTCTCTTTCCTCATAATTGGGAAGAGATCCAAATGGGGACTCCATTAGGCTAACCAGAGCCTTACAGAACCTTACTGTTACGCTTGAGATTTACTCCATACATATTATAATGTTGTCTATAATGCACATACTGTAGTTTGCCATTATCATGACTCTAACTAATGGGTACATAGCATGGCTTTAGACATAAGTTTGATTTTCTACCCATTTTGTATTATTTCAGAATTTTGGCATTTTTTGTATGAAGAAATATAATTTACAATAACAATGATAACATTCCTAAATAAACAATTGAATAATTAAATATGAATTTAGGTACATTTGTAATCTGATTGCGATTACTTATCTCTAAGATTGCTTTTGAGTTTGTATATTGTAAAAAATACCAAATAAAAATGCTTTATTTATCAAATTATATTTTGGCTCTTATTTGTTGTTCTATTGTCCCATCGCTGGGAAAGGATTCCCTATGCACTATTGTCATCCTATTGTCTCGGTAGTGGCAAAAGGATACCCTATGAACTTCAATTACTATTTTCACCATTTATACCAAAACTAACAGAAGTTATATTTATAAGAACTTCATAAGTCCCATAGCTAGGCAAAGTTACTTCATCTCACTGAAGATATCAGTTCAGTGAAGAGGATTAGGCGTAATCAACACATACTTTCAATTCCTCACACAAAAATAACTTTTACCACTAACTTTCTAACATGCACGATCACTTTCTTTTCTATTACCTATTGTCCGTTTGCCAAACACACATGCAACATTTTTATTCTTCATGTATTTTTCCAATAAGATATTTTTAGTAGTTTGTGTTGACATACTGTTTACTAAAATCATGAGCTTAGGCTTTTAATTTAGTTAGGGATAGAAAGATACTTTATTACCTATACATAGAATCTATTGTACAAAACAATACAATAGATAACTCGTCAATAAATTATACCATTCTTGTATATAAATATCTTATGTTTTACACTAACAAACAACAATATTAATGATAATAAAACCTACTTACTGTGAATATCCCTGATCTGTACATCTCAAGCACTTCATTTAACACTAATTGTCCCCGTTCTTTGCCAAGGAAATTGTTCAATACACATACACCATACTGTGTCATGTCTCTAATCACCCGCTGGCAAAGTTCATAGCACGGATCACTGGGGTCCATGTAGTAGCTGTTAGGACTGTGGTTGAAGGGCGCCGCGCTGCCTTTCAACGAGGCTTCTGGGTATTCCTTCACCCTGGTAGGGTGCTCCGTCTGGTATGCTGGTAACACTGGCATCTTCACCTCGGTCCTGTTCACAGCCTTCAACACATTGGAGGTCCCCACGGTCGCGAACTCCACCGAGCTCAGCTGCTGTGCGCTCTCGTTCAGTATTTCCTGCTCTGAAGAACCCTCGTAAGTAATGGCACTTCCCCTAGTCAATTCGTTGTTAGTATAAACTACACTAGATATTACACTATTGTCATTATACCCTGTTTTTTTTCCACTATCCGCACTTTGTTTAAGATTTTCCGGTGACACAGTAGAGCTATGTTTACTAACACCGTCCGTGCTACCCTCTTTGCTTTTCCTCGAATTCGAACTAGGTTTTTTAATTAGTTTAACACTTGTTTCACTGTCGTCTTTACTACATATCGGTTGTCTATGTTCTATATAATTAGAATTTTCTTCTTTTTCTTTTTTAGTTTCCTCACCAGTCGAAGTTCTTATACCAGTGTTGTTGATTTTGGAATCTTTAGGTGACTTTGGTACACACTCCGTTTTATGTCTTTTCCAGTCTTGCCGTTGATGTTCTGTATTACAGTAATAAACATTGAGGCATCGCGCGCATCTCCGATGAGTTTTTAGATTACAAATAGCGCAGCAAGCGAGTCCGCCTCCCTGATTCATTCTGAAATAAATTTCTTCCGAGGGCCGGCCTCAACAACTACTTGTCAACTGAAGGAAATGTCATCGTGGACGTGACATTTACTCATGGATCATATTACGAACTTTACAAATTATTAATTGAGGTTAATAAATGAAAGTAAAATATTTTTTAATATTTTAATAGTAAAAGTAAAAAGCAAATTAGAATTGCAAACAAACCAATTGAATATAATAGAAACGTATAGAAAGTTTTAAAAAGTAATGTTTATCAAAACGGAAATGGCTGTGCTTGACAATGACAGCAAAATAGATTGACTGACAGCGTGAATTGAGGGTTGCTATTATAAATAATCTATGGGCTATTCACTTGATCAGTATTGCAGTCTCAGCTTATAATAATTAATACAAATACATATCGTTAATAATTTTATTATTAGTATCGGTTATATCTAGTCTCGAAAATCTGCATTCTGTCATAATAATAGTATTAAAACTTGCCAAGACGATCAAAGCTTATAACAAGATTTTTATTTATTCATCAATGTTATAGATTCCAACTTTTATAAAACCCATTCAATCCACACCACAGCTGTACTCTGAGGATTCCACTAACTAAGGAGGCCCCTAGACCTACAATAACATTGTACAATATATTTAATTGTGCAATAAGATTGAATTGCGTTTGGATCCAAACGGTCAATTATATTGCACAATAAGAAAATTGTGCAATGTTTTCTTGTTCAGTCGGAGAATTGTTTGATCCCGAGCAACATGTCAAATATTGCGCAATACTGACCCTACACGAAGCAGTATTGTTCAATATTAAATATTGTACAATAAAAATTAAACTCGCTCAAACTTTCGTTCAATCATTGCGCAGTCTTCAATATTAGCCCTAGACGATCAATTATATTGCACAATATTCAATATTGCGCAATATAATTGATCGTTTAGGGGCCGCCTTATAACTCAATCTAGTAACCTAGGTATTTGTGAAGTATGGAATAGGCTAGTCTAGTTGGTGTAGAATAAAAAAGAAAACAATTTTTAAATTTTTATTTTTAATAAAAATAGATAAGTACATAATAAGTTTTTTTTTCAACTATTCATAGATATCGATATCTTATATTTCCTTCTTAGAATATAAATATAATAATTAATTTATGAATGATATAAGAGTTACATAAAATAAATTCAGTGAATACTCATTAGAGAGTACCTACATAAGAGTAATATTTACATTCTATTGAAACTATAAGATTTTGATATTATATTATTAACCTCACCATTTTATAATTTGTGTATAGTATAGATAAGATAGGTACATTCGCCTACAATTAGTTGATACTATATGCATTAGATTCTTTCAAGTTTAGAACCTTAAAGTATCGACAAACTTAAATTTTACACCATTGCACGCGGTAGTACTAAGTTTTAAGAAAAATACATAATGTAAAGACAATTGAGAAAAGACTAGATTAGTTCTACGTTAAGCCCCGTTCTTGAAACGCATTGTGCGGGGTTTTCAGCTTAAATAAATAATATACTAAGTTAAGAGCGAGGCCTAACGAGATGAACTAAAAGAAGCGTAGAGGAGCGCAATATTTGACGCGCTCCACTACGCCAACTAATAAGTATGTAATACAAACGCTAAAACTAACTTAATAATAAAAATTTAACAATAATTAGTACCGTGTTTCATTCATTTTCGAATACTAATGGAATAAGTACTTCAGGAATATGTCAAAATTTTAATATTTTTACAATATAAAAAAGGTATTTTTTGGGATCAGGATAGTAATGTCATAAAATTTCGTTGGAAATGTGGAGGGAAAAAGGAATTTCATTAAGTTGTGAAACGTTCTTAGATACTAATTGCCTCATTGTTTCAAATAACTCTGCAATTATGGTATGGTCAGCAAAAAATTCTTAGTCCGTTTAGCTGTCCATACCATATTTAAAGGGTATATTACATACTTGTGAAACTTCCTTAATGTTCTACTGTTTACAAAATCTATATTATTAAGTATAATTGATTAATTTTCAACAAACAAAAAACAATCAATTTCACAATATAGTGTTTAGTCTAGCAATCAACTTTGGACCCTATTTAAATTTCAGTAAGTACTAAAATAGTGATGTCCATTAAATTCAGATTAATTTATAGAAATGACTCAATTGTGTATTTTATTACTCGATTCGGTAAATGTTCACAGTATCGAGCCAAAGAACATCTATTTCTAATACTCAATACATAGAACAGAATGTTCACCAAATCTTGGCTCAAAAAGGCTACAGAATACCGACTTTTAATAGTCATAAGTATTAAGTGAAAACACTTTACCTTTTGTTTCCTAGGCAATATATAGGTTTTCATTTAGCATGAACTTTTGACATTTTTGTTTTTTAAATGAATGTTTTTTGTAATGAAGAGGTATATTTATTCTACAGGAGGATCGTTCAGAGTTTTATAACATGCGCCAAATACGTTAACCTGTTCACAATAGCCACTGATCAACTTTCTTAGTTTGAAATTAGCTTGCCAGTGAAAAAACACCACTGTGGATCGTTACGTCAACTCTGTCAAACGTTTGGCGCGTATTTAACTATTTAGAAGTTTCCTGTCAAATGTCAAAAGTCCTGCTAATCCCGCCAATTTTCAAATGACATTCCATAAATCACATAGTATGTAATAGTAAGCTTATATTCTAGAATTTTCATCGTCACTATGCGGTGGTACTGGCGGGGGTGCGTGGAGCACCCTCGCTAGTTCCGCCTTCTCATCAGCTGAGAGCACGTATACCGGCGGCGCGGGAGGTAGGAAACGTTCCGCTTTCTGTGGCTCTCTTTGAAGACGAGCTCGGTACAACATTACTAGAACACAGAGTACGCTAATGATGAACGCTGATGTTGCAGCTAGGACTATAAGCGCTGTGTGATAGGATGTCGCGGCTGATACCTGTGAAAAAATATTATTCAAAGTTAGATCACTTAAATCGCAATCAATTCGAATGGGGGCTGAAGTTTTCCCATAATCGTAGTTGAATATATTGAGTGGTGTTTGAGTAAGGGGTATGAAAACAGTATCTATTGACTCACAGTGGACTCGCTGAGTATCTCGCGCTGCTGCAGGCCGGGCGGCAGTGGCGGCGCCAGGCGGTACTCGCTGCGGATCACGTCCGCCGGGATGGAGCGCGCGCTCGCCGGCTTCTCAATCTTCTCGCGTTTGATCTGGACAAAGGAAATAAGTAACAGTAGGATGTACATTTCATGTCTCCTTGGTCATTTGCGTGGGATGCCTTGACCAACTTTGAAAATGTTGCGTAGCCATCATAACTGCATAAGATGTCGAAAGTCGAAACAGTCAGATCAAGAAGACTTATTTTGATGCTGTCCTTTCTCTGGTAAATTATTGGTCCGGGAAAATATACTTACACATTCTTAATCATATCATAGGTGGGCCAGCGAGTTTCGCTTGGGTGATAATTTGTCTATTCTTTGTTTTTGCTCGAAAAGTATAAGATCTCTTTTGTACAATGGACTTGAGATAAGTGAGGTCGCTCACCATGTTCTCGATGAAGTAGACGACGTCGAGCGCGCGCGGGCCCAGCAGCGCGGCGCGCAGGCGCGCGGCGGGCGGCGCGGCGCTCAGCGCCACGGGCGCGCGCGCGCCCAGCGCCGCCAGCCGCGCGCTCACCCACGCGCGCGCGCGCTCCACTACCGCCTCTTCAACGTTAAGCATCTCGATCTCTAGGATCGCCGATTCGATTTCGCTTTTTTCTGTTTGAACAATGAATTAGGTATTACTTTAATATTAAGCATAATTTGTAAATTGATGGCGTTCGTACAGTTTAAGAGATATATTTAAAGTTTGAAGACAATAATTTGATTGTAGTGGAAGAGGAGAAGCTAAGTTCCTAAGGTTGACTTAAAAATGGGGCAAAATAGCTTTCCTCACAAATTCAAAAATTCAAAAATTCTGGGATAGATCTAGAAATGAGCGGACACAAAAAAAATACTCTAAGTAATCTGCTTTCTTGAAAATACTATTCAAGTTTACTAGCTTTTAAGTTTTTTACTGTTTACTATAAACAGAGATCCAGTCCAGTCCAGTAATTTGTATTAGTAAACTTAATGAAAAACCTGTATAAATGTGAACGTAATGAATAAATATGAGTGCACGTACCGCAGGGCCCGCGCGGGTCGGGCGGCGCGCGCGCGCGCTGCCCCGCCGCGTCCACGCACCAGCAGCGGCCGCGCGCGCACTGCCGCGACACGAACGACCCGTCCGCCGCGCAGCGCGGCGCCTCGCCTGCACATCAACAATGCAACCCAATTGAGAACCTTCAGTTTTTTAAGTCATCAAGTCTAGTTTATTTCAATCGCATTTCAATAGAAATGGAGCGAAACTGTGATCAATAGGATTCATCGCCCAACACGTACCGTTCTCCGCCTCTTCCTGCATGAGCTGGCACTTGGTCTTGAAGTCGAGGTGCTGCAGGTCGACGAGCAGCGAGGCAGGCGGCGCGGCGGCGGCGACGCGCGGCGGCAGCGGCTCTGTCACCAGCGGCTCCTCGTCCAGCATGCGGGCGTCCACCTCGCTCTCCTCCTCGTCGTCGCTCTCGAATTCGTCTATTCGGTACGCGGTCATCTGTCTGATGAGCTCTTCTAGGACTGTGGGAAAATTGACAGTTTAGGAGACAGGCTGAAAAAAATTGTGAACTTGAAAGACGTGATCAGGAGTAAAAACTGCAGAACGATTAGAGTTTCACAAAATAATTGATCTGTATAAAGGACTGTATTTAAAACGCTTCAGTCCCACGTGTATAGAAAAATATAAAAATTGCATTCCGTGGAAAGGTATTGCAAGAACTTGTTTTAATGACTACGTTCGTAGCAGCGAAAATTAATGATGAAATAAGAAGATTATTTTCCAAACCATGATAAGTGATCGAGATTCAACAATTAGGTGAGTGACCTTCCAAGAAACAAAGTTCATCAGATGTAGGTATACCTTCATCGGCCTTGGCGCGCTCGTCCACAGGCGAGCGGTGCGTCCACTTGCGCGCCTGGCGGAAGTTGCAGGCCGGCTTGGAGCCGCGCACCAGCGAGCCCTTCAGCGGCTCGCCGCGCGCGCTCACGCACCAACACACGTCTGTGGGGGAAACGTGTGCTCAGGTGAGGAAAGAAAACTTTATAATTTAAAATATAAAAGTTTACAAAAAATTTGTTTTCAGAATAGTAGGTAACATGGAGTGTAGGGCGGATTTTATTATAAAATTTTATTGAGATATTTTTTTTCAGAATAGTTTAGAAAGAAATATACTGATCTTAAATCTTACATCGTTGAGTTATATGACTGCAAAATTGGATTGTGAAATAGTATTCTCACTTTTTTCGGTGAAACTGAAAGTAACAACTTTCAACGTGTTTGACTACTGCAAAGCAAAGACCGCCCAATGATCCATGATAGAACCAGTATGTACAATGAAAATGATGAATGTAATATGATTAACAGTGGCTGATCTAGGTTTGGTCCAAAAGTGAATGGGTGGGGCTTGTATTTGGGGGAGTAGGTTTTATCACGAAAAAGGTTGTTATAAGAGGTCTTAGATGTTTTCTAGATCTGCCTTTAGATCTTTGCCTTGGCGGCTCAATAACTCTCGTCACCAGGATTGGTCAGGTAACCATCCACTCGATGAAGAAATCTTACAGGTTTTCACTATTACAAAGTTGTATCTTACCAATATGTGCCATACACTGCACCGACTCCCACGCACCATTAGCGTCACATGTCGGTATGAATGTGCCTTTACCGAACTTGGAAGCAGCTTGTTCATTCTTCTCTCTCAGTCTTTCACAAGGACTCAGCACTGGAAGAGAAAGAGACGGCTATATTAAGCAGAGTTCGAAATTCAAAAGACATTCATTGATGAATGGAATGAAACCAGTGAACTGTTTGAGTGAATGAAACATAAAATAATGATTTGCTCTGATTCATGCGTTGTTTTTGCATCATGCCGTTACCACAAACGTGCTATATTTTTTAAAGTGATGTTATGACTATCTCCAGATTATAAATCTGAGATAGTATATAAATCAGTTATTTCCCCATAGTATATGATACTTATGGTGACGTCATGGGAACATGCCTCCATCATATTCGGGTTTCTTGGGTTTCCTCAGTTTTGCTGTTTCACCTTCAACTGTTTGAAATTAGAATAGGAATTGAAGAAATATAATTCATATACTAAAGATAAAGTCCTGCATTTTGAAACTGACTTGTGGAGAGGTTATTAAAGTAAAGTGACTTAGATTATTAATTGGACAGAGAAGTGGCTTTCCACCAGAGGTATGCCGCGATTCTACGTTCAGTATCCACCAACCGTATCAAACGTAGCATAGCAAAGTAACATAATATGAGCAAGACACCCTTGGAAGTCACTTTTAGTCGAAAATTAGAGTAGTCAAAAGAATGGTGCTGGTGTTACAAGTTGAAAACACCTTTATTTACTGCGCTAGTTTAATCTCGAGTGCTACCGTGCTTCGGAGGGCATGTTACGGTTCCAGTAGTTTCAATCGTTAGACCATGTCAGAGGCCTTTAGGCGGTCTAAAAGCACTCCGACACCAGGGTTGGCCACTAACCTACGCGACATTACTAACTTATCACCGTACCTGGACAGACAGCATTGCACTCTTCCTTGCTCCTGAAGTTGTTGTGGTTGCCGGAGCAGCCGTAGTATCGGAACCGCTCGCACTTGTTCCTCTGATGGTTGAAGTACCAGCGGGTCGTGTTGAGGAGCTCGCCGGACGTGCATTCACCTTCGTCCATTTCCTCGAAGCAGACGGTGCCTGGGGTGTTAAGTGATATTATATTTTTTTGTCCTATTTTAAAACACAAAAAATACAAGATCTGACGGCCAATGAATGCTACGTAAATCGACGTAGACATTCATAGAATAGACACATGCGTATTGCTTAAACATCTTTTATACTAATTCTTCACAGGCTACACTTTTCAGAACTTGTGAAATGTGCATCTATGTGTGCTCACACAGTAGTACCCACTACTGTGTGAGCACACATAGATGTTTTTATTTAGTGGTACCAGACTTGGAAGTTGGACAGCACAAGAAGTTGCGTGCGTGTTTGGAGATACAGGTTTCGCCTTCTGATGTTTATTTTGTAGTACCATGGTAGTACCCAGTTCGTTATTATCCTCCAGGTCGTATCTGTATATTTATAATGCACTAGCCGCGTCCCGGGGTTTCACCTGCGTTGTACCCGTTCCCACAGGCATTTCGGGATAAAACGTATCCCATGTGTTATTTTGATGTATAACCTGTGTTAATGTAAAGTTTCATCCAAATCCGTTGAGTAGTTTTTGCGTGGAAGAGTAACAAACATACATACATGCTCACAAACGTTTGCATTCATAATATAAGTAAGATGATTCCGTGCTTCGGAGGGCACGTTAAGCCGTCGGTCCCGGTTACTTTCTACGGATAGTAGTCGTTAATTGAGCCATGAGGCCTTTGGCGGCTCAATAATTCTGACACCAGGATTGGTCAAGTTGACCATCCACTCGATGAAGAATATCAGTTGGAAGTAATACTCACGAGGCTTCGGGCAGCAGACGGAGGGACTAGTATCGTGCGGCGCGAAGCGGCACGCGTGCGTGGAGGGGCAAGCGGCGGCGCGCGGGCCGCACGCCAGCGGCGCGCCGCCCGCCGCCAGCGGCGCCGCGCCGCCCGGGCACGCGCGCGCCGGCCGGCAGCGCGCCAGCGGCGGGCACCCGCCCTCCTGCCGGGGATGCAATCTTACTTACATCCTTCTAATAGGGCTGAGTCATGAGCGTGACCCATTTGGCAACACCCGTAGTATTGTTCGCTCGCCGTTGGACACGAGCCGTGAGGCACGAGCCATAGAAATGAACTATTAAAAAGTAATTTCGAATAGGTCAGTGGCCAACCCGGGCGTCAGAGTTAGCCATTAACTATTGAGCCTGAGCCATGGTTATCAGCTATTGGGCATTGGGCATGAGCTATGGATATAAGCTGTTGAGCATGAGAAGATAAACTTGTTCTACCATATCATGGTCATATGCTATCGTAAGCCCTGACCCATGTCCTACAAAGCTTTGATGGGTTCCCAGATACATATTTAAGCTTAGACTTCACAATGGGAATAGTAGCCTGATTTTTTTGCCCTGTTATTATTTTATTTCTTTAGACCGCTATTCTATTAGAACGCAAGCACCTCTTGCTCGCAAGAATCTCTTTAAGATTTTGAGCGTAGCGACACTGCTGCTTGCCGTCAGTTCAAATCAATTCTTCCTACTTCACAATAATTCAGCTTGACATACTACAGGTCACTCACCTCGCAATCCAAAGGCACAATCTCGCAAGTCTCGTCGGCCTTACACTTGACCTCGGCACAAGGGTCCCTGCACTCGCACGTGGGGCATCCCTTCTCATCCAGCTTCCTGTTGTAAAGACATATCACTTCTTCAGAGCACGCCGGCTCGGGGCACTGGGCGGGCGCGTCGCAGTTAGGGGTGCCGTTTACTGTTCGTGTTCCTGTGATCTGTAAATAAAGAAAAATATATATAGATTAGCCTAATCTTACGAGGACTATTTCTTTTGGATCGAAACTCTTGGGTATTAAAGTCTGAACATTTTACTAACAAAATTAGGTACATGAACTGTACTAGCAATGTCTAAATAACGATATTAGACAACCATGAACTAAAATTTATGATTAAGGTACATCAACGTATTATCGCAAAAGTTTATAAAGGTAAATTACTAATACCACCCGAATATATGCTATGTCCTACTTTATTTCTTTTGATGTACAGTCCTATATTATGTCCTAAAAAGTTTTTGAACACATAATCTTAATTTTCTTTTGGGTTAAAGTACCTGTGCATAAAAGTCTGAACTTTTTACCAACTAGTCATGGCCTAAGCAAAGTCTAAATAAATATATTAGACAACATATCATCAGAAAGGTATGTCATCATCACATGGTCAATATCACCCGAACATATGTCCTGTTAATGACCTACAATACTATGTCCTGTGATCTAATATCTTATACTTTCTCAGTACACACCTCGTTCCCGAGCGCGTCGACGCACCAGCACGAGTTGTCGGAGCCCCTGCACTGCACGCGCTCGTAGGCGCCGTCGGGGCGGCACTTCGGCACCCACGACCAAGATGGCGGGTCACTGCTCTCCGCCGCCATGTGCAGCGCCAGGGCTCTGGAGCGGAAGGGTGAGGGTTACATTGTGATAGTGTTTACTTAGACTATAGTATCAAAAATAATATGTTGTAATAAGTTGATGATAATTGATTGTGAGGCATTGGGATTTGAAAAATAATTATATGACACAAAAAGCTTGAAGTATGTGTGTCTGTCTCTGACGTTTTAACTGCTCCCGAACAAGCGACTTTTTTTTAAATTAGTTTTTTTGTATGGACAGCAATTAAGACTTGGGTTAATTCTTACTCTGTTTCTATTCTTAGTGTGGAAGACACTATACGGGCCCTGGGTTATGACCAGCAGCGGGGGGAGTTTTGGTAGGATCTTTACTAGTAAGTTCGAGGAGGCTAATGTACACCGAAGTTTTTAGACCGTCTAAAGGCCTCTGGATTAGTTGTAATGATGAGACGCGTGGAGACCTGGTCTGGTGGCAGGGCGAGTGCGCGGCGGCGGGCGTGCAGGCGGTGCCGCAGCCCGTGGCGCAGCAGCGCTCCGCCGCGCCGCACTCGCCGTCCGAGCGGCACGCCCACTCGCACGCGCCGCCGCCCGGCACCAGGAACGGACACTGGCCCGGCTTCTTCGGCAGGCCTGCGGTATCGATCGATAAACGCTTACAGGACAAATTCACACATTATTAAACCCAAACTAAGCTAAGGTGGCATTGAAGTTAAGATTCAATGCACTTATTCAAAGTGATAAGAAATGAATTATTGACTTGCCAGTAAGGGTATTGAGTTGGTTACAACAAAAAAAAAACGTCATTGTGATAATTTGGACCATAAATACTAATTCGTGCCATGCAAACATATTTACGGTCGAATCGGTTAGAAGCAAATTTGTCGATTTCGAAGTTGATAGCTTCAATATGGTGAAGTGATACTCACAAGCGGGCACAGGCGGGCAGTAGTCGGCGTCGCAGGCGACGTCGACGGTGGCGCAGGCGCGGCCCGCGGGGCACGGCACGCCGGCGCACGGGTCGCGGCACACGCACGTGGGGCAGCGCGCCGGGCCCAGCTCGAACCCGTACTCGCACCCCATGCGGCACGTCAGCTCCAGGCACGACAGCTCCGACCGCACTCTGGGGTGGAAGTCACAAAATGTAAGTTCGAATAAGTGGCCAACCCTGGTGTCGGGAGTTTTTTTATACCGCCTAATGGTGACGACATGGTCTAACGATTGAAACAAACGGGACCGACAATTTAACGAGAGAGAATTGCTGTTAGCTCCATTAATCATTATTATTAGAAAGTCAAATGATTTTAGGTTGAACACAATTTTGTGACAAAACTGCGTTTACAGTCGTCTACTCACTTGTCACAATCAACCGCCGATGCATTCGTAGTGGAGGTGTCCGGTATCTCCGTCCCGAAGAAGTCGACGCACCAGCAGCGCCCGCCGGAGCACTGCTGCGGGGTGAAGGCGCCGTCCGCGCCGCACGACGGCGCCGGCAGCGCCAGCTTCATGCCGTCCACTGTGCCTTCCATCTTCTCGTCGAAGTCGCGGAGGTATTCGCACACTGAGGGGTTGAACATTGATTGACCAGGTTAGAAAAGGGTTAAAATCTTTGAATAATTTGAAAAAAAAATTGATGCCTTGTTAGTCATGGATATTGGTTTCAAGGGCTAGAATAGAATGTTATGATTTTTTCTTGACCTTGGTAAAGAAACGTTTTCTCAAGGAATACATATTCTTGTTATGGAAGCATTAAAGTGCTTTTACGGAGTTGTGCCCCTAGAGATCCCGTGGATCGGCCACCTGGTGGCTAATATAACTAACTAATATATAGCTTAGCAGTTAACGTGTTAACGATATTTTTCCTTACTCTCGTAGGGAAAGATGATTTAAATTCTAAAAAGTAACAAAATATTAATTAATTTTTCTTTGTACGAAAACACATTTACTTCAGACCGCGGACCATGCACTAATATTACCCAATCCATTGTCACTGATAAAGTTGACACTATAGTTAATTATAGTTATAAATAAATTTATTACGAAGACAGTTAAGTTGACACTACCGTCAGTCAACAAACAAAGAGAGCAGAAAGTAAGTTTGTCACAAAAACAGTTCAAACTTGAAACTTCGTTTCTAATATATTTTTCTACTCACTAGTAGGGGTATCATCAACTCGATCCATCTGCAATCGTATCTTGGCGGGGTCGACACACACGGGCCCGCAGGCCGTGGAGCAGCACACCGAGTCGGCGTCGCACTCGCCGTCCGGACACGGCAGCGTGCCGTTCATACCGCACACCGCCTCCGCCTCCGCGCCGCAAGACTCGTATGTCGTCTGCAAGTTATGTTGTGTGTCTTAATGGGCTGTGTGTCTTTTGGAAACCAGGTGAGAGAGGAGTTTTGGACTGTAAAGAGTTTAAACCATTTATTCCCTCATCAAAAATATACGATTAACGAGTACAAAATAAAAGAAAGCACAAAACGATTTATGATGCAGAGGAGCAGTGTCCTCTGTACCACCGGTGTGACAAAGCACACTGTTCCATTTTATACACACGTCTTTATAGAATACTTACATAAGCATACAGCTTTTATTGAACACGAACATCATAATTAATCATTGTGGACTGTCGCATAAGATAGGTTTAAGTACATAATAGATTTAAATAATTATAAGCCCACAGTTACCTATCAGCTGGTGAGAGAAGATAACACAAATTTAAGCAATCTGAACATATAACCAACTAAAAACCCGATATTATCGGAGTCCCAAAACTTTATAAAAGGCAAGGTTGATTCACCTTCAACACAATGCGCCATTAGTGGGCCGCTAATTGAAAGCGTTTGCTAATAAAGTTTAATGATATCCTTTTGAATCTGTTTCCAAAATGTTTATTCCTTTATGGTGTGAATAGAGAATTTTGTTGTAGCTTTTAGTCTTTTAGTTTGTTGCAAGTCCACACACTTGTGTCCGTACGGACGGTCGACCGCGGTCGTGGGACGAGCTATCCTTACCTCGGCTACATCAGTAGTATCGTCCGTGGAGTTGTCCGCCAGGTCGACCGGACAGCACACGCTGGTGCCTGCGCGGTGCAGACTCGTGCACTTGTGTCCGTACGGACAGTCCATGTGTCCGCCGCACGCCACCACGGCGCCGCTGTCGTCAGTGGCGGGCGCGCCCCACTCGCAAGGGTTCTCGTATGATACGCGGGGACGACCTAGAACACAACTTTGCTGATAAACCTGCTAAATAAAAAAAAATTCACACGGTCGAATTGAGAAACATCGTCCTTTTTGAAGTCGGTAAAAAAAATTAGCTAAGTGTAATACAAAACCAAGGGTTTTTAGTTCCAAATATCAGTACCAGAATTGCAAAACAGATGGCAGGAAAATCAAAACATGTCACAGCACAAAAAAACCTAAAAGTAAAATACAAACAAACTTAAAAAAACACTTACACACAGGATATCCAGTACAAAACTCGCCCGTACACGCAGCGTCTTTAACCCGCACGCATTCCTCGTCCTCCTTGCACGGGAACCCCGCGCACGGGTCGTCACACTCGCACGTCGGACAGCCGTCGGTCCCCGCTCGGTACCCGTACTCGCAGATCCCCGCGCAGAGGGCCCGCGAACACGAGTTCATGCTGCGCCCCGTGCCCCGCGCCAACATGGGCGAGGGGGCACATTTGACAGAGGCTGCCGGGCCCATGGAGCCGCGCAACTTGTTGCCTTCCGTGTCTACGCACCTGGGGGAGCAGTTTATTTTGAATTTTGGAAAATGAAGTATTAGACCAACCAGTGTGTTCTTAGTAATTTCTTGTTATAAATATAATGTGCACATCACAATAGGGTGTACAAAGGTTGCATAGGAGTGAATGTAAGTATTGTGTAGTGGATGTCGTATCTTTACGCCAAATACCTAGGTCATCTTGCAAGTCAATTCTATTTGCCTAATTGTCTTACTAGTGGTTTAAGCTGTTCGTTGATAAATCTATCTACCTCGTCTAATGTCCATATTCAAAGACAGTAAGCTTTCTTCTACATGTACAGCCAAGTATTCATTTTTAGTTATCTTACACTAACAAGAAACTCACCAGCAAACCAATCCATTCCTCGAACACTGCCGTGACACAAACATGCCATCATCATTGCACTGCGGCACGTACCCTCTTCCTTCTCTCTCACTCACTACCAACAGTTCCGCCAACATCCTCTGTTGGGTGCACATCGTAACATTATTGGGCAGGATACAATGTCTCCCACACTCGCCGCCGTCGCAGCACTTCTGCATCGAGGAACATTCTAGGTCGTGACCGCAGGGGACGCCACAGTTAGCACCTGAAGTAGTGGGCGCGGGGCAAGTGCCCACCTTTTTGAGTTCTATTGAAGATGGACAGCAGACGCCGTAGTCGTTTCCTGTAGAAACAAAATATTTATTGAAGAGCCAAAAATATAATACACATACTAGCTGACCCGGCAAACATTGTTTTGCCTTATAACAATTAAGAGTGGACCACCCTAATCACTATAAATTCAGATGTAAGCTATCCTATCTTTCAAGTTGGATCAAATTGCACACGGTGCTCAAATCAAATTAAAAATCGGTTCAGTAGTTTAGGAGTCCATCGCGGACAAACAACGTGACACGTAATTTTTATATATACATATATTAAAGTCGGCGTGCTACGAAAACAGAACACATATACATAGACGTGTACGATATACGTAGCAAATCTCTGATAGCATTAGTTTGACATCTTTTGCAACTCTTGTGAATCCATGTGTGCGTTTTAGATCGGCGTTTGTGTACTTTGCGCTCTGTATTTGGACACAACTTTAATAGAGTATTGCTTTGCAAAAAAAAATATTTTAAAATTTAGAAGTGTCATAGGGCTAAAAATTAATTTGTTTTAATTTAACCTGAAGAGCTACAAAACCGAACAATCACCAATTTTCCTTTACAAAAACGTGCCATAATTGGCAGTCTAGATTACGTTAACTGGGGATGAGCTGAGGCTAATGGTTGTGTGATGCTGATTGCGTGATTTTGTTCTGGATTCAAGCGTTTTTTTTTATAGAAATCAGAATGAGATCGTATGTAAAATTAAAACACTTTGTCAGCGTAAGTGACTAGAGTTGTAGCATTTAAAAAACAAAAAATAGTGTAAGAGACAATACGAGGCAACACGGTTCTTTTCCAAAAAAATATCTCACTTACGTGACCGGCCTAGTCCCACTTGAGATTTGCAGATTTTTTATCGACATCAACTATATTTGACTTTATTTTTCTCCAAGCCTTAATTTTTTTGTTCTTTGACTAGACTTGAGTTTTTAGTAGTCTTTTAATAATATAATAATAGTTATTCCAGAAATATTCATTTATTATACCTGACTCCACAAGACATTTATAAAGCGGAGGACAGTTCGGCTTCCCGGGGTCGGTGCCGCAGAGGAACGGGCGAGCGGTCTCCGTGATGAGCAGGGGGTCTCCCACGGGACAGATGTTCGACAGACTTCTGCCTTTTTTACCTGGAATGAAAGGATTATTTGAACTTTAAGCAAGAGTTTACAGAGATGTCTTGGACAAAAACGAGATCCGTATGAACTTTAAGTGTCATGTCTTGGAACAAAAGCAAAAGCAGAAAGGTTGGTAGGTACAAACTTGTTAAAAAGTCAGCCCAATAAAATATAAAGCATAATTAGATTCAAAAGAGTTTAGTTTACTAGCTTTTCTGCGCGGTGGTTCCACCTGCGATCCAATAGATGGCGCTAGTGTTAAAATTGTGTGGAACGTGCTTGCATTATTTTCCCAGATTTAGTGGGGTCACACTTATACGAGTACATCTTATATGAGCAGGCTTCCTCAGTATAAATAAACTAAGTATAATTTCTAAGTTACGATACCTTTAATATATCCTCTTAGAAATTGTACTAATCATATTGAGCATAGAGTCAACAAGGAACTTCAAATTTTATAATTGTCAAAACTTAAGTTCTAAAGTGTTCAGCTATTATAGGTACGTAGGGCTTGGTATACGTAAAGGTATTAATTACGTACGTCTGTTCTTTCTTATTTCAGCAAATGTTTGTAAAATCTTGTCAAAGTTAGCCTTATCCACCTAATTATACTGATGATGAAGCCAGCAAAAGGCGTTTGGAATCTCCAAGTGAAAAAGCCTGTGGGATCTTTAATCTATGTTTCTATATCAAATGACAATTCAATGTGGTACAACGGGAATATACTTCAAAGTGTTCCTACACGAAATACCCTAAAACGTAAGATAAAACGCAAGAAAAACATCGCTTCATTTTACAAACTTCGCCGATGTATAACTAATCTGCCACAACAGTACAGAGTCAAATTAAATGATTACAAACATTAAGTAGCAGTCATAACATTTTTAATTGCAGGTCCATTATTATTAGAGTTGTGCATTTATGGTGGGATGCCACGGCATGGCGGGCTGATTACAAATGATTCGGGCCGCGTTTTACGACTTCGATGCCAGTTAATGGTGTAAGATCCACCGGCGCGATTGCGGAGCCATCCCCGCCCGGCACTGTTTGTTTTATAAACAGAATATTCATAACGTTTTCGATACAAAACTTCGTACACAACAACTCTTTGTTGAGAAAATAAGCAGCTTTATTAAAACATTTCAATAGAAAACAATAGGTCGAAATAACTGGCTGTGAATAATTATATTAAAAACAATAACATATTTTATGACACGACGACATTCTTTTAGATATAAATAAATTATTCTTTGACTAAACATATGATTCCTGTTCTATTGTTTTCGTATTATTTAATCGTTGCAGTGTCGTTAACAACATTAAAATAATGCGCTAAACCCAGGAACTGCATCAATCATTGCAACTCATTTTAATTTCAGCAGACCGCTAAGGAAAGATTTCATATCATCGAAAAACATGTCTTTATAGCAAAGTACGTGCAATTTAAGTCCAGGCAGTTACTATACCCCACTCAAAGGCGTCCATTAAATCGATACTTAACTAATTACGTACTTAATTATTCATACATTACATGTCAAAATCACTCATTGAATCTCTACTAAGCACTTAACGTCTGACCAACGAAAGTCTCTAATTAATCTTCGAATTCTTACAAGTACATAAAACAAAATACGACTCACAAGTAGGCACGGGTGGGCACGGTTGTCTTAGACAGGGCGTCTCCTCCAGCTGGCAGGACAGTTGCCCTGGGCACGTGATCGTTGAACAGGGGTCGCGGCACTTGCATAGGGGACATCCTTTGGAATCCAGCTCGAAACCCAGGGGGCAGAGCATACGGCACGTGTGGGCCGCGCAGGGGTCGGCGCGGGTGCAGTTGACGAGCCCGGCTGCGGGCGCGCGGGTGCCGGGGACCTGGGGCCACGATGTGCGTTTAATAAAGAAAATGTTGGAACTGGAGGCTGTTTACAAACTTAAATTAAATATGTATAGGACACTGAGGTAATAGCGGGGTGCTCATAGCAACACTTCACAGTCTTGTTACCGTGGGTAAACTAATTCTCGTTCCTGGGCATTAAAATGCCAACTAACGGTGTAATTTTAATTGTAATATTTCTAAAGAAAGTAAAAGAACAGAGCTATCCATCATCAGGTAGCAAATATATTTTAGTTGATTAGTAAAGCCGAATTGACAAAATATAATTCATTTGCAAAGAGATTCGAGCATAGCATTGCGACTCGTTCATTGATCTCTGCTCCACTCAGCACCTGAGCGGATACCAATGGCTTTATTCATAAAGGCTTATTAACAGCATTTTAGCTATCAAATGGTTTGTCTCTTTCTCACATACGCAATTTTATGACGAGCTAAAGAGACAAAACACTTTTTAACAGTGTTTTATAATAAGGCGGTTATTCTTTATCAAAGATCCTCACCTCAAAACCAGCGGCATCAACACACCAGCAAGTGCTGACGATCTCGTTATCGCACTGGATCTCCTCGAACTCCCCGTCGGCGATCCTGCAGCGCGGACTCCTGATGGACTGCAGCCGCCCGCGGCCGCTGCGGCTGTTCTCTGCAGCCAGCGCGCGGGAGATGCGCTCGGTTGATAGCTTTATGTTCTCGCATCCTGATGTTGAAATTGTTTTATTGTATTATATAGGGTTATATTTAATTTGTAAACTTTTTGTTTTGTCTAAATTGGACTTGATCTTGTTGTCATACTATTCAATGTATAATGCTGTACACACATTTAAAAGGTTTATTTGATTGTGTTTTTTTACAATTTATTAATATCCGGCTAATTATGTAATATTTATCAATGAAACAAAAATTGTAAAACATTTATCACACGACTATACTGCTCATGGTCAGTTCTTTTAACCTTTCTCTACCGATAATTTGAGATAACAAATCAAAAGAAATTCTATGATTGAAAGTAAATGTTAAATTACAATCAGTTCTTGTAGCATTTAAAAGACCTTATTTACAATCACATACAATCACAGAACCCGATCTTCTATCTGTCATTGCCGGTTAAGATAGGTTAAGATCCGCCCGCTGTACCATCATAACGCCAATAAATCCTGGACTCATACATTGAATGCGCCACCATAACGCCAACGTATCTACGAGTATACCTGTGAACAGAGGATCGACGCAGACTTGTCCACACGAGGAACTGCAGCAGATCTGTTCGCCGCAGTCACTGTCGGAGGCGCAGGGGGTGGCCCGTGCGGGGCACGAGGCCTCTACGGGGCATCTGCCGCGGAGCTCGCCGATTGCTGGAACAAGAAGTGCAGTTAAGCAAAGAGTTATAGTTATAGCCTTGACTCCCCAGCCCTGATTTGTCACTGCGTCTATCAGGGGTGTAACTCACCATGTGGCAGTAGAAAGACCACGCAGAGCAACGCCGTCCTCACCGTTCCACCCGGCATCGCTGCATTACACGATTTACTTCTGTAACAACAAAAACAATCATTAAAATTGAGTTAATAACTATTTAATAAAGGACAGTTTGGCAATTTATACTCAGGTATATACCATAGACCAATAAGTTGGTCCATGTCTGTACTAATATAACAAAGCTGAAGAGTTTGTTTGTTTGAACGAGCTAATTTCAAAAATTGCCAATCCAATTTGAATAATTCTTTTTGTAAGGGAAAGCTACATTCAACGGGAAGGTTATTATTTTTCATCCCGGATTCCCACGAGGACAGGCAAGGTTTAAACAGCGAGCGCCGCTAGGAATAAAGATTTTTATACTATCAAAAATATAAAAAAATCCGATAGTTTTGTGGCTACCTTCGATACAGGAGATGTAAATAGAGCTAAAAATTCCTTGCCAGCGCCAGTTTGCTATCTCAATTTACCCTAGTTCTTACGCATAGAGTATAGGTAATGATTTTTCGGTCGTCTTCTAGAACTACTTTCTTGAACCATAGCCAAAAGACTTTCGTTCACCTCTGTTTCACACAATCAATCGCGGTTCATCCGGTGAAGAGCTACAATGTTCAAATAAAATATCCGTTACTATAAAAACTCCCCTCTATTTGCTTTGGGGGTTAAAAGAACAGTAATTTCAGATGCCTATGTTACCATACCTTACTCATTTCATTATTCAAAATTGTACTATTTTTTTTTAGCGGTTCACAAAATACACTTTCCCTCCAAATTTCAACCATGCAGCACCCATATAATGACCGTTCCGGAGAGTTCCGTTTTTGCCATTAGGCTACGAAATCCTAAAAAGTTATACAGAGTAAAATCATCCTTAGTATAATTTTAATTAATCTCCCTATACACAACTTGTAGAAAAAATGACAAACCTAATTTTATACTGCGTATAACTAAGCATACCGAGGATAACAGTTTTATTAGTAAGGCTGCTAAACAATTAATCAATATATTATTGTCTTACTGTTTGTTTGTCAAACGGTTTCAATATGCTACGTGAGTCATTGTAATTACTCCAAACTCAGCCGACAGCCTTGTCGAGTGTGAAGAAACTCATAACTGACACACTTCACATAATAATATGGTGATGCAAATACGAGTAGTACATCACTAGTGACTATATGTTGGCACTTCATATTACGAGTATAATGGTTTTACGAAAATTATTGTCAGAACAAATTATGCATGTTAAGGCTTTTCATTTTGTAAAGTGCTGTGAGTTTGCTGTAATATTTAAGCTATGTAAATAAGCTAAGTAGTTTAGTGACTGAACTTTGATAATAGAAGACATATTGTTTTACTAAATTATTTGAGTCCATTACAAAGAGGAAAGGGAGGTATTTGTATAGTGTGGCATATTATATACTTACTTGCAGATTTACTTCAAAACTAAAACTCAAGTTAGCTTATAATTTGTAGGCCCACAGCTGGGCCAATCAATTAATACAAAGGGTTCTCAAAAATCAATAAACTTTGCTACATAAAGGTAGTTTCTATCAAAATTAGTCTCAAATCCCTCTAGGTAAGTAAATCCTCCATACGAGTCTAAACGAGAGTAATTCAATGTCCATGATATCGTATGCGGCGTGCGCACGCGCATCGTCCTCGCGCCACTTGCGACTCCGACCACACAGCTTTCCCGCGCAATTCACTAATGAACGCGAGAAGAATATATTAGTTTCAAACTATTAGGTACATAGTGAGAAAAAATAACAATGAACATTTTTTAGTTGTTGTTTTTGTTGAATATGGAGTTTGGGAGGTAAATCGAATGAAAATACTGTGCTCTACTGTTATAGTGGGGTTTAAACTTAAAAAATAATACTAATTGAGGCTTTTCTGAAATGACACCCACTAGGCGGCAGCACTGAATCGTGAGGTCCAGAAATCTGTCACAAGTGTCATTTTCGTGAAAACCGTCATTGCCAATGTTTGCCCATATCTTTATAGGTAAGTTTTTATTAAGTAATGTATTTTTTATAGATGAACGTAATACTATCTATCGTCAGTCATTTACTATATCTAATAGCAGCTATCAATTTTGATAAATACTACGATAAATACTTTGAAAGATAGGGTTCAAAAAACTCGATCTAATCATAAATAATAATGCTTTGAAATGGTAGTTATCGTTCTGCATGCTCAACAATTACTTTCACCGATTAGACGATGGCTGGCCATTGAACTTTAGGGAAATTGTGCATTTGAATAAGTTCCACTCAGGATAGAATATCTTTAATACATTTCTTCTTTGGCATTCTAGAATGTAAACTATGATAGTTTACAGCGATTTCCTAGCCAAAGACAATTCCTTCTACATAGGAAAAGGAGTTTAGTTATGGGAATCCCGAGAATTAGTAAATTACGCAGCATGTTAGATTACTGAGGATTAGTGTATGATAAAGTTATGTACCTATCGTAGGGGTTTCTAATGGACCTACTATCCGCACAAGCTTCATCTCAGTTCTGCCTGCGCTACTGCCACCAACTGCCAACTACCAACTACAACGGACGGTGTTCTGTGTAAGAACCGGCCTGCTCAGGCAGACCTGTGTGTGGTGAACCTTGAAAGTCTAATTTAAACTATTGCGTGCCAAACGTACAGAATAACTTAATTATCGTAATGTCTGCCTTCCATAACTCACAGATCCAGTTAAACCGAATGCCAAGTTTTTGACATAAATTAAGATTCAATAAACAAACATTTTGGCAAACTTTTGGCATTCATATTTTTCAGGCAACGTTGGAATTCTACTGTGCTAGTTGTTTTTATACTAACCTACTTTAAAAGGACAATTTACGGAAAAACGTTTAAAAGTATTTGGATGTATGCCTATAGGTAATACATATTATTATCCGTACTACTCGTATTGTTGTACGAAAGAAAAATACTACGAAAGTTTAGTGAGGAAGAAGTCAATAGATCATCAATTATATACTTTTTAATTATATATCCTATTACTCATAGTAAACGATGAAGTTATGGATTAGGAGACAGTCAATCCCAATTATTCACCTAAGCACAAGTCGATCACACAACATTACTCCAAGAGCGAGTTCCAAAGTGCATTACACCAATGCATCCAAATATTGTGTCGTAAGATGTGAGTGAACTCCGAGCTGGTGACGTGTCTATGACGCAACAGCCTGCAAGGCGTGACGAGTGAAAGGGACCTACTACCAAACTTGAACCAGCTTTGGGAAAATAGTTTTAGTGGTAGGACCAAGAAAGATTGGGTGGGAAATGCGAGCTTTGAAAATGTTCGGTAAAAATAAAAGATATGACATATTGTGGTTGTGCACTGAAAACGCCTGGGTCTAGTGACTAACACTGAGGTCCTGAGTTCAATTTCCAGGTTGAGCAAACAAATGTTTCCGCGGCTCGGGTTTAAGATCACCAACCCGCAGAAGACAAGCGTGGTGATATGGTGATTACGCTTATTCCTCCTCACTGTGATATCTTTGAAGAGATGAGAGGCCTTTGCCCAGCAGTGAGACATAATTTAACATTAGCATGTAATGTGTCACTGCTGGGCACATTAACTATACTGAAAATGTTGATCACTTTATTACACTATCAGAATTATTAAAATTTGAAAATTAATATTGACAATACATAATGAGTTAAGTATTTTCCATAAATAAATAAAAGTTTGGACTACACAGACATACGGTTGGTAAACCTAAATTGAGTTCTGGGTTTGTACAAAGGTAACTAGCTTCACCTGCTTATTAATTTAGTATGTTACTTTCCAAACAATACAAAAACACAAACAATAATACAGTTAAATTGAAAGCTTTTCACCCACAAAAGCTACAAAACTTTTACGACCACTATTTACAAAAAAAAATTGGAAGTGCTTTTAAAACTTACAAAGTCCTTTACACTTTCCGAAGTTTCCACAAACATTGTCTATTCGTGGAGTACCTACTTAGTATAGAGGTCAATCACCTGATAGAGGTACCATGCAAGTACTGCGTAGGTACCACAATAGGTACTATGTTGTATACTGTGGCAGGCCAAAGGTCACCAACACCGGTGAGCACATGATAGTATTACCATGGCACACGTTTGGCACGCACCGCCACACGACAAACATCTCGTAATATCGACAAGTTTTCATTTACGTCCCTACGTTAGTACCTTGTAGTTTTTCAGAAAATAAACACGCAGATATGTGAAGTAAACAAAGTTATTGGTGTACCTACTAACTTGTGGCACAGTTGTGGCGTTCGCCAATGTATCAAGAAGTGGTATTTGATGCTAACAAACATAACCTTAAGCTAACCTAACCTTAATGCTTGACATAAGTCTAAAATACAGAAAGTTTAGAAATAACTTTTAAAGTGGAGTTTCTCCTTAATTTTCCTATGAAGTAGGGTTAGGTACATAGTAAACGTACTCACTCGGGTTTTTCGCGGTAGAAAGTTGATAATACAAGTAAACTACTTACTTACTTTTTATTTCCCGACGTTTCGATTGAGTAGGACCACTCGTGGTCGCGGGCTTATGGATAACTAAAATAAGTAGTCACACTTATTTATTGTCTACGATTTTATGTAATATCTTAGAGATAATTGAAAACGATTGTTTTAAAATATACACTGTACTGAAACCGGCAACTTACTTCACTCCTCATCCGTATTAAATGCGATTCCTTTCATTCAATCATCGATCATTGAGAGATTCGTATTGTTTCTTACACTTGAGTAAACATAGTTACGGTTCACAAAGGAAACGCAGACAATTCAGAAATCATTGTGTAGTTAAAGCTTAATTTTGCAGATTATTGCTAAATACGCAAACAGCTAAGGAAATGGAGTAATAGCTATGCGTAGGTACTGTGGTTCCGGGCAATCTTTAACAACAGTTAAATGTAGTGCGTTTATTGCGATAGACCCAAGAGCGTAAATATTGCAGTTGAGTGTAGGCACCTATAGAGGTTCGCATCTCAATAGAAGATTGTTAAAGGTAATCCCATCCCGAAGGTTGTTCAGAGAAATCACGCCCGTACTCAGAGACGTCAAAGGCTTCCTTAGGATAGATTGATTGAATGAGTGATTTTGACATATTACATATTATAATGTACTAGCCGCGCCCCGCGGTGTCACCTACGTTGTACCCGTTCCCGCGGGAATTTCGGGATAAAATGTATCCCATGTGTTATTCTAATGTATAACCTATATTACTGTAAAGTTTCATCCAAATCCGTTCAGTAGTTTTTCCGTGAAAGAGCAACAAACATACATCCATACATCCATCCTCACAAACTTTCGCATTTATAATATTAAGTAGGATGAAAATTAACGTCAATTAGTTAAGTGTCGATTTAATGGACGTTTCTGAGTGCAGCAGTTAGCCGTGGTAACTAAAGTGTCGTTTAGAATTAACGAGATTACAAGGTGCAAACCAGCAATTTAACGTTAACGGTAACTGTAGCAGACTCCCTTCTATTGTCAATTTTAAACTTTGCTTTAGAATTCCTTGTTTATAAATTAGCTCAATTGACTAGTACTATTAAAGAAAATCATTTCTGCTCATTTCCTCCGTGGTCTTGTGTTTTGAGCGCCCGGCTCACGACCCGGAGGTTCCGGGTTCAATTCCCGGTGGGGATATCTCACAAAAATCTTTTTATGAGACTTTCCTCAGTTTGGCTAGGGCATTGCAGGCTGAATCACCTGATTGCTCGAAAAGTAAGATGATTCCGTGCTTCGGAGGGCACGGTAAGCCGTCGGTCCCGGTTACTTTCTACGGATAGTAGTCGTTACTTGAGCCATGTCAGAGGCCTTTGGCGGCTCAATAACTCTGACACCAGGATTGGTCAGGTTGGCCATAATGGCCATCCACTCGATAAGAAGAAGATTTCTGCTCTTACTATTTTTCCAAATACCAGCTCAATCTTTCCAAATCATAATTACATAAGTATAAAATAAAAACCTCGGAACACGATGGTCGAAACGTGTAGAAAGTGAAACGTGGTTCTGAATGCGAGCGATGACAAATAGCTGGTGTCGTGAACAATTTCACTTCACGACTCTATTCAATGTTCTATTAGATTACGACCGGCTAATCTTTTCTGTGCAACTTCTTATTTACCTAAGTAAGATGACTCTTTGATAGAAAGTCAGTAGCATTAGCCAGTAATGTAAAAAAATAGATAATGGAATAGATAATGAAAGTATATACTCATCCTTTTAACCGATATCGGTCTTGGCAATTGTTATATCTATACTTATATTATAAGGAGGTAAAATTTGTAAGTTTGTTTGTTTGTATGTTTGAGCAAATCTCGGAAATTACCAGCCCAATTTAAATAATTATTTTTGCAATGGATAGCCACATTCAACGGGAAGGTTATAATTATTTGTTTAAACGGGAATTTACGTACGACGGAGGCTACTGTTGAGAGGTTATAGGTTATATTTCATCCCGAAATTATTACGGGTACGGACACTACGCGGGTAAAACCGCGGGACGCTGTTAGTTTACATATATGTTTAAGGCAGAAGTGTCTTTGGTGTGCCTTCATGTTTCTAACCCTATCTTGATCATCAAGAAAGAAAGTATTAGTTTGTACTGTCCCATAGCTGGGTAAAAGCCTCTCATTTACCTGTAGATACATTTAGATATAAGTTAATTAATATAGGCAGTTAGTTAATTAATATAAAGCAAATATTTCACATCTTAATTAAACGTGCCAACGTCTATAAATCACTTGCTCAAGTTACTTGTAAGATGTCTTTAATAATGATATATTTCACTTAGATACCACTGAACAGTCGATTTTGCCTTACAAAGAGATTATAAAATAAATATTTCTTAGTGACGATGGTATTTGTAAAATGCCAAGTTTAGACGTGAGCGTGTGAGCGTTAGCCGCCATTTTGCTACCACATTGACAAGTCTATAGTTAATAAGTGATAACAGCTCCATTCAATGATATTGAGTGACAACAAAGTTTAATTCAATTGTTAACAAACCTATTCTTTACCTAAGCTTTCTAATCTCAAACAAATTAAAATAAGAGCAATAATCCTCTTACAAATGGAAGTGTGGGCGTCGTGAGGCGCATTATATTTATATTAGGACATTATCATAACAATGAAACGTTATTAAAACTGTGACGAAAGTAAAAGTCGCTACCAGGAACGGCGGGGACCTTGTCATTTGAATTTGGGAACCACGGAAGATATAATTATCGTTGTTGTTAACATATAAGACTCGATGATAGGTTTGTGGTCTATTTCGTTGTTTTATTGGATGACAGAAACAGATCAAGGAACAATTATAGAATAAAAACACTCTTAAGATTTTGTATAGTTAGGACATGTGTCGATTTATTAGCCCCGCGGTTTAACCCGCGTTGTGTGCGTTCCCATAGGAATTTCGTGATAAAATAGAACAAAAATAGATTTTAACCTTCCCGTTAAATGTGGCTATTCATTACAAAAATAATTATTCAAATCGGGCTGGTAATTCCTGAAATTAGCAGAAACTCTTACAATAAATTTATATACTTCTGATTGTCTCGTGTTGTTTTAGGTTAATCGGCAAGGACTCGTATAATCCCACTACTAGCACTATAATATTACACCGGACATTACCACTCCCGAACTCTTCATGCCTGACACTGGCGGAATTGCTATAATAGGACTTTATAACTTAAATCTATGGCTACAAGTTAGTAAAAGCCAATAAACCAAAATTAAATTCAAAGAGACTCTTAACATTGTGTCAAACAAGAATTTAGACAATAATTGAGAATCAGTGTCGTTATTTTAGTACTGACATTAAATTCTCAAATTAAATTTTGTTAATTAATTACGATATTTAAGTATCAAATTGAATTCTTTAAGCGACGTTCAACTAATTACGGCTGTAAGCTGAAACATTTTTAGCGAAACTTAAATTAACATTCTGTCAGTTTCAACAAAAGCAATTCAAAGTTTGCGGTTAAACTTTAGACCGATTTGTGAAAGAAGAAACCTTTATACGAGCTGCTACTATCTAGCACTATCAGGTAAGTTAATATAGGCTTTATAGGTAAAAGAAATAGGTTCTAAAATCGTGTACTTTTGGAATGTAACTAACTGATACTTTTACATATACATACACAAATACTTTATATGAAAATATAATTAACACCCAGACGTACTACCAACAACTACATCTGCACATATCGTTGATTCCGGGCGGGAATCGAACCCGCAAACCCTGACACAGTAAGCGCTCTCATATGCCACACGCAGTGCCAAGAGGCTTGTCCGCATGTACTTAACTGCCCTTAATCATGAGCGTATTTCTTGCTGTCCTTAGTACAGTAAATATTAAGTACAGAAAGGTATAAGGAAGGGGATAATTTCCTAGTCGAAACAGACATATAGTTGCTCATCGCTCCACACATTTAACGTCCATTATTTGTTATCCGATACAAAGCCTTACATTCACAGGATTGCTCGACAAATAATACTTTAGACCGAGTGTCTGGTATAGGTTTATATGGAAAGGAAGAATAAGATATGTTTAGATGTAGGTTAGTGGAATTTAATGCGGGGTAATTTAACTTAACTATGTAATTGGTGAAAAGTAAAAGTATTGCATGTAATGTGCCAATACTGGGCAAAGGCCTCCCATATAATTGGTACTAACCTAAATATTGAATTGTTAATGTAAATAATATCCATTTGTATCTATAATAAGTACATTTAAGATGAAAATTAACATACTTTTTTATTATCCTAAGAGTACTAGGTATAAATACTATCTACCTAAGTTTACGTTACTGCGAAGATCTCTGAGAACTTTTCAATTAACAAACAGAAAAACTCTTAAAGAAGTATAACAACAGCGATAATACCCGAGGTGAATAAAGTCATATCAAAAAGTTGATAGAATCATTTCAGTCCTAAATGTATATTTCACGTAATATCTACTTCATTTAACGATTACAGACCAAAGTCATAAAGACCGCAGTTGGGTAATAAAACTAAAATTATTCCTTTCAAAGTGAAAGGGTCTCAAGTCTCAACATAGAAACTTTCTGTCGCATAAATTCTTGAATTGAACACTGAATTACTGCCTATCGAGCTTCCATGGGCTTCCAACTTCCAATGCCGACGAAACAGTTTAAAAGTAAAGTTTCCATTGTTAAAAACAACTAACATTATCCTTAAAATATTTTATCGACTTTATCGTAATACTTTTTAAATATTGTCCTCGTAAATTATTAAAGTTTCCGTCGGAATAATTCCAAGTCGGGAACAATCAAAATAACTGAATATTGAGGGAGTTTTCCAACTTATTGGAACGAATGAAGCCTCAAAGAAAGCTTTGGAAAGTTGTGAAAATTTCCTATTTATGTAATAAAAAAAAGGTTTTTGTGAAATCGGAGAAGAATGAAAGGTTATACGAATTGGTAAATATGACAAGTTCGTGTCAAAACCTTTCGGCAGGAAACCTCAAAGTTCTCTTCACCTCCTCAATCATATTATGATAAAACTTCTTTCCTCTTTCAAATGATATCAGCGAAATACATATTGAAAAAGTTTCCAGTTATTTTTGGTTTTATGCGATATTTATATATGTACTTTCAATAGGACCATTCGTTTTTATAAAATGGAGCTTTTGGCGTAAAATATCGAGTTGGAGATGAATAGTTTTATTAATCGCTGTAGCGTATATCGTATTCATTTCAGTTAGTTCAGGAAAAAATATTTTTTAGCAAAACAAGTTTCTATGAATAGCTGAAACATTTATTTTTTTGTAGGAGTTTGCTTTATGGATATCCTATTCTTTCCTAGCTGCTGAATTTCCGAGAATTCGCAGTATGAAATCTTTAAATATCATCTACACACACCGCCAAGCCTAGGTTAGTTTGTGTTTCAAACCCATTTGAGAATTAATTGAAAAACGTATCACACATATATGTAGAGCCTCACTAATCAAACCGGTATACTCGGTGTAATTATACTCGGTATACAACGTTATGTCAATAAGCATGTTTGGAAAGAAATGTCAAAATGAAGGATACCTAACTAATAATAAGGTTGACATTATTCCAAATGTCACTATGTATTAAAAAAAATTAAAAAAAAAAATTTACTATAATATATATAATAATACTTATTACAAGTTCTAAATAACGTATCTAGTGGTGTGAAGTGACAATTAGTTGATAAACGCCATTTACTAACTAATGCGATGTCCGCGCGCACTTTCTAACGCTTCGCTTGCGCGTGCGCCGGCGTGCCTCGCCAAGTGAAACTTACAGTGATAAACATTCGCCATGTAACAGAGAAAGTGCGTAATTATCCAACTAGAATACATCTTCACACTGTCCTGTAATTAGATTACAAGGAGTGATTAGTTGGAGCGAATTCTCGACGAGAAATTTCTTTGATTTTCTTTCACTATTTCTCGGAAATAGCGTTTTATTTGACATAGGTTGGGCAAAAAATGCGAGAACTAATTTGAGAGGTATTTACCGATCTCCGATATTTGTAATTATGACTTCATCTTGATGTCATCATACTCAGTATTAATAATAAAATATCTACTCAAGTGAAGTATCTTCTTCAATAAATTGAATAAAAACTAAGTCTACCTATAAATAAAGATGTCGTGAGAAGACAACTTAACACAAGCCCAACCTGTTCCCCAACGATAGCGATATTAATCAAAATAAAAACCTATTGTGTAATTGGCAAGATTAATAGTACTTATTTCATAATAATGAACGTTCACTATATTGTATTTTCTCTTCTATTTCGATTTGCCAAGATTTCTCCTTGGAAGGTAATAAATTGTGTGTAATGTAGGTACGAGTGATGTCATACGTAGAGCGAGCACAGTGAGGCAATACAATATAACATTTATTGTGCAAACCCAGATACGGATAGGATATCCGCTTTCCCACTATCCGAACCAAAACGACGTAACTCCAAATACAGTTTCGGAAATTCTTTTGATCTTCACTGAATTGGTTTGTTGGAGGAAAATGATCTTAATTTATTAACCGTTAAGGTTTACGTTAATTGCTTTTTATGATTATATGTATAAGACGAAAAACTAATTTAACCGCTCATTTTTGCGGATGATTTTTTATTTATTTTTTCTTCTGGTGCATTGACTTGGAGGGAGGAATTGTTTTTTAGGGTTCCGTACCTAAAGGGTAAAAACGGGACCCTATTACTGAGACTTCGCCGTCCGTCTGTCACCAGGCTGTATCTCAAGAACGGTGATAGCTAGACAGTTGAAATTTTCACAGATGATGTATTTCATTGCAGCTATAACAACAAATACTAAAAATAAAACAAAACAAATATTCAAAGGGGACTCCCATACAACAAACGTGATTTTTTTACTGTTCCTTGCTCGATACTAATTATTTTTAATATAATGGTACGGAACCCTTCCTCTGCGAGTCACTCGCACTTGGCCAGTTTTTGTATACTTAAAGGAAAACAAAGAAATGTATTTAATAAAGAATATTCAAACTAAACAACTTAACGAACTGACCAATGTTGTTAACAAAATCATGACAAAACGTAATAAATACCTCACCCTGTATACTTAATTAATTCCAAACTGTGTATAAGTTAATTTAATTATTAGTTAGCGCAAACATAACAAATGATTAGAATAGCTAGGTACTTAAACCAATACTTATCATCTTTGTATTTACATAAGGCAATGATTATAACTATCAACACTTCAATAATGTATAACAAAGGTAAATAAAAGGCAATCATCTACCTCCAAATAGAGGCTTCAATACCAAAGATAATAACGTAGTAGCGCTAGTGGCGTAGTTTGACTAAGCGATGTTAGTTAATTGCAATTGTTAAGCAACGTGCAGCTCGGCCTCTGCTTGGATGGGTGGCCGATAGTGGCATATCTATCTGAGCGCTACCGTGCTTCGGAGAGCACGTTAAACAGTCGGTCGGTTGTTTCAACCGTACCGACCATGTCGGAGGCGTTTAGGTGGTCTAAAAACTCCGACAACAGGGCTGTCCTCTAACCTACTCGAGATGAATCTATACTAATATTATAAAGCTGAAGAGTTTGTTTTGTTTGTTTGTTTGTTTAAACGCGCTAATCTCAGAAACTACTGAACCGATTTGAATAATTCTTTCACTGTTAGATAGTCTATTTATCGAGGAAGGCTATAGGCTACATTTTATCCCGGATTTCCTTCGGGAACGGGCAAAACGCGGGTAAAACCGCGGGGCGCTGCTAGTCAACTTATAACAACAATACTTTCCACTTACATTCAATACAAAAAGTGCATTGTACTATTTCATTCATTCATTATATCCATTATAGATAATAAAATAAGTAATATAGTTTACAAATAGCCGGTGTGTTTATGAGACATGATCCGTTGGTACCTATACCATGTAGGACGTGACTCGGTTGTATAGCATGACTATGCGCGCTTTACACTATGACCGAGACTACCGAGGTAGAGTAATTGGTTTGTCCCTTTCCGACATACGCTATTTTCGAAGAGCAAATGAGACAAAACACGAGAGGTAGAGTAAGAAGGAAGACCTCTGAAAATGTAGCGCCGACTTTGGTTCAAATTTCTAACAAATGTCAAAATCAAATTTGACGTTATGGTAAAGTATTTCTGACTGGACTGGACTGAATGAAACTTGACTTCCTTTGCTTGCGGTCCACTAACCAACTCTCTGACTTATCGAGACGGCCAAGACTCAACGGGAGTAGAGAAAAAGATTGCTCTAAGTGTATAGAATAGACCTAAGATGTCATAAAGTAACCGCGGAGGTAACCAAACTTACTTCAAAAACCGATTTGTAATCGCCGAGATTCTCTCGCGTGAGGCGAAGAGGCTCTCGAATCTTGTGTAAAGCAGCTTTATAAATGTATATATATAAATCGATACATTTAAGTCTGAGATTTAAGTACATATAGTAAACCGTAGAGCAAGGTATAGTTAGTGTGAGACCGTTACCGCAAGCCGATCAGAATCCACTCTAGGTAGAAAGCTTTCATACTAACCGTATTGGCATATTTATTGACTGTTGCTTTGTGATATTTATGTATGTTTTAGTTATAGTAATCTTAACGTAAATCCTACAATATACTTAAGAACTAACAACGAAAATGTAATGGATGCTTTGTTATATTTTTAAATATGTTTAATTCAGGCAAATAATTTTTTAACCAAGTACCTAAGACCAAGGTACAGTGTCGAAATAAGCCAACGAAAATAATTATAATTATCATATTTAGTTTCTATATTTGGATGTTAAATATATATCTAAACTTACAAGTCCCCAAAAATTGTGTCTGTATATAATCGATTTTCTCATAAACTACTGAACGAATTTTAATGCATTTCAAAAAGAAGGTTTGTGACTATTTTTCCTGCCAAAATTCCAACAGGTAGGGGTACAATGCGGGTAAAACCGCGGAGCACTGCTAGGCATTTATAAATGTATCCCATAAGCGAGTTTCACAAAACTACTCGTTTAAGTAGTAGACCTTATTTTAAACAAGCCAGTGTGCAAACGGCCTAAAGGAATCTATATCTATGCATAATTCCTAAGGGAATTTCTTCATTATTTCCTGGTCTTTATTTATTGAGGGCGTCTAGTTGTTATGTCAGGCACGACCTAATGACTAGTTATGGTGCATGAAAGCTATTGAATGAACGACTTAGATTCAATTTCCCTATTATATGTTACTAGCCGCGCCCCGCGATGTTACCCGCGTTGTATCGGTTCCCACGCGAATTTCAGGATAAAATGTATCCCATGTGTCATTCTGATGTATAACCTATATTACTGTCAAGTTTCATCCAAATCCGTCTAGTAGTTTTTACGTGAAAGAGCAACAAACATGACGCGGCTTTTTTAAATAGATAGAGTGATTCAAGAGGAAGGTTTACATGTATAAAAATTCCCGAAATTCCCGCGGGAACGGGTACAACACGAGTGAAACCGCGGGGCGCGGCTAGTATAATATAAAAATGAATCGCTGAATGTGTTAAGTGCATAACTTTGGAACGACTGCACTAAATGTTGGATGACTTTTTTTTATGTGTTCGTTATTGTCAGGATAAGGTTTTTATACAAGAAAATAAGTAATAAAAATCCCGAAATTCTCACGGGAACTCTGCGGGTGAAACTGCGGGGCACAGCTAGTTATAAATATTTTTGTTGAGAAATATTTACTTATAAGGCTTTCGGAGATTGCGAGCTCATTTCACAATCTTTAAAAAAGCTTTTTTCTGAAAACTTGAAATAATTTCCATAGACGTTTCTATTAAAAAAATAATTGGTTCTCAGATATAATAAAAAACACTTTCAATTGCCTTTTTATAAAGCAATTGCCTTTTAATATACTTAAACTAGCAGCGCCCCGCGGTTTTACCCGCATTGTGCCCGTTCCCATGGGAATTTCAGGAATTTTTATACATATAAACCTTCCTCTTGAATCACTCTATCTAATTAAAAAAAATACGTCAAAATCCGCGCAGTAGTATTTGAGTTTATCACGAACAGACAGACAGACAGAACAGACGGCCGGGGACTTTGTTTTATAATATGTAGTGATATGGTATACCTACTAACAAAATAGTTCTTATTTATAACTGTACTCTAAGGCAAGAAGGTTGTACATATAAGTAGACTACATAATATACGGCCTTCTTGCTCGATAAAACCGTTTTCACATACGACCTTTTTGTTAAGTACGCTAGTTGGCTCTGTTTCACAGATCCGTTAGTGCATCGATGCGTGCATTGACCTAACGCGGATCTTTGGTGGGAAATTCACTACTTAATGGTACGGAAAAACTGATATCACCGCTGGAACGGCGCGGACGTTTCGAGAATAGTTTTCCATGAAACACTTGTGACTTACAACATGTTTTCTTAATTACACAACCCGTTTAATGATCTATGAACTGTTTGATTTCATAGTTATTAAGTTTGCTAGGTTAGGCGTAGCCTGATTTTGATTTTAGTTTATAAGCTTCAAGTATGCGAAAAATAAAAGATACGCATATCAGACAATAATATGTGTTATGTAGCCGAATTCTAAAGGAACAATGAGTCAACTTGGATCTTGTATCCTCCTTCAATTTGAACAACACCTTAAGAAAAGTTAAGTTATAGTAGTCTGTAAGGGCAGATTGCACAAAAACTCTTAAATCTATTAGTATATATAGAGCGCTTAACTATGTTTAAAAACAAATGACGATCGTTTTAAATTGTGTTCTATTTCGTTTTTAAAATACAATAACGAACAGTTTTTGTTTCTTAAACATTTGGGTTCAAAATAGTTTATGGAAGCCGCCCCTTACACAAGAAGCCTTTCCTACACTGAAGTTATCAGTAGTTACAATGAGTAAGTCGTAATCACTGCGGTTACTTTGCAGTTTGGCTACAGTAAAAGTAGTAAATTCAATGCGCGGAAGGCTGTTTTGTATTTGCATTGTTTTGTAACTATTGGAAAGTATATATTACTTTGTTAAGTCAAAAAGTACAATTAAAATAATTGTCAAAGTTATTTGCATACCTTATTCAACTCATTGTTTGACCTCGAACATAATTGCAGTTATTATGCAATTTATTTGACGTTTACGTTCGAGATAATGATTTGAAACAGAGTTTTATTTATTACTTTATACAGACCCGTGGCGTAATGCTTTAGCTTTGGCCCAGTTGTAAGGTTACTGCCGACACGCCATTCTAATATTATTTAAGTTTACCTTCCACGAAATATTGTTATTGCTTTTTATTACTTCGGAACTATGCAAGGAACTCTGCGTTTTAATTTTAACTATTCCGCAACAAAATTTCGAGGAGAATAGCGTTCTGCATGCTACATGATAGCTTTAATTTTGTATGCAACTTGCAAAGTTATTCACATAAAAATATACAGCGCACGACTATTCACAAAATGCGAGGACAGCGTTTTTAGTTTTTCACCCGTTAGCTGAATGCCGCAGTCAGTTTGAATCACCAGTTACTTTTAACAGTCAAACAAACACATCGAAAGATCAATTCGTATTTAGGACCGATCCGAAGCAACAAATCGTTTATTTATCTACAATGTGGCAGTAACTAGTAACTCCGTTCTTTTACAACTTTCTCAAACAACTAGCTAATACCCACGTAAACTGTAGTAAAACCAGTTAATTGGCACATTACAACATAGCCTAATAAATCAGTTAGAAATGCAACAGGTTGTCCGGCGTATTGGGCAACGGCTGAGTTTCTATTTTAACGGCAACGACGGGGTTTTTAATTGAGTGTTTTGTTTAGTGAAATAGGTCCGACTCCATTGTTTAAGGGCGCTCGATACCGATCCAATTAAACGCCACCGGGTTTGATTTACGACGTCAAGTTCAGTAGAAGTTTAATTAGAAATTGGCCGCCAAACAATATTGTTATGAGCTCGTATTCCTGCGTTATGTGACACAGTCACTCGTAGTTATGCTGTGGTCTATAAACAACAATGCTGTTAGAAATTGTCCAATACGGGGCATTCCGAAATTAAATTACTTTAATTGTCACAAATGACAGTGGTTCTAGAATTTAAACTTGGAATAGACTTTATTATTTTTCTTCTTCTTTTACTTCTTTAAACTTAAGAGCCTGGGCTCTTGTCGATGGAGTAACTATGATTATTTCATTTGACACACCGTTTCTATCTCGAACCAAAATCAACTGAACTCTGTTTGAGTGAAAACATTTTGACGTTCCGACCTCATTTTAGTTCTTGAACTAGGATTAAGTTGACTGATCGTGTTCAGCTGTAACGGTGAAATTGGGGCTAAGAAACGTATCAGTACTTCTAGCTCAGAAATCCAATAACAAAATAATTGTTTATAACGGAAACAACAATAAAACAATGATATTATAATGGGAAATTGCACTTATTACCGTTCGCGTGGATATTGCAATTGCAACTCGCATCCCGTTATTGAGTGTCTAAGTTATAAACTTGGAACGTTTAATGATACTGAACCGTAAAATACCTATAAAACATTGATACGATTATTATGCTAATTGCGAAAGCACTTATATGACCATACGGCTTCTTAGTAAGTAATGAAGACTGTTAGAGACTATCTAATAGAATACAACTAATCAACGGATACACTTCGCTTTTATTTTAAACTCGCCGCGCCCCGCGGTTTTACCCGCATTGTACCTGTTCCCGTGGGAATTTCGGGATGAAAAGTAGCATATAACCTTCCCGTTGAATGCGGCTATGCATTACAAAAATATTTTTTCAAATAGCAGCAGTTGTTTCTGAGATTATCGCGTTCAAACAATTAAATAAACAAACTGCAGCTTTATAATATTACTATAGATTTTTATCAGACGTTTCGGCCCCTTTACAGGGACCGTGGTCACAGAACACTGACAAGCGAAGTGTATGCGTAAACGTAGTTTAAGGGCTCCCACACAAAACTGCGATGCGATGCGATGCGAACTGAAATAGTTATATCTATCGCCATTACTACGGTACAAAGAAAAGAGATGAATATATTAAATGGAATTCGCATCGCATCGCATCGCAGTTTTGTGTGGGAGCCCTTAATGCCAAATGAGCAGTGTTCGCTTAAACCTAAGAAACCAGTAACTGACGCTTATGTTCTGTGTTGGATTAAATGTACTATATGTATATGTATATATAGAAACAGTATGTAAGTACCTACATGACATGGCGCATGAAATTGACATATGGCGGAACCACAAATTGTGGTACATATTTCAGAGATAACTATTACGTATACAGGTACCTAAAACCGTTATTACGTTCACATACCTAGTGGATGTTCGCAGTAGATCACTAGTGCAGCCCGTTACGTCCACATCGATGGATGTTTACGAACCGTGTCCGACACGCGATTCAGACGCTTAACATAATTTTGATCTAATTTATTACTGTATTGTTACGTTAAAATGTCGGTCCCGGTTGTTTCAATCGTTAGACCTTGGTGGAGGCCTTTAGGCGGTCTTAAAACTCCGACACCAGGGTTGACCACTACACAAACTTACTTACTTAATGTATTGTTGAAAAGGTTTCAGGTTTTTAAATCTGTTTTTAATGAAGATTTGTTCAAAATATTTTTAGTAACTAGTACTGACATATTAGCGATTGTTATATACTCGTAGTACCAATTTATCAAAATAATGTGTTATATTGTTAAAAAACTATCATATATCATACTACTAGCAGCGCCCCGCGGTTTTACCCACGTTGTGCCCGTCCCCGTGGGAATTTCGGGAATTTTTATACATATAAACCTTCCTCTTGAATCACTCTATCTATTTAAAAAACCGCGTTAAAATCCATGCAATAATATTTGAGTATATCGCGAACAGACAGACGCGGTCGGGGATTTTGTTTTATAAATATGTAGTGATTTTTTGAAATACTTAGGTAGTGGGTAATTAATTATTCATTCGACGGAAAGCAAGTTTGGTTTGTATAATTACACCGTTTGTTTACTAACATTGAGCGCAACAGTAACGTTTACGGCACTGTAAGTACTTAACTATCGTTATTCTAAATATTTACCTAAGTGGTCATGTTCGAATCTAATGTGTGAAAGTCGTGTCTGTTGAAAATCCAGTCAAGTTATGAAGTAACCAAAGACATAGTAAATCGATATCTATCTAATACTAATATAATCAGAGTGTGTGAAGTGTTTGATTTCTTGATTATTTTGTTGTTTGAATGCGCTTATTCCAGACTAGCAGCGCCTCGCGGTTTTACCCGCGTTGTGTCCATTCCTGTGGGAATTTCAGGATGAAAAATAGCCTATGTTACTCGTGGATAATGACGCTTTCGAATGGTGAAAGAATTTTTAAAAACGGTCCAGTAGTTTTTGAGCCTATTCATTACAACCAAACAAACAAAGTTTTCCTCTTTATAATATAGTGTAGAAAAGACCGGTCCCATTTGAATGATATAAAGACGAAGAGTTGTTTTTTTTGTGAAAACGCGATTGTCTCAGAAACTATCAAAACGATTTGAATAATTATTTTTGTAATGGCTATTCATAATACGGCATTGAACGGAAAAGCTATAGGCTTTTTATCCCGAAATTGAAACGAGTACAGCGCAGGTGAATCTGTTTGGCGCTTTTAATTGTATCTGATAACTATATCAATAACGTTAGCTTTCAAACAAAAAAGCGTATTATAATTGGGCCATTTGTTTAAGAGCGATATTGCCAACAGACACACACACATCAAACCTAACATATAACACTCCTCTTTTCAAGTCGGTGTTTAAAAATACAGAGCCGAAAAGTTCGTTATTTTTTCGTATCTTATCACAAAAGACCTTTATAATAAGCCTCACAAATAAACCGACTGAAATTAATATTTACTTGCTTTCCTCCATTTCGTTATAACGCGTAAATGCCAAAGTAGACTTTTATTCCGGAGCAGTCTTTACGAGAGAAATCCTTCCGCGCCACAAAGAGTCTTTGTAAAAATATTAAAATTGAAAGCTCCTTCGAAAGCTTAAGTCTTTATTGATGTTTATTCTGGTTGTCTTCTTATTGAATTTTTTTATCTTCAATAATTTTCGGCTCGTATTTTAGGAGATATTCCATTTTATTATGAAAAGAGACATTGGCTTTTTTGTTGGAACTCAATATTTTGGTGACATATTTTATTAGGGATTATGTTTTGTTCTACTCTATTCTACTCCACTCCGTTCGCATTAAATTGGATTTTTTTACAGTCTACTAATAACTACTAATAATAACGTTTCAAACGAAAACCGCCTTCATCCCAGGTTTAATGCGAACTACAACCTTTTTTAAAATCGGTTAAAAACGGTAACAAACAAACAACACGTTTTTGAAGTCGGTTAAAAGTCATTTGGATCATTTCAAAAATATCCATATAAGTACAATATCAATATGGCATTTTCGCCACATAATAGGTACCTACTTAACATTAGATAAATTTTAATAGAATTTTTTGGATTTCTGAAAAACAAAAACTGTATCATTTTACCATTATAACGAAACCTCTGCTTTAAATATTATTGCATTATTGCCAAATCTACCATCGAAATACATTGAAAACTGAACTACACCTGAAAGCTTCCAACAGTTTTCAGTGGAGTGACACGCGGCCCTTCAGTCGACACAAATGAATGACTTGCAAAGGGCCGCGTCTCAGCGGATGTAATGCACGAAACGAGAGGTATTGCACTCTTAGCCGAGTGGGAGAGCTCTGAGCTAGATGTAGTGTGAGATGTGTGTAAGATGTACAGATAACGATAGTGTAGTATGAGAAATGTTGACTTATTTTCGACGTTTAAAATGAACAATCTATCTAGACAAGGGATTGGCCAAATTTAGCCCAAGACAAGGACCCTTGGAAGATGTTGAGGGACACCTTTCCTCAGAAGTATAGGCTAAAAAAACGAACAAGTTCTTAGCTCGCATTTGTTTCTCGTTTCTTTAAGTGTCAGTAATTTAGGAAGCGATTTAGAAAATTATTTCGTTGTAATGAAAGTTCTAGAATGGTCCTATTTAAACGGACTTTCAATTGTAGTTCTTTAAAAAGTTAAGTGTATACCAGTGCACCAGTGGAGTTTCAGTGTGTTGAAGCCTTAATTATGCATTAGACAAGCCAATAATTACGCCTTATCTTGGTCAGCTCAAGATATCTAATTATTACTGCAGATAGCCTTTGATCTGCAATGTTGCTTGTAACTACAAATTCAAAATGCTTTTCGCTTTCACAATAATGTGCACCGAAATGTTCACAATAATGCTTGATAAAGTTTCTTTTATTTTTGTTATACGACACGATAACTGATGATACGGAACGGTGTTTATTTTCATAGCAAAGTAGCTGTAATTGAAATGGTCACATTTTCAATGCTCTAAACTTTTTTACAATCAGTACGTAGGTATTGATTGTGAAAAACTGTCTCTATTTAGAGGTACCACTGTTTTTTTTTTCAATTTCAAAACGAAGCCAACATAGATTTTTTTTCAGTTGAAAACATGAAACCAACAAAGAACATAACCATAAAACATAATCCGTCGCAACACTGCGCAGGACATTTGGATAATTAGGTCAAAACATACATTCGTATTTGAGCCCGCTTTCCCCAATGCATTTTTAACTCAGTACGTAAAAATGACCATAAAACTTTGTTTTACAATTTGCGGTCGCTTTCATTTTGCATTTGGGTTGATCGTAAAGAGGAATTTAATCTGGCGCATTCATTTATTATTGCGGTTGTTGTTTACGTCGGTTTATGTCGTACACTCTGGTACAGTTGGTTATAATATTGTATAGATACAGATTAAACTAAACCCAATAAATGACGTCCCATAAATTAGAAAGGAAAGTTAAAAAACCTACTATTTATAGAAGGAAACCGAGGCATACACTTTCTCTCAATTGTCAAATGTCTAAAGGTCTAATGCGTCCGCGAGACGATCAAGTGCACTTGACAAGTCGCAAATGAATAAAACTTGTCAAGTCGCGTCAAGTCGCATCAAGCTCAAGTTGGTTCAAATTTGTTGTCAAGTTATCATCAAAATTATTGTCAAGTCATGTCCAGCACGTAGATACTTGACGGGAATTGTCAAGTCAACGCTGTAAACGATCAATATTCACTTCAAGCCCGTAGACTTGTCAAGTGCACTTGATCGTCTCGCGGACGCTTAATAGATGTGACGATTTCTGATGGTTCTCGTGGGATGCAAGAACTCAAATGATTTTTTTTTATCAGAAAGAAGTAATAAATTGTATCCCAGCCTAATCTACTATCACATGTCGATAGATCCAATCCCAAGGGTACAATCCTAGAAAAATGAACATTCACTGTAAAAGATATTTCATATTTTATTAGTTAGGTACATAAGGATTGTAAAAAGATATTTGTTAATTAACGAAAACAATGCAAGGTTTAGTGATTTTAGAAACGATAATTATACTTTTCCGATGTTATTACCGCTCTAATAATAATGAGTGTTGAACAATACAACAATAATAAATAAGGTGATTATGATATTTGATGTGTACTTAACTATTTTAGATAAACGATGTGTACTTTTTAAAGAGTTGTGTAAATAAAGATGTATTATCTACTGATTCAAGTCATTCAAACATTTGTTAACAATCCTGTGTATATTATAAACGTTATCTTATCGAACTCTACCAATTAACGATTCCAATGTTGCCTTTAGGCATTTAATTATACAGCTGTTAGCTACATTACCCTTTGTCTAAGACCCCACATTCAAACTATAAACTCCGACGTTCAAATACATATCAGGACTCAACGGATCATTTATTCAAAAGCAAACAGTCGTAACATTCGGGAATATATCACGATCCTTGAATTGGCTGGACATGGCAATGGAGTGTATAGCGAGCCTTGTTGGAGCCGAGCCAATGATTATATTACCCGCCTTGCCTAGAGCTTACACACGATACAATACATATGACTTATGTAGCTAATGTCTGTGAATAGTAGTTAAGTCGCACAAAACAAAACTATGTATTCGAATCAAATGAGCCGTCAAGATACAAGATTATATTGTACCGTTTTTTATCATAGTGGTAAGAATCAGACTGTTTATGATCCTTCCTAATAACTGACTGAACGAAAGTTCCTTGTCCTGCTTCAAAATCATACAGGTCGGTGTGACCACAACCTATAGAAACAGCCTATAGAGCAAAAATCAAATTCCTTTTCGAATACAATTAGCCCAATTAAAATTCCGGTTTTTGTGTACGAGTGTACACTTTAATACCATAATACAACGGGTTAGCAGCTATTAATAATATATTGGTTGTGATTGGTCGCTGGACCAGTTCGCATATTCATGGAACAGGGTGCATCGGTCACTGGGACACGCGGAAGTTGGAAACCAGTTCAGAGATACCGGTTCGACGAAACCATACCACTTATATTATTATGGAATTCAATTTGTATCAATATTTTGTTTGTTTTTTTTTTGCATTTTGGCAAGTGTGGAGATCCTGTATAAATTATAGTACCTAGATCTTGTACGCTAGAACTGGGAAACAGTTAAAGAGAACAAAAATTGAATTTGGGATAAATAGTTTACCCAATCTTCTTGATTCCTCGTAAGCATTAAGAATCGTAGGGAAAACGCGAATGGAATTACGTTTTTCTTATTATTCTTTATAATCATAACATTTCCCAGCAGTTCTTATATATTCAGTGTAAATAATTCAATAGGAGAGAACTGTAGAATATGAACAGAAACCCTATAACGAAACCCCTACGACTAAGCTTTATATACCCCATGATTTTAATTTCAATCTCCATCGATCGAAAATTATTATCAGAAATTATTTTTAAGAAACATAACGATGTAAAAATGTCGCTAAGTATTACAGAAATGTACATTTGTACACGAAGCGAGTGAACCACAATACCGCTAGAGAGGCGAAAGAACATTTTTTCAATAAGCCATTGATTTAGCGCGATAAGCCCCGTGTCCCCAAGGCAAGTGAAATGTTACATGAAAGAAATCGTGGCCAGATTGTTCAATTTTGTCGCCACATTTATGTTGAGGACTATTAGTTTCTTACCTCACTTCACTCGCATGTATTCTCTGTCTCGCATGTTTCAATAGTTTTTCCTCTTCTTTACTTTCGTGTCTAAGGTATTGTTTTTTCCGTTCATCAAATTATTGGTAAGTCCTTAGTTCTAGGTTAGATCTAAATCCAGGTAAATCATATAGTCTGGAGATTTTTCCAGGCCTTGATATTTTTGGTATGTTAATTTCGGCTCTAATTTCGAAGAGACTATCTAACCTACCTATCCCTTAAGCACAGCTTAACCTAGATAAGGATTTATGGTATTTAAACAAAATATACATTACAAGGTTTTCTATTACAATGTTGTAAGCTTTCTCTTTGGGGATACGGTCTTACCTAAAGCTTTTCGAAGACGGCAAAAGTACCAACTTAGTTACGTAGGTACGTAGATACAAGCGGCACCCCGTAGATTTACCTACTTTCAATGGCTCGGGTTCGAGATCAGCAACCTGCTTTAGGCAAACATGGTGATTACGTCTAATACTCCTTACTGTACTGATATTTTCAGTGAGAGATCTTTGCCTAGCTTAACTTGCTTAAGTACTTCAATCATGTTAGTTGAAATTATAACATGCATTATCATATTAATACGTCTGTTTATCAAATGATTAGTTGGTGCTCAGTGGAGTATAAATCTGACCTGTTTTCATCGCTGATCGCGAGGGCTGTCATTTAACGCTTTCACACATAATCGACCCTCGTGAGGGGAAAACACGTATACGTACATCAAATACTTAATTAACTAGGGTTTGTGGTGAGGCACTTAGCATTAATAATCTGAGGTATATACGGAGTATCTAAAGTATAATAATTACGGAGTATCTGAAGTATTATTTTTAAACTTAAGAGTTGGGCTCTTGTCGATGGAGTTCTTTCTACTTTTCTCTGTCTTTTGCCATCCTCTTCAGCTGTTCGTACGACACGATCTTTGCTCTTTCTTTCAGTTGGTCTGCATATGCCTTTTTTGGCTTTCCTCTTCCTCTCTTTGCCTCTATGTGTCCTTCTACGATAGTTTATATAAAGAAGAATCTAACTGAATTATAATTACGGAGAATCTAAAGTATAACAACAAAAGTTATACGGAGTAACTACATTATTATTTAACATTTCTGTCAGTATAAACATTTACTACATTGACATTATTGTAATTTAATGTAAAAGTATTTTATACCCTCATCGTGTTTTTTTCTATCAGAAACTCTGACACTGGTGGAATTGCGACGAAATGACAACAGAAGCCAATAACAAAAAATGAATTGAATTGAAGTATTTTATACCGAGGATAACGACGTTACAGTGTTTATTTATACTTCATCATCATCATTATATTTCAGAGCTCTTGTCCAGGAAACTGATGCTTGTTTTCCAATTGTTTATATCATTATGTATCTGTCATGTTGTATATGTATAACCAGTATAACATGCCCATACATACGATAATATATTTCCTTTGTGCAGAATAAAAAAAAAACATTATAGAAAAGGACAATCGCGAACAAAATAAACTTAATAATAGTTTACCCCTTGGGAGACTATGCCACGAACAGATGCACTTCAAACTTAGAAAACTCCTCTTTTGCAGTAGGAGTTAGAATATATAAAGATTTATAAAATAACTTTAATTGATCATTTTAATTTACCCATCGGACTGGGCGAACCAGTACTTAGGATATTTCTTTAAGAATACATATCTTTCCTTAACTAACTTTATTTCTATTGGAAATTAATCGTGAAGGTCAATTGGACTTAGTATTTAAATTTTAGATGACATAAATACAAGTCTTTGACAGACTACCTAACATACAATTAAGTAATCAAGGTCTCAATTTAGATATCAAGGACAATATATTATTCAAAGTAGATTAGAGGTAACAATAACGTTATAGATCGGTTACACGACATGTAATGTTTAGAGCACTCAAAAAAGGAATACAGTGACCAACATGGACTTTTTTAAAGTAACTTGTCATGTCGATGTTACTTCACAATCGCAGTGAAGTAACATCGACATGCTGTTTGGCCTCTACTTGAATGTGTGGGCAATAGTGACATTTGTATTTGAGCGCTACCGCACGTTAACAGTCGGTCTCGGTTGTTCCAATCGATAGACCATGTCGGCGGCCTTAAGACGGTCTTAAATCCCAGAGTTGGCCACTAATGAATGAAATGAATGAATGAATGAATGAATGATGTCCCACTCTTGGGCAAAGGTCTCCTTCATCATCTTCCAAGCATCCCTATTCTGGATAAGATGAGGCAAATCCTTGTAGAAACGGTCACGCCATCTTTTCAGGATTATTTAAAAAAACCTGCTATTAACTTGATACTACAAAAGCTATATTAAATAATTTTGCCATAATTTACGAGCGTATTTCATAACTGACGCACACAGGTACGTTTATCTATACTAAACACGAGTTTATGTTTGCAAAACAAGGGTTTATTTGGGATGGCATTAAAAAGTTTATTTACACGATTTATGTATGACATTTGTATTTTGTACGCAATGTGATAAAGGTATGTTGGCTGCTATGAATGAAAATGAGTTGGCACTTTCAAAATGAAATTTCTACCTTAAAACGTTCGGTATTTTATAAAATACAATTTCGAGTATCGTTTTGATAACTGTATTTGGACAAAAACGTAATAAATATACAGACCTTTTGAAGAAGGTTTTAAAAAAATATAACTCGATTGGAATGCGAAGTGTATTTTGCTAAAAATACCCAAAAATTCAACTTTCTGTCCCAGTTTATTGTTTTACCAAAATAGGTTAAGCCGATTCTCTGACGTCCTGCCTTGTCTTTGTACATTTCATTAACGTGAATGTAACGTCTAATGTGTTAATTGAGAAAGTTTGTGACTGACAAATGAATTATGAGATAAATGTTTGTTTCTTTTATAAAAAAAGAAGAGCTGTATTGATTTAGATGAAACAAACAAACAGTCACTTTGAAATCATTATTTATACAAAACTACTGTTATTGGAAACTCCTTAGCAAACGGGTTTCACTAGGAGGACTCCATCTGAGCGCTACCGTGCTTCGGAGGGTACTGCAAAATTGTCGGTCCCGGTTGTGGATGTCGGAGTACTTTAGGCGGCCTCAAATCTCCAGTGCCAACCCTGGTTGGCACTAACTCGAACTTGCTTTAGCTAAACCATGTCGGAGGCCTTTAGGCGGTCTAAAAACTCCCGACACAAATACCTGCTCGCATTTACTTTCTAGCATCACCCGTATATTAGAAACAAAGTCCAATCAAATCTCGGGAGCGACTAGTTTATTCATCAAGCTAATAACATTTATACTCGCCGAATACTAACCAAGTCATGGCAGCACAAACTTACACGGAACTGGGTTAAAATCTACCGTAACTACAATCAAAACGTGGCAAATTGCTTTCAGTAATAGCAACACAAATTGTACTTGCTCCTAGAGTTTGATGACAAAGTGTTCCTTTAGTCCAAGACAGAAAGTTTGTCGTCCAAAAATACCTTCACATGTTTGACCAACGACCACGTGAAATTGAATGGCAACACTTTGTTGAATGGCACTACCAGATGGAGACAGTTCTACAAGAAAGTTCTCTTCAAAGTTTGAGGGCACAAATTAAAGGGCATTCTAAGTCAAAGGGCACAGAGGGCACCTTATCTCGATGATTTGGTAAACGTAAACACGGCGAGTGGTCACGCGATTTTAAGACCCTTTTAACGATATGAAAACTTTTTCGAATAGTGTTGTGTAAGAGGTTAAATTACAGAGGTGCGTTATGTAATCAATATTTTTAGAATTGTGTTATTGTACTTATCTCTCCCGTGTTCATCAGTTTTAAACCCGTATTGTAGAATGCCCTTTGCAGATCTCACAGTCATAGGCATCAAAAGACTCAGTTAATCAAGAGTTTACCAGGCAATAACCTATCGTATGTGACCGAAACATGTTGAGGAACTCTCAACAGTAGCCTCCGTCGTACCTACGTAAGTTTCCGTTTAAATAAATAATAATGACATTAACGTACGATTCAATTAATAGTAAAATAGACAATAACCTATTCGGAATGAATGAATGAACGAATGACCAGAAAATAATAATATGAAAAAACCTTGTCACATATTTGTGGTCTCCAAATATGTACCAAGCATTACTTCATGGACGCTCTACATCTAATCCTCAATAATAATGGCAACATGTCAAGGTCACCAGAAACGGATTACATAATGTCTACTATAATCGCATTTGCTTCACTTTTCTATAATAATAACTACTTTCGACATTACGTACTTTGATTAATGATGTCGAATCAAAATTACAGTTTTTTCACAATCACGTGTACATTTTATTTTTATTTTTGGTTAGGAAAGTAATAAGTATTAGGTATGGTAGAGGTTAAATGTCTGGAGGGCTGAAGTGATTAATTAATGATAAACAACATAATGAAGATATAACTTTTTTGAAGGTCAAAGAAAGAAATAAGCATTAAAAAGCGTCAAAGAGATAAGCATTACTACTAAATTTATGTTGTACGATTGTATGTCAAACAGATATTGCTTAACAACATAACCTAAATATTAAAGTTCACACGAAATAATTACAAAATGTTTACCCATAATAACCACTATAAGGAACGCCCACAAAAAGGCCAAAATCAAATTTTCCCACAAATCAATTCGGTTTGCAAAAAAACCGCTAACGCGATGCAGTTAATGGCTCCCCCGATGTGGAGCAAACACGCGATTTCCTCAACTAGCACCGTTTGAACCGAGCTTTATAACTAAGTGTATAACAAGTATGTTGAATAACGGTTAAACTTACGATCTAAGGCTGTGAAATTCAAGGTCTCTATAGCACGTGTTGTTTTGTGAAGGTAATTAAGTTATGCTAATTTCAAACTAGGGGAGAAATTGTGCTTCATTAATTTAGTCTCAAGATAGATTGGATTAGCTGGAACCAGTGGCTTCGTGTGAGACGGCTGACTTATTACACGTGTGGTTTGTAGGTAGCTTTACGTTATAACACATGGCAAGGGTGAATGTATGAAGTGTGATAGGCTTCTTTGATAGGCTAGACAAAATAAATTCTTTAGATGAAAAAAAAACAAAATTCTCTCATCTCACTGAAGATATCAGTACAGTGAGGAGGATGAGACGTAGGTAATCAATACGCTTGCCTAATGCGTATTGGTGACCTTAAACCCGAACCATGTTTGAAAAGTAGAAAACATGTTATCGCTCGACCCGAGAATAGGACCCGAGACTTCAGTCTTGGCAGGCGAGTGTATATACCACTAGACCACCAAGGTGATGAAAATGAATAAAAATATTTGACTTGTATTTGTCAAATTTGAAGGTGAAGTGATTATTGTACAAAAAGCACTAAAATCGATCGACTACTAAGTGGAGATATCTCGTAACTTACTCGACTCTACATAACTAACACCTGCTAGCAAAATAATAGGTAAGTACATTACGTTTACAATTGTTTCAGTAACACGAAAAAAGGCAAAAACCATTGAATTTAAACGCATTGTTAATTCCAAGGTGCAAACAGGAAAATGTTTGCAAAAACTTTGCATAATTTGGTATTTTTGCAAAACGCCTAACACCGTACCATCCTGGGGCCATTATCACGTAAACTTTTGTGCTATTTCATCTTAATATCTCGGTGTACAGTGAAAAGGTATTATCTAGGGAAATATCCGTAGAATAATACATTGGGATGAACAGTGAAAAAATTACAATAAGCTCTTTTAAAGACGCGTTTTATTAGACTGAGGAAAGCGCTTACGAGACGCAAATGTAGAGTTTAAAAAGCGAGTTTATTATTTAATGTACGTAAACCCAAAATACGTTGAATATAACTTGACAAAATGGCCAGTGTTCTTGCTAGAATAAAATAATATTTGCGGTAAAGATTTGTCCCTTTATTTTATTTAAAGTATAAAGCCTGTAATGTCCGCATGTCTTTATGTATTCGCTCTGCCCAGGGAATTGAACCGGAGACCTCAGTCTTGGCAGGTATGTGCACTCGGCACATACCACTCGACCATCGAGGCGTTTATTTTTCAATTAAAAACGAATTAATAAACACTTACATTAGACAGAAAACAATAAACTTTTACAATGCATACGACTGATTCCCGTTCTGAAGTTGACAATGATACAATAACCTAAATATTTTCCCAGAATTACAACAGTAGCTGTCTACTCGTATCAACATTCAGATATATTCAGACAGACAGACGGAATTACTTTCACTTTTGTTACATTATTCTGGGCAATAATAACATTAGTTTTTTTCCATCTGTTTTTCCTTTACATACTTTTTGCTCTTTTTTTTTAGGCTTTCGTCAAAGAATCTTTTCTTTCCAGTTGTTTCAAACATAGTTTAGTTTAGTTCATCATCGTTGATCATTATTCTGAATTAGCGATGTTAACTTATTTCTATTGTTAAGCTACGAACAGCTCGGGTACTACTTAGATGGTTGCCGATAGTTACATTTCTATCTAAGCGCTATTTTGCTACGAAAGGCTAATTGCTATCTGGTGGTTTCAATCGTTAGACCATATTGACGATGTTTTGGCGGTCTAAAAACTCCGTCACCAGGGTTGGCCACTAACCTACTCTAAATAACTTAGTTCATTATTTCTATGTCGTCGTTTTAGATGTAGTAGTCAACTAAAGTGCTCTATTCTGGTTAAGTATGATGTTCTTAAGTGAAGTGACGCATTATCTCTGTTAATATTGTGGGGTAAAGCCTGTTTTGTGAAACCTCAGTACATTCAGCAAAGATGGCGCTGGAATGTTTTTGAGGAAATTCGGTCAATGTTGATAATGTTTATAACACTGAGCTGAGAGTATGTTTAATATATATTTTCCAATATGGAAGTTCTGTTAGCCATTGAGCTTTATTATTTAAGAATTTTATACTTTTATTTCATAAAAAATCTGTTCCATAATATATTCCACTCGAAAAGCAAAACCAAACCTCTAACACCGTGCTCTCACAAAAATAATGAGGATTTCGCTTTCGGAATAAGTTTTTCATTCTCGAAATACTTTTACTGAATGCAAGAGCTGCCGGAACTCTTTGTAATATTTTTTGGAAAAGGCTCTTTGTGGCATTTTGAATGTGTTTCATATCCAAAAAGCATTTTTTTTGTGTTAAGTCAATACAATTTATTTAAATAGAGCGTGGCCATCTAGATTATAGAGATAAAGTTAAAGGCGTTTCCCGCCAAAGATAATATTTTCGAACGTTTAAAATTCGGACGTTGTTTGTAGGTTTACCAACCTGGCAATGTTTCAAGTGACGACCCACGCATAGATCCATACACGGATGACAATGCACGCCATATACCTTCGCTTGTCGCCGCTTCATTGTTCCGAATACCATTAAATTAACAACCGAAGCTTGTACGTACTAAATTACTAATAAAACATGGCCGTCCATCTTGGAACTTGATACTTATGTTATAGTGCCCAATTCACAGCTTCTGAGGATAAATGTGAGAATTGTTGATATGAAGTGATAAATATTACAGGAAACCTTTAAATGAATAGATCCTCAGCTATTTTACGTATGCATTCTCTTCTTTTTAACTCTCAACAACGCCAATAATGGAGGTTTATTCATACAAATATGTAAATAGGCATCGCAACAAACCGCTTAACGATATATAGCAAACAATCTCATGACAAAACATAAACAAATCCAGTACAAGAACAATAGAAGCTGGTCCATTCATATTTTACTACGGAAGGCGTTAAATTCCCTTGACATTTCCACTATCATGCATAAACAATGATTTTCTTCTTTATGTGCCAAAGAAATACTAGGCAGCTTTCATATTTTTTTACTAACAACGATCGGCAATTTCTTACATTTGAGCTATCTGTACTTATATTCGTTTTATTTGTAAAGGCTAACTACAGATCCGATTTGAATAATTCTTTTTGTAATGGACTTTTCATCCCGAAATTCCCACGGGATGGGGCACAACGCGTGTAAACACCGCGGGGCACTTATAGTGTAAGCTTGATGTAGCCAACTGAATTTGAATGCTCTGCACTCACATGCGAAGGTAATAGACGACCGATCCTAGAGTTTTAGTAGAACATCTAGTAAACATGTTTCCTTCTTCGAACTTTCTAGTTTTGACTTTTCACACACACATTGATTCTTGTTCACTAATAGTGATACTAGAAGTAAAACTATTGAGTTAGACGGTATGTGTACCGAGCTTAACAATACACAACATAACAACAGATAACCAATCTCTTTGTAATGGTATGATAAAGTGTCAAAAATAAAGATTTATTCGCACCACCGCAAATGGCCCCGTTAGGCCCATGCGGCATGCCCCATCACTGACTAAGCACTTTTCACCCTTAGTCTACTTAATATCTCGCTATTTTTCGTGTCGTGCGCAATTTACCCTCTTAATACAAGGCTTTTAGTTTGATACGAATACGGTTTACGATATAACATTCGTGTTTTGGTAATGCGAAAGTTTCTCCCGTAATACTTGTCTCGTTGTGGCCAGTAATTACAAGTTTATTTCTGTTGTGACTGCTTCTAACTATTGTTAATAAGCAGGTTGGTATGTTATGTAACATCGGTCAAGAATGAATGTTTGCTTTTACGTCATTTTAAGCTGTTTCTTGTTTTTAATTAATGTTCTGTTACGTCAAATAACAAAGATTAATAGGGATTGAAATGGTTTTGAAATGGTCAATGCAACATTTTGAAAAGTGAAATCGCTTATGAGTTCACTCGGTTGGCCGTGTTTCTGTACATCCAACTCTTTGATAAACTGATCTAAGTCTGTAATCAATTTATAAAATATCTAATTAACAAAAGGTAAAGTATAGAACCGAAGTATCTAACTAATAAGGGACGCAGATTAGTCTCTCAAACAGCAGTACTATTTATTTAGTTAACATATTTGTATAGGATGATCCCACACATTATTTAGTTAAGTAACCACCCATAAGGATCTCCATAAATCCATTTGTCTTGCCTAAAACATCATTGATCTAAACCTGCCTAACAGAACAAGAAACAATGGTTCTTCCTTATAACCTTTTAACCAAAGGTGGTCTCAAAGATACGTCGAGCTCACGTGATAAAAATAGAGGGACAAAAAGCTGCCGTTGACGCCATTGTTAACATCTACCATACAAGACAACGGACGAGATGAAAGAACGCGAAAAACAAGAGACAAACAGACGGACAATGGGTCGTTAACGTGATGTACGTAGTTATTTTAAGATTAAGTTTTGGCAGAGGATGTTAGCGCATTAATTTATGTTAATATAGTATAGCCGATGAGTTTGTAATACTTCTTAAACATAAGAGCTGGGCTCTTGAAGCTGATGAATTTATTTTTGAATCTCTAAAACTCTAGTTTCAAAGCTAATAAGTCTCTAGTTAATTGGCTTTTCAGAACGACCAAAATTCAAAGCTCCAAAGTGATCATATGCTAACGAGTATAGACAAACACATCAAAATCTAAAATGAATAACTATTTCAAATTTAAAATTAATTAAATATCGGGAAAAACTTATTCGCCGGAACAAGTACGAGTACAAACGAAGTGGATGCAAATAAGTCGACTTGTCCAAACTTCGAAATATAAATAAGCAACAACGAAGTTACTAGCACAGCACTTCCTATATTTCATTCCTCAATAATTTATGAGAAAGCAAATACGAATTCAAGTAAATCATGTAAGGGTTGTTACTCACGCGATAAAAATATGTTCAGATTATTTATTCTTCCAAAATAAATGGTTTATACATAACTAGCCTAACGTAACCTAAATAAGTATAAAGTAATATGTTTTAGGTTACACGAATTGAATTGGTTGAAAGTGGTAGTCGAAATTTATGGATCATTATACGAATTAGGGAGGTAGAAGCCTTGATTATGTCATCTATAAATATACATATATAATAGACAAACCTGGCTCACTGACTTATATATCAACGGACAGCCCAGAAACGTGAAATTTGGTGCAAGGGTTTTATGGTCTAAGTGAGCACTAAAAAGGATATTGAGATATACAACCCCTAACAGTGAGTGGAAACCCGAAGGAAAGCGAGGTCAGGCCACTAGTATGTAAATATGACTTGCTATAAAGAAAACCTTATGAGAAAGAGAAATCTTTACCTTAATACTGTGTTATTACAACGACATACTCCGCTTCCTCGATTACTGTTCCCTCGCAGGTACCAATATATTTTAATACTAGCCGCGTTGTACCCGTTCCCGCGGGAATTTCGGGATAAAAAGTATCCCATGTATTATTCTGATGTATAACCTATATTACTGCAAAGTTTCATCCAAATCCATCCATTAGTTTTCTCGGGAAAGAGTAACAAACATACATACATCCTCACAAACATTCGCATTTATAATATTAGTAGGAAACTGAACGTTGTTGAAACCGTTTCATTTACTTTAATTACTTATCATTAACACAAGAGTATCGCGTGTACGCAAATCATAAATTCATAATTCATCGAAAGGTATGCCCTGAAACTCGAACTTAATTACAGCAACACCCACAAAGTTAATTCTAGTTAAAGAATAGCAAAAATACAAATATGAAACGTTTGGCTCCGTCCAGAAAATCAGTACATTAATGGCCATCCTTGGTTTCGGAGTTTTTAGACCACCTTACCTTAAAGTCTTCGACAAGGTCTAACGATTGAGATAACTAGGACCGCCACTTTAACATACCTTCTCTCCGAAGCAAGGTAGTGCTCAAATATAAATGTAATTTGGCCCTGGATTACAGCATGGTACATTGATTCCTTCACTCCCATGGAATACATCACACATATTGGAATTCTCATCGAACGGCGGCCCAAAAAAATAAGGCTTTTATTCAAATGTCTGTCTGTCTGACGTGGGGTCCGAAGGGGTGCTTCCAATTCAATGATGTCAAAAACACCAGTTGTAATTAAACACAACGCTTTGACCAAACTTCTGATAAAACTAATAACTGGAATATTGATTTGTGTAATGGGATTTGAACAATTAATTAAATAAAATGAGTCAATATAGAGGTTATGCTTTCATTTAAATCTGTTTGATTTTCATGTTCCAAGCATCTCACGCCGGGATCAATCAATGAATTTTTAATTAATTAATTTATTTCGTCACAGGATTATAAATTCAATTCAGTGGCGCAAGTGATTCACTTAGTTTTAAAAATATTTAATTATAAAACAATATAAAATTGGCGGATTCCGTTTTCAATTGGCGAGGCTTTTCAAATAATATTTTTGAAGAATTTCGACAACTTATTCTATACTGGTGGCGTGGTGATTACGAGTTCTTCTTTTCTCTCTTCACTATACTGATATCTTCAGTGAGATGAGATGCCTTTGCTCAGCAGTGGGACATTACATGCTTATACTTTTACTTTTTTTCTACACTTACTTATATTTAATAGCACTCACACACAGCAAAGAAAATTTAGCAACATACCCAAAATAAGGTCACAAAGATAAAAGGTATTCGATGGTAAAAAATCCGGTACCGTTTATACATCGGAACTGGCAATTACCCGGCCTGTGGCTATATATGTATGACGTATGTACTCGTATATATTCGTGTCATTAGCGGTGTGAAACTAATAAGTCATTACCCGAACTAATGGACGCAGGAATTTCATGATACATTATTGTTATTGCAAGTACCTTATTTGGGTTTGACATGGTGTGGCCATGATATGATGTATTTCTTCTTTCAACGCTAGAGGGCTGATAGGTATAAACTTTTTAGTATATTTTTGTATTTACCTGATATGTTAGAATTTTCGATATATTTGTACAGTGGCCCGAGGTGTTGTATCCGTTCTGTATTTGAAAATTAGAAATAGCCGACGGCTAAAGCTTTGTTCGTGTATGTAGCTATCGTAGATAAAATATATTTTTTTAATATAGGTCTGGCAGTTCCAGAGATAAGCGAGATGAAACAATATCTCTACAGCGTGAATGAGTACAGTAGCAGTGGCCACGATTTCACCGAAAATAACACATTCCCGTTTAAAAAAATGGATCAAATGTAGCCTTCCTTCCTTTTAAAAGTTGGCTTTCATAATACAATATGTTAATCAAATCCAACTGACAGTTCCAGTCTAGACATAAGCCCGTTTTCACTGTACTCCTACAGTAAAATGTTAAGTATTAACCTGTTCCCATCGGTGGGCCTCTCATCTCACTGTACATATTAGTACAGTGAGGAGGATTAGGCATAATTACCACGCTCATCTCAAACCCGAGTCATGATTGAAAAGTAGGAAACATGTTTTCGCTTGACCTTGGCGGGACCTCAGTCTTGGCAGGCGAGAGCTCATACCACTAAACCCCCAAGGCGTTACCAACTACAATAATAACAAAATTTTCTTAACAGTGGAATCTTTTATGCTATCCAATCCATTTTGTCGAAACAAATACATAACCATCCTATTCATTACAAGGTTCGAATACGCAGAAAAGTTATAAATAATATTTTAATTAATAAGACAAAGTCCATTAGCAAATGTATTAATTAAAATACTTATTATTCTGAACATTGTCATAAGTTTATATATATAAGTAGATACAAGCAGATCCTTTTGGGTTTGTTCAGGGTGTGCTAAAATAAGCTCATGAAAATGTAAATGGTACCCAATGAGAAAATCCGTTAGGTATTGTTAGAACAACAACGGTTAAAAATGTGAACTACATACTCGTAAAACAAACAAAACACTCACAAATTAATGCTTATCTTGTTTCCTTTGTAGTCCACATCAAACAGATCGATTTCAATAGCTATTTTTATACAATGAAATAAATTCGCACAATTTATTGGAACGAAATAAAATTGAAACGACACATTCGAATTGAGTTAAATATTTTTGAAATTTCGTCGTTGTATCATTTATTCATCGTTGATGTCGTTTACATTACATTCTTTTTTAAATGAAGACATGATGAGTACTTACCGTGGGTCCCGATTACTTTCTACGGATAGTAGTCGTTACATGAGCCATGTCAGAGGCCTTTGGCGGCTCTATAACTCTGATACCAGGATTGGTCAGGTTGACCATCCACTCGATGAAGAAGAAACTCCACTGGATCAAGTACTTACACACTCAGTTAATATACAGTTATTTACTATATATTTCTCCGAAGAATATCTACTATCTACTCGCGATTTTTCCCGCGTTGTGTCCATTCGCGCGGACATTTTGGAATGAAAATAGCCTATAACATGCATTCAAATCGGATTGGTAGATTCTGAAATAAGCGCTTTCAAACAAACAAAATACATAAATTATAGGTTTTTATATCCATCCTAGGACGCCTATCAAAGGACCTTGGAATCTACTCGACTCTCTTACCAATACTTTTGCTATGATTGGTAGAAACAAACTTCGCTTTGTTGCCTTTCCCTGCTCCGTTTGATGTGATTGGTGGATACCAAACGAAGCTTAGTAGCGTAGCATATATCACTGTTAGAAAAGCACTTATAGGCAAGGCAAATAACAAAACAAAAAAACTCAATATCATTAATGAAAATCCGATTGTCATTCGGCTCCGTTCCCCATTCGTACGCAATATAGGGGGGTGTGCGTGGTAATATTGGTTGAATTAAACCACAAAGATGAATTGCCAAAGTTTATTAGCCACACACAACACACACTATTTTAGTTTTTAGAAGGATAGCAAGACAGGATCAATGTAGCACATAATACATATCATGTAATTAATGAAAGTAGTAAGTGAACAGTTCACGCGTGGGCAAAACGCGAGTGCGCGTGAGAACGAGTTGTATGTGTCTCTCGTAGCATACGCTGTGATCGACTGCGCGCGCGCGATGCGCCTCCGCGTGGCTTCACATTCCACAATTAACTTAAATGCAAGATTTGCACAAATTCGGAACAACGCATATCGCGCGGGTTTGCTTGCCGAATTATTGTTTGTTTACATTTGGTTAGAAATTATTTATTTGTGTTATGAATGTTATGTTACTGGGATATGAATGTGTGATGTATGTAAGTGGTTTTTAATATATTATTGTGTGTAAATAAAATATAATTATAATTATAATGTATGTTTAAGTGGAGGTCACCTACATCATCCCCCTCCAGAGACCGACTAAGGGCGATAAAAGTCAGGGAACCGTACTGTACGACCTGAACGCGTAGTTGTTAGCGCGGTCTTTTCCTGCGGTGGATGAACAGGGACACGTTCTGGAGTTGCAGTGTAGGATCGAGGAACGGGTACACGAACGTCTAGTATATAGGCTGGCTTAAGGCGGTCTATAGTTACTGTGAGATCTTTGTTCCTAACGCGAATAATAAATGTTTTACTCCTTCTTTTGAGCACTTCGTATGGACCAGTGTAAGCAGGCTGGAATGAGCCACGCATCACTTCTTCCCTAAGGAATACGTGACTGCATGTAGCTAGATCTTGGAATACGAAAGCTCTGCGATTTGAGTGGTGTTGGGAGGGAACCGGACGAATATTTTCCGCAAAGGACTTCAACCGAGCCGCGAAATCGGTGATGTCGGTGGTGTAGTACGCAATATCGTGACCGAAGAATTCGCCAGGGAGACGAAGTGGTTCACCGTACACCAACTCAGCTGATGAAGTCTGGAGGTCTTCCTTAAAGGCACTCCTAATGCCTAGCAACACAAGTGGAAGTGATTCGGTCCACTTGGTGTCTGCATGACAGGTAATTGCAGCTTTTAGTTGCCTGTGAAAACGCTCCACCAATCCGTTGCATTGCGGATGATAACTCGTTGTCCTACGGTGATCGTAACCGATGGACTGAGAAAGCTGTTGAAACAGTGCCGATTGGAATTGTCCGCCTCGATCGGTTACGATCTCGGTAGGACAACCATATCGTGCCACCCAACAGGAAATAAACGTTTTGGCCACTGTTTCCGCGGAAATATCGGTAATAGGCACAGCTTCCGGCCATCGCGTAAAGCGATCGACGGCTGTGAGGCAGTACCGATAATTATTGGATGATGGTAGTGGGCCGATTAGGTCTAGATGTACATGTTTGAACCGTGCTGAAGGTAAATCGTGCGTACCTAAAGGTGAGGCAACGTGTCTCGTTACCTTCGAGCGCTGGCATGCCAAACATGACTTAGCCCATTCTCGGCAGTCCCTTCGCATCAGTGGCCAAACAAAACGTTGTGCAACGAGTTTGGCGGTAGCATTTGCACCGGGGTGGCTGAGGGAGTGGAGACTGTTGTAAACTTGCATTCGAAGTTGTTTAGGGACGAAAGGTCTGGGTGTCGGTGTACTGACGTCGCAGTACAGAACGGTACGACTCCCAGGTATATTCGTCTGTGTAAGGCGAAGTGAAGTGTCACCTTTGAGGTGTTCCGCAAGGTCTGGATCTGAACCTTGGAGCTCAGCCATCACTTCAAGGTCAACTGGTACCTGCAGTTCATCGACGCGTGATAGTGTGTCGGCAACCACGTTGTCCTTACCAGCAATAAAAACGATATCGGTGGTGAACTGCGAGATGAAATTAAGGTGTCTATACTGACGTGGTGAGCAGTTACTTTTACGTTCACTGAATGCGTAACAAAGAGGTTTGTGGTCAGTATAGATAGTGAAGTGAGTAGCTTCCAGCATATGGCGGAAGTATTTTATACTCTCGTAAATGGCAAGGAGCTCACGGTCATACGGAGAGTATTTCGTTTGTGACGGGCTTAACTTGCGAGAGAAAAATGCTAATGGCTGCCAGTCTCCATCCTTGAGCTGTTGCAGGACACCACCTATCGCCGTGTCTGAGGCGTCAGTGGCCAATCCTAATTTAGCTTGCGAATCAGGATGAGCTAAAAGTGCTGCATTGCACAGACTCTTCTTGCAGTTTTCGAACGCTTGCGATGATTCTTTAGTCATAACAATCGGATCGGATGCCTTAACCGATCCGGACAGTAAGGCATTCAGGGGTGCTTGAATCTGAGCGGCGTTGGGTAAAAATCGCCTGTAAAAATTTACCATGCCCAAAAATCGTCTGAGTTCTCGGACGGTTTTTGGTAGAGGGAAATCAGACATTGCCTTTACCTTGCTGTCCAGAGGTTTGGTGCCGCTTTCAGAGATTTCGTAGCCGAGAAATTGAATATTAGACACACCGAAGACACACTTGGCCGGATTGATTAATATACCGAATTCTCTCATTCGCGTAAAAAGTTGACGCAAGTGTTCTTCGTGCTCACGTGGCGTGCGGCTGAACACAAGAAAATCGTCCTGGTAAGGCCAGCAAAAGTCTAAGCCACGAGTAAGCTCATCAACAAATCTCTGAAAGGTTTTACTTGCGTTACGAAGTCCAAATGTCATGACTAAAAATTCAAACAATCCGAAGGGTGTTGTTATTGCAGTTTTCGGAATATCTGCCCTATTAACACTAATCTGATTATATGCTTTCACTAAATCGATACTCGAGTATACAGTACAACCCGACAGGTTTTGCGAAAAATCCTGTATATGACGAATCGGATACTGATCTGGTATAGTACGAGCGTTTAATTGGCGGTAATCGCCGCATGGACGCCACCCATTATCTTTTTTAGTCACGAGATGAAGAGGTGATGCCCAAGGGCTGTCAGAAGGACGTGCGATACCGCTAGTAATCATAGCGTCAAATTCTTGACGAGCTACCTTCAATTTATCAGGCGCGAGACGGCGAGGAGAACATGATACAGGTGGACCTGGTGTGGTGCGAATGTGGTGTTGTGTATTGTGTTTTGCGATTTGAGGAGTTCCAAAAGGACGTGTAATTTCCGGGAAATTAGACAAAATTTTATGATACACAGTATCACCATTAAAACTAGCTACCTTAACACTTAAAACAGCATTGTCGCTTAAATCTAAACAAGCTACAGTGCTAACATTGGTTAGACTATCGATAAGCTTCTGTTGGCCAACATCAACAACCAAACGATAGTGAGAAAGGAAATCTACGCCTATGATTGCTTTTGTGACGTCAGCAACAACAAAACGCCACGGAAAATCACGCCGCAGACCCAAATTCAAATTTAATTGCATGTAGCCGTAAGTGTCGATAGTCGAACCATTGGCAGCACTGAGCTGATATGTTGATTTACAAAGTTGCCTTTTAAGGGCTGAAACCGGGTACACACAAATGTCACTTCCAGTGTCTATTAGAAACTGTATCTGTGAACCACGATCCGTGATGAAGAGGCGACCTGAGCTGGGGTTGTGGCAATCATCAGTCGCCATCACTGACTGCCTCTCTCGTTTCCCTGGTTGTAGTCGCACGGCTGGATACACCGACGAGCTTTGGAACCATGCCGTGAGTGGTACCAACAAACTGGGTACTTGCGGTAGTTCGACGCTGAACGTCGTGACGTCGATCGGCTGCGTTGCGCATCTCTGCGGCGCTCGGTGGGTCGAGGTCGATGTCGCGATTGGATAGTTAAAGCGCTCACCTGGCGCGTCAGCTGAGCTACCTGGCGTGTGAGCTCCTCAACAGCTATTGATGATGACGGTACCGTTGAGGTTGCAGCAACTTGATGAGATGGCACTGCGATGTCATGGACGCGGTCAGCGAGTTCAGCGAGTGCGTCAAGACCCAGGGTAGGCTGTGACGCAACGATAGGCTGAAGTGAAACGGGTAGTCGGCTCGTCCAGATTGTTTGGAGAAATTCTTGAGGGATATCTGGACCGGCGAGATGTTGAAGATGCCGAAGGAATTGTGACGGCTTGCGATCACCTAGCTGCTCGTAGGTCAAAAGTTGTTTGACTTTATTTTCTCTCGACGCAGACAACCTTTTGATTAACTCCTCTTTGAGGCGTTGGTAATTGGGAGGACCAGTGAGGATGTCCTCTATTTCAGCAGCATACTGACGGTCGAGCGAAGCCAAAATGTGGTAGAATTTGGCTGCTTCGTCTGTCACGCGCATGATTGCAAACTGTCCTTCTACTTGTGCGAACCAAATTGCTGGTTTTTCAGGCCAAAAAGGTGGTATTCTTATGCTCACTGGATTACTTGCAACTGTTAAAGCGGGCACGACGGGAGACGCCATCTTGATTTTGGAGTGGCGTCGTGGACGCGTGTCCACGTTACCGGTGGTATCTGAACCACTCGACGCCGACATCCAGGCTGCGAATTGCTCCTTGTCTTCCGTGTTCCTCAGTTTGTTCCGGGGTCACCAGTTTTAGGGGGGTGTGCGTGGTAATATTGGTTGAATTAAACCACAAAGATGAATTGCCAAAGTTTATTAGCCACACACAACACACACTATTTTAGTTTTTAGAAGGATAGCAAGACAGGATCAATGTAGCACATAATACATATCATGTAATTAATGAAAGTAGTAAGTGAACAGTTCACGCGTGGGCAAAACGCGAGTGCGCGTGAGAACGAGTTGTATGTGTCTCTCGTAGCATACGCTGTGATCGACTGCGCGCGCGCGATGCGCCTCCGCGTGGCTTCACATTCCACAATTAACTTAAATGCAAGATTTGCACAAATTCGGAACAACGCATATCGCGCGGGTTTGCTTGCCGAATTATTGTTTGTTTACATTTGGTTAGAAATTATTTATTTGTGTTATGAATGTTATGTTACTGGGATATGAATGTGTGATGTATGTAAGTGGTTTTTAATATATTATTGTGTGTAAATAAAATATAATTATAATTATAATGTATGTTTAAGTGGAGGTCACCTACACGCAAAACATGAAATAAGTTATAAAGAGTAATTGGTGCTGGAAAATGTTTATTACGTGCACACAACGACGTATTTGCTTTCCGTCTTTATTTCACGTAATTTAATGGGTACGCCTATTTTACGTAACGTAGCGTATGTTTCGAAAATAAATCGGCGGCGACAAATGTTTGCGAACGTATAAGATATATGAAGGGTACTTCGAGTAATTAATGTCACATTCGTTAGTAGATAAGTAAAATTATGATAAATCTTGAATTTGAATGAATTATATGATTTCTTCATATGTTGAATTATTATTTAGATAAGTCTACACTGCCATGCCGCTGTATAGCTAAAGTAAGATATGGTCCAGTAGGTTAGTATGCAACCTTAGTGTAAGAGTTTTAAACAGTCTTTAAGCTCCCTCAATGTCTTACCATTGTAACAGCTGGACTTACAAATACCTAAAACGTGCCCAGTGCCCATAAAAGCACGGTAGCCCACAGTGCCCTAGAACTCAGATAGAAATGCCACTACCGCACCTATCCAAATCGTGGCCAAACTGCAAAATAATAGCCTATCTTTGAACCTGACATATAACTCGCCATATTGTTAATCTACGACATTTTACTTCAATATTAGACAATGAACAATGGAATAATGAATGCGTATAAAAATTACATGTGAAAATATTGTTCGTCCTCTCATCCCAAATCCCAACGTACCTCCTTTGTGATGTACAAAGGAGGTAGGTATTTGAGTGATGTCAAAGGGCAGACTTTGTTGTTGATTTTGGAACTAATATGCATTCCTTTAAACAGAATCTACTTTAACTTTAATACAAGTTTTATACTACAAACGTTTATAACTTAATACTGATTCTAATACTGTATATAAAATAAGGACATTTCTTATGGTAAATTGGATTGTTTAACTTTTTATAATCTTTGGTAGAAAACTAACTTCATAGCGGATAAAATTCAAATCTGCAGAACACAATAAATTCATTAACAAAAACTGTAACGACTACACAGAAATGGATCCATTTCTGTGAGACACAATAATTTTTAATCAGAATACCTTTTTCACCATATTAGATATAAACTAAAAGCTACAAAAGTTTCAAGAGAAGAGAATACAAAAGAAAATCCTGGAAAATACTTTTCTCGTTCAAAACACAAAAAGTCTGCCATTTTAAAATAACATCGAGAAAATGAACCAGTATTAGAAAAACGGATGAAAAATATAACAAGACAGTTTTGTTATTATATTGTTACGAAGAAAGCTTTTATAAAGCTTCAACCTGATATGAATTGAAGGAGTTTGCTATGATTTTAATACTGAAGAATATTAGAAACAGATAGGTATATCGGGAGATTTCAGTCAGAAAATACAAATATAACACTACGCATGTAGGTATGTAGAGAATGGATACAACCCTTTCTGCAGTCGGATAAACAAATAAAGGAGCGTAATTATCCAGGTACCAACTTTGGGAAAGCCTTGCAGATTTTGGGTCAAGCAAATATTTTGAGGGACACCTTTTTTCAACGTGTATTTAGATTTCCCCAATTTCGGGCGGGTCAAGTAAGTAATGACCTTTTTTAATACGGGCACGTGTAAGAAGTGCATATATTGCAGGTTTGAGTTTTAAACGGCAGTATTAAAACTTAGGCTGCATGCTACTTTATTCCAGAGCTCCATTAAGGACGTAAGTAAAACTGGTTGACGCCATTATAAAGTTAAGTATTAGAGCCTTAATAATAAACGCTTATTATCAGCATTTTAGGTATCAAAATGTCGACATACGCTATTTATTTAAGAGCAAAAAAGACAAATCACTTTATAACAGTGTTTTGTTAAAGAGCGTTTATGAATAATGCGGTTAGCCTGTAATGTCTCACTGGTCAAAGGCCTCTCATCCCACCGAAGATATCAGTACAGTGCGTAGGACGCCACTAGTACATTAACAATTCCCAAATGGGATCTAAAACTATCCCATTACCTGGACTACATCCGCCAGCAACTAGTTCCTAACCACAAGACACGAGGCAGGACTTGTTGATAAACTTACTAGTTCATCCGGACAACCTCCGAATTATACCCACAGCGGTAACTTTACGCATTAGATGCTGAATATTCTCCAAGTAATAACGGCAACTTAGTCCATAAAGACGGCCGTTTTAATGACATGTCGTTGCTTAGTCTCTAGGGCCTACTTCGCGTCGTTAAACTCTTTTAATTAATATTTTAAGGAATGTTCCTTTATATCGAATGAAGATTCGTAATGACCAATTAAATCTCATTTCTTGTTATCCTATTAAACTTCGCAATAAGGTCATAAAGATACTGACTGACATCAACTTTATGCAGACGCTTTAAAAGTGCCTAATAAACATGAACACGAGTAAGTAAAAGTAGGTTTTACACCTACACAAGTTTCTACATTCAATATAAAGTTAATACACCCGTTCTCAAGCTATGTAATTAGATTAACATGCCAGGCATTTCCCCTTCTAATTAAACACTCACTTTGGAAAATGAAAATTGTACATTACGCAAACATTACACCAATTAACTACACCTGTTAACTTGGTTCTGGGAAAGCGAAAAGAGTTTAAACAGATTTAATGTACTTGTATTGAATTAAAATATTTAGAAATTGATTCAGCATTCGTGTGCAGTGCTGCGGCGGTGCACGGCGAGATATCCATTCCATCCGAGTGCGTCGCGCTCACATTGCGCCGGCATCACGTCAGACTTTCACATTTTTGCGTGTCGTTCGTCTGTCTGACTGTGAACCGAGTTATGCGCTTAAATTCTCGCTCAAACCCACATGTAAAAACTAAAACACTGCCTCAATCGAGGTACCGCTCATTTCGAAAACAAACAAAAAACCGCGCGCCTAAAAAACATCCGCAAACTTTTTGTTTAAATGTTACAAACCGTGGTGAAATCCTGAAGTGCTCCAGATTTGCAAGTTATCCTCGGCAATAGTCACAAACACTGTGTCACTGTATGTGGGGTATAGAGTAGTATCGTGTTGATTTGATGCACTGTCACTCGCGGCGCGTATTATTCGGAGTGCGGAGAGTGTTGACGGGCGCGCGTGCGGCCGACCGGTGCAGACTGAGCCCGCGCCGAGCGCCGCGTCGCGTGAATCAAGGCCATGCAAAACACTGCTCCCATTTCCCCACAGTGGAAAGTGTTCGTATCCGTGATCCGTGCCCCTTTCGGGCAGGTGTGGGAGAAAGCACCCAAAAAATTAAACGTTCTGACTCATTCGGCGAGATGATTCGCTTAATATCTGTTTTGGTCAATGGACCGGTGGAAAGTGAAATAACCGGTTCGGGACCAAATATTGTTAAAAGAAAAAGTTCAGAGCGTCTCGCGGTCGCGGCGAGACGTTGACGCCGGCGTTTTCTCGGTATCACCCAGATGAGATGTTGAATTATGAAACCGAACAAAAACCTTAATAAATCGTTGTTGGTTTAATTTCCACGGGTTTGATTTATGAATCCTCGCCGAATAAAGGGAATTTATTTTGTTCCAAAGTACCGAAGCGACAGATATTATGTTGGTGGTATTTTGTCATCAAAGAAGATTGAGAATAAATAATCCTTTTGCGTCTCTTGTAATATCTTTCCATTTAAAAAGAGAATTCGTTCTATTTGCCAGTGCTCTATAATTCATGTGAAGTTGTAAATTACTTGGCTAGAGCTCCACTTGGCAAATTAATCCTAGGAATTGATCTGAAAGCAATCTCCTTATACGTGTACCTTCGTAGAACAGACGCCGTATTTCAGTTCATAATTGGGATTAGTGGTTCAGGTCCTTTATCAAAGGGAAAGCAATGCAAATATCCGTCAGTGCTGACTTATTAGCTCTGATGAAATATGCTGATTAGAACTACGCTTGAGGTTAATAGCCATATAACGTTAACCGACGCGGTAGTTTCAAGATTGAGCTTCAATCAATAAGACATTATGTGCGTACTTAATTGACTTTAGATTGGCAGATTACGAATTGGTATACATCCGCAATTTTAACCTTCATAAATAAATATAATTAAAGTCTTCTAGGACAATAAAATGCATGATCGTGGGTAGATTTAAACTGGGTTGGCACTGTATAATATATTTTCCCGAATGTCGAAACAATTAGGTGAATATGCCTTTGTTTCAGCATAGTAAAACACTTTCAAAGATAATTCCATTAAATTACTATGATTAGCACTAGCCCACAAAACGCCCCCTCAAATTGCCTCCCACATTTCCTGCATCAAAGTAAATCATCTGACAACCACCTACGTCTATCCATCGACCACAGTACGTCCACTACCTACCATAAACAAAACTTATACAATATATATATAGATTGTAGATAATCGTAGAACGTAGATAAGTCAATTTAAGCTTTGACATACAAGCGTTAGGGTTTCATCAGAGTTACTTAAACTATGCTATATTGCGATGGTACTTTTGCACCATTATCTCGCCTGTAAAGGTTACTACACACATGTTCGGCCTGGCACAGTTTAGTTAGTCGGTTCAGCAGTATTTACCGAACGGCAAAACTGACTCGAAGCAATGACTGCTCATGTTCATTTCTCGTTTTTTTCCGGCAAGGTCAATTAATGCCGGTCGAATATGTGTAGCTATCCTAAGGGTAGGTTGTTTTAAATGGTTGGTTATCGTAACATACATACGTTAGTTAATAAGTTGACGATTTTTTACGCTGTTAAAAGTTAAATCAAAGCGTTGTTTCATGAATGAAATGACCAATCTGTTAAAGTTATTCGTGCTGCTAGTAGAAAGCCACGATTTTTCATTTTATTACGTCTGCTAAAACTGACATTTCATACTCACGTTTACTGGAACATGGACGTAAGCTGAAGCAACTCACCCTAAGTGATATATAGTGAATATTGCTGACTGAAGTACTCTTCATAGTAACGTCGCCTCGCCCTGCACCCACGTCATCACACTTCGAGTGACGTCACCATGTCATTCACCTCCCCAGAAAGCTGTTGAAAGATGCAACTTAAACTAACTTGAAGATAATGTAGCAACTTGTCTGATATGCTTGAAAAGTTATAACTTAGTAAGTTACTACGCTCAGTTACTCTAATACGAGTATTGAACCCGTTTCTATGAGGATTGGGGATGTAGAGGAAAAGATTGCGACAGAAAGTTACGAAGTTTTGGTAAAGACTTTAAAAGTGAATTTTGTAGGAGTTAGCAATGAATCTATAGCAACAACAATAGAATAACGATTTAACTAATGATCCGATAACATTTTCCTTTTATGAACTCTGTTAATTCAAGGAGAATAAACGATTTATTTATAACGTCCATAACATCAAACAGAATGAAAAGTTACTTAGGTATTTTATAAGAATATTAGTTATGTATAATAAATTTCTCTGAAATACCAAACCATTTTTTAACCGTAAAGTTAAATAAATACTTGGGTAATTCTTGCAGCGAATTTGTTCAGTATACGAGTATACCCTTAACTGATTTCAAAAGGAGAATCGGTATCAATTTAGCCTATTTCACCCTTTAATGTTTCGTGGAAGGTATTCAAAGGAGCTATTTTTAAACATCGCATTTTTCCACAAAGTTTACTTTAGATGTTTCGAGTTTATTACTTATAGGAGCAGCCGCCTTCGACTTCACTCGTGTTTTCGGGAGAATTTCGTTTTAGGTATTGCAGACGGTAATAAATATCCAAAAACCCTACATAGACGCATTATACCTACCCCATTGGTTTAGTCTAGCTTAAGCCGCGTCTTGCGTCTTTTGTTTTTTGAATGCTGTTAATCGCTGAATGAACATTTTTGCTCAAATGTTTTCATTAACCGCAAGAACGAACGACTCCTCGCTCAAATCGTTCAGAACACCAAGTAAAGTAAAGTAAAATAATTGTAAAGTAAAGTAAACGTTTATTTGCCTCAAATAGTTATAATACATATGTATGTATAAAGTATGAGACAATGTTGTCTCATACTCATGTATCGCCCATAAATCGCCGGTTGCCCGACATGCAAAATTTTTACGCGGTTGCGGGTTTGATTCGCGCCCGGAGTCAACAATATGTGAAGACATAGTTGTTGGCGACGACGTCTGGGTGTCAATTACATATTCTTATAAAGTATTTGTGTATGTATAAGTAGTAGTATCAGTGAGTTAGATTCCATAACGCAACCTTAGAGCTAAATTTGGGTCTCATTAACCCTGTGTAAATTTGTCCGGGTGTATTATATTTTATTAACTTAAGACTATGAAATGAAATTAGAAATAAAAAATATTAAGACAATAAACGCAAATCATCTTTTTAGGGTTCCGTACCCAAAGGGTAAAAACGGGACCCTATTACTGAGACTTCGCTTTCCGTCCGTCCGTCTGTCTCCAGGCTGTATCTCAAGAACGCTACACAGTTGAAAACTAAAAATAAAATAAAACAAATAATCAAGGGGGCTCACATACAATAAACGTGATTTTTTGCCGTTTTTTAAAGTACGGAACCCTTCGTGCACTTGGCCGGTTTTTTAAACTTTAGCGGTGTACACATAAAATGAATTGCACCACTCGTGGTCGCGGGCAGAGTCAGCCCACTGCAATCCACTTGAAACGTCGAGAAATCAAAGTAAGTGTTTCTCTTGCTTGAACAATCTTTTGTGCCGAAAAAAAAACCCTAGTTGAACGTTAATAAATAGCAAATGGCGTAGAATAAACGATGGAAAATAAACTGGACGTAACCGACAAACAAACATATATCCACATAATTTTATCTATACTAAGAGCTTAATTTGAATATTGTTTGTTTGTATGTTCGAGCTAATCTCGGGAATTACCTGTCCGATTTGAATAATTATTTTTGTATTATATAGCCAAATTCAACGAGAAGGTCATAGGCTATTTTTCATCCCGAAATTCCCACGGGTACAACGCGGGTAAAACCGCGGGACGCTGCCAGTATCTAATGTAAGAACGATCATTAAACGTACACAAATGAAGGCAAGCCTATTTGTATACGAATACAACAAACCATTAACCAAATTGTATGGAAATAAGTCGTACTTAAGAGTCGATTTGTGTTTCCCTTAGGGCGCTTTCAAATTATGCGTTTCGTGTCGGACCGCTGCGGTGCCGAAGCGGTGCGTTTGTCGTATTGTGTACGTACGATCGTGTGTTTTCATACAAATGCAGCTCGGCAACACAGGCAACAGTGCGTGATAAAATTATTTCGCGGTACCGACGCCGCACTGTTGCCGAGCTGCTCGATTTGTATGAAAACACACGATCGTACGTACACAATACGACAAACGCACCGCTTCGGCACCGCAGCGGTCCGACACGAAACGCATAATTTGAAAGCGCCCTAAGCGTAGAAAAATTCTGAAAAATCTTTACGAGCATAAGGAACTCCTTCAAACACATTTATCGCCTTTATTCGTCGGGTAACAAGATTGGTTTTACACGTATGAGAACTCGTGTGGCCTCTACCATCGGTTTTTCAGTGTTTACCTTATTTAATCCATACTTATAATATAGCTGAAAAAATGTATTTTTGTTGTTGAGAACAACCAGTCAAATGATAAAAATGAGTATGTGTATGATAGCCACATTATAAGAGGAAGTTTTAAATAATATTAGGTGTTCTGCGCGGTAGTTCCACCCGCAATCCAATAGATGGAGCTGGTGTGAAAATTTTGTAGATCACGCTTACGTTATTTTCCCAGATTTAGTGGGGTCACGCCCATACATTTTGATAAGCAGGGAAAAATCTTGCTCTTAAATAAATTAGCATGGACTATAATAAAATATACGAGTACACTTTTAATACTCTTAATTCCAATACAGACAACGCGGGGAAACCCACGGGTACAGAAAATAAAAAAATATCTATTTATCTTCCAATAGGAAGTACAATTGTACATATGGATCGAGAGAAATTCAAATATTCTCGTATAGACAAACATACTCGAGACAAAGTTCATAGCTTTTAATCAAATTAGCAAATTAAATTAGAGTTCCCGTGCGGAACCGAGTTTGTATTCCCGTTTTGTTCAAACAAACTTCCACTTGTAAACTGAAACTTAAATCGAAATCGAGAAAAGCCAGTGTCATCAAACTTGTTCATTAACTAGTAGAGCCCCGCGATTTTACCCGCATTATCCCCGTTCGGGAATTTCGGAATGAAATATGTGCCTAAAACATTCCTGTTGAATGTGGCTATCTATTACAAAAAGAATTATTCAAATCGGACTGGTAATTCCTGAGAATAGCTCGAATATACAAACAAACAAACTTACAAATTTCCTGGCTTCCCGTCACAAATCTCATTTTTCAAATCCCATTGGTAGTTTCTGAGATTAGCGCGTTCAAACAAACACAAAACCAATCAGATTTGAATAACTCTTTTTGTAATAGATAGCCACATTCAACGGAACGCATATAGGCTATTTTGCATCCCGAAATTCCCACGGGAACAGCCACAACGCGGGTAAATCAACGGAGCGGTGCTACTAGTTGATAACAATAGTAGGGGCTCCAGTCCATCGATCAAGTGTGCGTCGCGATGGGTCCCAGGACTTAGATTGATGAAGGACGTCCTAATCTCATAAGAACGGCCGTCTGCTCCCGAGATAGCTAACATGAATCTTATCTCAAATTGAGGTGAAGATTACCTACACACTGTGTACACACAACTGAGTTAGCGAGAGAACTGTTTTAAATAAATAAATAATAAATAAATATACCCGGACAAATTCACACACGGTTAATTAGACCGAAAGTAAGCTCTAAGCTTGTGTTATGGAATCTAATTAACTGGTACTACTACATATACATACACAAATATTTTATAGGAATACTCGTATATAATTGACACCCAGACGTCGTCGCCAACAACTATGTCTGCACATATTGTTGACTCCGGGCGGGAATCGAACCCGCAACCCCCGACACAGTAAGCGCTCTCACTGCCACTGTGCCAACGGGCTTGTCAAATTAGAAAAGAGAATTATCACTAAGCGCCTTATTCATTAACGCTTTTGAACAGCATTTTAACTATCAAATGGTTTATCCCTTTCCGACATACGCTATCTTCCAAAGAGCAAAAGTGACAAAACACTTTAGAACAGCGTTTTAACTTTAGTATGTACCTATATTTTTATAATATTAAGCTTAAAAATTGTTTTTTTTTTTTTTAACGCACTAACTGCTTTGGAAGTTTCATTACAGACACATTCAAGCGGAATTTTATAAGAATACTATTTAATATGTAGTGATATTTATCCTAAAATTCACGCAGGATCGTTAAACTACAAAATGTTTTGGAACTAAAATTCATCAAGCCGTTTATACTACTTATAGAAAGTCGTCAAAAAAATAATACTCACAAAATGGGTCCATATTGGCTCAACTAAAGTTCTTTACCCGAAATTGTTCTTCCTAACGATTTGTAATCCGAATGATCACTCTTCCTAAAATTTTTCATCCTAAAGTTTTCATTCATACTATTTGTAGTGCTACCGGCGATGTTCATAACACTCATGTTTCCGAAAATTGTAATTAATAATATCATTAATGTAAATATATTTAAACTCCTACTGTTTTTTATCATAACGCTTTAAAGGAAAAGGTTTGTTTTTAAACTATTTCTTGTGATTACAAAACGGTTCCCTATCCATTTGCATAAAAACTTTAGACATAGGTAATATAACATGGCATAATTTTGTTGTAGCGCTCGCCGGCCGCTGCCGCGGCACCGCTCGCTTCGCTCGCTCGGCTCGCGCGTAGTTGGTCACAGTTCTAACCTAACCTAACCTATAAAAAGAAATCTAAAAAAAAAAGGTATGACTTTGAATAATAGTTTATAAGAAACATGAGTGTTATGAACATCGCCGGTAGCACTACAAATAGTATGAATGAAAACTTTAGGATGAAAAATTTTAGGAAGAGTGATCATTCGGATTATGAACATTAGAGACAAAGTAGTTAGGAATTGTGATTGTTAGGATGAAAAATGTTAGGAAGAACATTTTCGGATTTCCAATTATCGGAGTTGAAAATTTAGGTGAACTTTGGCGCACCCTCACAAAATAAATCTCCTTAATGTCTATAATACTCGTATTATTTTAGAAATAAAGGACAGTAAACTTCGCTGGATATACGAGTACAATCACGTTTTTTGCTAAAGTGCTAAACTTTTGGTGGACGCAGAAGCTCAATTTAGGTGATTAATGATGCATTGTGGTTGTTAAATTATTGTGTCGTATTTTTTTTGTGGAAAACATAATCTATCATCGACAAACTTTAAAATCTTCAGTTCCTTAAATGTCCTGTCACCTATCAGATATATGAATTTCGAACTGGCAGGTAAATGACCCATAAAGCGCCTAAAATTGTAACAATTTTAATTTTTTTGGCATTGCAATGTATCTAAAACTCCAAAATGCAAAACAGTTAATCAGAAACTTGCAAAATTTGACTACGAATAGAAAAAAAGACATATCCTGGGACATGTGATACCACATAAATGCTTGTATAGAGTAGAAAGGTACTTATGTGTATGTTTCCTTGAGTTTTAGGGTTCCGTACCCAAAGGGTAAAAACGGCGGGGCCCTATTACTGAGACTTCGCTGTCCGTCCGTCCGTCCGTCCGTCTGTCACCAGGCTGTATCTCAAGAAAGGTGATAGCAGACAGTTGAATTTTTCACAGTTGATGTATTTCTATTGCCGGTATAACAACAAATACTAAAAATAAAATAAAACAAATATTCAAGGGGGATCCCATACAACAAACGTGATTTTTTGCCGTTTTTTAAACTACGGAACCCTCCGTGCGCGACTCCCACTCGCACTTCGCTGGTTCTTTTTAAATTACGTTAACTAATTCAGTTTAGTTGTAAAGACGCGATGTAAATGTTTGACCTCACATAGTCATTGTTATGGTGAATCCTCACATCACTCTACACAACAAGGATATGATGTATTTTATTTGTTCACTAGTAGTCGTTACTTGAGCCATGTCAGAGGCTTTTGGCGGCTCAATAACTCTGACACCAGGATTGGTCAGGTTGGCCATCCACTCGATGAAGAAGAAGACTAGCAGCGCCCCACGGCTTTACCTGCATTGTGCCCGTTTCCGTAGGAATTTCAGGGTGGAAAAAAGCCTTCCCGTTGAATGAGGCTATCTATTAAAAAAACAATTATTCATATCTGATAGGTAGTTTCCGAGATTAGCACGTTCAAACAAACAAAAATACAAAAAAAAACAAACGCTTCAGATTTATTATATTAGTTGACTAGCAACGCCCCGCGGTTTTACCCGCGTCGTGCTCGTTCCCGTGAGAATTTCGGGATTTTTTGTACACATAAACCTTTCACTTTAATCCCTCTATCAATTTAAAAAACCGCATGAACATCCGTTGCGTAGTTTTAAACATCTAAGCATACATAGGGACAGACAGCGGAATGTGACTTTGTTTTATACTATGTAGTGACATACAAAATTTATAAAGTACAAAGAAGCTATATAGCCGGGTCATTTTAAACAATTGAAATAAAGAAAATTCCGACAGAGCCAAATTTTCGTAGAGACCTTAGGTTTACCACAAGGAATAAAGTGTCAAAAGTCCCCATCAGTCCCATGTGAGCTTCGGGACTTATTCGGGGCCCAAGGTCAAAATTTTAGGTTTTTTGGATTTTTCTCGAAAACGGTAAGTTTTATCGAAAAAGTATCTGAGAATATAAAAAAGCTTATAAAATTCTCTATAACTTTAATTCTATCCACTTTTTCCATATTCCCAACCGTTATTGAACTACACGCTCCAGAAATGTAAAAATTAAGGACCGCGGGCAGGTAACTATGGAGCCTGCCCCAATGCTCAACAGTGACATGACCTATGTCATTTGAAAGGTCTTGAAGAGTTGTACAAGTTACTCTTAGACAGTTATATCGAATTCGACGGCCAACTCGGTGTTTTCGACCACCGAAGAAATACCACTGGAGGTGCTGTGGAGCCTGGACGGAATGCTCAACAGTGACATGACTTACACATTTGAAAGCTCTTACAAGTCACTTTTTGATAGTTATATCGAAATCGACGCCAAACTCGGTGTTTTCGACCACCGAAGAAAAAACACTAGGTGTATGTGCAGTTGACCCTGATCGTATTGCTCAACAGTGACATGACTGATGTCATTTGAAAGCTCTTACAAGTCAGTCCTTGACAGTTATATCGAAATCGACGGCCAACTCGGTTTTTTCGACCACCGAAGTATCGACACTGATCGTATTGCTCAACAGTGACATGACACATATCATTTGAAAGCTCATAAAGAGTTTTATAAGTCACTGTTTGATAGTTATATCGAAATCGCCGTCCAACTTAGTGTTTTCGACCACCGAAGAATGGAGTTGGGCTATGCTATACCGAAGTATCGACGCTGATCCTAATGCTCAACAGTGACATGACCTATGTCATTTGAAAGCTCTTGAAGAGTTGTACAAGTCACTGTTTGACAGTTATATCGAAATCGACCGCAAACGCGGTGTTTTCGACCACCGAAGATCGACACTGGGTGTATGTGCAGTTGACCCTGATGGTATTGCTCACCAGTGACATAACTAATGTCATTTGAAAGCCCTTGAAGAGTTGTCCAAGTCACTCCTTGACATGTATATCGAAATTAACGGCCAACTTGGTGTTTTCAACCACCGAAGAATGGAATTTTCTCAAGGTCCTTTATTCAGCGTGTTTAGGCCCGCCCTTGCATCAGAATAGTATAAAAGTAGAGCGCAATGGAACTCAATAGATGACATTATGGTTTAAAAAATCTAAAACGCGCGATAGTTGTGTTCCCGGCCTGAAAGGGTGTCGTATTAGTAACCATGACATATTTGAGTTAACCTAAACATGTGCAGTGACAGTGAGTGATCGCTTATCTTGCCCTTCAAATACTCTATAACTACTTTATTAATTGAACTAATGTGTATATTATATATTTTTTTATTTTAGTCTAAAACACCAAGTTGGCCGTCGATTTCGATATACATGTCAAGGAGTGACTTGGACAACTCTTCAAGGGCTTTCAAATGACATAAGTTATGTTACTGTTGTGCAATACCATCAGGGTCAACTGCACATACACCCAGTGTCGATCTTCGGTGGTCGAAAACACCGCGTTGGCGGTCGATTTCGATATAACTGTCAAACAGTGACTTGTACAACTCTTCAAGAGCTTTCAAATGACATAGCTCATGTCACTGTTGAGCATTAGGATCAGCGTCGATACTTCGGTATAGCATAGCCCAACTCCATTCTTCGGTGGTCGAAAACACTAAGTTGGACGGCGATTTCGATATAACTATCAAAGAGTGACTTATAAAACTCTTTATGAGCTTTCAAATGATATGTGTCATGTCACTGTTGAGCAATACGATCAGCGTCGATACTTCGGTGGTCGAAAAAACCGAGTTGGCCGTCGATTTCGATATAACTGTCAAGGACTGACTTGTAAGAGCTTTCAAATGACATCAGTCATGTCACTGTTGAGCAATACGATCAGGGTTAACTGCACATTAGTGCACATACACCTAGTGTTTTTTCTTCGGTGGTCGAAAACACCGAGTTTGGCGTCGATTTTGACATAACTATCAAAAAGTGACTTGTAAGAGCTTTCAAATGCGTAAGTCATGTCACTGTTGAGCATTCCGCCCAGGCTCCACAGCACCTTCAGTGGTAATTCTTCGGTGGTCGAAAACACCGAGTTGGCCGTCGAATTCGATATAACTGTCTAAGAGTAACTTGTACAACTCTTCAAGACCTTTCAAATGACATAGGTCATGTCACTGTTGAGCATTGGGGCAGGCTCCATAGTTACCTGCCCGCGGTCCTTAATTTTTACATTTCTGGAGCGTGTAGTTCAATAACGGTTGGGATATGGAAAAAGTGGATAGAATTAAAGTTATAGAGAATTTTATAAGCTTTTTTATATTCTCAGATACTTTTTCGATAAAACTTACCGTTTTCGAGAAAAATCCAAAAAACCTAAAATTTTGACCTTGGGCCCCGAATAAGTCCCGAAGCTCACATGGGACTGATGGGGACTTTTGACACTTTATTCCTTGTGGTAAACCTAAGGTCTCTACGAAAATTTGGCTCTGTCGGAATTTTCTTTATTTGATCACTATTTTTATGTCTAAAATGACCCGGCTAATATATTAAGGTAAATTAATTCAAAAGGTAGATAAGACATGTCTTGAAAGGGGAATTGATCGGCATGTGCAGGCACATAAATAGGGTATATAAGGTAACGGGTAAACTTGATTACCTACAGGTAAAAGTAACTTGCCCTATTTTATTGGATCGTAGCTTTTTAGCGCACGTGGCGTAAGTAGTTTGATTGAGCGTTAGTAATATGTGCAGCAAAGGCCTACCTATCAGAGATACCTACGTTATGCTACGTTTGATATGGTTAATGAGTAAGCGTAATTTAAAAAATATGGAATACCGCTGAATATACTAGTCCATTGAAAAGTTACATTTGGGGTTGCGGTTTTTAGAGGACGCAATTTTATTTTGGCGACCCCACAAACTTGTTTTTAGCTTTACACTGACCCCCCCTACACATCAATAAAATAAAATTGCGTCCTCTAAAAAACGCAATGTAAGGCCTAAAAAATGTAACATTTCCATGGACTATACAGGGATTTGTGTACCTCAAAGGGTACTCTGGATGTTAATGTTAGGTTGGTACTACTTTTACTCCTTGTATTAATATTGAAGTTATTATTATTAGATGGCCATATCGGAGGCCTATAGGCGGTCTAAAAACTCCGACACCAGGGTTAGCCACTAAACTAGACGGAATAAATGAATGAATGAATATTAGATATCTTTTGAAATACACACTCTTCTTTCCCCAAATAAAAAAACAACTCCCCAAACCCGTAGTACCTAAAATAATAAACCAATCCGGGCTATCAAATCCATTTAGCACTTCCTAAATCCGCACATCATTCTCAAAAGAGTATAAAAACACAAAGAGTCGTTTGTCCATACTCTGGATATAAAGGAGTCGGAGATAAGAATCTAATAAAATAATGTTTTACAACGCTGAGGCGGAGTAATCGAGGATGGATCATGAAGGTAATATCGGGAATGAAAAGATAAAGCTGCGTACATCGTTGTTGGTGACGATACCGTGTGACATATTCTTATAAAGTACTAGCCGCGATGTTACCCGCGTTGTACCTGTTCCCGCGGGTTTTTCAATTTTTCAGTTTCTTATGCCTGTTGAGACTGGCAATTTGTGTTAACGTTAACTGGTGTGTGAGCGTAAGCTGAAGCAAGCCGCCCTTCGCGTTTTGTAAGAGTATTCAGGTATGAAATGCGCTAATCTCTAATCTTCGATCACAATAATACATTTTTAATATATTTACTAATAATACTACTACATATACATACACAAATCCTTTTTCCTACTAATATTATAAATGCTTGTTTGTTACTCTTTCACGAAAATACCACTGGACGGATTTGGATGACACTTTACAATAATATAGGTTATACATCAGAATAACACACGGGATACATTTTATCCCGAAATTCCCGCGGGAAAAGATACAACGCGGGTAACACCGCGGGGCGCGGTTAGTAAGTAATAATAACACGGCTTTAGATATTTAAGAGGCAGCCAGTAATATCGATAGTCCAGACAACGTTGATTCACTTCCACACTCTATTAAGCCAAGTCCTAATCCGGTGATCTAGATACGTAGGTAAAGTAATCTTTTTCATTAGCCCTCTATCTACGCTATTGGAAAACGGATAAAATACATAAGTTATGCCTGAGCAATGAATTTATGCCAACAATTACGAGAACTATCTTCAATTCCATTCAGCTGACTATAATAATAAAATTAGTGTCATACTCTTAATTAATATCGATCCGATAGAACATCGGAAGAAAATCCTAGAACACAATGTCAATGTGAAGACGGGCTCGATATTAAAAGCCCTTAGTAAGGTATTGTTATTTAATAGTCCTCGAAAGGGCCTAAGCCGATTGCTGAGTCATCAGCCGAAGTAATTGTGGGACCCTTTCAGTTCACCTACAACCTCAGGGAGTAGGATAAAGGGCTGTTAGGGACGGAAATAATCGGGTTTCACGGTTATAGGTACCTATAGAAATGTAAATAGATTATTAAAGGCGAGAATACCTACATATGCCTGTGAAACGGTATATCATCGTAATATGGACACTTGTCTTGTGATGTATGCATGTAAAGCATGCACAGCCTCATGCTATGACAGTACACCAACTATAGTCATATATATTCTTACAAGAGATAAATGTGAACTTGGATTCCTTGCTCCTGAAAAGGATCATTTTCATTCCACCCAGGTACTTAACGCTTTTCCTTAGAGGAAAAAGTTCTCTTTGGTGGAAAATTAGTCATGAATCATGATACTTTGAATTTTAACCCTAGCAAGAAAAATAGCATGTACAATGTTGCTGTTAAAAACTAGTAAAACTAAGTACTTCCTACTTTCCTACGTAAAGTTAAAAGCAAGTACTCGTTAATCTCTTATATCGGACTTCTCCGTACTTAATCTCAGTTTTTAGGGTTCCGTAGCCAAATGGCAAAAACGGAACCCTTATAGATTCGTCATGTCTGTCTGTCTGTCTGTCCGTCCGTCTGTCTGTCTGTCTGTCCGTATGTCACAGCCTTTTTTCTCCGAAACTATAAGAGCTATGTTGTTGAAACTTAGTGTGTAGATGTATTCTGTGAACCGCATTAATATTTTCACACTAAAATAGAAAAAAAAATAAATTTTAGGGGGGTCTCCCATACTTAGAAATGAAAAAAATATTTTTTTTTTTCATCAAACCCATACGTGTGGGGTATCTATGGATAGGTCTTCAAAAATGGTATTGAGGTTTCTAATATCATTTTTTTCTAAACTGAATAGTTTGCGCGAGAGACTCTTCCAAAGTGGTAAAATGTGTGTCCCCCCCCCCTGTAACTTCTAAAATAAGAGAATGATAAAACTAAAAAAAATATATGATGTACATAACAATGTAATCTAACACCGAAAATTGGTTTGAACGAGGTCTAGTTAGTAGTTTTTTTTTTACGACATAAATCGTAAACAACTTCTTTATTATGTTACTCGCTGCTACGGAACCCTTCATGGGCGAGTCCGACTCGCACTTGGCCGCTTTTTTCTTGGAAAATATATTTTCCTCAACTTTCACACATTTTAAAATAGGTTAAAGGTTAGTTGAGTTCAAATAAGTTAGAGCGTAATCTTTCAAAGCTACTTTAAGAAGCTACTTAGATAGAAGTCCTATTTAAAAAAATGATAGCATTTGTTTGAAGAAACGTGAAAGAAACCCAATCATTAATTTCTAATTCATCATGCACCAATAATTCGTGTTTATCATCGTAAAAACCGTAGGGGAACAGGATCTATGAATACCAAGGCTTGCTTGGAATCTAAATTGTGTAATTACAATACAATATGAGTGGAGTAACTAGCTGATTCAACCAGGGAAGCCCAATGCCGGTTCCATTCGTACGTTACCAAGGTCGGCATGACACCAATTTGGAATCCGCCTTGCTTCGAAAGGACGTAACCTCTGTTGTAACAGTTGTGTAAATTGTTTCTTGAAAGTGTGTTTATGATTTGTTACTAACACTCGTGGTTTTTCCCGGAACGACTTTATGCTCACTGATTTATCAGTTGTCACTGTAGATTCATCAGTTGTCGGTTCTGACTATTTTCGTTTATACTCTATTTTTTCTTACGATTCTTAAAATATGGACTAATGTCGTCAATTTTCCAGCCGAAGACGATTACTCCTGGAGAGAAAAAAGGTTTAGAGATAGGGTAAGAATGGAATAAAATCACTATACTTTTTCCTCTTCCGAAGTAATCGTCTTCGGCTGGAAAATTGACGACATTAGTCCACATTTTAAATCCACGTTCGATTTTGGGGATATAAAGCACATGTCATGATTGTGGCTTACATACAAAAAAATCGTTTCAAATCCAACTAAGTATTTTTAAATATCTTATAACATCGATACTTTCTTTCGTATCGTATTTGTAGGATATTTTAACTTACTTTACTCAGTTGGTGCGTTGTATTTCAATGTCATTGACACCATGTCTGAAATATACTCGTAATTCATGGGTGTTCTGTCCGACACGGTTACATAATTAAATGCCTTTATTTAGTTCACGTCTTGTCCTTAGTAAAATCTTCAAGGTTTTGAACAACTTTTTGTCGGTTTTCGATACACGTATGCTTTAGATATTTTGTTTTGTTAAAATCCAAAGACCAGTACAGTGTAAAGCATATAATATATCGATTATTTTAAGACCAATGATCATTTCCCTTATTGAACTTATCACCTGCTCAAACATTCAAATGAGTCTTTGATGTATCCTCTAATCACGTCAAATTGGTTCCTGGGTACATGCGGGCCCCGGCCCGGTAGCCCCTACAAAGGGGCCCAATGATTGAGTATTCCTAAAGCCCTTTTTGTGTCGTCCTTTGAGCGACCCTGTCTTTTAGCACCTAACGAACTGTGACACGAATCCCATTGCTTTTGAGGAGTGTATTGTCAATTACATTTCAATGAAACTAGCCCGTCCTCGCGCTGTTTTGGATTATCGAGTTGGAAAATTTATATCTATACTAATCTATACTAATATTATAAAGCTGAAGAGTTTGTTTTGTTTGTTTGTTTGTTTGTTTGTTTGTTTGTTTGTTTAAACGCGCTAATCTCAGAAACTACTGAACCGATTTGAATAATTCTTTCACCGTTAGATAGTCTATTTATCGAGGAAGGCTATAGGCTACATTTTATCCCGGATTTCCTACGGGAACGGGCACAACGCGGGTAAAACCGCGGGGCGCTGCTAGTTTAATATATACAAAGTTCATTTTACCGATAGTTTCGATACCGTTAGATAAGTTTCAAAATCCGATAGACCCACGTGTAAAATTCATCATAGCTAAAGAGCGCTCGTGGCGTAGCTTGACTAAGCAATGTTATTTCATCGCGATTGTTAAGCTCGGATATAGATTGGATGGGTGGCCGGTAGTGGCATTTCCATTAGAGCGCTACAACGCTTCGGAGTATACGTTAAATTGTCGGTCCCGGTTGTTGCAATCGTCAGACTCCAACACCAGGGTTGGCCACTAATCTACTCGAACTTACTGTAGCTAAAGACACTCCACAATAAATAAATAAACGCTTCTCATACAGACTATTCATTTAATATTTGTGTTTATTTTACGGTTCATTAAATATGAAAAGAGCAGCATAAGGGTTTCTACCCATTACACCGTATCATACGATGACCGTGCTATGAACGTTTCAGCACCGGCAAAATATTAGGTGAGAATAGTCGACGTTGTTGGTTGGTGACGGAACGGTCTAGTGAGCATAGTCCCATACTTTTCAACACAAAGAATACTTTTTTGCCTGACACGTTCATAGCACGGTCATGGTATGATACGGTGTAATGGGTGGAGGCCTTAAATGTGACAACATTATTTACCTAACTACCGTCGAAAACTAGTTAACTTTAACCATAAGATTAACTAAAACTGAGTGTATGTAGTTAGTCAGATAATATAATTTCCCCGGAGTGTTGTGTATTTGGCTCTGAGCGCAGATTGTGTTGGAACGTGGCCGAAACCACGGAACACGATGTATGTGTACGGAGAATGGATGTAGTATGTGATCGATATCATGACTTCTTGACGTCTTTTCTCGTTTAAATAAGACAAGGAAGGGAGTTTAAATTTCAAGTAATTCACTTGAAAAGTCTATGATTGAAAGCTAATTATTAACTAACAGCTGTGCCCCGCGGTTTTACCCGCGTTGTGTCCGTTCCCGTGAGAATTTGGTGATTTTGATTACTTATTATCCTATTCCTGACCAAGATAAATAAAATAAAAATAGTTAAAATCGGTCCTGCCTGAGTTATATATATTTATAATATAGCTTTAATCAATAATGACCCAAAGATATAGAAAGGAGTAATATTCAAATGAGTGAGTTCACACAGGCATAGAAAATCGGCCACATCACTACATAATATAAAACAATGTCCCCGGCCGCGTCTGTCTGTTTGCGATAAACTCAAATACTACTGCACTAATTTTGACGCGATTTTAGATAGAGTGAATAAAGAGGAAGGTTTATATGTATAAAAATTCCCGAAATTCCTACGGGAACGGGCACAACGCGGGTTAAACCGACGGCGCTGCTAGTACTTGCTAATTCCATTTACTACCATATTTCGTGGTTGAAGCCCACATAATGCAAATGTTACAGCTCGATTAATAATTCACGGCCACTATGTTCTACTTTGTCTGTGATGTAGTTATTACATGGTTCAGTTATTATGTGTTTTAGACAAATACAGCTACAGTTAATGATCTATCTATACTCTATAGTAATATTATAAAGAGATAAAATTTGTTTGTATGTTAGAGCTAATCTCAGGAATTACCAGTCCGATTTCAATATTTTTTTATGTAATAGATAGCCACATTCAACAGGAAGGCGACAGGCTATTTTTCATCCCTAAAATTCCCACAGGAAGCGGCATAACGCGCGTAAAGCCGCGGGACGCTGCTAGTGTGAATATAAGGCAGCATAGAAAGAAAGCAAGCACTGGTCTACCATACTTTATCGGAACTGGCCAGCGCTGGCAACCGATGCTTATTTGCTGGGCAGCACGAGCACTGAACGTCACTCAAAGGTTCCAAGCCACAAGCCACAATAGTATTTGTCGGTGCCAGCCACTGGTAAATTCTAGTGACCACCACAGGGTATGATCTGTCTCTACAGCTAAGGCTAAGGAGGTCGGTCAGTGTCCGACACTGGGATGGGAACTCATAAATCAGAAACAAACAGCCAGATGTATGTAGACCCTTTAGGCTATAATACCCACTAGGCTATACTATATCAGTCTCAAATCTGCCATATTAGTTAGTAATATAAATCCAGTTAGAAAATATAATTATAGTCGTATCATTTTTAGGCTTAATTTGGGCCTAGCACGCTTTCTAATGCCTATGTTACTATATTGTTTTTTATTACGAGGGTTTTTTAAAAGACTTCATGCATTAAGGAAAATGGTTCAGTGATGATCTTAGAATAAAATTAAATCTTCTGACGGTTATAAATGATTGTAATTATCAGATATACATAGATTTGAATTTGAAATTCTTAAACCGTTTTCTTCTTCAGAAAGAATCTTCTTTGGCTGTTAAATCAACCACATTAGTCCACATTTTGACTCTCCTAAGAAAAAAAAGAGTGTACGAATGTAATTTGCAAACATACTCAAAGAAATAAACACAAGTAAAATAAAACGCACCAGTATATCAGAATGCAGTGTTCGTGAGTTGTTTTCTCTGCGGGCCGGATGCCAACGCAGCAAATTGTTAAAATGACATTGTCTGCCCGGCGCCTAACATACTGCGATGGTTTCAATTTGCTATACTTATTTACGTAGGCGTTCGATGTTTTTAAAATTTTATTCCATATTTTGTGGTATGTACTATATATTTATGTAGGCGTTCAATGTTTTTAAAATTTAATTCCATATTTTGTGGTATGTACTATAAACCAATTATCCTTTTGTAATTTTTATTTTTTACTAGCTCTGCCCTGTGATTTCATCTGCATTTATTCCGTCACTGCTTACCGGTTAAACCTTCCCTGGATTACGACAGACATTTCAAAACCAGAATTGACTATAATCTATTTTTTTTGGATTGGCACAAAATGTGGACCAATGTCGTCAATTTTCCAGCCGAAGACGATTGCTTCTGAAGAGGAAAAAGGTTTAGAGATAGGGTAAGAATGAAATAAACTCACTAAATGACGACATTGGTCCACATTTTGTGCCAATCCAAAAAAAATAGAGTATAAATCGGTCCAGCCGCTCTCGAGTTTTAGAGAGACTAGCGAACCACGATTGATTTTTATATCATTTTTCTTTACTTCTTTATATATATTTATCCGTCTTTAATGTCAGGTATACTTTTATGTCTTTTTAGGTAATATCAGTATTCAGAAGTTGAAGTATTTATTTTTTTAAGGTACTAGGTACATCTTATCTCCACAATTAGCGTTTCGGCAATTAAATTTGTCAATTAATTTTAATAATTGACGCTGAACTATCAAGGCAAGAACTTTTCTGTATGTCTGGATGCAAAAGAGGAGTATTTTTATGCAAATAAATAAGTTCATCAATATAAGCTTTATCTTAATATAACGCTAAACGTAATAATATACTTACTATTTTTGTAGTTGTAAGAGTTTACATCAGCACTCGCGAGTATCTACTTTGTTATAGTTAATAGTATAACGAATAATTAATTGTAGAATATCTCCATAAATAAAAATCAATGCCACTTTTCGCTGTAATTTTATAACTCAAGAACGGGCTCACCTATCCAAACCAAATGTTTAGGCTATGTTCGGACTATTTAGTAGATGTTTCATGTGAAATTTGCACAAAACCAGTCGAGCGGTTCTAAAATTCCCACGAGAACGGGCACAACGCGGGTGAAACCGCGGGGCGTAGCTAGTTTTCAATATAAAAGAAATCCTTGTAGTATTTAACCCTTAAACTTTCGTTCCCAGTATAGTTTAATATTTAATTTGATAATCACAAAAGTACCTAGCCCACCCAAACATTATAATCACGCGACAACCCTGCAAGACTACGCGACAACACGTCTTTGACCGCCTTGATCGAAACTGCTACAACTCAAATTTGAATGATTCCGAATGTTTATTGAATGGTCTTTGAATGTGTGGTTCTTAAAGGCAGACTATGATCCTAGGATCAGTAAAGTCAGTTAAAAGTAAGCGGTAGATATTTAACTTAGGCTTAGGGAATACTACACATTTTGAAATGTAACTACGTATAGGTACATACACTTCCGATATGATATTTTACTTCGTTCCTTGTAGATAGATGCTGTGACATGATGGTCTAGCATACAAGTCAAGAAATATGTCTTACTGCTCGTTTAAATGTCTAGTTTCAATTTAAAATGCTCGAACTAAATTAATATCATCTACATCAGCTACACTTGTACCTCAACCTACTTACCAATATAAAAAAAATACCTAAATATTTTTGTCGAAAAATGTACATCTTGAAGTTATGTTATTTCGAGTAGTTGGCCTCGATAATGTGAACATAAAACGGGGAATTCATTCATACGTCCGCATTGTGAGTGCGCGATCGTTTCTGTATCAAGTTTTGTATTGCACTCAAAAATTCGCTCAAAATGAGAGAAACTATTGTCCTCGTTGCGTTGCTTTCGATAACTGCTGGTAAGTACGAAAATAGTGTTATGAGTATTTTTCTTCTATTATAATAGTAATATAGGATTCTAGACAATTTGCACTTACAACACAACAATCAGTTAACATGCGAAGGTAAAGGATATAAAAAAATATTGTTTTGGTACATATCCTTAAGTTCGGAAATGCTTTTTATCTTTTAAATATCTATTGCGACACAAATTTACAAAATGTGCAATGTGCGTCTTTAAGTCCAAAGATTCGAGTAAACCGATACGAATTGCTTGAAAATATTCGTCGGATATTCGACTCAACATTATTACTGACATTTTTCCCGTGGTAACAACAATAAAATGCCTACAAATAAATAAAAAATATTAGCATTCTCAGGTGAATTCACTTGAGTTTCTGCCGGGTAACTTTTATTTAAATACGTTTTTCTGGTTTTAAGATCTTAGTTGGTGACTAAACTGTTGTGGTGAATTTAGAGAGTCGACCAACGAACAATGCTGGTCAAATTACCGGTATGAAGAGCCGAAGGGTACAAAACATCCACCATTATGAATCGAGCATAGAACGTCACGTGGCGAGCATTCAACGTCACGTATCGAGCATCAAACACCATGTATCGGAATCCAAACACCATGTACCAAACTCCCAAAGTGGCGCCCAGGGAAACACAAATAATGATCGACGTAACAACATTTATTTAAGGAACAATCAAAATGATGCTCCTGGCTACGAAAATAAAGAAAGTCACATAAAAAACACTAACCAAAATGCGAAACAATTGAACAACTACATGTCCAACCCCCGTCCAGTATCAAACATAGGATACTATCATAAATATTCTCAAAATACACAACAAGCACCGAATATAGATAGTCAAATTTCGGATAAACAGCAACATGTTTCAAGTGACATAAATCAAGTTCAGGCCATGAAGAGACTTTCGATAAGTAGTCGATATCAATTGCCAATCAATGGGCCAAGGCGCAATAAAGATGTATCAAATGCTCACCTTCAAGATCTAAACAACCAAAAATCATCTTCGAAAGTCTTTCAACATAAGCAAATAGAGCCAAGCCCAGAATTTCATCCGGCTCGTCAAACATCAGACCATGATTACGCACCGAGCAATCAAGAACCTGAAAGACTGTATGAAGACACTGAGGATATATTTTATAATATCGAACAGAGAATATCAGATTTCGAAATACGGGGACCTAACATAAGACCATTAAGTCACGAACTGGGACAGGCGACCATCAGACGTCTGATGACTAATTTTGAAACTGGTGCGGATTTGGTGGAAAATCAAGCGTCAGACATGGAACGACAAATGACTGGTATCCAGCGCCGAGGAAACAATGCACTTGTTGTTAACCCGTCTGTAGATCTAGAAGCAATAAATAAGTAAAAAGTTACTGTTACTATTACTGTTAGTCCGTATCGTCCCACTGTTGGGCAGAGGCCTCCCGTTATTCCCACCATTCTTCTCGATTGGGTCATCAAATGCCAATACCTCTTGTATAATATATTTTTTCTTACTTGCCCCAAAACGTGGACCAATGTCGTAAATTTTCCGGCAGAAGATGACTACTTCTGTGGAGGAAAAAGGTTTAAAGATAGGGTAAGAATGAAATAAAATCACTAAATCTTTTTCCTCTTCAGGAGCAAACGTCTTCGGTTGGAAAATTGACGACATTGGTCCACATTCTGGGACAAGTAAGAACAAATAGAGTATAGGCGTCCAGTAAAATAAGTTAAAGTTAAGTTGTCTTTTTCAAAAATAATTTTAATAAGTCATCTGAATTTTTTTTCTTTACTTGAAAATTTTGTAGTCATTCAAGTGAATCAACCCGACAAAAACACGGGAATTGCGTCAGCCCAGCTGCGCATTTACAGTACAGCTAGTCAATATTATGAAAACATCAACCAGTATGTACAATAGGTAGAATAAAATAAAGTCATAAAATGAGTACTACATATATGAAAGTAGCAAGCGAATACAAAATACGTATCAGAAAAGCACTAAGAAACAAATAATAAAAACGGTCTTATGATTTTCAAAAATAATTTAATCTAGTAGCGCCCCGCGGTTTTACCCGCGTTGTACCCGTTCCCGTGAGAATTTCGGGATAAAAATAGCATATGACCTTCCCGTTGAATATGGCTATCTATTACAAAAGGAATTATTCAAATCGGACTGATAATTCCTGAGATTACCTCGAACATACAAACAAACAAACAAACAAACAAACTTACAAAGTTTACCTCTTTATATGTATATAACACTTATCGCAAAATTGAAGATACCTTAAAGTTACTACATATTATATCCATCCGTCTCAATCTGCTCATTTATAACTGCGTGGTTTTGTTCTACTCGTAGTAATAACGTTTTCTATTTTGGGACAAACATAACCATGCATGTGGGAAATTATCAAACAATGCTCTATTAATTAAGATATACTTACTATACCTACGAGTAATATTTATTTTTTACAGGTATCAAATATGATGGACTTAGAGGTAAATTAAGTTGAATATTCTTCTAATTTATACGTAGAACAACAAATAATTAGTAAAACACAGTTTAGAAATCTTTGCAAACTGACATCTCTCACGTCTGTCCGTCTGTCTCTACGTTCTGTCTCTACTGTCTCTACGTTCTTGCTAATCTCAAAAAACAGACAGGGGAATTCACACGTCGTCCGTGTGTATGTCTATATGTCTGTATGTCCGCGCTACTAAAAACTACTAAACGGACACTGCACTACGGAGACAAGGGAATTCAAGAAAAACGTATGTATATAAGTTATTGTGTTATCCCGAAATTCCCACGGGATCACAACGGCATTGCTCCTGTATACTTATACTTTTCAATTTCCAGCCACTTTCGGTTGGTCGGACGCGCTCGCAGATGTCAAGTACTTCTACAACATCCCCCGAACCATACACGACGTCGAAGGAGCTGAATGGAGGAGAACTGAACGCCCTAACGGCCCTATGAAGGACTTGAGGATGTACTGTCCTCCTGGAAGGACAGTGTGTCCACTGTATGACACTTCGGGATTCGTTGCTGGCGTTCAAATTGCTGTAAGTAGCTAAGTGATTATGCAGATTCATGTAATGCCTTTAATAAGAAATCTACTGACTATCAAAGAAGCTGAGTTTTTTCTTTAAAGCGGTTTATCTATGGTCCGTTTTTTAATTAACTTCGCCTCTAAGACTTTTAATCGTCTCTATCCAAGGTCCGCTGGGGCTAGAAGCTAACAGAAGGATTTGTGTATGATATTTATGATGTATATAGAATGTAGGCAATTGTACTCGTATGTCCCAAAATTCCCAAGAAAATATACATAGCGGAAAAAACTGAGCAGCAGCAAGTGACCAGACCATACGAGAATGTGTAGGTTTAAATTACGATACTAAATAGGCATTCCAGCAATTGCTAAAATAATAAGAAAATTACACATATTTTTTAATTAGACCTTTATGTAGTTTTGTCTTTAATATATCTACCTAGCAAGTTAGTAATAGTCTATACCAATGTTATGTAAAAATCTACAGATATCGATGTATTATATGATATGGATTTGGACGGTGTATAACAACATTACGGTGTAGTTCTAGTATTATCTGAATGTAGCTTCCTCGGTCTGTGTGTCCTCGCCGCGGTCGATTGGCTGGCGACCATTATCTAATTTAACTGAATGAATTCACGTAGGGTCGGGCCCGGCTAATGTGAGCATTTCTAGAAAGTTATTGCAGACGATTTACATTGTATTATCACTTATATTATCAGCAGTGCGGGACGTAAAAATTAATGTATGCTGAGCAATGTTAGTTGTATTAGCAAGGAATGTATTTGTACTTTAGTATGTAATGACTTTAATTTACACCGGATTTAGATAACAGTTTCCTTTTGCTCCAATGGTATGTAAAAGTTAAACCAAACTCGAGAATATTTAAGACTAGCAGCGTCCCGCGGTTTTGTTGCATTTTCTGCCGTTCCCGTGGGAATTTCGGGATAAAAAATAGTCTATAACCTTCCCGTTGAATGTGGATATCCATTGCAAAAAGAATTATTCAAATCGGGCTAGTAGTTTCCGAGATTAGCTCAAACATACAAAAAAACAAACTTACAAATTTTACCTCTTTATTATTAGTGTCCGACCGAAATTTCGGTTTCGGTTTCGGTTTCGGCCGAGTTTCGGCCAAAAATCAAGTTTCGGCGGCAGTTTCGGTTTCGGCCCAAAATTGGCCGAAACTTTTGCCGAAACCGAAACTGATTACGGTAGTTGTCGTGCACGCTCGCCTAATTTCGTTTCTCGCGGCAACGCTCTGGCGGGCGCTGGCGGCCCTGTTCGGGAATTGTCGTGCGCCGTTCGGAAAGCTCTGTAGCAACACAACACAACTTAGTCAGTGCGTTATCGCCCGACGCAAACATTCTTTAGAGGTTATGTTTTGTTTTCTAAATGTGTGATATGATTATCTTTGTTGAGACTGGAACTAAGAGTATAATAGTAATTTTAGTAATTATTATTTTTATAAGATGTAACTACATACATAAAAGAGATTGATGATTCTTCTAAATACAAACAAATAAAAACCTAAGTATTAATTAATATGATTTCAAAATAACAATACGTAGTAGTATTTAATGAAACAGTTACAAATAATTTGATTATTTATTGATAACTGATAAACATTTTTATACTAAATGAAACGGGTCTGTATCGTGTTAGAGAATTTAACGTATTCACTAAAATACGTACCCGACGTTTCGAGTGGATTACACCGCTCGTGGTCAAGGGAAGACTGGCTGGAGAGGCGAATATTCACTGCACAATATTGTTTTTTCCAATTACCCGTACAAACTACCCGCACTTAATGTTTATCACCAAATTGTTAGTCATTAAGTTGGCGACACACCACGCTCACTACATCCGAATTTTCGGTCAATTTTTCGTGATGCCGACGACCATTAATTACCGGATTCCACATGGACGAGAGCTTAAAACCACTTTCCCGGTTGAAATTCAAGTGTTTTTTGATTTCCACCGCTTCACGAACAATCCTGGAGTAGTAATGTCGTTCCGTGGAAAGGATTTTCGGCGCATGCAACTCAATCCAATGGTTTGGTCCTGATGATAATAAATGGTCGGCAATCGCGGACTTTTCGACCTGGCGGTTTTTGACCGCTGCGATATGTTCTCTGACCCTCTCCGCTATCGTGCGCTTGGTCTGTCCAATGTATGAACTACCGCAGCTACAGTCAATTTTATAGACGCCTGGTGTAAAGGGGCCCGTGCGCAGGTGGTGATGGCACGGTAATAAAGAGGCGAGTGGACTGTATATAATAGGTCTATATATTGAAAGTAGCAAACGTACAAAGGGTGTCGCGTCTACGAGACGTAAAACAAACAATAGTTCAAAGTTAGGATGCGCGTGCGCGTGTGTTCGTTCGAACGATGTGAGACGAACTGCCTCGGCCAGGGCGCGGGCGATGACCCGAGACAGCTGATGCCGCCCCGCGCCCCGCGCCCCGCGACGGTTGCGTTGAGAGTATTCTCAACATACTCCCCCCGTTGAAGTGTCTTCAACAGAAGTGGTGGCTGCGACTGGAAGAGGACAGATTGTTGAAAAGGCTCGCCGAATGACGCCCTTGCGTGTGCGTATGTCGGCGACCCTCGCTATGCCGTCTCTGCCCGGCAGCACCTGGATGATGCGGCCCATGAGCCACATAAGAGGAGGAGATGCTTCATCCTTGATGACGACCAGGGTCCCTGGCTTGAGTTCTCCAGACGATCGGCGCCATTTGGTCCTTTCCTGCAGCCATAGAATGTAATCAGTCTCAAAACGTTTCCAGAAATGCCCTTTTATGAAGTCTATGCGGCGAAAACGTTCCAAGTTGCTGATGTTCAGGCTCTGGATCTGTGAATGTGGCAGCATCGTTAAAGATCGTCCAATAAGGAAATGAGCTGGGGTTAAAGGAGAGAGGTCTGAAGGATCGTCGGATAAAGGAGTTAAAGGCCTGGAGTTTAGGATGGCTTCCACTTGTGTCAGACATGTAGTCATCTCTTCAAATGTCAGATTCGCTAATCCTAATACCCGCCTAAGGTGATGTTTTGTGGATTTAACTGCAGACTCCCATAATCCACCAAAATGAGGAGTATATGCAGGAATGAAAGAGAAATGTATACCGGGATCGATGCTATTAAGATCTAAGTTCTGTGACAGTAATTTAGCTAGTTCATTATAAGCACCCACGAAAGTAGTACCATTATCAGAGGTGATGGATCTTGGTTTTCCCCTGCGAGCAATAAACCGATTAAGCGCGGCGATGAAGGCTTCTTTCGTGAGACCCGACACAAGTTCGAGGTGGACGGCCCTGGTAGCTAAACACACGAACACACAAATAAAACATTTAATTAATTGGCATCCTTTGCCCTTACGATTGGCTATCATGATTGGTCCGGCGTAGTCCACTCCTGTGTTGAGAAATGGAAATTCTAAAAGTACGCGTTTTGCTGGGAGGTTGCCCATGACTGGTTGAACAGTGGCAGCCTTGATCCTGCAGCACTTGACGCATTGATGTGTCACCCGCTTGGCCAGACTTCTGCCGCCGATAGGATAATAGTGGTGACGTATCGTCGTTAATAGAAGTTGAGGACCAGCATGCATGAGCCGTAGGTGGTACATGTTAAATAGTAGTTTGCAAATTATGTGAGAACTGGACATGATAATCTTAGCCTCTACGATGCAAGGTACAACTAAGCCAATTGGATCAAAAATCTGAGCTATGGTAGATAAAATCTGACGTTTCGTAACCCTATCTGTAGCGGTTAGATTAATAAGAAAAGAGAAGGTATCGCTAGAGCATCTCCAATTAATACCCAGCGTCTTTGACATTTCATTGTCACTTAAGTCGACGAAATCAGAAGTGATATCGCTGCTGCACAAGCCCTCCAGCACCTCCTTTGAGTTAGATTGCCATTTTCGAAGATTGTACCCTGCCTCTTGAAGAACAGCTACCACTTGACGACATTTATTTATAGTATCTGTAACCGTGGACTCGCCAGATAGATAATCGTCGACGAAGAAATCGTGTGCTATTGTAAAGCGAATTGAGGGGTCAGAACACTCTTCAGACAGCTTAATTAAACATCTAGTGGCCAAAAAAGGGGCAGAAGCAGTACCATATGTTACTGTGTTGAGAGTGTAAGATCGTAATTTATGACTGGGATCAGCTCTCCAAAGGATCATTTGTAAAGGACGATGAATGTCCGAGACAACTGATTGACGGTACATCTTCTCTATATCGGAATTTACTACGATTTTGTGTTCACGGAATCGGAGAAGAATTGACAATAAGTCATCCTGCAAAGTCGGACCTACCATTTGAATGTCGTTGAATGACTTGCCTGACGTAGTGGTGGCTGAAGCATCGAAGACGACACGGAGTTTTGTCGTAGAGCTCGACTCCTTGATAACACCATGATGTGGTAAATAATATTGCACAGAATCGTTTGTTTGAGGACTGACGACTGACATATGTCCTAACTCTAAGTATTCAGTCATAAAGTCTACATACATCTTTTTTAAATTTAAATCCCTGGCTAGCCGACGTTCAAGTGCTAAGAACCTACGTTTAGCCATAAGGTAGGAGTCACCCAAAACATTGACTGGTTCTTTAAGTGGAATACGTACCACGAAACGTCCATCTGAGTTGCGGTATGTGGTATCTACAAAGAGTTTTTCACATGCTCGCTCTTCAGAGGTGAAATTATGTTTAGGGGATATCGAATCTAGTTCCCAAAACCGGGTCAAGTCTGTCTCTAAAGTCGGTGAATTATCTGCATGCATACAGATTGAAGAAGAAGAATTCGTTTGATAAATTACTCCCGATATAAGCCAACCCAGTTTGGATTCATGTAGAGTTGGCATATTTTTCCCTAAGTCGATACGATTCGCGCCTATGATACCCCAAAATACTTCCGCACCGACTAAAATGTCAATAGAAGACGGAATAAAGTACTCAGGGTCGGCAAGACGAATGCCCGATGGTACTTGTATTTGACTAACATCAATAAATGTGTTCGGAATCGAAGCCGAAACCTTTGGTAAAACTAGGCATTGAATATTTAGTTTGTAGCTCTTGTCAAGAGATTGTAATGAAATAGAACATCCTTTTATGCAATTGGAAATGTTATAATTGATACCTGTTATCTTGGATTTGGTAGCGAAGGTACAAATATTAAGTTTGGAAAGACATTCCTCTGAAATGAAGTTAGCCGTACTTCCATTGTCTAGCAAGACTCGCGCAGTGTGGAGTCCTCCCTCAGAGTCCAACACCTGCACGAGCGCTGTGGACAGTAAAACAACCCTGGATGAATTATATTGATTCGCAGACAGTGCTATGTTGTGTGTCTCAGGCGAAGATTGATTGTTGTCCATATGCAATAGAGTGTTGTGCTTTTCACGACAATATTTGCAATGGCCTAATCTACATTTAGCGGCGCTGTGACCAGGCCTGAGACAATTCATGCAAACATCAAGACTGTGTGCCCTTTTGATGCGTGCATGTACTGGAAGACACTTGAATTTTTCGCATTGAAAAATGAAATGATTTTGTTGACAAAGAGGACATGACATTAATTTTGTTTTGTTTTCACTACTTGATGCGAAGCTTTTATGCAATTTAAGGTTGTGATTATGGTTATTATTATTATTATAGTGAATATTCCCATTATTTTTTAAGGTTCCAGATTCCTCTAATGTCTCTAATAAATCTGCCCTAGACTTAAGAAAATTTATGAAAATATCAAGTGTGGGGGAATCAGACAGTGTATTTCTGTGCTGCTCCCACTCACGGCAAGTTAAATGATCTAATTTATTTGACATTATAAAAATAATTAATGTGTCCCAGTGTTGGACTGGTTGACCAAGCGTTGAGAGGGCTCTAAGATTTTTATTAGTAGTATCGATAACATGACGTAATGACCTACTGGACTCTTTGCTTACTGCCTGTATATTAAACAGAGCTTGTACGTGATTGTTTACAAGCAATCTCTTGTTGTCAAACCGCTCACAGAGCAACCTCCAGGCAGCGTCATAGTTATTAGAGCTGAAGTCCAAGTTATCAACCACGAGTGATGCACTACCCTGTAAAGATGCTCGTAGATAGTGTAGCTTGTTAATTTTATCGATGTTGTTATTATTGTGTATAATTGAAATGAAGGTGTCTCTAAACTCCAGCCAATCATGATAGTCACCGTTAAATTTAGGTAAATCTATTTTCGGTAAACGAATAGATGTGTGCTTGTGTAAGGTACCAGAAACATCGACATCGGACGCGGAGTCTCCCGTGTGACGTTTGCGAGCGCTGCTGATCAGTTCACGCGCAGCCGCCACCAAGCCGTAGTACTGCTTTTCAAACTCCTCTCGCTCGGTATATTGATCGCAGGGGTCTTCCACTAACGCCTCTAACTCGGTCTGAAATTCATCATATTTATCGTATAAGTTTTCAAATGTACTAAGACGATATTCAATTTGAATGAGATGTACGTCACTAAGCTCATCACAAGACTTGGCTACATTCAAATATGATGAAAATTGCGTAAGCTTGGCTTTTATTGTAGCACGCTTTTTGATTAAAGCTTTAACGTCAGTCATGGTGTAATAGATAGGTGCAGCTGAAGTTGCGAAACAAAGTTGATGAAGAGATAAGAAAGTAGTCGAAAAAAGCAAAAAAAACAAAAGGTAAACAAACAAGCCCTTTGAAAAAAAAATATTTGCGACGCAAGCGCAGTTGCTATTAAAATATGGCAAGGCGTTACACTTTGTTAAATTATTATAATTTAAACTAATAAAACGAAAATATAACTGTAAAAAAAGATTAATTAATTATTAGTTTATATGATGATGAACGTTTTAATGTTGTGATAAAATGGAAATGACGATGAAAATATATGAAATGATGATAAACAAATAGGTGAATTGGTGAATTTATGACGTCAATGACTTGCACTTTTGATGTAATGATATTTGAATTTCTGATGAATAAATGACTTTTTAACGTGAAAAGGGATGATTTTAATGGATGATGATGATGATGGAATGATTGTGAAGTGATTATAATAAGGAAATGGAACGATCTCACGGTTTTATGGTGCAAACCACTGACGAACTGCGGCGTGGGGATTCTTCGATTACGTTTGAAGTTCCCAGTGCACGAAGACAATCCTATGGCGTGATTTGCTTCCACTGATGAGATGAGATGGATGTTGATGTCCGTAGTCCTGACGATCCGCTTCCTTGTGGTCGGTACGAAGAAATCAGCGATGACGGTTAATGTTGAACCTTGCCAATGTCCTTTCCGGAAAGCCAACAAGAAACAGTGCGTGGATCTGAGGTGAAAGACGACTGGAACGCACAGTACAGTTTGAAATCTTCAATCTTCGGTCCAACGGTCACTTTCTGTGGCCGTATTTCGAAGGACCAATGTAAAGGGGCCCGTGCGCAGGTGGTGATGGCACGGTAATAAAGAGGCGAGTGGACTGTATATAATAGGTCTATATATTGAAAGTAGCAAACGTACAAAGGGTGTCGCGTCTACGAGACGTAAAACAAACAATAGTTCAAAGTTAGGATGCGCGTGCGCGTGTGTTCGTTCGAACGATGTGAGACGAACTGCCTCGGCCAGGGCGCGGGCGATGACCCGAGACAGCTGATGCCGCCCCGCGCCCCGCGCCCCGCGACGGTTGCGTTGAGAGTATTCTCAACACCTGGAGTCTGGTAAGGGATCGTGTCCTTCGGTGACCTCACTTGCTGTGCTATTTTCGACAAAGGAGTAAATATGGTGTTTATGGAATACGATTTTAAAATTCCATGTGGAATCCGGTAATTAATGGTCGTCGGCATCACGCAAATTGACCGAAAATTCGGATGTAGTGAGCGTGGTGTGTCGCCAACTTAATGACTAACAATTTGGTGATAAACATTAAGTGCGGGTAGTTTGTGCGGGTAATTGGAAAAAACAATATTGTGCAGTGAATATTCGCCTCTCCAGCCAGTCTTCCCGTGACCACGAGCGGTGTAATCCACTCGAAACGTCGGGTACGTATTTTAGTAAATACGTTAAATTATCTAACACGATACAGACCCGTTTCATTTAGTATAATGAGTGCAAATCGTGTGAGTTTAAAAAGTTTATTGATAAACATTTTGCTATGAGAACTAATTTATTTTTCAATATAAAAATATTATTAATATATTTTTATATTATATGAAATAAATGATTGCAACAAAATTAATATACTTACTGTGTTTCTATTTAATGTCCTAATTAATGCAGAATAATGGGTAAAATACACAAAATTTCAGTATTTTACGGAATTTTATACTTGACCACGTGAGTTTCGGTTTCGGTTTCGGTTTCGGCCGAAACTGAAGCCACGGCCGAATATTCGGTTTCGGTTTCGGTTTCGGCTGGAAAACCAGTTTCGGTCGGACCTTATTTATTATATTAGTATAGAAGTATAGATGTTACGGCTAATACCCGAAGTGCGGCTACACCTAGTTTTAGCCGGTTAGAACTAGGTGCATATATATGTCATTTTAATGAAAAGAGAGAGTTTAAACATGAAAAAAAAATAACCCTAACCTACCGAATAGTAAGTAATTCGGTAGGTTAGGGTTATTTTTTTTTTCATGGTTAAACTCTCTCTTTTCATTAAAATGACATACGGCTAATACCCGAAGTGCGGCTACACCTAGTTTTAGCCGGTTAGAACTAGGTGTAGCCGCACTTCGGGTATTAGCCGTAACATAGATACAAGATAGTAAAAAAATATACCGATCTTTATTAGAACTTAGCATAAAAATGGGCTACGATCGACAGAGGCCTATCTGTTATGAACTAGAATATCTATAAATTAAACTTTTCTATCATTAAGTCTAGACATTGGTCAAGTACATCAAACGTAACTTTCCTATAACATTTCATTGTAGGTAGCTCACGGTGAAGTAACAGGAGATACTATGGCCTGCTATTACTCTGCGGCTATCAAATATCACGAGGCGTTATGATTATGATTGACCATCAAATTGCATGAATACTTACTTAGTACATACTCGTATGTACATGTTAGTACTCTTATTTACTTAGGTATCTTAACTATTACTTAGGTACCTACTTAAGAATTTACAGCGCACCAGTACATACATTGAAGCACTTTTGTTCATTATATTATCTGAGTTATAATTTTGCTAGTAAGTATACTAGCAACGAGCCGCAAAATTACCTGCTTATTACTCTTTAAAGTCGGGATAGCAATTTGCCAAAACCATAATTGAATTGAAACTCAACCGTGGCGTGGACTTTGTTTTATACTAGTGAATGGTATTTGTCACTAGGGTTGTGTCCATAGGGTAATTATAGTCAGTAACCCTCGGTAACGGTTGATTGGTCATTTATTAGCATCTGAAACTCGACCCTCGCAGAACATTTCCATAGTATCGTGTATAATGATGTGCTTTCAAGAAACGGTCTATTCTGGTACCGTCTACTATACTTTGAATCACGAAAAAGCGAAGTACTTACTACGTAACTTAGGATCATCTCTAACATCTCATAGCTGCCTAATCCGTACATTTCAGATACCACTTGAAGTCTTAGACCCTGAACTGAAGCCGGAGAAATATTTCACTAAATGGAGCGCGCCTGCCGTGGAAGGGGAGCCCGCGGCTGAATACTGGACCGCTACACAATACTACGTCACTGAGGGTAGATATCAGATTATAGTTTCCAAGAGATCGACTTCTCTATATACACTGCACATAGTAAGACAGGATAAAGAAAGAAACCCAGTAGCCTACGCTGGCGCTCATCACCGCAAAGCGCTGGTAGATCGGGGAGTCCTGTCAAAGACGTACATCGCTTGTCGTTGCTGGTTCGGCACATTGTATAGAAGCTCTGCACCGGTTAGATTCCATAGGTAACAAGCTTAGAGCTTAGTTTGGGTCTAATTAAAAGTGTGTGATTTGTCTGGGTTACCAGCGCCGCGCCTGTAACCCGCACTGTCTAGCGCAGGCTACTAACTTTATATGGGGTTTTGTCTGTTGTCCCTTAGTAATTAAAATGTCAACTATGAAGATTTTTATAAAGATTTAAAAACAAGAAACCCTCACCGAAGAGTTAATACTCAAAATCAATCTTTTCAGACACATTCTGTACACGCTCTATCCATTCTTCCCACAAGGTATTTTGGCAGAAAATATGGGCTTTCAGGCCTTGCACAATTCTTTAGTTGGCTGTTTTCAGATGCCCTCAAAGCTGGAGCAGGTCCAATTGTGGAGAACGGAGCGACCCTGCAGGACGGCGGCGTGTGGGTGAAAGGGCTGGACGGCAAGATGTTGAAGATACCTGCCACGGAGGCCGAGCTCAAGACCACACTGTTCAAGAAACAGAACTGTGTTCCTAACATGGGTGAGTTGCGTATTGAGATTTGGGGCTTGCCTAAGATCCTTTTTACTTTGAAATTAAGAAGGAAATAATGGTTTTTGGCTGACTGAACTGTCTATTAGTTAATTGCCGGTCGCCCACATCATTAAAATTAGCGAGATAGTAGTTACGTTGATTATAGGCCATCCATTAATTACGTGCTGTTTTTTTGGCGCTTTATTTAGATTGGATTATTTTTACCTGCTATTACATTAATCTTTACTAATTTTATAAACGCGAAAGTAACTGTGTCTGTTTGTTACGCAATGACGCCTAAACCATTGAACTGATTTAGATGATATTTGGTAGGGAGATAGTCCAGAGCCTGACAAAGGACATAGGCTTTTTTTTTTTTTAAAAAAAAAAAAAAAAAAAAAAAAAAAAAAAAAGGACATAGGCTACTTCTTATCTTTATATTTCCACGGAAACGAGTAAACAGCAGGTGGACCTGTCGGGAACAGCTAGTTTAACATATTTTTTGTACCAAAAACATCATTAATTTTCAGAAGACATCGTTTTAACCGTACACCATCGTTTCCAGGCACTCATTACTACTACAACATGACGAAAGAACTTGACTGCAACAAAGTGATTCCCTGGTTCGCTCTGGTTACCAAGGGAGACTTGCTGGGGGTTGGATTCCAGACTATTGGGAAACGACCGGGGATATCACAGAAGGAGAGGGAGTGGTTTGAGGACATACCCAACGGCAAAACCGCAGCTGTGGTAAATAAAAGGCAACCTGACTGACTGACTGACTGATTCACCGAATTTTATAATTTTCAACGGACAGCCGAAACTACTGTACCCAATAACTTAAAATTTGGCACACATGGGATCCTTTCATGATTTAAGATCCTTTCTTAGTGCTCAAGAAAGGATATCGCGAAATTCAACTTCTAAAAGGGCCTCGGTCGCTAGTAATTATTAAGGCTCTGATAGATTTTCATTCACTGGACCCCGGCAGGAGCGTGGGCGCCCGAGGTGACGCTTGCGTGACGACCTGGTAATATGACCAGAAGTAATGTGTGCGTTACGCTGTGGAGTTAAGGTTGAATTGACCCTTACAAAGCACTATTTTAAAAATACTGAATCACATATAACCTAACAAACACTGAAGTACTATTTAATTAGCTATTATATAATCTACTCGAATATTGCTGGGCAAAGGTCTCTCAAACGCTTACAACCTTCCCCGTCCTTCGTGTTTACCCACCACGCGCTGTCGAAGGAGACCAGGTCGTCACGCAAGCGTCACCTCGGGCGCCCACGCTCCTGCCGGGGTCCAGTGAATGAAAATTGGAATTTGAAAGGTTGAATTTGTTATGTTCAGTTTTTGATAGACGCTTCGATGCGCTTTGACTCTGTCTGGCACAGATATAAATTGATCCTAATTCCTAGCAAATGATAGATTTTGTTATTTGATTAATTTTTGAGAAAGGAAGTTCTGTATAGTAGTCAACTTAGGTCGAAATGTATGGTGATATAATGCTTGCATTATACATATTACAGATAACCGTACCAAACGTGCCGCAGTGTTATCTGGACAAAATTGAAAACTACGGCATTCTGTCCATCCACATCTACTTCATCGATAAGCCTTGGACAATCAAGTGTTCGTAAGTATTAGGTACATCCACTATTTCAAATACTTACAGCGCCCGCGATTTTAACCACATTTTACCCGTTCCTGTGGGAAATTCGGGATACAAATAACCTGTAATTTTCTCCCGAATGTGGCCACCATATGATTTTTTTTTCAAATCCGGTGCTTCCAGAAATTAGCATGTTCAAACAAAATATAATCACTTCAACTTTATAATATTACTAGCTACTAGTGCCTCGCGGCTTATTCACGTTGTGCCCGTTCTCAGAATTTTGGGCTTATAACCTTCCCCTTGAATGTGGCTATCCATTGTAAAAAGAATTATTCAAATCGGATTGGTGGTTTCTGAGATCAAACAAACAAAAAGAAAACAAAAATCAATCTCTTCAGCTTCATTATATTAGTTTAGATTAGTATTAGTATAATATTTATTTATTTATTTTCGAGTAGGTTAGTGGCCAGCCATGGTGTCGGAGTATTTAGACCGCCCAAAGGCCTCCGACTTTGCCTAACGATTGAAACAATAGTATAATATAGATTACTAATGAATCACAGTGACGGCGACTCGATTGAGCCCGCGCCAGTGATGGAACGACTGCTCCTCAACGGATACCGATACGCGACACAAATCGGCGACAGCTTTCAGAAGATCATCAACGGATAACTCATGGAAACTTGTATTATTAATTAAACGAACAACTTTTACTGGGTGTATTATTTTGATAGTAATATGGACATAACAGAGTATAAAGTTCGTAAAATTAAGATAAATTTCCACTGACGTCACAGTCAAATTTGTGTAGTATGATATTCAGTTTAGATTTTATTTTCCTTTGGATATTAATGTTATATTCTGCTGTCCTTGCTTCGTACATTCACATTATAGTTAAATATTGCAGTCATATCATGAAATCAAACATTTTTGATACTGGTTCCACATTGTCACACAATATTGGAAAATGTGTTTCTATAGATCTAATTACCTCTATCGTATTCATATAATGAATATTTATGGTCAAATTCTGATTAAATTAATGATACTTTCTTTTATTCACTATTGTTTTATACCCCTATTGCGGAAACTAACTACATACCAACTATTACTAACTAACTACTTCTACAAAAAGACACCCACATTAAATACAACAATTTATTAGTACTAACATCACTCGAGTCCGGTGGGCGCTCGGTGCGAGCGTTTCTTCACCTTCTGCTGTCTTCGTTTGAGATGCCGCTGGATCCTGTTTACTCCTTCCTTCTTCAGGTCTTCATATTGCTTTACGAGCGATTCCACACGCATCTCAGCTGTAACCAATAAATAGTTTTTGTTATTAGGTAAGAAACTTAGCTATGTACGGATTTTATCACTTAGACTTAGACTATGAAAGTCCAACCTATGTATAAAAATGTTGATGATAAAGAAACAATCTAAAAGTAAAGCAATTTATAATGTGACTAGCAGCGCTCGGCGGTTGCACCCGCGAAGTGCCCATTCCCAGAGGAATTTCAGGGTGAAAAATATCCATTAACTTCCTGTTAAAAGTTCAAATGGGATTGGTAGTTTCTGAGATTATTGTAAAAGTCAAAGTCAAATATTTTTATTCAGTTTTGGCCCCATAGAGGCTCTTTTGAACGTACCACCCATTCGGAAGAACATCAGCAGAAAAGAATGGGCAAGAAACTCAGCTGGTTACTTTTTTAAATCAGGGTATACAATTTAATACTAATAAGAGTAATAAGTAAGACTAGCAGCGCCCCGCGGTTTTACCCGCGTTGTGCCCGTTCCCGTAGGAAATCCGGGATAAAATGTAGCCTATAGCCTTCCTCGATAAATAGACTATCTAACAGTGAAAGAATTATTCAAATCGGTTCAGTAGTTTCTGAGATTAGCGCGTTTAAACAAACAAACAAACAAACAAACAAAACAAACTCTTCAGCTTTATAATATTAGTATAGATTACATGTCAAAATCAGGTTGTGTTGCTGGTGCAGGAATTTGACTCCAGACATATTTGTCCTCAATGTAATCAGTAACGCTATATTATGCTTTAGTCAATAAAACGTCTTTAACATACGATTTGAATTTACCTTCACTAAGCCCAGTTACCTCCTTGGGAATTTTATTATAAAATTGAATGCATCTACCAATGAAAGACTTCCCGGTTCACGCTAACCTGGACTTAACAACAGCAAGCTTAGTTCTATTTCGCGTATTAAAACTGTGGTGGTCTCCGATTGTGTTCAAACCAACAAAAAATTAAACTCTTCTATATGGTAAGCTTTATTAAGCTTTATTATATGGTACTAGCATGGCCCCGCGGCTTTACCCGCGTTGTGCCTGTTCCTATGGGAGATTCAGGATTAAAAATAGCCTATAACCTTCCCGTTGAATGTGGCTATCTATTACAAAAAGATTTATTTAATTCAATTCGGAAGGATAATTCCCGAGATTAGCTCTAACACACAAACAAACACACTTACAAATTTTACCTCTTTATAATATTAGTAAAGATAACTAGATATCTAGGGCACAGAAATTGCCCAGTGTCACAATCAGAAGTTTAATGTAACATGAGTGTTACTAACTTGGAGTTGTACTTACATTTATTCTTAAACCTAGGTATTCTTCCTTCACTATAATCAATTTCAATCTCTCGTTTCTGCTTTTCTTTCTTTTCCTTATCAATTTGTACCTTTTTACTCTCTTTTTGCTTATCATTAAGTCTCTGCAGCAATCTTCGAAGTTCCTTCTCCCGTTCGGGATCTGTAGTCTCTTTTAGTTCAGCTCTGATTTGTTTCATGTCATTTGAGCGGAATGTGGATAGGAAATTGTAATTTTCAGAAAACTGTTTCTTGTCAAATTCTCCGCAGAGGGGATCGAATCTGTAAAAATGATATTAAGTATTGATTTTAATAAATTATTTTATTTTTTATTGTCTGTGCAATGAGAAGCCTTGGCCCAATAGTAATAAATAGCAAAGGATAATACTTATTAATTCAAGTTTTCTTCACTAAAGTAAGTAATAAATTATATATATAATAAATTAATATAATATATTAATATAAAAAATTAATATAAAAGTATAAATTATATTTACATTAACATACCTAGTAAATAATTGTTAAAAAAATTTAGAAGCTTAATCCAAACACTAGAAGTATAATAAGTACATATAAAGTTATATTATGATTAACACATTATTAGTCATTTATTGAGATTGACTAACCTGGGATCCCTCACTGTATCTCTCTTAACTTTCGGAACTCCTGACAGCAATGGAACTGGTTTCTTCGAGCTCATTTCCCTTGGTCTGTTCTTATTTTCTCGTTTAAACATCTTTTTTGATTCATCTTTCTTCTTTATGGCTTTATCGCCAAATAATGCCTCCTTGTACACTTTGGTGCCAACTTTTTCTTTTAACTTTTGAAGTTCTTCAAACGATAGCGTAGAAAGTTGGGCTCTGATAGCCGACTGCAAGGTAAAGAGACTCACAAATTCAGTAGGTAGCTACAAAACCTAGTCAAGTTTTGGAAGGCTCGAATCTCCGTCAGTCAGAGTCACAAGTAGCCGATGAATAAAAGATCTTAGCAACGCTATTTGGTGCTGTCATTAGGAGGGAAATTTCATTTTCAGAAATAAACGATAATTATGGAAACAAGTTAACATTGTAGACTAGATTTGAGAGGCTTGTATAATAACTATAGTTTCAAATGTGCTCCTGCGGTACTTACTCTTTCAGAATCATTATTTTCGCCTTCGGCTGCTGAAACCTCACTTTCATCACTACTGCTCATTATCAACAAGACAATATGAAATAGTTCAATTATTAGTTAATATTTGAATATATTTATTAGTTAACCTCGCGGTATTGTAATTTATTTTGTTTGACATAAGTTTTGTTTTGATTTTGGTTTTGTTCACGTGTTGTTCACAGCATGAAATATAAATTGTTGTCAGTGTCATGTCAAATATTTTATCTGTCAGCCCCATAGTAGACATTCTGTTCTGTGTTAGTGTTAGTAAACAGGCAAACCGGACTTGTGAAGTTCGTTGTGTGTCCTGCAAAAAAAACCGTGCGAAATAAAGATGGGACTGCCTATGCCTGCCTGCTGATGTGAATATCAGCAGACATGAATTGAATATATTTGCCAGTAAAGACTTTCATGCAATTAATTGCGCTTATGGTATGGTTAACCTTCATTGCTTCATTGTAACCACTTGGAGGGTCGAGGTGGAACTGATTCCAGGTTAAACTCATATTGTCTTGCTTTCTACATAAAGCAGGCCAGTGCAATGCACTGGTGTACTAAAGAACATCATTAGTAGGTACTAATTTTAAAAAAACATAAAAAGTAAAACTTTGTAAAACAACTCGGCTAAGCAACGGCTGGTGTTCGTCTCCCATTATTCCAACTTTCCTTCGATTTTGAATTCTGTGGTGCTATGTACGGAAGAGTCCTACCCACTGGGTCCTACCTAAGTCAAAGTCTGTCTGTTTCACACCAGTGGTTTCACACGGTTTCACTTTCACAGCTCACAGCCGTTCACTGACCTCTACTATAGGTCAGTGGAGACGAAGTATCAAAGACTCTTTTATTTCTCCTAGGGAGTGTATCACAATATCACCCTAAGTAATATCACCATTTATTCTTAGTCATCTCCTTAAATCAAATCAATTTATCAAAGGTAAAAGTAAAATATTGAGGTACCGTATACCGGTGTTATTTGGGACTCCAGGTGTTATTCGGGACTATCTAAATTTTTATCTTCATTTAGCAATATTCTTCTGAGAATAGGAAAATAAAATGTATTCTAGCGAATACTACATTTATCGACGGTTGCGATAATTTCACATTTAAGCTTATATTACCACTCACAATGTATAAAAACGCGATATAAATAGTGATATTTTTTGAAGATTTTTCACGGTAGTCGCAACTTAAATAATTTTAGTTATTTACTTAATATCTACTAAAACTCAACAACATATTTACACGTCCCAAATACCACCCTTGCCAGGTTATTAGGAAATGCCTGCACATTTTTCTACAATTTTATAGTCATAAGCGATTTCATTATTAGATTTAAATCTAGCATTCATACACACAACCATTGACAAGATATTGCATTTTGTATTTCAAAAATATCCCGAATAACACCGGTTTACTGTATATTTGTTTTCTCTTTGGCAGAGTAGAGACCAAATATCATGTACAACATTTATAAAAAGTCAACACAAAATGCGGATGAAAAGTGGCTAAATTGCAATAAAAATTAATTCATTTCTACATAAACAAAATGTAATTAATGAATTTACTTCAACGCAAACTCTACACGAAGTACAGAGTGGTAAATGTATTGATTATTTTTTTAAATCAAAGCACGTAATATAATGGATCCCACTTTGGACTTGGATGAATCGGTCACGGTAACAAGAATCAACTTACAAGGTGAAAAATGCTACATAATGATTGGATGGCTGAGTGATTCGTTTGAAATGCACCTTTACATGAATGATAAACTATGGAAAGGAGTGTTTACATCCAATCGATTATCGGGATTCAGTAAAAATTTGAATAAAACTCAATCCGAATACCTGAAAAGTGCTAAAGCTTGCTTCAAACAGGAAAGAAATGATTATTTTTATGAACTTAAAAGTGGTTTCTTTTATTGGAGAAAAATCCTTAAAAACGGTTCATATTTGATCGAAGGCTTCCTGCCAATGGAGCTAGACACCAGTCTAAAAGATAAAAGGCAAACTTTGATTGATGCTCTACTTGCACTGAACCTGCACATGAAAGGCAAAATTGATAAATTGAACCTTAAATACAATTCTTTGAAATCGGATTACCACAAGTGCCTCGATGACACTACAGAATTCTTAAATCTGAAAATTGAAATGGAGAAAGCGCTAAGTGAAAAATTTCTTAATTTATTGAAAGTTCAAAAAGCGAAAGTTGAAGCTATTGATGGAAGTAATAACAATTATGGTATGATAAAACGGATCTGGCGCGAACTTTCTGCAACTAGGTAGATAAATATGTAAGATCCTGCTGAGGCTATACCTACTGTAAGAATTACAATGCTTGCAATTGTTGTAATTTATGTAACCACACAGCAACAGTGCTTGGTGCCAGCGACAGACAGTAAAGTAGAATGTCGGTAGTGCTGATATTAATGAAAAATACATAATAATATAAATTAATACATGTATTCAAATATAAAAAATTAGTGCTACTAACATTAAGGGTAGTTTAATTTGATCGATTATAGATCGATCGAATTCTGTACATTATTTCCATGTGTTCTTTCGAATAAATTTAAATAATCAATGCAATAGATACCTATTGAAACAAATATTTAACCTGATAATGTGTTAATAAATAGTAAGGGCTGACACTGCGTTAAGTGGGCGCACGCGACGGTTCACTTTTTTATGAAACCGCACGTAACGGGCGCATGCGGCGGTTCACTTTTGTATGAAACCGCACGCGATGGGCGCACGCGACGGTTCACTTTTCTATGAATCCGCGCGGGCACCCGCTTTACGCAGTTTCGGCCCTAAATATTTACATCTATTTTTTCCTCAATATTTTTGTTTGTAAAGAGCTATTGACGCTAAATAACCAGCCATCAAGATTATGGGTGCCGGGCCATTGACGCGGAGCGAGGCGGCGGAGCGGAGAAACGGAGAAATATTAACCAATGGCATTGCATAAAATCTCCGCTTAGCTGCAGTCGACAGGGATTTGCGTGCTAGTTTCAAAATTCATACATTTTTGGATGCGGCACGTGGTAGTGGGGCAAGGTGGTGGAGCGAGGCGGTGGAGGGAGGCGATGGGGAAATGGACCGGCCTCGTGTCGGGGGATAGGATAGTATGCCGCTGAAGATCGACCAGTGACCCGATTCTCACGCTTTTGACATTATGTCAAATACGATATGTATATATCGTAATATTTCGCGTATACTGAACTCGCGTAAACTCGGCCAGTTTCCGCGCAGTACGCAACTCTGCTCCGCAATAATCGCTCGTTCTGCTCCCGCGCCGACTCGCTCCGCGTCAATGGACAGGCACCCTTACATTAGTTTCTTACCGTGCAGACCGACAGATTTAACACATATATTTTATAGGTATAATCAAAGCATTTTACATTAATGTAAAATAAAGAATATATCCTTATGGCAATTTTCCAGCCTAGTAGCACAGTTAGCCATGGGGCACCCTGCATATCCATCCCAAATAACATTTATAGTCTGTACCAATGATATCCCGCGCCCACCCCACAGACTACGAAACTCCTTACCTATAACGGCTATAACATAACTTAGACATGACATTATTGAAAATGACAGTTCAAATTTCAATAGTTTCAAAAACAAAATATTTCTAATCCAAAACAAACCAACCAAACTAAAGCAAAGGATCAAATCAGTGGGATCAAAGGATTATAGCAAATTGTGAAATATTATTGACATTATTGTATCTAAACTACAGTGACCATATCAGTGCTAAACTATGAAAACATTTTGAAATTTGATGGGCTTGGTAACTTATATTTATTAGTTTTCAATAAATCAGTGGTATTGACAACCTCTTCAGTCTTCACCAATTTATTATGTCTTCCGATATTTACGTCGCTAAATTCAAAGTAAAAGACAAAAAAATATATTTGAAATTACATTGGAAAGAAAATGAGAATGAATTGTTTCAAATATATATTCTTGACGATGATAAATGCTGGTCGGGTTGGTATTCTAATGAATTCGCTAAAAAATATAGGAAATTGACTGAACAGACTACAGAAGAATATAATGAGAATGTAAAAAAATGTCTGTCCGGTGAAGACAATTCTTACGTGTTTGAATTCACTGGCGTTAAAAACGATTCAGACTCTGCTATATTTAGTTGGAAAAAGAAGTTTGATGGTGCTTTGTTAGTTTGTGGCTCCGTCCCCGTTCATATTGATAATGACCTGTTGATAAGGTATTCTGTAATAGATTTTCTGCTAGATGAAAATGTGAAATTAAATCAAACTGTGAAACAGTTGGAGTACAAAGCAGACAGTGTACAAAAAGATTTGATGAAATGCCAAGAAGAAATGGAACAATTTATCAAAATAAAAGCAACACTAGAAACAAGTCTATATGGGAAGTTTATACAGTTACTGAATGCCAAGAAAACTAGAATACAGATTTTAGATGGGAGTGTTATAGATCAAAATGACAATGCTATACTCACAAGTGAACTTGACTGAAGCATTGTCACAGAATATTTTTTTAAATTATTTTTGTAAAATCCTAAAATAAAATTATATCTGCTTGAAAATAACTGACTTGTTCATTAGTCACTTACAATTAATATAAAAACTTACCATGCCCGCGGTGTTCTCTGAGTTTTACCCGTTCCAGGAATTTCGGGATAAAATGTATCCTATGTGTTGTTCTGATGTATAACCTAGATTACTGTAAGTTTTATCCCAATCAATCCAGTAGTTTTTTCGTGAAAGAGTAACATACAAACAAACATACACACATCGTCACAAACTTTCTTATTTATAACATTAGTAGGATTAGGATATATCATTAATAATAAAAATTAACTGCTTATGTGCTAAATATGAACAGTATTGTTCAAATAACGAAAATTAACTACAGGCTTTAAAAAAACTGGCAAAAACAATAAATTATTTTTATTTAGTAAAAAAATGTTTATATGTTTGTTCTTAAACATTATTTAGTAGCTCCTTCCAAAGAGTGTGATGAACTTGGGTTTGTTCTTGCAAGCTGGATGGATGCAGACATCCGATGAGGATATTTCACGAGGAGGCTTGAACGGTATGCAGAGGGACTTGGCGCCCATCGCGGGAGCCTTCACCTCGGTTGTGGGGTCATCGTCAGTTCTGAAAATAAATGAAATACCTATAAATAACCAACACTGTAAACATTACTAGCAGCGCTCCGCGGATTTACCCGTCTTGTTACCGTTCTCATAGGAATTTCAGGATGAAAAATAGCCTTCCTGTTGAATGTGACTATCTATTACAAAAATAATTGTTCAAATCGGACTGAAAATTCCCGAGATGAGCTCGAACATACAAACAAACGTACAAATTTTACCTCTTTATAATACTAATTATAAATAAATATAAATATAATATACCTGGACAAATTCACACACGGTTAATTAGACCCAAAGTAAGCTCTAAGCTTGTGTTATGGAATCTAACTCACTGATACTACTACATACCATATACACTATTTATACTTTATAAGAATATATAATGAACACCCAGACGTCGTCGCCAACAACTATGTCTTCACATATTGTTGACTCCGGGCGGGAATCGAACCCGCAACCCCCGACACAGTAAGCGCTCTCACTGCCACTGTGCCAATTATACCTACTTTACTTTTTTTAACATACCTTGCACTGTCATTCTTGATGTTATCCTCGCAAGGAATCTCTCCACAGAAAGGCGCCATCATAATGTGTTTGCGCTCCAGTAGGGCAGTGAAGTCATCCCATTTGGTTACCAGGGATAATCTGGCATCACGCTCCTTTGTTGCTCTGTGGACAAAGAAAACAATAGAACCTTAGACTAGATAGTTTTAGTCGAAATCGCGATATATGGGAAGGTTAACGTAGACACAGCCTTAGCACAGAAAAAAATGTTGAAGCGTTATATTGAGCCTCCTTTTCGCAAATGCAAAAATAACTAAGACCAATTTTCTTAAATTAGTGTCTACATACAATAACTTGGTATGAAGGATTTTTTTACTAAGTCTACCCTATTCATAAAAACTCTTTATCTAAAACACTTACTTACTTACTAAATCACTGTCATAAGTGTTCTGTCTCTTTTGGTCTTTGGGAAGACCCTACATATCTATCTACTGGCTAAATTCATGTAATGTCAACCTACTTCTCAAACATTTTGTGATGTATCTCCTCGAGCATATCCATCAGTTTGCCGGCGACCTCGTTTCTCTGGAGTGTGAACTTTTCGCCGTCGAATCTTCGCACAGCCACCACTTGACCTTTAGCTATGTCCTTAGGGCCTAACTCCACTCGGATGGGGACACCCTGTCAGATTAATGTCAAATTTACATTATAAGGGCGTGAAAATAAACTAAAACATCATTGAACAATGCATTTCTCCTACAGGTAGTGGGTATGATGGAATTGTTGATACCTCTAACAGACAGAGGGGAGTAGAAATGTTACTTTTCATCTAAAACTTCTTAAAAGTGAAAGCTCTCCTTAATTAATCTCATATACCAGTTTTATTTTGGCAATGCACAGTTAAGGTTAAGGCAAAATGCTACGCATTGTACTTTGTCAAATTATAAATTGGAAAATTCTCAGACACGTATAAGTACCTATTTAATTTAAAATTATGATTTTGACATATTCATAGTACATTCATACATTCATATGATGTACATTCATATCATTAGTGTCTTAGTATGTACTTGCGATTTGTAGTTAATTTGCTGACTGTAACTCTACTTCGTCTAATCAACATGTCTGGTCACTGGTCGTTGTAGTCACTGGTATAACACTGGCCAGCCATACCTTCAACTCCCAATGGTTGAACTTCCAGCCGGGCGAGTAGTTGTCCCGGTAGTCTCCGTCGGCGCGCAGCCCCGCGGCCGCCAGCTGGTCGACGAGCGCGCGGCACGAGTCGAGGAGCGCCTTCCGCTCGGCCGGCGAGCTGGCCGCGGTGACGCCGCACGGCACCACCACGGCCTGCACGTCGGCCACGCGCGGCGGCAGCACCAGCCCGCGGTCGTCGCCGTGCACCAGCACCATCACACCTGGGGAACAGAATACTCTCACATCGCTATTCATAAACGCTCTTCATCGAGTGGATGGTCAACCTGACCAATCCTGGTGTCAGTGTTATTGAGCCGCCAAAGACCTCTGACGTGTCTCATGTAACGATTATGTTACTATCCGTAGAAAGTAACCGGGACCGACGGCTTAACGTGCCCTCTGAAGCACGGAATCATCTTACTTTTCGGGCAATCAGGTGATACAGTCTGCAATGCCCTAACCAAACTGAGGGCAGTCGCACAAAGAGATTTTTGTGAGATATTGTCCCCACCGGGAATCGAACCCGGAACCTCCGGATCGTGAGCCGAGCGCTCAAACCACAAGACCACGGAGGCTGTTTAACTAATTAAACACTGTTATAAAGTACTAGCAGCGCCCCGCGGTTTTACCCGCGTTGTGTCCGTTCACGTGAGAATTTCGGGAATTTTTATACACTATCTATTTAAAAAAAACTGCATCAAAATACGTTGCTTAGTTTTAAAGATCTAAGCATACATAGGGACAGACAGGCAGACAGCGAAAAGCGCCTTTGTTTTAAACTATGTAGTGATTAATTGAAACGTACGTTAATGTCATTGTCAACAGTAACCTCAGTAGTAAGTTCCCGTGTTAACAAATAATAACTGTTAAAACATGTTTTGTCACTTTTGCTCTTTCGTAAATAGCGTATGTCGGAAAGGGACAAAACCTTAATCTTATAGCTGCCGATATAAACATGAACGCTTACTAAAATGCTGTTAATAAGCGTTTATGAATAAGGTCCTTAGGAATTTAGAGAGGACATGTAAAATTTAAAAAAATGGAATTTGTTTCTTTTTCTGAATAATCTTTTTCCCGATGACAGATTTTTATAGACATTTTAGGATACCTACTTCGAGAAAAGATGGCTGAAGCGATTTACTCTACGTTGTAAGCGCTAGTTTACCATTTTAATCTTCGTAAGAGATTCACATGTGATGCACCATGAGCATGAGCACCATGAACACGGTGCATCTGTATGGCAGAGTGGACTATGACAGTCAAGCATCTAACCACTTATAGCCCTCACAGCTTAGCACTGCGGAAAATATACTAACTGGCTGAAAATAATATCATATCTTACCGATAGTCCTAGTAGTGAGCCCCCACGAGTTCTGGTAGACGTAGGCCTTCTCGTGCGTGTCGGGGTCGTCGTACACCACCTCGAACATCTTCGAGAAGTTCTGGCCCAGGTGGTGGCTCGTGGCGCCCTGGGAACGGACATCATGTTGTCGTAACATCGTCTTCTTCATCGATTGGATGGTCAACCTGACCAATCCTGGTGTCAGAGCTATTGAGCCGCCAAAGGCCTCTGACATTTCTCATGTAACGACTACTATCCGTAGAAAGTAACCGGTCCCGACGGCTTAACGTGCCCTCCGAAGCACGGAATCATCTTACTTTTCGGGCAATCAGGTTATCGGGTCATGCGCATACCTGTATCCCGCGGCCGCTGGCAGGCACGTAGGCCTCCACGGTGGTGGTGTAGTCCCCGCCCGCGAACTTCTCCTTCTCCGACTTGCGCCCGCGCACCACCGGCACGGCCAGCAGCTCCTCGTACACCCGCGCGTATAGATCTACATCACAAAATACATTTAAAACATGTCTGGATTTAGCTCAGTGTTTGCCTTGTAGAGTAGAACATGGTTCCAGCTTGGAACTCCATTACGAAGCAAATAAATAAATACAGTCAACTACGCTCTAAAATAGGTGCACGGCGCACGCATACATCGATGCGTGCGTACACGAATTTCGGTATTATTTAAAGTAACGCCAGTGAAGATTTGCATGAAAAAACGTGTAAACGCACATGTGTGTTGGCGTGCGTATGTTTTCGTAGCAGTTCTATGGCTACTTAGAAAGAAAAGAAGAAAGAAAAACATTTATTCAGACGAATCACACAACAAGAAACGAAAAAACAAAGCAAAGACAGAAAGAAAACAACAGATATTACATCTATACTAATATTATAAAGCTGAAGAGTTTGTTTTGTTTGTTTGTTTGTTTGTTTAAACGCGCTAATCTCAGAAACTACTGAACCGATTTGAATAATTCTTTCACTGTTAGATAGTCTATTTATCGAGGAAGGCTATAGGCTACATTTTATCCCGGATTTCCTACGGGAACGGGCACAACGCGGGTAAAACCGCGGGGCGCTGCTAGTATAAAATAATTACACGGACAGAACTACTGTGTGAGGTCTGAATAGGCCTCGTCTCAGCGTAATGCCGCCACGATCGTGTGACCCTGGCAGCGCTGATTTTCAGACGAGGCCTAGAGGTACGCCACTATTAAAATCAATACATATACCTACATATAAATACATAATAATAAATACATCAATATACTACATACAGATACCCCAAAGTAATCCCATTACATATACATACATAAATACACAATGAAAACTAAACATTAAACCTTACAATCGTCATTCATTCATTCATCGTATCAAGCACCTAACAGCTATCTGTGGTCAACTGTCACGCCATTCACCAATCACTCAGGTCGCTCACTCACGACTTAGCATGTATTAATATTATCCAAACTATACAAAATCCCATCCCGAGACATTATGTTCTCGATTTGCTTCTAACTACATGTCAGTTATCAAGATCTACTACTCACTACTCACTACTCTAGACTACTCACCCAAGATCTGCAGCACTTCCTCAGCAGCCTCCTCTTTGAACCGGAAGGCCGTGTGTCCCTCCTGCCACAGGAACTCGCGCGTGCGCAGGAACGGCTGCGGCTGCTTGAATTCCCATCTCTGCACACACACAACAATGAATGGGCATTAAATGTTCCACAAATGGGCAAGGGAATGTTAAAGTAAGGTCTGTAAATGTGTGTAGTTTGTCCCAGACAAAATAAAAGGTCCCGTCAGTGGTGTTCACTGTCAAGTAAAATCGTTTTGATGATGGAAGCAAAGGACGTAATTTTGCATGCTTCAGTACTGTATCCAGCGCGCGTAGGCCGGGTACATGTTACGTATAGTATATGTATACGTACGACGACGTTGTTCCACTGGTTGAGGCGCAGCGGCAGGTCGCGGTGCGACTGTATCCAGCGCGCGTAGGCCGGGTACATGTTACGTATAGTATATGTATACGTACGACGACGTTGTTCCACTGGTTGAGGCGCAGCGGCAGGTCGCGGTGCGACTGTATCCAGCGCGCGTAGGCCGGGTGCATGTTACGTATAGTATATGTATACGTACGACGACGTTGTTCCACTGGTTGAGGCGCAGCGGCAGGTCGCGGTGCGACTGTATCCAGCGCGCGTAGGCCGGGTACATGTTACGTATAGTATATGTATACGTACGACGACGTTGTTCCACTGGTTGAGGCGCAGCGGCAGGTCGCGGTGCGACTGTATCCAGCGCGCGTAGGCCGGGTGCATGTTACGTATAGTATATGTATACGTACGACGACGTTGTTCCACTGGTTGAGGCGCAGCGGCAGGTCGCGGTGCGACTGTATCCAGCGCGCGTAGGCCGGGTACATGGCGGTCTCGGACGTGGGCCGCACGGCGATGTGCTCGGCCAGCTCGGAGGAGCCCGAGTGCGTCACCCACGCCACCTCGGGCGCGAAGTCCGCGATGTGCGCCTTCTCGCGCTCCAGCGCCGCCTGCACACAACCTATCACGCATGACACTGATGTCTCAATGAGACGCAGGTGACACCGAGGCCACTTATAGGGGCAGATGCAGTCGCTGATGGGAGCAGATGACATTGAGGTCACTGATGGGAGCAGATGACACTGAGGTCACAGATGGAGGCAGATGAGACTGAGGTCATTAATGGGGGTCAGATGAGCCTGCGGTCACTGATGGGGGCTGATGAAACAGAGATCACTGATGGGGGCAGATGACACTGAGGTCACTGATGGGAGCAGATAATACTGAGGTCACTGATGGAGGCAGATGAGGCTGAGGTCACTGATGGGGATCAGATAAGACTGAGGTCACTGATGGGGTTCAGATAAGACTGTGGTCACTGATGGAGGCCAATTATACTGAGATCACTGATAGGGGTCAGATGAGACTGATGTCACAGAAGGGTGACAGATGAAGCAGAGGGCAGCTGAGAAAGGTCACAGATGGGAATGAGATGAAACTGAGGTCACTGATGGGAGTCAGATGAGACAGGTCACTGATGGGGGCTGATGAGACTGAGGTCATTAATGAGGGTTAGATGAGACTGAAGTTACTCATGGGGGACAGATGAGACTGAGGTCACTGATGGGGGCAGATGGGACTGAGGTCACTGATGGAGGACAGATGAGACTTAGGTTACTAATAGCGGTCAGATTATACTGAGGTCACTGATGGGGAACAGATGAGACTGAGGTCACCGATGGGGGATAGACCAGACTAGGATCCCTGATGGGGGCTGATGAGACTAAGGTCACTGATAGTGGCTGATGAGACTGAGGCAACTGAAAACTCCTGTCACACAATTTTTTTTTTTTGAAACGATGTTCCTTTTCGCGCTTTGCGAAAGGGGGCTAGACGGAAAAAATGGTAACGACATTTTTTAGGCCAGAGAGGGACAGACAGAGAAACTTGCGCACGCCAGATAGAGACAGACAGAGAAACATGCGCGGCGCGCATGTTTCTCTGTCTGTCTCTCTCTCTCTCTCTAGATAGAAGCAAGCTAGATATTTTCGTTTCGTCTTTCTATTTCGCATTGAACAGAGTGGTGTCGCGACGATTATTTTTGTTGATAATAAATAAACTTCGTTCCATCCGGGTGTCCCTTGACACGTCTCAAGTATTTTTTAACCCAACCAGCTCTTTCAAAAACTTTCTCATATTACATACCTTAGACACGAAGATTGGGAAATATCCATCTTTGACTCCGAGCTTACGGAAGTTGGAACTGAGGAAGTCCCGGATCTTGTCCCAAATGCTGTACGACCACGGACGAAGGATGTAACAACCAGATATGTCGTAGTAATCGATCATTTCGGCTGAAAAATAAACTCTTTGAGTTTTTAGGTTTACAGTAGTTCTTATTATTAACTAACTAGGCCAAGCTAAAATTAAAAAAATAGAATCACATTTAGTATTGATTGTATTCAGCTAGTATATCCATGATGATGCCGTTATTCTGGTATAGTTATAAAGTGAAACCTCACATTTGGTGATGACCTGTGAGTACCACTCGGGCAGGTCGGTCTCCTTGCTGGCTTCGAGTCCCAGTCGTGTCACTTTCTTTACGTTGCTCGAAGTATCCTCTTTCGCTGGTTTGGGTGACTGGAACAATATTATAGTAGTTTATGCAACGTCATATAAAGAAGGGTATTAAAACACGAGTGTGAGTTTATGAAACGAGCGCAGCGAGTTTCATAATAGTAACGAGTGTTTTAATACCCGTGTTATATGCAGTTGCATACACTACTTTATCTTCACTATTTAATGCAATTAATCAAACAAAATTTTAAAAATAAAACACATTGCGAAACATTAAATTCACGCGTAGGTACGTGTATTGTCACAGTGAACTTGCCGCCATTAAAATCTAACCAATGAGAGCGCAGCTGCGCGTAGGGCCAATCAGGAGCGAGCGAGATCTTACCAAAGAGTTTTGTGTATGTAGTTTCGACGAAGTTTTCACGTATAACCCAACTATTTTAAAAAGCCAGCATAATATCAAAATTTTATACAACTAGTATGAGGATTTTGACATAAGGCTCGCCAGGTTAATTGGTCGCGTTATAATGATGTTATAATGTTAAATTATAATGATATTATAACATCATGTGCAATTGCTTAAATTGAGTGTTTTAGTTGTCTGCGCTATAACAGTAGTAATTATAAGTCAAGTATTGGAAACATAAGTAGAATGTTACAACATTAGTGTAGATAAAAAATATTTATTGAGTGTTTCAATTGTAAAACATTACGGTCTACCAGCGGTGACTAATGGTTTCACCCGTATCTTTGTATACTAATATAATAAAGCCGAAGATTTGTTTTGAATTGGATAATTCATTTTATAATATACTAGCCGCGCCCCGCGTTGTACCCGTTCCCGCGGGAATTTCGGGATAAAATGTATTCCATGTGTTATTCTGATATAAAACCTACATTACTGTAAAGTTTCATTCAAATCCGTTCAGTGGTTTTTGCGTGAAAGAGCAACAAACATCATCCATTCATACATCCATCCTCACAAACTTTCGCATTTATAATATAAGTAGGATAACCACGTTCAACGGGAAGATTAAAGACCATTTTTCATGACGACATTCCCACAGGAGCAGGCACAACACGGGTAATACCGCGGGGCGCTGCTAGTTATTTTGCATAGAAATACTGACCAAACTTCATCTGTTGATTGTTGTATTTTTTTCTTACGAGTTTTAAAATGTGTACTAATATGGCTGATTACGTATTACTTTTTTCGTGCTACAAAAGATAAAATAAAAACCCTTTTCTTTAATTTACGCAACTTTCCGAGTAGACTGCACCACTCGTGGTCTCGGACAGACTAGAAAATTGTCTTTGATTGGAATATTATAAGTTCACATTTAAAGAAGTAAGAGCTATAATCATCCAGATAGTTTACCTGCTCCTTAACCTTGGCTTCCTTCTTCACATCCTTCGGTTTCTCTTTCTTTTCCTTTGGCTTGTTGTCTTTTGGTTTGCTCTCTTTTGGCTGCGCGGGCGCAACATACGCTGCGCCGGTCTCTGATTGGTACTTGGTCTTCAGTTCTAGAAGCTTCTTCACTTCTGCGTCTATTGTTGCCTGGTAGATGTTAAAGTTGACTATTGGTTGGCTGATGGTTTCATGGAATTATGTATAAGTAGACGTTACAACCACTAATTTCTAGCATGGGCATGACACCGACTTTTTTGTCACATTTATATTTTATTTATAAATCGAACCTCGTTCGAAGTAACTCTATACTAATATAATAAAGCTGAAGAGTTTATTTGTTTGCACTCACTAATATCAGAAACTACCAATCCCATTCCAATTTTTTTTTTGTAATGGATAGCCACATTCAACAGGAAGGTTTTGGGCTATTTTTCATCCCAAAATCCTACAGGAACGGGCACAGCGCTGGTAGAACCGCGGGGCGCTGCTAGTCCGACCATAAATAAGTTGCACCGAAATATGAAATAACAAACTAAAATATAGACACCCGAATTGAGAACCTACTGCTTTTATAACGTCGAGAATATTTAAAATCAGTGTTTATAAGTATGTATAATATCAATTGATTTACCTTATCAGCCTTCTTTGCCTTTAAATCCCTGACTACTTCCCCTTGCTTGGCTACTTCGGCCGCTAACGCCGTCGCTATATCTTCGCCGTTCATTTTGTCTTCAGTCTTCAGAGCTTGAGCGACAGGAGCCGTAGTGGATGGCGTCCAATCAGATCCCGTGAGAGACTTGTATTGGGCTTTCAAGTTTAAGAGGTTCTTTACCTGTTGAAGATAGAATAAATTATAATAAATATACAGTGACAAAATCACACACGGTAAATTAAACCAAAACTAAGCTTTAAGCCTGTATTATAGAATGTACTTAACTGATACTAATACTTTTACGTACACAAATACTTAATTGAATATATAATTGACACTCAGACGTTGTCGCCAACAACTACCTATGTCTGCACATATTTCAGTCACGTGTCAGTGTTGTAAAGTCAGCCAGGCCAATGTAACGTAAGGCAATTTTGTAGAACTCCCTGTTTATAAGAGTAATTTATTGAAACACCGAACGATTACACTAAAAAAATTAAGACCATTGTAATAAAACAATTATTGATTGTGACAAGTTTTGTTTTGACTTTTACCTCAACATCAACAACCGACTTCTCAGCTTTCTCCGCCTTGATCTTGCGTACTTTATCTCCCTGGGCGGCGATTTGCGACAAAAGTTTCGCCACTTGACTGTCGTCTGTTTGCTGAGCGGGCGGAGAACTCTTCGGCGCAGCTGGAGTTGCGGCTGGCTTCCAGTCCTGGGAGAGATACAATTATTAATAATAGTCAATATCACACTCAAACTCATACGATTTGTAGCATTATAGATGAGAATTAAACGGGTAGAATTCATTCGTTCATCCTCCTTAGTGATTAATTAATTTCGTATAGGTTAGTGGCAAACCCTGGATCTAACCTAACCTCGAGTCGGATAATCGGAGTTAAAATAAAAGTTGAGTAATACCTATTTAACCAAAACAATCAGGAAAAGTTTCGCTCGCGCTTCGCGCTCGTTCAGTAAACAATTTTACACAAAAGCTGATTCCACAAAAAAGCGAAATAAGCATTTTGCCCAAGCTAATTAGGAAATTCTACGGTCGCGCTTCGCTTCGCTTATTACCACAAAAAAAAACAGCATCTACAATAAGGAGAAATTATTGTGCTATGGAGCCTTGCTCAGAGTTCACCCCGGGGCTTTGCGAAAGATACAAGCACTGGCCGAATCGTCTGCGGTTACGGTCTGCGGTCGAACTCGGACTGTTACCTCAAAAATCTCACAAGGGTATTAAAACTGAAGTCAATTTGTCCCTCACCTGTCCCGTGGCGGCCTTGTACTGGTCCTTGAGGTCGAGCAGCAGCCTGACGGCCTCGTCCACCTTCCCCTTGTCCGCCTTGCTGGTCTTCAGGGCGCGCACCAGGTCGCCTTGCTTCGTGATCTGCTCGCTGATGGCTGACGCGTCGCCGGAGCTCTGCTTAGCGACCGGCGCTGGAGTCGCGCCTGGCTTCCAATCCTGGGCAAGACACAGAGATAAAATAAAAAATAGCTTAGTTGAAGAAACAAAGAAATTTGCGTGCGTCGGCTATGCAATATCTAATACTAGCGGCCCGCCCTCGCTTCGCTTCGGGTAATCAAGATTTCATGTAGGAAAATCGGGATAAAACATTGCGTGTCTCCCGCAGGAATATACACAATCAAAATTTCAAGTGGGAAATTGGGGATAAAATATTACATGTCTCGCGCGAGTATATATGTATACACAATCAAGATTTCATGTGAGGAAGAATTCGGGATAATACCTACATAGCACGTCTTCGTCGTTCGTAGTTCGTAGGTAGGTATATCCCCGCGCGCTTTGACCGCACGAAACAGTAAGTGGCCATAAGAGACCCGCCATCGAGCATTATTATTTTGTAAGCAGCGCCCCGTGGTTTTACCCGCGTTGTGCCCGTTCCCGTGGGAATTTCGGGAATTTTTTTACATATAAACCTTCCTCTTGAATCACTCTATCTATTACAAAAAACCGCATCAAAATCCGTTGCGTAATTTTAAAGATTTAAGCATACAGACAAACAGACAGACAGACACGAAACAGAGACGACTTTATTTTATACAGCGACCCGCCCTCGCTTCGCTTCGGGTAATCAAGATTTCATGTAGGAAAATCGGGATAAAACATTGCGTGTCTCCCGCAGGAATATAAACAATCAAAATTTCAAGTGGGAAATTGGGGATAAAATATTATATGTCTCGCGCGAGTATATATGTATACACAATCAAGATTTCATGTGAGGAAGAATTCGGGATAATACCTACATAGCACGTCTTCGTCGTTCGTAGTTCGTAGGTAGGTACCTATATCCCCGCGCGCTTTGACCGCACGAAACAGTAAGTAGCCATAAGAGACCCGCCATCGAGCATTACTATTTTGTAAGCAGCGCCCCGCGGTTTTACCCGCGTTGTGGCCGCTCCCGTGGGAATTTCGGGAATTTTTTTACACAAAAACCTTCCTCTTGAATCACTCTACCTATTACAAAAAAACCGCATCAAAATCCGTTGCGTAATTTTAAAGAATTAAGCATACAGACAAACAGACACGAAACAGAGACGACTTTATTTTATACTTTGTAGTGATATTTCTCATCATAACTCTGAAACTAACTGTCCGATTTTAATAATTTAAAGAGGTACACAAAGAAACATAATTAACCTTGATTGTAGAGCCATTTATTTTGATGTAGATTCATATCATCATATGAATATCATCAACTTAAAATTACACTCCTTTTTTAACTAATTAATTTTAACTTAAAACGGTTATTGTGTCTTAACTATAATAGTTAGACATATGCCCTCGCGAACTTATTTGTTTGCAATGATATGTACTTTGATTGTGTAGAACATTGTTTTTGTGTATCATCAATAGATTTAGTAGCGCACGCCAAAAACCAATTTTTTTAGGCATGTTTTTCATACCTTGGGTTACATATACCCGCGTTGTGCCCGTTCCCGTGGGAATTTCGGGAATAAATATAGCCTATGGCACTCAGGGATAGTGTAGCTTTCGAATGGTGAAAGAATTTTTAATTCGGTGCAGTAGTTTCAGAGCCTATTCGAGACAAACAAACAAACAAAAAATCAAACCTTTCCTCTTTATAATATTATTATTAATTATTAATTATTATATTACTAGTATACTAGTATAGAAGTATAGATAGTATAGATAAAAATTCTTTGGCCGCCTTACGACGAACGCAGATGGTAGACAAAATAATAGTGGGGGGTAGGTGGCTAGTGGTAGAGCTTTTGCCACCCACTAGCTCCGTACTGCGGGCACATGAGCAGTGCTCGAAGAAGCCTAGGAAGCAGGTGCTGAACCCACCCAATGCAAGATTTGAGAGTCTGAATCGGTAAGGCAAATTATAACTTAATATGTCGCAATTCAGATAAGTTTACGCATGAAAACGGAACGAGCGAACTAATAACGCAATAAATACTTTCGAAATTGAAGGATTATCTGTGAGTGATATGGAGCTAAGAGGTGGAGAAAAATAAGGAAGGCTGACACCACCACCATGTATGACACGCAGTGAGGAAGAGAGAGGGAGAGGATGAGCTGATTAGTATATTGGTATAGGTCTGTTCTCACCTGTCCTGTAGCCGCCTTGTACTGGCCCTTGAGGTCGAGCAGCAACTTGACGGCCTCGTCCACCTTCCCCTTGTCCGCCTTGCTGGTCTTCAGGGCGCGCACCAGGTCGCCTTGCTTCGTGATCTGCTCGCTGATGGCTGACGCGTCGCCGGAGTTCTGCTTGGCGACCGGCGCTGGAGTCGCGCCGGGCTTCCAGTCCTGGGCAAGACACAGAGATCCCTAAATAACTCAAGTTGAAGAAACTTGTAATAGACAGACTTTGACAAAGGATTAGCTGTGAGATAGAAAGAGCGAAGTGGAGGAGAAAAATAAGGTAGCCTGAAACCCCCAACATGTGGACGCACGCGCACGCTTTCTTAGTTTCTTCAACTAAGAAAGCATGCGTCGGCTATGCAATTTCTAATATCAAAATTATTTGGCCGCCTTACAAGGAACGCAGATGGTAAACTGCGGGGCTAGGTGGCTAGTGGTAGAGCTTTTGTTACCCACTAGCACCGCACTACGGGCACATGAGCAGTGCTCGAAGAAGCCAATCACCTAGGAAGCAGGTGCTGAACCCACCCAATGCAAGATTTGAGAATCTAAATCGGTAGAAAAAACCATAACTAAAGGCTGTTACAATTCAGAAAATACGGTTCACGCGTGAAAACGGAACGGCCGAAATAATAATACACGCAATTGTAGGATTATCTGTGAGTGAGATGGAGCGATGTGCAGGAGAAAAATAAGGAAGGCTGACACCACCACCATGTATGATCAGCTCATCCCCTCTCTCTCTCTTCCTCGCTGCGTGAGGAAGAGAGAGAGAGAGGATGAGCTGATTAGTATATTGGTATATGTCTGTTTTCACCTGTCCCGTGGCGGCCTTGTACTGGCCCTTGAGGTCGAGGAGCAATCTGACGGCCTCGTCCACCTTCCCCTTGTCCGCCTTGCTGGTCTTCAGGGCGCGCACCAGGTCGCCTTGCTTCGTGATCTGCTCGCTGATGGCTGACGCGTCGCCGGAGCTCTGCTTGGCGACCGGCGCTGGAGTCGCGCCTGGCTTCCAATCCTACGCAAGATACAGAGATCCTTAAATAACTCAAGTTGAAGAAACTAAGAAACTTGCGGACTGTGAGATAGATAGAGCGAAGTGGGGGAGAAAAATAAGCTAGGCTTACACCCCCAACATGTGGGACAAATAGCCAGAAATAGAGAGAGTGAAAGAGAGACGGACGATTAGCTGTGATATTGGTATAGGTCTGTTCTCACCTGTCCCGTGGCGGCCTTGTACTGACCCTTGAAGCCCAATAAATGGACTTTCACAATTGTAGGATTGTCTGTGAGTGATATGGAGCAAAGTGGAAGAGAAAAATAAGGAAGTCTGACACCACCTCCATGTGAGATACAGCTAGAAAGAGAGAGAGAGAGAGGGGACTAGACGCTATATTGGTATAGATCTGTTCTCACCTGTCCCGTGGCGGCCTTGTACTGGCCCTTGAGGTCGAGCAGCAGTCTGACGGCCTCGTCCACCTTCCCCTTGTCCGCCTTACAAGTCTTCAGGGTGCGCACCAGTTCCCCTTGCTTCGTGATCTGATCGCCGATGACTGACGCGTCACCGGACGCAGAGGCAGGGGCTGCAGTCTGTTTGGATTGACTGCTCTGCTGCACTGGTTTGGGCTGCAAAAGATACAAACTTCCATGTTCCATGTGTACCACAAAAGAGCTTAGGTTGTGGGATAGTGTTGTTGAATAATAGATTTAATGTCAATCGTTGTTGCCATATTATAGTCAATTGGGCTTTTGAAAAAAAATTTTTTTGTGATAAATGGAAAGATTATATATTAGTTTTATAACAAAACTATTTTTATTTTATTTTTTTCGCAATCATTCAAAAGTTATTTCAAAATAAACATTAATTTTTGAATCCAGTACCGAAAACACTCGGACAACTCCCGAACAAACCCGAGTGCGTGTGACGTCATAATGTATAGCCCCATTCGGTTACACGTGTAATAGCCGTAAACGCTGTACGTACTTATGGTTAAATAGCTAATAGCTACTTATACATTATCACGTCACAACCACGGTGACCAATTATGGCGCGTTTATAGTCACGTGATTTTTATTCAATTTTTAATTGTTTATAGTTAATTGAAAAAATATATTTTTTAAGTTTTTTGCATTAAATATCAATATTATTAATAATAAAGTTTTAAAATACATAAAAAAAATCAATGTTTTTTTTTCAAAAGCCCAATTGTTAACAAACATCAAGAATGATATTTATCTTTTAATTAACTAATGTCTATGTAAAATTTGCTAACGATGCTAATGTATTTTTTTAAATTAAAGTAAATACCTTCTAATTAGAAATCACTTTTCCACTTTATCGCTGCTTTTAATCGTAAAGTACCTAAATTCACTTGCTATCAATAACATTATAGTTAGTAGTCCATATACAGGTAAATGGTCTATTATTATTTTATTACCCATGTGTGAGACAAACTGATAACAGATAAGAATATTGAATTATATCGACTATACTGATTAACTATAAAGCCACTGTACTATATTATTTCGTAAATTACTTTAAAAACTATTCATAACAATAACTATTCACAACTGAACTGATCTTTATAACTTTAAAGATTTTGTTCTATTATACAACCTTAAACTTAAGAAAAACAGCTGATCCATATGTTACATTCACTATAACAGTTTTATTGAATGAAACACTATCCCTAATCTAATAAAGTTCAAAGTATAGACTACACTTAACTATGCGGCTCTATAAAAAACATATGTTATTATTTACTCACTTATAAAATATATATTTAAAATATTCAATCGAACGGTTACGACACGTAAGCGCGGTAAACTGAGGTAATACCATCCATCCAAGCAACGGTAGTTCCAACAAAGCATGTGTGTAAGCAGATTACTACACAGTTACTGAACGAATCGCTTTTCACTTTCTAAGAACCGCATGGGACGTGGCCCAAAAAATAATATGCGCGCGCGCAATTCAAAACTTAAAAGAAAGGTAGATACAAATAACTACCTATAATGTATAAAATATTTATTTATCAAACATTATAATAATATTATCTAAGCATGAATATTCAGTGTAACTACCACCTTTTATTTTATGCAATCGAGTAAAAGTTTAAGTCTCCACTCCATTCCGTATTTGTTCTCCCTCCATGGGTCCATGGTATCGATCGAATATTATTTTTTACATGTAATTGCAAGTAACATTTTTTGAGTCAAAAACGTCATCATCAAAACAAACTCAATTTCAAGTGTCATCCGGAAATTGTCCAAGATTTTGACGTTTGTGTTGACATTGTGATTCCATTTCATATGTTTCCTGGTCTGTGGTATCCTTGTTTCGTGGTCTGTGGTGGTATCTTTCTTTTCATTTCGTTCGTTCGCAGCGGGCCGGACTAACATTTTCGAATGATGGCGCGCTAATATTGTTTTCTCCGAAAAATCCGAAAATAAAATTGCTATAAACTCGTATATTTCGAGTTGCAAACATTTATAAAATATGTAGGTATATGATTTAAGTAAGATTGAACATTGTAAAACTTATCGGGTAGACCCACAAGTTTGTTTTGAAAACTTGAGTGTTCAGTTTTATCTTCGATCACAACTTGGAACGTAAGAGGGTAAGTGATTTTAAGTGTATCGTGTTATTACAAAGCAAGTTTGGATTGGGAAGCTACGCGTCCCGTCTTCTAACTAAGCGTAACATAAAACTGAAATATAAAACCTCGTTGTCGCTTACACACACACCGGTAGGTAACCTACCTATTGCTTAAAATACTATCTTGTCAACATTTAAATTTTTTTGCAAAAGGCGATGATTTTTTAAGTAATATTGTAATACATTCATAAATCAGACATACATGAGTAATTCCTGTATTATTAATATGCGTTTGAAATGCTCGTATAAAGTTTTATCACAATGTATTGCCCTGTCTTGTTGAATTATAAAATACTTAGTAAATTCATTAAGTACACACATGTTTTATGGCAAGTACATGTGTGAAATTGAAAAGCTCAAAGCTTATTTTCAAACTAGTCAGGTACTATTTTATTTGGTCCTATTTAAAACTATCTCTTCATAACTGGTACCATTTTTGTACTAAATCATAAGTAAATGATGGAGTACAACAACAACAGTAGAAAAACAAACAAAGGCACATCTTCATTAATTGAAGATGATATTCAATCTAATAACCATCGACACAAATATAGAAAAAGGTGTAAGAATCATAGGCATGTATTACACAAGATAAAACTTGAAAAGAAAATGTTCCAATGTGTTATCAATTTGAACTCAACCTTCTGTCGACATGGGAGGGTAGGAAGTTTAAGTGATCATAAAGTTACATCGAAGAAACCTGAAGGTAGGATTACTCCTCGATGCTCCAGGGAAACTTGTTCGAAACTGAGGAAATGTAAAAATAATTATCGCAGAGCTTGCAGAGAAAGCCATGTAAGTTCAATTAACCTATTAAAATGAAATAATTTGAATTAATAATATCACTTGCTTGATCTCTTAATTCTTTTATTATTAGTTTTATTTATTTGTTAACTTAACTACCTACTTGAATTTCCTAGGAAATATAAAAAACTTAATATCCGTTAATTAAATCAAAGATTATAACTAATGTATAATAATAAGTAACTCTTTCAGCATTTAAAAAAACATTGTAAAACTCACAAACATAATACAAAGGATAAGAGAAGCATTGCTAAACAAAAAACAGAAAAGGTAAGATATTTTTTAACATTTAAATTTAGTTATTTCATTAATGACAAGTAGCGCCCCGCGGTTTTGCTCACGTTGTGCCCATGGGAATTTCAGTATGAAAAATAGCCAAAAACCTTTCGGTTAAATGTGTCTATCCCTTACAGAAAGAATAATACAAAACGGGTTGATAGTTTCTGATATTATATTAACAAATCTAGCTTTATTGTATTAGTATAATTTTTTTTTATTTTTCACATCCTAGGGACCAAATGTGGCTTTGAAGTTAATGTTTAATAGTTTGTGTTGTTCAGTGTTTTGTGTCTGCTTTACAAATAAAACTCTTGACTTACCTACTTGAATAACCTACTTGAACACTTCTTTAAGTTTGTAAATAAACAAAAAACGAATTTACTTTTACATATATAATAATAAATTTATTAATACTACTTGTAAACTGTAAAGTCAAATCTCTCATCAGCATTTCCTCAAATATTTTAGGAGAAAAAAGACAAGGGCAGGTTCCTTGAGACCCCAGAGCGTGTATTAAAGGACGAAATATCATATGATGAAATAAGTCATACATCATTCAACACTCCCGAGAGGCCTAGCTCTTATAAACATGTGCAGTATATTGAGAAATATGAGAGCAAGCTGGACACACTCATCAAGAGAACAAAAGAAGTAAGTATTCATTTTTAATCTGTATTAACATACATATTTTTGTGTATGTTGGTTACATTTTGTGTTTATGTGTTATGTATGTTAGTTACGTCACAATTTTACTTTAATTATGTATGCATAGACAAACTGAAATCCAATAAGAGGCACACTATATCAATTAGATTCTAGATCTTCGTGGTTTCAGTCATCAAACCTACTTTGCTTTACATCAAATTTAAGTTTTATTTCCCACACAATCTACTTTGTGGACAATAAAGCATAGATTTTTGGTGGTATTCAATTTTGTTGTGTTAAACTTTAAGTGTTCCTTATAAGTCGAAACTATCCCTATAACTAATGGGCGCCCATTAACCTTGGACATATGAGCTCCACCTTATCATTATCACCCTCTTTCTTAGGTTTGATTCTTAGAAGTAGTCATTGAGTTGGTTCATGATGTAATTGATAAAAGGTTCATTGTAAACAACATTGTATTACTATTAATATGTCTATGGTATACCATCGGTCCAATCACACCTTCAACTTGTTTGTTAAGTATTTATTTAATTAACCCTCATTAAATAATGTGTTGTATTTTTAACCGACTTCAAAAAAGGCGGTTTTTCAATTCGACCGTATATATGCTTGTTTTTTATTCAAATAATAACTAATCAATTAGATTCTAATACATTACATCAGTGATAATTAAGTGCTACGCGACCATAATGTAAGCGATCTTCGTCTAAATATTACCGACAGATATGCCTTATAGAGTACTAATCAAGCAATATTTTACAGCGCGAAAGGAACCTAGTCGCTCAATGGAGGAACAATGCTACTTGGCTCGCCAGCTCTCCCATCTGTACTGAAATCACATCCAGCGATTTCTCGATGAGTAACATGTCGATACATTCTCGCACAACATTCGTCTTAGAACCACTGGAGTATCAGACAGAACAAAATTATTCAAACGACCTATGGGAAGAAAGGCTAAATAAGCCGTACCCGCCGAGTTCGCCTATTCATAACGAAACTCAACCTAACTTTTCAGAAACGAAAGACTTTAAGGTTAATATAAAGACTGAACCGCAGTTGGATATAGGACTTTATTCTCCAACAAGAATCGAGTATCATAATAATGTTAAAACTGAAATTAACGAATACTCCTTCCGAAATGACGTTAACTTCAACGATGTTGATTATTGTAATGCGTTTGATCGTAATATAATCGAGAGTATTAAAAAAGAAACTAGAGAGTGATTATTGACTTTCAATATTTCTTGTATTTTAGTTGCGAAGTTGATTTGTTGAATATTAAGGATCTTACTTTATTGTTTCCAAAACGTATAGTTTATTTTTTTAATTGTTTTTATAGTATAATTGGTTTATATTATAAAAAATGTTGTAATAGTTTTAGTTACATTAAGTTTTTTTTCTAATTTTGTAATAAAACCTTTTTGATTATCATTTTTATTTTATAATTAAACCCAGGTTTGGGTATAAATCGCGATCAAGGTAAAAAAGTAGAGCCTATTATGCCCAACTGCTGGGCAAAAGCCTCTCAGCTCACAGTACAGTAGGTCGTCAAGTCAAATAAAAGCTAAATAAACAAAATCAATTCAATCTTGGGAGCTAAACCATAAACAGGTACACGAGTACACACACTCAAAAGTTTAAAAAACAAATCACTCAACACATACGAAACATAATTTTGACACAGCACTAACATAAGTCTAACCCACTTCCGACACTTAAATTCCGAAGTAATAATTACTCATATCGGATTACAACTCTGTGTGTACCAGTAGGGTCCCGCAGTTTTATGCACTTCACTACATAGTATAAAATAAAGTCGTTTCTTTTTCGTGTCTGTCTGTATGCTTAAATCTTTAAAATTACGCAACGGATTTTGATGCGGTTTTTTGTAACAGGTAGAGTGATTCAAGAGGAAGGTTTTTATGTAAAAAAATTCCCGAAATTCCCACGGGAACGGGCACAACGCGGGTAAAACCGCGGGGCGCTGCTAGTAATCTATATTTTTGAATTGGTTTGTTACTTTCAAGAGGAAAGATAATACGACGTGTAAAGTTTAACATCATGAAATTAGTAAAGTCGTGATTTTCACACATTATTAATGTACCCGTAGTAATATGTTAATAATATGAAATTATTTTGTTGAACCAGAGCCGATAGCTAAATCCTAATTTCTGTTACATATTGTATAGTACTTTTTATCCCGAAATTCCCACGGAGACATCTATACAAACCGCCGTGGCTAGTTTATGAAATCAATCTAAATTACAAAGGTAAAAATATTGATTGCGGCGGGCGATTCCGCGGGCGCAGGTAGTTTAGCAATAGAGCAAAATTGACAAATAAATAAAATGTTTCGTAAGCTCTCTATACATTTGCGATATTTCAATTAAATCGATAAATGTAAGTACGTTTTTATTTTGGTTATTACGTTTTCTTACTTTTCAAACACGGCTCGGGCTAGATATCTCAAACTCACATTAGACAAGAGTGGTGATTACGCCTAATCTTCCTCACTGTACAGACATCTTCGGTGAGACGAGAGGTCTTTGCCCAGTAGTGGGACATTACGACTAACACACACTTCAGGGCTCTTGTTAACGACGACTAGATGCGATGCGATTATCTAATGCGTCATTTCCTATAAGTGTGGTGAAGACGACGGACGTGACCAGGTTTTTTCTAATAGAAAAGTATTTAAGTAACTATAGCACTGATATCGACAACAACAGAAACTCTCGCGTTATTTTAGATTGTGTACAAAGGTAATCGTTTCGCGGCGGACTGTCGGCCCAATTAATTTATAGATACTTTAAGTCTTTAAAAAAGTTCAAGATGTGACTTTAATATTGTTTGAAAAGTTTGAAAGCTTATTCAAACAAATATCTATTTTTTGGCTGGCTCAAAGTAATCAATGATGATGTGACACTTTTATCTTAATTTCTAATGAAAATCCATTTGTTATGTTAGAGTTTATTGTAAAAATAGACAAATACGGCTGTAAAACTTTTTTAATTAACTATGTAGCAACCAAACCATACTGTCCTACTTCTAGACAATGGTTTCCCTCAACACAGGTATCTCAATCTCTCATGATTCTGAAATGATATTTGCAGATCTTACAGAATGTCTCAACACTATTTTACCAAATACGAGAGCCCCAACATTGTAATCGTACCTACAGTACTACAATCCTTTCAAAGCAAAAAACCACCAAATCCACTGGGATCAGAAAATATGAACGATACATTGACGAAAACTAAACCGGAGGAAAATAACACTCTCCAAGTAACCGCGGTCCCAACCGACTCCAAGGATATGAAAGTAGAAAAGAAAATCGAAGTCACTGCTAACGACAATACTCCTAATCCAACCATGAATTTTGTGAACAACAATGCGAAAGTAAAGGAAGATTATAATAGCAAAGGGAAGAATATTAAAATGCCATCTAGCTGGGCCTCCAGCTACATGCAGAGTATTGGACAAAACATTAAACCGATCAAAGTAAGTTTGTGACTTAAAAAGAGGTACTGCGGTTTCACACAACTTGTGGTAGATAGTTGACTATACCATGTTTCAAAATCCCAGATCAATTATGTAAACAAAGTTATGTCAAGATTTAACACTGTCAATGTAGGAGGTCAGATGTGTCGAACCTTCGGTTAATTTCATTTAAAAACATTGTTGCCCAGCAGTGGGACAAACCCGTTTTCCTTAGTCACGGCATCACGCGTGAATGGCTGGACCGATTTCACTAATTCTTTTTTTGTTGTATTTGTTATTATTAGGAGAAGGTTCTTACGGAAAAAAATATTATGAAAATCTCTCAGAAATATTGAAAAATATACATTTAATTTTGCATATTTAAATAAACACGCGTAACGAATGTCAATGTCATTCACTAAGGCGGTACGAAGATCGCCGGGTCAGCTAGTATAAATATAAATATAAATAAATATTATAAAATTATAAAAAATATTAAATATTTCTGTATGAACTTTAAGGCTTGTGTTTATTATTTAAGTACTTAACACAACAATAAAAAACATTAAGAAGATATTTTATTCAAAATTAGGACATTAAAAACACTTCTTCTTCTTCATCATCGAGTGGATGGCCAACCTGACCAATCCTGGTGTCAGAGTTATTGAGCCGCCAAAGGCCTCTGATAAAACTTTTAAAATGGCAGAATTAAAGCAGTTGTTAGAAGAAGCCTCGGCACATGTGACTTCGCAGAAATGGGCAGACTGTATTGAGCACACAATCAAAGAGGAAGACAAAATGTTTCAACTTGACCACATCATTTTGTTTATAATTTAAGTACTTAACACAACAATAAAAAACATTAAGAAGATATTTTATTCAAAATTAGGACATTATAAACACTGCAAGTTCATTACATCAATTTATTCACTATCCGAAGAGAGTTCAGATTCTGAATCCGAGTCATTCACATTTATAATAAAACGATCACTAACTTCATCGATGATGTGGTCAAGTTGAAACATTTTGTCTTCATTTTTCCCTTTCATCTTTCCCCTGAATGGATTTTATTTTATTTAAGGTCAAAGGTAAAAAAAATAAAGTTTTATCATAAAAATACCCGAGACAAAATTGTAGATCATAAAATTATCTAAAAAAAATATATCAACACTTTTTTCCCACGAGCCACTCTTTTTGAGATATAAAGATTCAAAAAGTTTTGTAAAAGTGTAAATAATATGCACAGGATGTGACCGAAACGTGTTGAGGAACTCTCAACAGTAACCTCCGTCGTACGTAAGTTCCCGTTTAAACAAATAATTTAAAAAAAAGGCGACTCTAAAAAATGTTCAGCATCTCTGTAGTGTTCCAAGTATACATGAATAAACTGCACAAAAATAGCTTTAGATAATTTTAATTTTCTTGAGAATAACAATGTTATAAAAGTCAATACTGCATAATCGTTTGAATAATTATAGCTAGCTATCCCCTTATTTTTATAAGATATATAAATACCGTGAAATTAACAACTGCACGATTTTCGTGCAGGTTTTGTGCACTGGTATCACATTTGTTTACATAATTGATCTGGGATTTTGAAACATAGTATAGTTGTTATTAAGTGCGAGATGTGATGTAATGTAACGAATGGTTCCGTTGGTTGATTATTTTTATTTTCTTTATTACTTTAACTTAAACGGTCATAAATCTAAAAAAATACACAGTCAGGCAAACACACGAGTGATCCTATTAGTGTACCGGGTTTGCATTTGAAGTACGGAACTATAAAAACCAGAAAGCTTTGGCCTCTGAATAATTATTTTCTTATCTCTAACTGCTTTATCTTTGCGGCCATTTTGTCATATTTATCACTGTGTTTCGATGTTGCAGCTGAATCTATTGAACTTCAACAATAAGACGATGCAGTCGGACGGTGCAGGGCTAAGCCAAAATAATGGTAATTTAATTCCCTTACATAAAAATGGCACTGCCAAAGAAATCTGCAAGACTGATCCAAACAAAGACCAACCCATGAAAAACAAAAATAATACAAAAAATCGATTCGATGAATTTAACAAAACAAACAAAATAATCGAGGTAAAACGTTCATCTGGAAAATCACCGGAGAAGAAAAACATTTTTCATATTGGAAATTTCATAAAATCTTCTACAAAAAATACCTCGAAGAATTTTGAAATTGATATGAACAAGTCTAAAAAAGTAGAGAAAAAAATGAGAAACGACAAATATGTCGGGAAACGCTCCAGGTATATGAATGAACCAGACCGAAACCCGAAACCCGATAGAGGTAACACTAAAATGAACAAGGAGCTTAAAGACAGAATTAGTAGGAAAAGACAATACTCACTAGTGAGTTCGGAATATTCCGATACTGATTTTGAAACAAAACGTTCTCGTTCAAATAAAACAATTTCTAAAGATAAAATAAAAAGCGTTGTCAAACGCCAAGAGAAGCACCGAAACGTAAAACCAGACTTATTTGAAAATCATAAATTAAAACCTAAACTTTCCAACAGTGACACGTTTGATCTTAGATCTAAACTTGGCAGTAGAAATAGAAAACGATCAATGAATAACGATGATAATAGGGAATATATGCCGATAGAACCACGCCGAGAAAACCTTTTGATAACTATAAACCAAAATCCTGAAAATAAACCGAAACCTGCGTCCAAACCGAAATACAAGAAGGTGAGATTGACTATTGAAGTAATGTGTGAGAGTGACAATAACTCTGATAATGAATCCGGAAGGTCTGGTGAAGATGTAGCAGCACCAGGTAATGTGGATCTGAGCTTCCTCGATGATTTGAATATTGATGAAATAGTGGACAGTTTGAAACACAGCCATAAGAGCGACAATCCCTGCCAGCAGGTTATAAAACAGTGCTCACAGATATGTACTGGCAAGTTGTTGAATACTGTAACTCAAACCATGGCTAGTTTACGCGAAAAAACACCAGAAATTGAACGTGTTGAACCAAATAGTTTAAATATTAACATTCGCACTCATGAAAATGCTGATCTGAAAGAATATCTGTGGAATAATGGTGAAAGGTGAGATTTAGTACCTTATAAATATACCTCATAATAAATACCTATTTTAAAAATGTTCAAATGATAAAATATTATTTTTTATCTTGCAGGACCTATTCAAATAACAATGTGTCATTAAATCAATGCGGCACCTCTACTCAATTAATAGAATTAACCAATATTAAAAAGGAGGTTATTGAAAATGTACATGATATGTCAATGGAAAATAAACATGAATCTAAAAACAATAATGTTGATAATTATCGAATCGACGAACTTGTACCATCAAAGGAAAATTGTGTCAAAGAAACAGAAACATATATAAAACAAGAACCGGCCGAACCAATAATAGATGCAACACCAAACTTCATTTTATCTACATCAAACGATATATTTTCGCAGTCTAAAGTTAAAAACCACAGACAAATTTCTGTCGATGTACACAATAACTCTATAGAGCAAAATGATGGATTGAAAGAAAAACAAGATGATGCAAATAATTTAAATCTTGGTACTGTAGACAGTGATGGCACTTATAGAATTCTAAACAACGATACTAATGTAACTACTCAAACAGATATTGCAGAAGGAGCTCCTAAACAGTCTGAGCCAACTAACACAACACCAAACATATCTACTACAGCACCAAGTCGAGTAGAAGAAATTATACAATTATTAAAATCAATTCGAGCAATCACTGAACATGATAACTCTGTTGATCCGCAAGGTGAACGCAATAAATCTATTTCAACAAATAATAGCCCAATAGACATTAATACAATTACTACTACAGAAATCACAAAAATCAGTAGCACGGACTGTATAAGTTATGAAAAACACAAATCTAGTGATCTACAAATCTGTGAAGGTGAAAACCTTAAAATCATTTCACCAACTAAAGATAAGAATACCCGTAATTCAAATACAACCACAGAAATAACAAAACTCAGTAGCAAAGCGATCAAAAATAATGAAAAATCTTTGTCTATTATGGTAGAAAACAAAATCTGTGAAAATCGGAAACTCATTTCACCTAACAAATCTAAACCGGGAATTAAGCCTATAAAAGCCAATGTTACAACCAAAACAAATAATGGAAAACCCAAAACTAGTGGTACAGATGGTAAAATTTGTGAGAAACCTAAATCCACTTCACTAAATAAAGTTCAATCTGAAAATATGACATCGAATTATAATAAAACCAAAGAAAAAACTAAAGTCAATAACACAACCAGTATAAATGGTAGTAAAACTAAATCTGAAGGTGCTGAAGGTAAAACCCGTGAAAAATCTAAACATATTTCACGAAATAAAGTTAAACCGAAAAGTAAAACAAGTAATGCCAAATTCGATGAAAACCTTAAAACGAATACAGAAACTTCTAATGAAAAAGCTAAAATAAACAATACAACTAACGTGATTCCTGAAAAATCTTCATCTATTTGTGCGATAGTGCAAATTCCTGAAAAACTTAAACCTAACACAACCAATAAAGTTCAAGGTACAACAAAAGACACTAACGCTACAGCTATAAGCAATAAAAAACCTAAGTCGAGGAATGTTAATTCACGAAATGAGGTCAGCGCTGAAAAGAAAAAAAACAATACAAACAATATGAGAGATTTAACTAAACTCAGTAATACAACTACCATAATTAATGAAAACCCTACACCTAAAACCATTTCGACAAACAAAGTTACACAAGAAAATAAACCGTCTAAAACAAATATAACAAAAATAATAAATAATGCAAGCATCATTAATGATGAAAAACCTAAATCTAGTGACGCACAAAGCAATATTTTGGAAAAACTTAAACCACGAAATAAAGGTCAAGGTCAGTACATTAAAACCATAAACAATAAGATACCTAAGTCTAGCCACGATCAAGGTAAAGTTTCTGAAATAACGAAACCTAATTCACGAAACGACAGCCTGGAGAAAAAGAAAATTAGCTCAAACTCTATAAGAGAAACCAACCTCAATAAAACTACCACCGGAATAAATGAAGCAACTAATTCAAGCGTTACCGAAAGTCCAATCTCTGAAAAATCTAGATCCGTCAACCCCAATAAAATTCCGGAAAATCAAATATCTAAAACAAATATAGTCAAAGGAAAAAATATCATTCATACTAGCAACGTTAATACTGAAAAGGCTGAACCTAGTAATGTACATGGTAATATATCGGAAGTACGTAAAAATATTGCACCAAATAAAATAAAACCAGAAGATAAAGCATCAAATACAAATATAACAAAAGAAATAACAAAACCCAGTAATACAAACACCATAAATAATGAAAAACCTAAATCAGATAAACTCAAACCTATTTTATCAGATGAAATCAATACGGAAAAGAAGATAGCATGTAAAATCCTCGATACAAAACCATTAGGTACTGATAAAACTGAAGCTGACGGTGCAGAGAGTAAAATCTCGGAAAAATCTAAACATTTTTCTTCAAATAACGTTAGACAGGACAATCTGTCAACTAATCTCGGTCCAGCCAAAGTAATTAATGAAAAACCTAAATCTTCTGGTTTACAAGATAAAATATGTGAAAAACCTAAACCAGATAAGAACAGACCGGAAAACCACGCTACCAATACGAATATAATCAAAGAAAGTACAAATATAAGTCCACCTGAAATTACTCATAATCATCCTAACACCGTTAATACATTGGATAAAATTTCTGCGGTAGAACAACCTACTCTTGACACATCAAAGAAAGGTAACCCACTTGACAATACAAAAACATTATCAACTCGAACTCCCGAAAACTCAAACCCCCAGAACAAAGGCTCGGAAAAGTCTAATACCGAATCAAAGGCAACTGAGCCCGAAGTGATTAAAATGTCAAAATGGGCGAAATTGCCGTACACACCAAAGGAAATTCGTGAACAAACCATAACTAACGCAGTTAGAACTGAACATTCTAGCACCCCAATTGAAACTAACAACAAAGCTCCTAGTAAAGCCCAAGACAAAAATAATGAAGTTAATGATAAAGAAATAGAAATTAAAAAAATTGACACTAAAAAGAATCCTCCGAACTCCAAACTCGACATCATAAATGACAAACCCTTAATCGCTACCATTGAAGACAGAATGCTTACATATTTTCATGAAAACTATAAAATTACTTCCCTTATAAGTCATGGAAAATATTCGCAAGTATTGAAATGTATGGATGCGAAGGGTAAACCTTACGCCTTAAAAGTTATCAAGTAAGTACATGTTGATAAAATGTTATGTCTAAGTTAACTAAATTTTAATGTGAATCTTTATTTCCAGTGAGGCTAGTAACCGTATCAGGCTTGGTATAAATAAGGAGAAACTTCTTAAAGAACTATACAGAGATATACCAAAGGAAAAGTGTTACATAGTGCAACTGATTAATGGCTTTGGTATAGGAAGGTACTGGGGATTTCTGATGGAGTATTTTCCTACAAATTTACACACAGTTTTGTATAAGCACCGACAGAATGGCTTCCACATAAATGAAGTGCAAAGCATAGCTCGGCAGCTAGTCTCAGCTGTCATGATTTTAAGAAACAACAATGTCATTCACTCGAGTAAGTATTATTTAGCAATTTATTGCCTTATTCATAAACGCTCTCGAACTAAAACACTGTTAGTGAGTGTTTTGTCTCTTTTGCTCTTTGGAAAATAGCGTATGTCAGAAAGGGACAAACCATTTAATCTAAAATGCTGCTAATAAGCGTTTATGAATGAGGCCTATAGTATTTACACTGCGTAGTTATTTTATTAGTATTCCAGTATCTAGTCTAAACATCCCATCCAATCTTCGATCAACAATACACAACTAGATTTTGGGTCACGTACAAAATCAAAGCTAAATACTGTCCGCGTGGATGACGTGTGACAGCTTATTTTGTTTACTACCGAACTGAAACAAAAGTTTTAAAACAGTTCGAAGTTCAACCTAATTACAACCATGACACCTAGCAATAAAGAATAAAATAAGAGCTCACTTTTCAAATGAGGCGTTATTCACGGAGACGTATTTTTAGCGCTGACCCGACATCTAGTTGTGTATTGTTGATCGAAGCATCCAATATAAAAAGTCATAACCTAAACTAATAATTATAATGAAGCTGAACAGTTTGATGTTTTGTTTGTTTGAACGCGCTTATCTAAGAAACTACCAATCCAATTTGAATCATTCTTTTTGTATCGGATAGCCACATTTAACGGGAAGGATATAGGTTATGTTAGTTTTTCTTTCCAAAATTTCCACGGGAACAGACACGATGCGGGTAACCACGGGGCGCTGCAATTTTTGATTAATAACCGATTATCATTATTTTTGTATGGTAGTACGAGTATATTGAATAACCAAACCATAGTGTTGTTTATTTATATGCACAGCTAAACTATTGTTTATTTTTATTTCAGACATACGACCAACACACATACTGATGAACGAATCCACGTTGACTTTGAAGCTGTGCGGATTCGACGAGTCATTTTACTACGGCGACTGTAATGATATTCTCCCAAATATGGGTTCGCTGTATTACAGAGCGCCGGAAATCATTCTAGGGTTCCCTGCAGACTTCAGTATAGATGTTTGGTCTTTGGCTGTGACGCTGTACGAAATAGCAGTGCGCGCTAAACCGTTCTATAATCGCAATAACGTATACAATAACGGAATATTGTACGAACAAATGAGCACGTTCGGCCGCCTACCCTGTGACATGATACAGATGTCAGCGTTTAAAGATAACCATTTTGTTAAGGGACGGTTTGTGTGGAACAAGGTAAGTTAATTTATTATTCTTTACTAGTTCTAGGAACTGGCTATTGATGTCTTTAAATTTAAAAGTAACAGGAAAGGGAAAGCGTAAGCCCAACAATAGGATTATACGATGACAATAACCAGCAACACATAAGATAAAATATAAATAAGGATCACTCTGTAACTGTACCTAACTCCTCATTATATTCTCATTATTAATTAATTGTTAGTTTAAATACTGTATTTTTATATCTTAAGTTTTGTTTTCAGATTTCTATAATCCAAAACATACGGATAAGAGTAGACTTCCACAAGAAATTATTCTCAAAATACTGGAAGAATCGTACCAATAAAAGTAATAGAGACACATACAAATTGTCAATGTTGGAGAATCTTTTGAGAAAAATGTTCGTCTTGGATCCGAGACAAAGGTTGGCCATTGAGTTCGTATACGCTGATCCGTTCATATACGAAATGTTTACTTAATTAAAGTTGATTTCATGTGTACATAAAACGTGGTATAAAGTTATAAAAGGCGTATACATAAAGAAATAAGAAAACTAATAGACGATCGCAGATCTGCACTGATCTATCAGAGCTTATCGGAATAGCTGGTTATTGACAATTATTAACGGTGCAAAGTATCTATACGATGTGCCAAATCAGCACTGATAAGCACTGAACTTCAGCCTTCACCCGATTCAGCGCTTATCAGAATAGGACAGCGCGGGTAATGAGCGTAGGCTTTCTTTCTGCAAGCAGCCTTTGATTTAATTGCAGTGCAAAGGCTTCTTTTCCATTAAGTATAATGTAGAAGATTCGGTGGTAGTATTCTGGTAATTTATCTAATCTTCGTCTTACCATAACTATTTATAATTGTTTCTGTTTAATTAAAAGTAAAGTTTAAATAAAAGGAAACTTTATACCACGTTTTTTACAAGGCTATGTTAAAAGTTTGTTCGTTATTTTTTTATAACATTGTGTTAATTCATAACTAAGTTACGTTATATTATTTAGCTTAAAGTTTAACTTCTGTTATTTATGTTATAAATTAAATTAAGGTAGTTATTAGATGCTGTTGCTCATTTATAGTTCTTTAATATGTAGAGCTTTTGTGAACTTTAAAAAAAGGGGAAAATCAGGTAACCTATATTTAGTGTACTAAACGGATATCACTCCCATTTATCGATTTCCGGTTTGGATTTTCCCTTTATACAAGTTAAAAGTCTTATAACGATTTATTTACGTTCACAACCAATTGGTACTAATTAAGTTACTTTACTTCTACTTTTGGTACAATTTTTTTGTTCAAAAATATTTTTATGTTGACAACAATTTGATGTTGTAATTAAGTTAGTTATTTTAAGTTTCTATAGTTTTTTGATTAAACGTTAAAACTCACTTTTCTGTATTGCTTATCGACCAATTTGCTCTGCCTTTTGGATCATACCGAAGAGATTTTATATGTTATTTATACATAACCTAATTAGTGTAAAGATAATCGATACATGGTTGAATAATTTGTTTGGTAGATCAACTAGCCTATCGACTGTCGTTCAATAAACATACTCCATTATATAGGCTATCTTTGAACAGATTAATATTGACCAACCGGTTACGCAATCGATGACTATATCCCGATGAGTCGACCTATCTACTATCTATTGAATCGTCAAGTATAAGGTGTTCTGAGTATTTCTTTCGTATGTCCATTGAGCGAATGGCTCAGTATCAATGTTCCTGATATGATATGATATACACTTATAAGACCACATTTTAGCGGTCCTGGTGTATCTTGGATAAGCGGAGTTCACTCATTGGTATTGTTAAGGAACGTGCAGCTCGGCTCCTAATTGGATGCGTGCCTGAGAGTGGCGATGCTATTTGAGCGCTACCGTGCTTCGAAGGGTACTTTAAATTGTCAGACTTCTTTCAATCGTTAGGCCATGCCGGAGGCCTTAAAGCGGTCTAAAAACTCCGACGCTAAGATTGGCTACTAACCTACTTACTTTTTAGTCCATCAACAAGTTGACCGACCAATCGAGCAAGTAATTGAAAGGGCACGTACCTGGCCAGGCATTTCCTTGGTATGTCCGTCGGGCACGTGGAACAGCACCAGCGGCGTGGCCTTCCCGGAGTGGTGCGAGGGCGGCGCGGGCGCCACGTCCACTCGGAAGAAGCCGCGGCGCTGCAGCTGGATCACGTCGCCCACCTTCACGCGGGACAGCTCGGGCTCGCCCAGCATTGGGATTTCCCACTAGAAACGTTTAGTTAAATTATTGTTAGTATTTTTTACTTGAGTTTTGGTAACTGAAAAAGTAGCTCTTTCTTCATTTTATCTTCGTTTCTTCGTACTGAATGAAATAGACTCTCAGAGCTTTTTTAAACTAAAAGAGGTTCGAGGAATTGAGAACTTTCTTCGTTTTTGGAAGTCTGTTAAAAAGAGAGAGAGCAGATACTCAGATCGTCATTTTGCAGAAGGATATTAGTCATTTTAAGATGTAAGGGAGTCGCATACTTTTACTATTTCAAAATCCTAATAGTATGATAAAAATGAAATTAAATGTTAGTTTCAGAGTTAGTTTTTGAAAGTAATAATCTTTCAACTTACCCTGGTCTGATGTCCAATATATTGCTTAAAGTCCTCATCTTTACCAAGCACTGCTTTTGAAATGATGTGGTCAAAATAGACGCAGTATATTTCCAGCTTCGGTGACTGCGGTGAGTCCGCTAGCCAGGTTAGCTTTGAGGTCTTCTTATAGTCTTTGTTTTCCAAGTTAGGAGTGGCGTCTATACTGGTTACTGTGCCGTCTGCCAACCTGGGGATTTAACAAGATTAGCTTCTACGTTAAAGCTTAAACACTAGAAACATTAAGTCTATAAACAGTCATACTTATGCTCAATTTAAATTTGAAAAGTGATTAAAATTTTGCACTCTATTTGAAAAGTAGTTTCAAAATGTATGAAATAAAAACCGGTCCTCGATTTAAAATCCATATCAGCAATCCACAGGATTCCGATCGGAGATATTAGCAGACGATTACAGTGGACCTTAGACGTAAAAACGAGCCAAAAAAACTAAATCATTCTTATTCTTAGTATGTATACTTACTTATTAATCTTATTAATCATGACATTCCCGTAGTAGACAAACGTCGCGTTCTCTCCTTCCTTCAAATTCTTCGCGTCGACCTGGTCGATGAGGAGTCGTTGGGACACCCACACGGTCTTGGTGCCGACGTCGGGGTTCTTCGGATGAAGCGACACCGTCAGAGTGCTGTCTGATGATACTCCTTTGAGGGTCACAGGCACTGGGTTTGCTTCGAGTGCAGTGTAGCGGGGCGCTATTGGGTCTATGACCTGTAATGGGGATGTTGGCAATAGATTAATTACTGTTAATTGTTTTGGTATTGTTGTTATGGGATTAAAGCTGTATTTTTTATGTTCTAAAGTTTTAAACTAGTGTGATAGTTAAATAAAGATCATCAAGTATGTCAAAGGGAGGCTTTATATACACGAACTTAGTAGTGGATCCTGGGGAAGGTGAAGAGCTCAAAAACCTATTAAAGTATACAATAATCCATTATCAATATGTTTGCCTTGATAAAACTAGATTAATCGTCTGCGTGGCTACCGCGAGCAAATTCACGTGATTACTGGTATGACTTCAAGTTACGACGAACTTAGGCGAACAGGGCGATTAGATGCGATAACAGACGCGGTCTTCGGCTCCTGTTAAGAGGCCAACTACTTTCTTGTGCATTAATTTCGAGGAGGTTAGTGGCCAACCCTGGTGTCGGAGTTGATAGACCGCCTAAAGGCCTTACCTTCTTGTTGATGGCCCAGATCTTGTCCCACTCCATGAAGACGACGGAGCGGCTGGAGCCCTGCGCCGCGATGAACTGGCGCAGCCCCTCCACCGACATGCCGCGCCGCAGCACGCCGCGCACCGTCGGCATGCGCGGGTCGTCCCTGCACACATACACAAAATAACGTATTAGCCTGTATGATCCCACTGCTGGGTAAAGTCATCTTATCTCACCGAAGATATGTTTACAGTGTGAGGTATTAGGCGCGTTCAACACTTCGCGTGTGAACACTTTCCTTGAATATTTATTGAGCGCATTTTCTTGTGCATTTAGGAAACCTAGGTTGGCTTAGAAAATCTTGTGCCTTGACTCTAGTGCGTATAGGCGAGTCTGCAAAAAGTAGCCTAGCAAAACTTGCTATCGATGGTCGAAATCGACTGTTGCAGTATTTTAGAACAAAAAGGAATATAAAACCTGCAAAATACTGTCTAACTGAAACTGATCGATATTTACAAAACGGATTTGACATGAATTTAAACATATGACAGCGTGTCAAAGCCAAGTTGACAATACATTTACAGCATCTATTTTATAGACTCAGGTTTTGTACTTGTGTTAATAAAATTAAAAGCTTTCGTTGTTACCATCCATCGACGTGTCCTTGGTCGACGAACCACGTGAGTTTCCTCTTGGATAACACTGTGTTCGTCATGCTCAGTCTGAAAACAAAACACAGTTAATTACTAACTGATTAGTACATTGAGGATATTACTCCATTTAGTTTTGAATTCATTATTCAACCTGATATTTTTTGACCGACAAAAGACATCTGTAAAACACTACCACACGCAGTCACCTCGTATAACTATCAGTATCTGAACTCACCGACTATACTCCCAAATGTAAGGCTTCCTCAAGCCCAGCGCGTCTATGAACCAGTAGAACTGCGGGTCTCGGTCGTGGTACTCCATGGTCCGCAGCACGTGAGTGACGCCCTCTATCGAGTCTACTATGGGACACGCGAAGTCGTATGTGGGGTATACTCTGGAATGAACGGAGCGAACATTAAAATGTGTGCCTGCAATGGGTGTTAATCGAATCAGTTTTAAAATCATACGTAACGAAATTAAAAATAGCTTTAGATTAGACGCTAAAACAATTAACCATCCGTTTCAGGTTAGCTTTAATTTTCAAACGATACTATACTTAAAACAATGTCAGATCGAGATCTGCTATCATAGCAGTGCTATATGAGATAGTCTTAAAGTAGAGATAGGCTATTAGGAATGCATTAGGAGGCGTTTCTGGAGCAGTGCGGTGCTCAATCGACCAATCTACAGCGCAGGTCCGCCCCGCTTCAACGAATACGAACCCCAAGTCTATCACAAGAAGTAAACTTTTTTCTAATCATATTTCTTTTTTTTTTCTTTACCTATATCGTCTCACTGCTGGGCAAAGGTCTCCCCCAAACGCTCTCAACTCTCCCTTTCCTTCGCATAATCATATAAGTCTATCTAATCCCGTATCCTCACTTGTACTGCGTGCCGGTGCGCGGGTGGACCTCCGGCTTGCACCGGTAGATGGTGGGGTCGCGCATGCAGCCGTTGGCCGACTGCATGTCGATCTTGGCTCGCACGCAGCACGACACGCCGATATCGCTTCCGAGCTTCATTTGTTCCCATAGCTGCATGTTCTTTTCGACGGCTGAAAGAAATGTAATTTACAACATATTAGAATTATGTTGTAAATAGTGCCTCTGGTTTTAAGCCATGTTGTGTCTATTCCTGTGGGAATTTTGGCCTACTTTTTCCACGCCTAGATTTACTATAAGTACTGTTCATCAAAATGTTGTCCAATCTAAGCTACGCGTCTGAAGACAGAGAGACAAACACTGAAGAAGTAGATTTACAAATGAACCCAAACAAAAGCTTACAGTTATTCCTATTCTTGCTATCAACCTTCTGTTCTCTTTCGCTCTTCATCTGTTCCGCCGGCGTGTCATCCACGAACGCTTTCCCCTCCTTGATGAGCTTCTCGCAGAACTCCAGCATCAGGTCGAAGTATTGAGACGTGTGCGTGAACAGATCCGGCTTGATCTCCAGCATTTCTACGTCTTCGAGGATCACCTGGTTTATGGTAATGGTATATTTAAAAAAAAGTATTAGCCTGTAATGTCTCTCATCTCACCGAAGACATTAGTACAGTGAGGAGGATCAGTCGCTTGCCTAATGCGAGTTGCTGAGCTCAAACACGAACCATGTTTGAAAAGTGGGAAACACGTTATCGCTAGATCCGAGAATTGAACCCGGGACTTCAGTCTTGGCAGGCGAGTGCACATGCCACCAGACCACCGAGGCGCTACCAACAGAATATTGATAATGAGGTAATGAGGTAGTTATAATAAATCAGTTCATCTGTACCTATAGTCAAAAATATTCTCGGTTGTTTATAATAGTAGTTTATGCAACTGTCATATAAGGAAGGGTATTAAAACACGAGTGTGAGTTTATGAAACGAGCGCAGCGAGTTTCATAATAGTAACGAGTGTTTTAATACCCGTGTTATATGCAGTTGCATACACTACTTTATCTTCACTAATGCAATTAATCAAACAAAATTTTAAAAACAAAACACATTGCGAAACATTAAATTCACGCGTACGTGTATTGTCACAGTGAACTTGCCGCCATTAAAATCTAACCAATGAGAGCGCAGCTGCGCGCGCATGGCCGCAGGGCGCGATGTTATAATGAGATTTTACGATATCGATGCGGATATTATAACATCATGTGCAATTGCTTAAATTGAGTGTTTTAGTTGCCTGCGCTATAACAGTAGTAATTATAAGTCAAGTATTGGAAACATAAGTAGAATGTTACAACATTAGTGTAGATAAAACAAATTATATAGTCGAATTTCGCTTTTAAAAGATTGTAATAAATCAGCTGACACAATTTTTACAGATGTAGATCAAAGTTGATACACATCACGCAGCATTCAATTAGCGTCAATTTTGTATAATTAGGTAATTAATGTCACTTTTCCTGTTAACAAAATTGTCGGAACAATTTTGACCCACATTGTCACAAACATTTATGTTATGTCACATTTTTTGGGCAATATTTCTCATAATTTTAAGGTGTCTATGTTTCAACTAACCTTCTCGAAATCTGCGTTCTCTTTAGCTGGGTTGGTGTCGTCAAACCTCATGATAAGTTTCCCTTCGAAAGCTTGTTGGTAGTACTGGTTCAGGAGTGCTGCTTTAGCGTGGCCAATGTGGAGGTAACTGTTGACAACATAATTCATTAATGAGAGTCTCAGATCTGCTAATTAAATAATGGACTGGAAAAATGAAGGGCCTTAAGGTTTCTACCCATTACACCGTATCATACCATGACCGTGCTATGAACGTTTCAGCACCGGCAAAATATTAGGTGAGAATAGTCGACGTTGTTGGTTGGTGACGGAACGGTCTAGTGAGCATAGTCTCATACTTTTCAATACAAAGAATACTTTTTTGCCTGACACGTTCATAGCACGGTCATGGTATGATACGGTGTAATGGGTAGAAGCCTTTATTCATAAACGCTTAAAAACAGCACTTTAGCTATCAAATGGTTTGTCCCTTTCCGACATACGCTATTTGCCAAAGAGCGAAAGAGACAAAACACTTTAAAACACTGTTTATAGGTGTAAATAGGTGGTAAGTCTCCAGTCTTAAGTCTTCCATGTAAGGCAAGTGTGGTGATTACGCCTAATCCTCCTCACTGTACTCATATCTTTGGTGAGATGTGAGGCTTTTGCCCAGCAGTGGGATATTATAGGTTAATACATAGTTTTATTTCCTTACCCCGAAGCTTCTGGTGGGAATCTGACAATGACCTTGCCCATCTCGGCATGAGGCAGTTCCACGAATTTGCCTTCCTGCTGCCGGCCGGAGCTTGTCTCCGTGTTGGCAGGTGGGGACTTGGTAGACCTGAAGTAAAGTAACAAAATTATTATAGGTAATATAGGTGAACAGTGTAAAAGGATTTATGGTGAAATTCAAGAAAGTTAACACTAAATTAAATTTGTTTGGGATTAGTATGAAATTTGTACCCCCTTTGCTCATCAGTGGGACATTAAAGGCTCACCAAAGACTCTACCAACAAAACAGAGCTTATTCTATTCCCACTAATATAAATACATATTAGATAAATAGTATTTGCAGAATTATTCACACGGATACTAGATTCAGATTTAACTATGGAATTTAGCAGATTATGTATTTACAAAACTGGGTGAAATTTCTGTCCACCTCAATATTTTCAGGGGTGACTTTTTTAATTCAGTATAGTAAAAATATTAACTATACCTGGATGACATTTTAGATAGTGCCTGTGTAACCTCAGCCGGTAATTCTTTTAGTGCCTTAGCTACAGAAGGTTGAGCGGCGATCAGCTTCATCCAGCGATCTATGTTCTTGTAGCTGTTGGATTTAGATACCTCCTTGTATTTGTTGCACACTGAAAAAAGGAACAGTATTTATAAGTATTTTGTCTTAACTTAAAAAACTTAATGTTTGAAAAGACATTATGAAAAATGAATGAATTTTTATATAACAAATTATTTTTTATGTGCAATGTCAAATTAAATATTAATAAATATTGTGTAATACAATACTAACCACCAAGAACACCATAAACAGCCAAATCAGAAACAGATAGAGATTCACCAACCAAATAGGTCAAAGGACCAAGTGTCTTATCCAAATACTCCAAAGATTTAGCGATTTCATCCTCTAAAATAAGACTGAAAGACAACCAGTGATTCATAGTCACTCTCTGGAGTCCACCAGCTGATTTATTGAAGGTATTCTCAAGTATTCTTAACAAATCATTGCTAGTTCCATATGGCACTGGTTTTTGGGAATTGGGCAGTGTAACGGTAGAATTGTCACCCCATGCCACTTCTACCTTCTTGTCCAAAGCCTTGTAGTACTCCACAGCAAGCAAACCACCTGGAAACCCAAGATAGAAGCTATTTTAGTCAACTTTATAACCACTGATGCAATAGTTGTAAATACGGCTGTAATAAAAAATATACCAATTGGCGGATTCGTTTTACTGCATGAGACTTTCATTTTTATATTGTTTTAGCTTTCTAAAAGCGTAAATACAACAAGTTAATTCAAAAAATAAGAGAACGACGAATCCTCGCCGAAATGCACACCGTCCACGAATGAGCGAGATATGATTGACATTGACATTTGTTTAACATTGACGGCTGACGGCATGTCTACTGTCAGTAGTCGAAGTAAAAGTCAAAACTGTCTTTGTCAATGTGAAGTGACATATTGACATTTGATTCAAATGTCATAGTCATGATAACAGACCAGGAAACAAAGATTATCATGATTAACCACAGGTAATATCTAGAGTTTGTTAGTAATCCATTGCGTTTTCACATAGGCTTGCATAGAGTTTGTTTGTTTCCACTCAGCAATGTATAGTGTATATTTTCAAATTTAATGAAGGAAAAGAAAGTGAAAACTGAAAACTGGAAAATATTCGGCGGACTGGAATTGAAATGGGGATGGGTGGAGTGCTAAGTGCTAATAATAAAATACAGTAAATTTATTTTCTAACTAGACCAGTTGCTACCGCAATTTTCTGTAAATAGTACAGTAACAATTTTTCTTCAAATGATCTTCAAACTGCCATAGAATAGAATATAGCCAAGATAAAATAATTATTTGTAAAATGGTGAGTATTTTAGTATTTTGTTTATATTTGGAGTACCTATATCGTTGATAAAATTAATAAACATACAACTAGTACATTTGATAACATTGATATTTTCTACAATACCATGCAACATATTTTTAAATTTATTACTTTGTTTCGTAATGGAAAATAATAGAAAATTAATTTAATAATTTCAGAAAATGAAAAAACAGAATGTTCGGACTCTGTCTTTGGTTGTGTGTACATTTACTTATTTATTAATTGGTGCTGCTGTGTTTGATGCATTGGAATCAGAGACGGAGAGAAAACGGTGGGATGTGCTTTCAGGTATGTTCGGTTTAGTGTGGCATACAGTCACAACACATAAGCTCCTACTACCTGTATAAGACAAAGATCTCTCACAAAGGATACTATACATTATATTGTATGTGATTAACTTTACATTATTACAGTAAAATAAGTAAGAAAAAATAAGTATTAGCATGTAATGTCCCACTGTTGGGCAAAGGCCTCATCTCGCTGAAGATATCAGTTACATAATGCGAGTTGTTAATCTCAAACCTGAGCCGTGTTTGAGAAGTAGGAAACTCATTTTCGCTCGATCCAGGATTAGAACCTGGGACCTCAATCTTGGCAGGCGAGTGCACTACTTCTAGACCCCCGAGGCATTAAGATAATAATAAAGTCACATTTAATATTCCAGATTTAAAGTCCCGCCTCATCCGTAAATATAATATCACATCAGAGGACTATCACATGATAGAGATAGTGATAATTGAGAATAAGCCTCACAAGGCGGGTCCTCAGTGGAAGTTTGCCGGAGCCTTCTACTTTGCTACGGTTGTGCTGGCCATGATCGGATACGGACATTCTACACCGGTGACTGTGGGAGGGAAGGCTTTCTGTATGGCGTATGCTATGGTAATATAACTCATCTATATTTTAAGTCTGTTAAATAGGGTTTTGGACTGGGTACCTAATTACTTCAAATATTAAATAATATTGAAATAAATTGAATATATTGAATGCCCCTGTTGAACTCGAACTCTAAACCACATAAATTTGATTCATTTCTGGCTTCACTTTTAAATGTATCACCACAAGTAAAAGATAAACTGGTCTTTTCTCTAAAAATAATATAAGCTAACTACTAAAGAAAGGATAATAAATATATTTGTTGCTGCAATAATAAAATTGAGCCTTCAGGGCCCTATTTATACCCTAAGCATTGTTATCAGTGATTGCAATTGATGATTTGCTGAGCACATTTAACACTTCACATGTCTACCCCTCAGGTAGGCATTCCCCTCGGGCTCGTGATGTTCCAAAGCATCGGAGAGCGTCTCAACAAGTTCGCGTCGGTCGTGATTCGGAGGGCGAAGTGCTACATGCGTTGCGACACCACCGAGGCCACCGAGATGAATCTCATGTTCGCTACAGGGCTACTGTCTTCCATTATTATAACTACAGGTTACATTCATTCAATTATCCTACGAATATCCTTACGTCCTTAGTAATATACATTTTATGCTAATATTATAAACAGCACCCCGCGGTTTTACCCGCGTGGTGCCCGTGCCCGTGGGAATATCGGGATGAAAAATAGAATTATTCAAATCGGTCAGGTAATTCCCGAGATTAGCTCGAACATACAAACAAACAAACAAACAAACTTACAAATTTTACCTCTTTATCATATTAGTAATTATAGATGAGAAAGTTACTCAGACTGCCTGTGTGTTACGCAATCACGCTCTAACTGAGCTGATTAAAATGAAATTTGGTACAAAGAGGGTCTAGAGCCTGAGAAAGAGCATAGGCTATCTTCTCCCGAAATTCCCACGGGAACGGGTAATGGATGTACGTTTGTTACTCTCACGCACATACATGTTTTCTTTTGTGTTCCCGCAGATATTTTTTTATTGACGTATACAATTATTTATTATTTGCAGGTGCAATGGTGTTCTCAAGATATGAAGGATGGAGCTACTTCGATAGTTTCTACTACTGTTTCGTCACCTTGACCACTATTGGGTTCGGTGATTACGTCGCTTTACAAGTGAGTACCTAAATACATATTAACATAAGTAATTTATTTGTGTACTAGCATTTCGCTTTTATTTTACATTTATCTGAAGTTTCGGTCACCAGGAATCGTGGTCACAGTATTGTTTTTTTTTTGTTTTTTTATATAGTTACCTGGACAAATTCACACACGGTTAATTAGACCCAAAGTAAGCTCTAAGCTTGTGTTATGGAATCTAATTAACTGATACTACTACATATACATACACAAATACTTTATAAGGATATATAATTGACACCCAGACGTCGTCGCCAACAACTATGTCTGCACATATTGTTGACTCCGGGCGGGAATCGAACCCGCAACCCCCGAGACAGTAAGCGCTCTCACTGCCACTGTGCCAACGGGCTTGGACTTGTGGTGTGACCGAACCGAAACGCCATAATACAAAAGTGTACAATAAAAGTGTCGAAAAAACATTTATCGTACAGTTTCAATTTTAAATATCTTGTTATTATACAGCTAAAAATCAGTAGAATATTATAAATGACAGTGTTATCCGCCATTTTTCAGAACGACCAAGCTCTAACCAGCAAGCCCGGCTACGTAGCCCTGAGCCTCGTGTTCATTCTGTTCGGGCTGGCGGTGGTGGCCGCGAGCATCAACTTGTTGGTACTGCGGTTCATGACTATGTGAGTAACAATAGTCGCATCCTTAGGAATCTTAACTATTATTCGTTAAGCCGTCGGTCCCGGTTACTTTCTACGGATAGTAGTCGTTACGTGAGCCACGTCAGAGGCCTTTGGCGGCTCAGTAACTCTGACACCAGGATTGGTCAGGTTGACCATGAAAGACATAACTTTTTGAGGCTAAACATCTGTGCTAAACCGTTTTATTATGAGAACTACCGGTTTTTTTTTTTAAATTCTGTTAAAACTGGAAACATTCTTCTTTCTAAAATATTTCTATTCTCTTTCTCTCTTTCTACTCTTCGCTTAGCTAGGTGATCTAGTGCCAGATGCATTTATCTGCAATTTCCCGGGTTTAATTCGATACCCGGGTCGAACGAAGCAAATCTCCATTACTTTTGAAACATGACTATGGGTTGAGATCATCCTACGCCTAATCCTTACTGTAGCTATCTCCTTAGTGAGATGAGATGCCTTTGCCCAGACATGAGATACTAGCAGCGCCCCGCGGCTTTGCCTGCGTTGAGCCTGTTCCCGTAGGAATTTTCGAAAATCCTTTCTTAGTGTGCACTTACGTCACTATGAAGAACCTTCCTTGCAAATTTCATGTTTCTAGGTGTAGCGGTTGAGGCTGTGCGTTGATTATCAGTCAGTCAGTCAGTCAGTTAGGACTTTGAATTTTATATATATAGATTAAAGGCTTGATTAAAGGGGACTTTCCTTACTTACTATTGTATGGTTGTCAGGCAAGCTGAAGAGAACGCCCGCGATGAAGACCGAGACGGCTCTACCTCTCTGCTGCCGGTCTCCGTCAACGGGTTCACCGGGCGACAGCGCTCGCACGACGACCAGGCCTCGGTGAGTTCACTTTACTCATCAATCTTTAAGTACCTGCAAACAATATTTAGTCAAGTAAAGGAAAAGACTCCATATTTCTTAAATGTACAACAAATAGCTTTGTTATTTGATAATAGGATAAGCTTTAGTTATTTGTTCATTATTTATGTGTTCTCTTTCGATTCGACATAAAACCCTTAACGGCTATTAGGGATGTAGTGCCGCCATTTTGAAAAACAAAATGGTGCCAATTTAAAAAACAAAATGTCATGATTATTTGGGACAATCCTTCGAAAGGAAGGACACTCTTAATTAAACAGTCCTCACCGCTCATATGCTTACCTTTTTAACCCTGTTTTCCTATAGGTGTGTTCGTGTAACTGCCTGGGGAACAAGCAGTGTGAGAACAATGCACTACTCGCCGAGCCGCAGTTGATGCCGGCGCGGAGCGCCTCGCTGCGCTACGACCTCGTCGAGCGAGCCTCCGTGTGAGGGGGAGAGGGAGGGGGGCAGGGGTGACGGGAGGGGATGAAGGGAGAGTTTAAGGGGTCAAATCAACCGTAGGGTTAAATCTTAGTTGGTTTAGAATCTACTGCCTTACTAATAATGCTGATAGACTAGTAAGTAGTCTATAGCTATTGAAGGGAAGCTATCCCGTCCCTGTGACCATCTACACCAGGCCTGTGCCCTACATTGATATTCTAAACGCTTAATTTACTCACTTTACTGGAGAAGATTCCAGAATTTGCAGTATTATTTAGTATTAAAACGATATACACGAACCTAGTCATTGACAATTATAGAAATTAAGTTTACTAGTAAAAGCTTAGCACATATTATTATTTGCACCTTAATTTGAAAATTTGGCTGTTAAATATAATTCAAAGACACTGCCCTTTTAACTTTTAAGTAAGTATTGTTTGTGCCAAAGTTAGGTATAGTTAGTTAAGTATAAGTTAAAGTTAAAAATGAAGTTAAATAATGAGTTAAAACGAAAGTATAACGACTAATGTCTGATAACTACCTCACAGTCGCTCATCCATGCACTTAATACGCCATAACTAGTGATAAAGTAACTCGTTTAGTCTAGCTAGTTCTAGATATCTAGTCACTACTATCGCCCCGCATTTTTACCTGCGTTGGGCCCGTTCCCGTGGGAGTTTTAGGAATAAAAGTTAGCCTATAACATTCATCTTGATTCTATAAAAAAAGAATTATTAAAATTCCCACGGGAACGAGAACAACGCGGGTAAAACCGCGGGGCGTTCCTAGTCTTCCTATAGGGACCGATGAGCAGGAAATGTCGCGCTATTCTGTTTGGTTTGTGCTTCAATAAAAATAACGCACATTGCTTCTGGAAATAGAGCAATACAGCTAAGCGCAGCTTGTCATAAGTAATGTAATAAAAATGGTATTATTACTGCCTTATCTTTAACATAAAATTGCGATTGTAGAGCCCTCTAGCGGGGCCCTATTTGACACGTAACTTATTTACTTTGTTTAACCATATGCATGAGATCAATACGATTATAATTAAAGCAATTTGAGGTGTCTTTATAGCATTTATGTTGAGTACAAAATTAGATATTAGTGCCTCGATTTAGACGTAGTTACCAGTGTAGAAACAACCTTAGTGTGCGCTGTTAAGGTCCAAACTAGATTATGATTTTATTGAAAGTATTCAAAGGAATATGTAGGGTATAGTCAGCAAACTTGGCGGTGGACCATTTTAGGCTGACATTAAAATTGCTATTAGACGTACGAGCTAACAGTAACAGCAGTAAGAATGCTACAGTTGGCCAAGAAATGTCAAGTATCGTAAAATTTATAAAAGCCAATTTGATTCCCGTAAAAGTTACCGAATACAACGGTGTTTTCATTTCTCATATAACAAGTTCCCCGTAATCGGTCGGTCGCCGAATTTACCGATTGTACTTTGCCATAAGTATTATAAGTAAATGGTATACACAACTTTTCTATGATAACCAAATGTTGACATCAATAACTTATGAAACACATCGACGATTAAAAGTTAATTAATAAAATATAAATAATAAAATTGAAAGACTTAAATAAAATTGTTTAATCTATATGCTGTATTAACACTGTGTTTACCAGTCATATTTCATCATATAGCATAAGAAAAAATCGTGTTCACTATGTTGTACACTGTAGTTAATTTATACGTAGCATTAGAGGGTCGTGTGGTCCTTAAGTATATATTTTTGGTGCTGATTTTTCAATAGCTAGTCAAATACATATAACAAGTTTAGGGTACCTTTACTTCAACTTTAGGCTAAGCCACGTTCAATATGAGTTGTAAATGAATAAACCAACATTGCTTTGCATAGCAATGAATAAATAAAATAAATTAGGTCTGGTGAAAAAGCACCATAAGGGTGGGTTGTATGATGCAACTTGTATCAAACGGTTGGCTATCCTTAACATACGTTCGTTAAACGATTTTTTACGTTGTTAAATACGAACCGTTGTTTCATAACTTTAATTACAGTCTGTTAAAGGTATTTGGCCATTAAAAAGCCACGATTTTGCATTTTATTACATCAATTGAGAGTAAAATCTTGTGTTAAATAAAATTTACTGGTGAGTAAGCGTAAGCTATAAGTTATTGAAAGATCAGACAAAAAAATATTGTTTCATACTTCTTCTAAGTAAGTGTTGTAGTAGAAAAAAAAACGTTATTGCCTTATCTTTTTCTTAGTATTGTATATATTCCTGTGAAGCACATTTACTTACTTTAATATACTTATTTTAAGTAAAGATTTTTGTTAATAATTTAGTCTAGTTAGTATTAATTTTTACTATTATATATTTTGATATTGGTTAAGTTGTAAGCACGTTCTGTGATATTATTTGATGTCTTCTTGGCTCAATATTTTCAATGTTATGTGTGTTCCCAATATTCCCAATAATCCCACTGGTGTGTCGAATATGTCCCTCAGTTTATGAACCATGACCTGTTCCCACTTGGAGGTGCGGATTTAAATCAGACGTCTCAGTGGCAGAACATTTTTAAATAAAGCTATTCACACTTGTCACTCTGATTTAGGATGGATTGTTTCAATGTTTTACCGGTTGGTTATCGTAACATATCTTAAAAAGTTACGATTACGAACGCTGTTTGACGGTCGTTAAATACAATGCGTTATTTCATAACTTGATCGACAGTCTGTTAAAGATATTCGTGCTTCCAGTAGAAACGCGAATTTTTCCTTTAAAAAAATATTTGGTAATTCCATACCGGAAATCAAATGAACAGAGATATTCTATATTCAATTTATATCTGAATATGATAGCCAATGATGGAACGGGATCTTAGTAGGACAAATGTTCAGCAAAAAAATTGATTTTGTCACATCAGTGGGTTGGCTTGATGGATACATTAGAACACTTGATATTTTGTTTGTTGTTAGGTGGCCTGCACATGTAATGTATTCAAATGTTAACATAACATAAGATGTAGTATTGATATGGATGTACAAAATAAATGTTTTTACATGAATCATATGTATTTTTATTATTACTAGTAGGTACCTACCTTATTTGATAAAGCACAAACATAAAAATACACTATCTATATCTCTACTAATTAGTTACTCATACCAAGCAGACATTTAATCAACACATCATTAAAACATCCGATAATGAAATGACATAGCGTCTGCTCTGTGATAATGAACTTGGTACCACTGACTGACCTACAGTAATTACCATTCCTTACCATATGACTCATTTAAACTTATAAATACACGAAAGTTTTCAAATATGTAACACTTACAAAATGAGTTTAAAGTGGGTTTACGTTATTTTGTTAATGGTAACTGTGAATACAGTGGTTGGGTTATTTATAACGCCACCACATGAATCTGGGTTGGATGCTGTGAGGAAAGCTCCAAGATGTGAGTACCTGCTCTCCCTTATTATTATACATTTTACGGGTCGGTTTATATCTGATACAAAATACGCAGCGTACCACTGGAACTCTTTCACACTTCAGATGATCCGTCTGAACGTCGATCATAGGTACTTGACTAGCATGTGAACCGACCTTACCACGAGTGTAACTTCGGTCTTGTAACATTCTGGGCAGGGGGAGGCATCAGTGGGGATATTTAGTTGTTACTGTTGTTTCCCCTTTGATAGGGATGTAATATATTTATAGCCTACGATAAAAAAGCAACCGTTGGTAAAATTGTGAATTGATTGACTTGCTTGAATTAGTAACATTTGGTCTTACTGATTCCAGTTACTTATGGACATTCAATGGACATGCCTTTATCTTCCTATAACTCTATCAGATTTTTAACTTATACTACGACTTCTCGCTGTAAAACTTACTTGTTTCCTAGGGAACATGCCTTGGCTGTGGATGGGAATGTACTGCAACGGCTGCCCCGCGCGAGGATGTGAAGACGACGAGGCTATCATACATGGATACTGCTGTGGATGCGCCTACGGTTTAGGTAAGTAACACACTCCATTGTTGTATAATCCACGATTCACTACACTGACAACGTCCCGAGTTAGTCAAGGACACATAGAATTATAATTGGGTAGAACACCTACTTAAAAAAACTAGTTTTTATAGTGACACTGTCATTAGAAGTAGGATCATGATAATACGTAAATAGTATCATGCTTTCGAACTGAACTTGGATAGTTAATAGTTTTTTTCCCTGCCTCATTTCGAATCAATGAGTGACGTTACAGGTCAGATTAACAAATAAATTCGTCTTTTCTTGCAGACCGACTGCCGGTACTATGTCCCGAATTCCTGCAATGTCCGCTGAACCTTCACGGCCTGTGTCACGACTACGAGTACATGATGAGGTGTTGTTGTTAACTTACCTCAAAAATGTCTTTTGCAGTTCCAACAAACCAAATTAAATAGCATTAAAATTTTCAATGTTCGCTTTGATTGAGCACATAAGGCCTTTGGCGGCTCAATAACTCTGACGCCAGGATTGGTCAGGTTGACCATCCACTCGATAAGAAGAAGAAGAAGCACATAAAGGGAATATCTCTTTATTACACAAACGTACAATGTGAATTATTTATTGTATCAAGATTGCATCCCCTAATAGAGAGCTCCCAAGGAAAAAATTCCCTGAATCATTAAAATATTTTAACTGTTTTAGTTTGTACAAAAGTTGCAGATTGTATTGTGTGCACTAATCAGTGTAGATAGCTCCAGTGCCAACTTAGGGTTACCTTGAGACTATTGTGCAGACTTCATAAGTATTTCAATGTTTTTGAGTACCTACCTACTTAATATAACGTAAGAAAAATCCGTAACTAAGAGGTGTCGTAAATAAAACATCTTTCCTTTAGCATACTGTTTTAATTTCTAAGATACCCTCGATACAGAACAGGGGTTAGCGATCTTGATTTAAGTAAACTTAACTCTGAATAGTACAAAAATAACTGTAACATCAAATGACATATAAATAAATAACTATCCAATATTTGAAACCAATTTAAAAACATTAGATTTTCAACTACATACTTATTTAAGGATGAAAATGAAATACATAACATTTTTTTTGTTGATGTTCAAATTGGACCGGTACATTAAACCTATCACACACTGGTGTGATATCAATGTATGTCTTTTAATTAATACTATGATCCCGCTTCATTGTAATCGATGGCTACAAGTTTACTATTAATTATATCTATTTCTAAGGCCCACCTGCTATATCTACAACCTTGTGTCGCGACACAAAACTTGCAACATAGCACAACCCCAGTACGCTTCAAGATATTATTCATAAATATATATAATTTATATCAATTGTAATACATAGAATATGAACACCCAGTGCATACGAAGTAGAATTAGTACCAAGTGAAACGGAAATAATAAAACACAAGCTGGTATATAAAAACGAAAATATAAAATAGCCTACGCTCGTAATGGACAGCATTTAGAACGATTAAAATGTAATTAAACTTATTTCCTTAGGAGATTTCGGAAGGTGAAACACAACAGAGCGGAGTTTCTCAATGCAAAACAATTTCATTTGGATTCAAATTGACGTCACCGATCACGTGATACGAGCGCGTGTCGGCGGAGGCGAGTGCGACGTCAGTGCGCGTCGCCACGAGCAGCCAGCGGCGCCATCAACAGTGTTTCAAGGAGCGAAATCTCCAGTAAATTAGCTACATTAACCCTTACGAGTATGATTCATTACAAGGCTCTCCGACCTAACTATACACGCTTGTGAATTTCAATATAAATCGTGCCGCCCGACTCGACTGCTCCAGAAACATCACGGAATTAACCTAAAAATATTCATCATTATATATAAACATTGTATAAACATACACCAAACATTTCACCATTTATATTAGAGATGTAAACGCACTAGTGATGACGGTCAACTTGAAATTATATTGTTAGGTGAGTGTTAGATTTTACAATAATAAAATATTAACAATGTAGGAATGCTTTGATTGTTAATTTTTAGTAAAAATCGCAGATCGTGAATGAGGGGTAGGTTTTAAGATAGGCGTTGAACTGGGAGGTGTAATATTGCACAAAGACCTTTAAATTAAGTAGTTCTCAACTGAAAATACGCCTCAGAACCCCTCATAAAGTGATAGCCAGCTAGTACGCCACTCCCTATTCTTCCTACGATTGTTGTCGAGTAGCAACGTAAAAGTAGTTAGCTCCGACGCGCCGCATCGGTACTGTGTATATTAAGTAAGTATTAAATTTTGAGGATATTTTTCAATATGTTGCGATTGTAATTGCGAGTTCAATGTTGTGTGACATTGTGGCCGGCGCCGGACTGCCGCCTCTCTTGCGTGATGCCGCCAGCCTGAAAGTAAAACCATTTGCTTGTACTCGTCGCCTTATTTTAATAGGATATATATGACTCTTCTACGTCATAAAAGCTGGATAATTTCGAGTTCATCAAAAAGAACTTAGGAACTGTCAGTGCGATTTTTATATAATAGCCTGCACAACGCGGGTAATACATACAAACTATCATTATTATTATTGTCCGTCCCAGTTGTTCATTAGCCGGGCACACACCGAACGATCCACCGCGCACCGATCGCGCGCGGCAGGAGCGCGCTCTCTAGTTTTTTGATTTATTTCGTAAATATTTAAGAAGTATGTGGGTTGTTGCTGCCACAGCAATTCGATGTCTTTGCTGCACGTGTGACTCCATAGCGACCGAAAGTTTAACTGTGCTATACTTAGGCGGATCAGTGTGGATCGGTTGGAGCGTGTCGGTGCGACGCGGATCCATGCCTCATGGCGGATCGCAGGAATTGGCGATCCATTTTGTATCGTCTGGTGTGGATCCGCCTAATCGTCAGATCATGTCGGAGGCCTTTAGGCGGTCTAAAAACTCCCGACACCAGGGTTGGCCCCTACCCTATTCCAACTTCCATTTTTACTATCATACCTGTATGATGTACCCAGTTCAGCAGCAGGAAGACTTGCCCGTGTCGATGGGGTGTCCCTGGTCGATCTTGACCTGGCCGCCGACGGGCGCCGCGCCGGTGGACGGCGGCCCGACGCGCGCCTTGATCTCCGCCGCCATCGTCATGAACGCCTGCTCCACGTTGGTCGAGTTCTTGGCTGACGTCTCCAAGAACGGAATGCCTAGCTGTTCCGCGTATTGCTGGAATTGAAAATGTGGAGTTGAGGGGTGTGTGGGTTTATGGCGTGATGTGTGTTTTTGGAGAGTTTTTGGGGGTTAAAGCCATGTGAAGTAAATGGACGAATGGAAAGGGAGTTTTGGGGGTTTGTACCTCTGCCCTTAGTATAGACAACATTTTGGCAGAACATTTTCTTATAATTGAGATGTGTACATCACTTGTCTTTCTGCATTGGCGAAAAATATATAAAAAGTTTAAAAAATTTCGTGACAAAGATGTTAGACATTGACACAGATTGGTTTCCTAACAATTAAACAACTCCTTCGAAGCACGGTAGCGCTCAGAATGCCTCAAAATGCCTCATGCCTCAAATGTATCGACCACACATATACAAGTAGCATCCAGGTAGCACGTTACTTAACAATAATCCAATCATATATATGTCGCTTGACAAGAATCCGTAATTGCAATCTTTAGAAATTAATTTAACATAACTCAGATAAGTAAAACCAAGATAAATAATAGATATACATAGTACTAGTTATATGTCTGATAGTGATAAGTATCAAACTAAACGGCCACATGCAAGGTGATCAACGCACGCATCTGTCCGTCGCTACCTAGGCACTTGTTTAATGTTACAACGTGTAATTTAACGCAGATGCACACGTAAATATGGTAATTACTGTGTTTACTTTCATCTGAGTAAAGTTTAAAGACATTTTTCTATTGTGTCAAATGGTTTGTAGTTATTTTGAATAACAACTTGCCCTCATTTTTGCTATGGAGTGAGATACATGATGTGATGATGAATTATTTCCACACTATCTCAACTTTCAGAGTAAAGTAATGCTGTAATGTCCCACAGTTGGGCAAAGGCCTCTAATCTCACTGAAGATATCAGTACAGTGAGGAGGATTAGGCATAATCAACTTTCGGATATAATCCAATTAATCTTTTCAATTAATCTCTGATCACATCATATAATTTCTACACATTATAATCTATACCAATAATTATATACTAATATATTTTAATAAAAAAAGAATAACAAGAAAATAACTAACTATATTTACATACACTAACAACTCACTATCTAATAATATTTCTACATTCACATTGCCATACTAATAAAATTGTACTAGTGGTAGTTTATCATGATATGAGAGAGCCTGGTGCCCTGTACCACAGGTATCTCTTACCTTTTTCAGGCACCAGTCTCTCACAAACTTAGCTATGTAAGTACATTACTTAAGTTTTACCAAGTGTTTTGTTTTAAGCTAAATTTGTGAGTGTAAAATAAATATATATTATATTATTATTATTATAATCTTTTGTCTTGCGAGTCGGGATAGATTTTAAACCGACTGTCAATGATAAATGATGAATCAACTTACATTGGCGGTAGTATAGTCGACCACTTTCTTAGTGGTCAGATCGCACTTGTTGCCGACAAGCAGTTTGTTGACATTGTCGCACGCGTAGCGATCGATCTCCTCCAGCCACTGTTTCACGTTGCTGAACGAATCCTGGAAATAGATAGTACATCAAGTTAATAAGTAATATTTTACAAAATGGTGGTAAATACTGTAATATGTTTGAGATGATGTGTATTAGTTAACACAATTTAAATTTTAAAAAAAATACTATTCAATAAAGGCATCGAAAAATAATCCAGTGATTTTAAAACGGAAGATTAAAGTGCAAAGTGCTAAAGATATGCTATGGTACATTTGGTATCCACATCTATACTAATATTATAAAGCTGAAGAGTGTTTTGTTTGTTTGTTTGTTTAAACGCGCTAATCTCAGAAACTACTGAACCGATTTGAATAATTCTTTCACTGTTAGATAGTCTATTTATCGAGGAAGGCTATAGGCTATATTTTATCCCGGATTTCCTACGGGAACGGGCACAACGCGGGTAAAACCGCGGGGCGCTGCTAGTAACTTATAAAACGTAGCACAGCAACTATAGCGTAGCTCTAATTGAAGGCTTCATAAGATTTTTCTATGTGTATTTAACCTTAATAATTACTTGTACCTTAATAATAACCTTAACGAACCTTAAACTTAGGAACAAATGACTTTATATTAGTTTATCAAGTCGGTAAATACAACGCATTTAAATTGCAATATCGAAGCTTCTAAAAACACGCATTCATGAATAACTCAACTTTTTACGCGTCAAATGGACCTATTGCTTAACTATTATAAACATAATACTTAAAACCAATACAGGTCAAACTAGTTCAATTAATAGGGTCATTAATATTCAGAACAAAACAGTAGATAGTATCAATATGTTCAAGTTGGATATTTCTTGCCCTAACTTCTTTACCTATTAAAATGATATCCTACTACAATATCTTACTTCTCATAACAAAGACCCACTAACCTACATCTGTTTTAAATGAGAAAGTTTTGAGGATGTATGAAATAGATGTTTGTTACCAAGTCACGGAAAAACTACTGAACGGAATTCGTTGAAATTGAGCAATAGAAAGACATATTCATTCTATACTATCCGTGCCCTGCGGTTTCACCCGCAATTGAATTGGATTGAGTTACGACAAACTTTCAAAACCAAAATCAGGTAATTAGACCCAACCGTTCTCGAGTTTTAGCGATACAAACGAACCACGATTGTTTTTTATGTAAATAGATAGGTAACAGTTACGTTTCTTCTTATCCCGAAATTCCCACGGGAACTGGAACATCGAATTTAAAATGAGGGCTATTGCTTAGTTCAAATTCTGTTCCAATAAAGGTTATTGAGATAAGACAAAATGTTGTTTTCACTTGAGTGGACACTACCTACAAGTAAGACAATAAAATCAGTCACCTTCAAAGTTTATAGTAGAAATTCAACTTTAAAGCAAAACAATGAAATCATTTGAGAAATGCAGTGAGTTACTGCATATAATTTTTTTCCTTGTGTATAGTAAAATGTGTTGTCATGACAACTAATTAGTGAAGAAGGCACACACTATCTGTGAATCTTTTCACTGTTTTGTAGTTATTTTTACCCATTCTTGTCATTAAACGAATGTAATAATTTTTGAACAGTACAGTATGCTGCAAGTATTATTACTCATCAACCTCTGAAGGGAATAAGTTGGTTAGATACTGTTTTGTACAGCATTGACTCTGTCAAAAGAACTATCAACCTCTAGTCACACATTATTCTTTACAAGTTAAAATTTGGACAAATCTGATTGATCTTCCAGTCCAAGACGATTCCTTTTGAAGACGCCAAAGGTTTAGTGATGCCATTCCATTCTTACTCCATCAATGAACCCTTTAAGTTGACTTTATTTGAAAAATCAATCATGATGGTATGAATTTGAAGTCGTAAGGAAAAAAAATAGGTTAATAGTTATTTGTTTTCCAGGGGGATCCAAAGGTGGGAGGGATATCTGCCACTTGCCATACATGTGTTGAACATACCCAGTTAACCACATGCTCAAACATACTTAGTTCATTCTAATATTTTACTAACCCAAAAATAATCATGAATGACTAATCACTATACTACTATATTGTTTGCAAATATGTAAATATTTTAATACTCTTGGCACATTGCCAGTAACTAAATATGCTCTCGGTACAATGAAGTTTACTGCCCATAATTAATTTATTGACTTTAGAGCATATTGGATACTTTATGTGTTTATGGTTAAACCGAGGATATTGTTTAATCAATATTTGAATGTATTTTGTAAACTATGGAATTGAAATAGAAAGGTATTTACTCGAGTTTGTATACAGAAAGGAAACATAGTAAATATAATCCTTGTATCTCATTTGTACGAGCAATATAACTTAATGTAACTACAAGAAATGTCCTGTGGTTTTAGTAGCATTGTATCCATTCCTGTGGGAATTTGAAGACAAAACAAAAAGTAGCTAATACCTAATCTTTTCGTTTATGTTTACGAAATTCAATTAATGGGTTCAGCCTAATGCCTTGTCATGATACCTAGTAGGTGCTATGATTACAAATGTTTAGAAATCAAATCCTATAAACTCCTAGTTCAGAGAAACATCCTTAATTACTGATATTAATAGTACATTGAAGTATCTATTTCACATAAATTTGCAAGTATACAAATGGATACTAACAAAAAACATTAGCATAACAGCTGTAATTGTCTGAATTAAAATTTAACCTTCATCCAAATACTAAATACAGATAAACAGAATTTAACTTCCTACATTTTAATCTCACATTGTGTTTAATAAAGGCCTAAGGTATCTAAGTAACTCCTATTATTTATTCAACATGCATTTATTCTTTGTTACTCTAAAACCTTTGTTCTATTTATTATTAATTAAATTAGACCTTATCAAACAGTTGCACATTAACTTGAACTATTTTTAAATTATTACTTTTGTTTGCAGTTTTTATCGAAACAAAAGTCGTGTCGTTTTTACGAAGCAAAGGTCGTGTCGTACGAACAGCTGAAGAGGATGGCAGATGATAGAGAAAAATTGGAAAGAACTCCATCGACAAGAGCCCCGCTCTTAAGTTTAAAGAGAGTTTGCAGTTTTATCTATGAATGTAATATAATAATAATAAAAAAAGTCAATCTAGAGCAAGTATGACTTATCTTACACTTGTTGCAACTAGGACGGACTAAATAATTTACAACAGAGATGTGTCTGACTTATCTTACACTTGTTGCAACTAGGACGGACTAAATAATTTACAACAGAGATGTGTCTGTAGTAAAATGAAGTCAGTTTATCGACAGTGTATTTTACTTTTATTGATGTCTTATCTGGAACTAGTAAATTAGGTGTAATTTGGATGGAGATATGTGACCGTGTATGCTTAAGGCATAGTGTAAATAGTGTTACAAGCCTCCTCACTGTACAATTTCACTTTTGACTAGGTTTTACATGTGATAACAATATGGCAGGTTAAGTAAACAAATTAGTTCTTATATAAAATAGGTTGAGACAAGACACATATACATGTCTTGTCATCATCTATAGTAATCTATACCAATATTATGAAGAGGTAAAATTTGTAAGTTTGTTTGTTTGTAGGTTCGAGGTAATCTTAGGAATTATCGGTCCGATTTGAAAATTTTTCCATATTCAACGGGAAGGTTATAGGGTACTTTTCATCCTGAAATTCCCACGGGAACAGGTACAACATGGGTGAAACCGCGGGGTGCTGCTAGTATACATATAATTTGAGTGTGTCAGAGGTCCATTATATAAATTAAATGTAATAAAGCATGAATGAACTAACTTATTTTTATCTGTTCAATCTCAATAGAAATAAATTAATGTCAGTCTGAGTGCATATAGTGTTTGTATGTGATATTACTGGTATTTACCTGGTCTGTGCAGTCGTAAACAATGATAATTCCGTGTGCTCCTCTGTAGTATGACGAGGTGATCGTTCTGAACCTCTCCTGGCCGGCTGTGTCCCATATTTGTAACTTTATTGTCTTTCCATCTAATTCTACAGTCCTTATCTTAAAGTCCACACCAATAGTACTGATGTAACTCTCTGTGTAGGTGTCATCGGCGAACCTTAGCAATAAACACGACTTGCCCACTCCAGAGTCACCAATCAACAGCAGCTTGAACAAATAGTCGCTGAAAAACACACATTGTACAAGTTTATAACAATATAGAGGACACTACAAGACGCTACAGACCACAACGCGTCAATAAACTGTCACAAAGATAAATAGAATAGCGTAAAAGAGGCGTATCGGTAGCTCGGGGCAAACAAAGAAACTGACGGAAACGAATCGTTTCAATAAATACTCGTATTAAACTTTTACAATGAGGAAGTGAACTGATACGATTATAGTCCCAAATGCGCCATTCATCTTTCACGTAAACCAGGCAGGGCTTATTCACAAAATATTGAGATGGGTACCTACGTATCACGAAACGAATGAGTCACCAGATTTATTTGTTAAAATATTTTGTATATTGAGGGGCGTAGCACATAACTACGTTAATAACTAAACAAAAACCAGAATTCTATTTCAGCGAGTAAAACAATGAACGTGCAAAAAATAATAGATTTTTAATACCATCCTTGTAACTACATCGTCACAGATAGACACGTTATACTTACTATTCTGGATTCATATTTGTACTGTAAATGTGTTTTTTCCAAAACTATGATATAGAAGTTACTGTTGAATATAACTTAGTTCTTTGTGAAAAGCACTAAACAGCGAAAATTATTAATTTCTAATACGTAGAACAATGGCCGCCCGTCTATGAAACACCCACTCTGACGTAAGACGTAAAAGTCAGAAATTCAAAAGGAGTGCCACTTGGCAGTGTTCACAGATAACAAAATAAAAAATGTAATCGCACGATCAGTAATAATCGACTAAAATCAGTATAAATTAGTTTGTTTTAAACTTTAATAATACCTAGCACATTATTTTAGTTCCTCTTTATTTTTTAAATTCAGTGAAAACTATAATTTTATCATAAAAATAGAATAACGTACAAATGGATTGTGTGGAAAAACCATAACTCCTCTTTATTTTTTAAATTCAGTGAAAACTATAATTTTATCATAAAAATAGAATAACCACTGACCTGTACTATAAGAATAACGTACAAATGGATTGTGTGGAAAAACCATAACAGTGTTGCCATTGTGATTATGTGAGTGTTATTATTATTATGGATAAAACTTTTTGTCCACTAACTATTAAAATATTAGCAGAGCTTTACAGTTGGAAATACGTCGTAGTCTGAATAATTCAATCACGGATCCTCAACTATCTTTGTGATATAATTCATCAAAGTCGGTTCAATAGTTAGGCCTCTCTAGTGGCGCCTTACTATTTTGTATGGATATGGGAAGGTTGATTTTATAAATTGTGCGCCCAGCGGTCTTACTTGATCCTTTGAGAATTTCGGAACAACTTTAATGTTTAATATAATAGTAGAAATGAAAAGGTGATAATAAAGTACTAGATATATGATAATAAACCTTTTATTATGTACATGATAATCTAGGTCCTAGACAAATAGTGTTAGAATTATTCAACACAACTAAATTATGGGTGAGATTACATCTACTTCCTTAAAATTAATTCATAAAATCATTTCTTGTAATATAGCTAGAGGTATTTTCCATATGTACAGACTTCGGTCCTTGTAGCCAGCAATAATCTGAAACAAAAGAAAGGAATTCAATAAATAATATAAAGACATCAAAAACGAGGAGTAGGTAAATTTTTGGACCCCATACGATTCTGTATATTAAAGAGTACGCTTGCAAAGTAGTGCAATGATTAGCCGAATGTAAAAAAAGTTGGCGGCAAACGAATTTTCATACACACAGAAGAGTAACATACAAAACCTTTTTACAGGTACTAGTTTCTTTATAATCTTAATAGGTTTAAAATATAAAAATGATCCCCACCTTGCCGCCAACAACAGCGAGCGAGAGCAGCATGAGACTGGGCCCGCGCAGCTGCGCCAGCGGGCGCGTCTCGCCCTCGCGGTACACGTACACGCAGCCGTCGTAGCAGCCCGCGAACACCAGCCCGCGCGTCGCTCGCAAGCATACCGCGCCTTTACCGCCCTCGTGCGAGCCGACGTGACTGCCGCTCTGTGGAAAAGGATGTTATTTTTATTTGTTACTAGCTTTGTTTACTAGCTGGTTTCACCAGTAGCCCCACTGTGTGAATTTCGAGATTTTTATTTTCTAATAGAAAAACCTTGTCCTGACAATAAGGGACACATAAAAAAGAATCATCCAATTTGGTGCAGTCGTCAACCGCGCCAAACGCACGTACAACACGCAACGGATTTGCCTACATTATAAATGCCAGCGTTCGGCGCGGACGGCGCTGATAGTGCACGAAGTTGCCATGTGAAATTATAAAGAGCAAACGTTTGTAAGGCGCGGGCCAATTAACACGCACCAAAACGATGCCTATCCATCAGACTTACACTCTAAGCAAATAAGAGACAATTCTATAATTTTACGTTGGACATTAAAGTTCGTCAGCTGCCATATGTTACCAATATGATACAGAGTATACAAAATGAATAAATACTCATTATACTAAATGAAACGGGTCTGTATCGCGTTAGATATTTTAACGTATTTTACTAAAATACGTACCCGACGTTTCGAGTGGATTACACCGCTCGTGGTCACGGGATGAGTCATCCCGTGACTTATTAGTATAATGAGTGCAAATCGTGTGAGTTTAAAAAGTATGAATAAATACTTACAGTATAATCAAAGACATGAATCTGATGGCTACTGGTCCCGCAGTACACCTTTCCGTCTTCAAATAACAACGTATAGACCGTCATTTTAGGTCCATCGAGCGTTCTCAACAGCAGTCCGGTCTGGGCATCCTTTATGGTCACGTTTTCAGACCGGGCTGCCACAAGGAGCACCTTTCGGGGCCCTTCCTTTATTGCACGCAGCGCTAAGATGGACTGCTCCGAGAATTTTACTGTGCTGACCGGTATTAGCATGTTGTTCTGGAAAGATAAATTTGCTTGTTATATACAAATAATGCCAGTTAAAATCAAACTTTTTTATTAACTTAAAAAAGATTCTTCTTCTATAAGAAAACTCGCGACTACGAGTATTTGAACTGATTTCCAAAGTTCTGTCGATATAGAATTTTACCAGAATTTTACCATTACTGATTGCATAAAAAAGTGGAGTTCTTCGTTTAAGCATAGTCAAGTCGTTATTGATACTAATAGCAGCACCCCGGGTTGGGGCCATTCCCGTGGGAATTTCGGGATGAACATTTTTAACGTGCTTATCTCAGAAACGACCAGTGCGATTTGAATAATTCTTTCTGTCTTCTTCTTCATCAAGTGGATGGTCAACCTGACCAATCCTAGTGTCAGAGTTATTGAGCCGCCACATTCAAAGGGAAAGTAATCCCGAAATTAAGGACGAAAGAACGGACACAACGCGGTTAAGTCGCGGGGCGCTGATCGTATATAATAAAAAGTACCTTGCATTCAAACTGCAGCACGAACCCGGTGCGAGTCCCCACAAACACGGTGTCCCAGGCGCGGTCCATCGTCTGTATCGGACTCAGCACATTGCACTCTGGACCTTTTTCCAATCCAGTCTGGAAATAGAACATAGACAACATTTATTTTAGATTAAACACGAGTTTTGGTGTAATATACGCTAGTTAATACAGGTGTTGCCAGCATTGTACCTGTTTGAGGGGATTTTGGGATTAAAAGTAAAGTATACTAGTTCAGGCTCATGTTTACTCCTAGCTATAAATATTTATCCTAGACTTATTAATATGTAATAGAACTAAGTTTGAATGAATAAAAAAATATTTATTCTGTCCTTTTGAATGTGGTTATGACATATAAAAAAATCTTACTTATAATTGATGAATACTAAGATTAGTGTACCTTAAAGCGAAGTTTATGAGTAAACCAAGGACCCAAGAACACTAACTTTACTGTGGTATTCCAAGATATTTGACGATCTTAGTTCAATGTAGATTGATGCCAAAAAAATTACAACTTCAAATGTATCAAGATATGATACAAGAACATTGCAATACACAACAATTTGATCAAACATTGGACACAGAAATTGAACAGATATTTGATTGATGCAATACCATTCTATCTCTTCTATGGGGCTTAAAAGTTTGGATATCTTCAACCTGACGGGTTTTTAACATAAGAGGACATAAAATGTCGGGACTATGAACTCACTTCCAAATCATAGTATCGTATCCTCGAGTCCAAAGACCCGGTGTACACAGTAGTCTCGAACTTGTCTCTCACTATAGTGAGACACGTGACGGCGTGGTTGGACCCGCGTAGCGTGTTCACGAGGTGCCCGTCGCCGCGGAAGTGATACACGTTGCCGTCCAGACAGGCTGCTATGAAGTCATTCTCGTTATCATGGTTTTCTATGCACTGGAATATGCAAAAAAAAAATCATTATTAACTTTAATTTGATTGGTATTCTGGCTGATTGAATTTTAATTAACTGGATATCTCGTTCATCATCACTACAAATAAAGTCGTCTCTTTTTCGTGTCTGTCACACTGTTTGTCTGTCTGTATGCTTAAATCTTTAAAATTACGCAACGGATTTTGATGCGGTTTTTTGTAATAGGTAGTGATTCAAGAGGAAGGTTTTTATGTAAAAAATTTCCCGAAATTCCCACGGGAACGGGCACATCGCGGGTAAAACCGCGGGGCGCTGCTAGTTTATTATATTTTATTTATCCTATTTCAAACACTTTGGGCCAATCAACCGACTTGAACAACCAAGAACCTCCCCCAAATTGAAGTTGGTTAATAACACCGCGAGGCGCGGTTAGTTTAATAAGACGACTTAATAAGAAATCACGTACCTCTATCGCTAAGACTGCATCCGCATTCCCGCTGACAACCATAGAATCGCGCCGTAAATTCTCATCGGCCGAGAAGTCGAATATCTTGCATTCTGACAAGCCCTCCTCAGCCACAGCATCCTCCATCGAAGACTGGCTATTATCCAATATCACCACTTCCCGTATCTCCGCATTCTTCACAATATCATCTTTCCCAACAGAATTCTCGGCACAATTTTCCCCTATAACAATATCTTCGGAAACATCTAACATATCGATTTGAAGATCGTTAACTACCGATTCTTCAACAATTTCATTCACTTCTTCGGTTATTATCTCTTCTGATTCAATTGTTGCAGGTGACGAGACAATTATTTCTACATTACTATCATAACTAGTATATCCTTCTTTACTAGAACTTACAGATGTATGTTTTATGTAATTTGTAACGTCTGTCCTCAATAAAGTGACAGAACATTCTTTGATATCATACAATTCTTTATAAAAGTTTAATGATTTGGTCAATTTAACTCTTTTCGCATTCTTTTTCTTGGACGCCGTTTTTGGTGGTTTCTTGTTACTTTTAACAGGAGTATATTCCAGGTCGTCGAGTGAAATTATGTCTTCGATAGGTCGGTTGTCGGTGATTATCTGTTCTAAGAGTGATATGTTTGGAGTCTTTGCTTTTTTGCCGGCTCTACGCGTTGTGGGACTCTCAGAAGCTTTTCGCGTCTGTTTGAGTGCTCTCACCCTCCTATCCCTTGTTTTAGGCGTGGCATTACTTTGGGCCGACTCCAGGGCAATTTCCTCAAGTTCCTCCACTGGTATATTAGTGAAGTCTTCCACAATCGCATCTTCAAGATCATTTTTCTCTTCCACTTGACTCTCCAGAGGCACATTGAACACAGTCATACCTAATGTTCCCATCGAGTTGGTACTGGCACTATCCTTAGACTCTATCGAACTGTAAAGCCTGAATTTCTCTTGCAACAAAACCTGTATTTCAAGATCAATCTCTTTCATTCTCTCAAAGGGATCTTTAGAGACGGGATTTATTTTACTAAATGATACTGGCTCAGTCTGGACAAGCTTATTAGACACATCTTTTTCTGTGCTACAAACTTCTGTCTGAATGTCTTTATCTCTAAATTTGAATACAACCTGTGTGCCAATGTGTCTTTTCACTAGCCTTCGCGCATAAGTTTGAATAGAAGGTGTAATTAGTTTAACTTTATTTTCTTGTATATCTACATTAACTTTAGCAGTATTAACAGGTTTGACTTCTGGAGTCTTTTTTGAATCTGCTGGACTTACTATTGAGGTATTTCTAAGAGGTTGATGCATTGCAGATTTTTTTGGTTGTTCCATAAACATGTCTATTGTTTTGAGTTTTGTTTTAGCATCTGACTTTTGGCTGCTAGTATCTTTACTCATACTATTATCTTTGGGGCTATCTGTGGAATGATGCATATTACTGTTATGTACTTTCTTTTGTATATGGCCTTTAGCCAACTCACTATGGCTTTTGACTGGTTCAGAATGGGCTTTGACTGGCTCACAATGGCCTTTAGATGATTCAGAATCTCTTGATTTCCGGTGGGAATCTCTCCTTTTCACATACTTGTCTGAGTAACCTTTTTCAGCTGTGTCAACTTTTTTGGGGCCACTATATTTAGCATCACACTTTGTACTATCAGGAATTACTGCATTATTTGTCTGTTTTGTAGTTTCTTGGCATACAGTAAGCTCAGGGCCGGAGCTTTTCTTGCGTTTTTCTTTTCGATGCTCTGGTTTTTGATCAATTGATCTTTTCCGCGATTTGTGCCCGGAATTTGATTGGAATATTAAATAGTCCAATGGTTTAAGCTTATCTGGATGATTTGTTTTTGTTGATGTGGTTCCTGGTGGTGTCACTATTTCTACTGCACTGCACCACTCTGTCTGTTCCTTTTGGGGCGTGACAATTTCTTTCTTGACATCCACACTGTTTTTCCTTTTTTGTACATCATTAGAATTGTCAGGAGCAGTAAATAGTTTCATTGGAGACTTAGCAAGACTTTCCATTTGTGAGTCAATTTCTTGTCTTATTTTTAGAGAATTCTCTTTAATATTAATGGTCACTGGACTTCTCTCAGACACATGAACCGGAGATGTCAAAGTGTTAGTGATGATATCTTCTGTCTCAATGAAAGTGGGGTCAACTGCTACATGGTACTGGTTGTCAAGCTCTGCAAAAGGGTCTTCATCTTCAGATACATGTTCTGTATTCGGATCAAAGAATAGGCTTGGTTCCTCTTTCGCTATAAATACAGGCTCGGTCGGTTTTTCAGTACTCTTCCTATGTAGACTTCTCTCTGAAGTTTTCCTCTCCCTAACACAATCATTACTTTTCGTTTTTCTTCTCTCAAAAAGAACAGGGTTATCATCTGAACTTGTATTTGGTTCATGTTCACTATAGCCTCTGTATTCACCAGGAAGTAGTGTTATGTTATTACTAGCACCAGAATATTCTCCGCCATAAAAACTGTTCTCTACATACGGTTCCTCATTGTACATATCTTGATAGTTTGAGTCATTTCTGGAATATTGAGCAGGATCATCTGTGCCATCAAACTCATCAATTTGTAAAACTTTGTTGAGTTCAGCTAGCACCAACGGTTTTATATCTTCGAGAAGAATAGTATCTTGAGGATCTAGGATGCACTGCATCTGTTTCATGAATGTATCTTCATATATTGTGTTGTCGTGGTCAATGTAGTTATTACTTGAACTACATAAAGACCTCTCCGCAATTGCCCTTTGCTGTCTATGAAGACTATTCTGCGACTCAGTAATCAAACTGCTTATAGCAAATTCAAACTTAGAAGAGGAACTCGGGTTATCCATTAATTTGTGTATTTTATCTTTATCCATCTTAAAAAGTTGATGTACAATTTTATTTTTCATTTTATCACAATTTGATTTAATGTTTTGTTTTTGTCTTGGTATTTTTCTTTTGACAGGTTGCTCACTAGGGGTATTCTGGTAGTTCTGGTCGGAGCTTTGTCTCATGTCTTGATCCATTTTGACAGGGGAGATGGGTTGGGGCTGTGCCTCACGGTTCAGGAGACGTCTCCTCACTATGTCCACAGTATCATCGACTGAACAAGAATACGGAGTGTTGTTATTGTCAGAGCAAGGAGTGGCTGAGTAATGATCTGATGCCGGGGGCCTGTGACCAGTATACTCCTGATTTGCCGATCCTTCATTTATATTATAGTCCCTTAGTCCTTTGCTAGGGCTTCTATGATCATTGTAATGAGGTTTAGCTTCATAATTTGGATTGACCCATGAAGTCGATCTTCTTTGATTGTATGGATCACGATTTTGAGGCATCGATATATTACGATGATCTACATCACCCATGTTATTCACATTGTAGGAATGATGTTCATCATAGTATTTAGAATAAGTTCCATGCTCAGCAGTGTGTCTGGGTTGTTGCAACAGAGGAGCTCTTGGTCTGTCCCGAGGGACATGTTCTTGGTGAGATCTTGAAAAGTTATTCTGATGGACAGGCTCCCTGTAAAGGTTTCTGTCGTGATTATCTGGCTGTCTCCTGTCATCCAAATGTAAAGGACGGATTTGTCCGCGAAATCTGGGACCAGATGGCGGGAATCTAAAACAAGTGAGAAAATGTATTTACTGCTTAATAAGTACGTAAAAGACGTAAGTAAAACTACTGCAATACGATAACACTTTGCATTTGCTGACATGTGCACATTAATGTTGCTATAGGATTTCATAAGATTATCATTGTTTTCAAAGGGTTACCCCCAACTTGGCGCCGTAATTTTTAAGTAAAAATAGTAACGTGTTGTAATCTATGGAATTTACCTTGCTCCTTCCGGCGGTCCAAAAGATCTAGGTGGCCTAAAGCGAGGTGTCCCACCAGGTCTAGGGCCAAAATGTCTTTGATTTTCATTTCGCCATCCACCACTTGGATGACCTCGCCTCATTTTGTCAATACTAAGGCATAATACAATGCACTACACAAACCAAGTTATCAAACATTCAAATCCGTTGATAAACTAAACTGGATTTTTACAAAATTGCATTTATTTTCTTTAGAAAAACATGTTTGATCAATGTCGCGCCGAATAAATAAAAATATTACGGTAGGAGGCCATTGAATTTTTTACTTGATTGACAGTGACATTGACGTAGATGACAGATTGTGATATCCTCTAATTGGTTCAAAATAGTTGCCACTTTATGATTTTTTTATAAATTGAACTTAACTGACAGTTTGGCTTGATGAATCCACATTTTATACACGCGCCAAAATTTAAAACAACATACATATTTAATGATAGTAATGATATTATACGATTTTTGCTTTGTACATTGTAGGTATGCTAAACACTCCGCATTCTTCCATCAACAATTTTCTCGCACAGTTTGTCATGATTTTATTTATGAAATAACTGACACCGACTATGTGCCTTCCGAAGCTTAGCAGAACCACGTAGTACCTGGACCTAAGTGGGTAGGTAGGTTCTAGGTTATATAAGTAAGGGTATGATAGCACAGGGGGCTTGCTTGGCACTGACAAACTGATTTAATTATCAACACATATTTTTTAGTGATCCAAGAGGAAGGTTTAAATATAAAAATTCCCAAAACTTTAAAGGTGTGTCCAAACATTAAGCAGCACGAGCGCGGCAGCAACACGCGGCATTTCTAGGACACATTTCTGCCGCGCTCTAGCTTGGACAAAGCCGACTAATGTTTGCGCGGCAGTACTGCGCGGCACAACCAAGATACGCCGCGCGCTTCAGTTGGAATCAGAACTAAAATGAAAGCGGTCGCGTGTGTCGTAGCTCTGCTTATTATTAAAAAATTGCGTAAAAGAGCTAAGAAGAAACATATTATTTTAATGAAGGAATGCTGGATGAAACCACTTTTTCAACGGAGGTTACAGAATATTGAATCAATAAATTACGAAATTAATTACCGAACACCACAGTTTTTAAGATTAACCTTGGAAGAGTTTGAACATTTACATAGTCTGGTTGAGCCACATATTAAAAAAGAAGATACATACTAGCGTAAAGCAATTTTAAAGTTTTGGTAACAAATAAATTATAACTACAAAACAAATCTACTCCATGTTTCTGCTGTTCTGTTTCACAAAATTTGCGCCAACGTTGGCCAAACATTTGTAGCGGTGACTTCAAATCAGTATTTTTTTTCAAAATTTGATATTATTTATTAGTGTTACGGCCGGTTGCACCAAAATTTAAGTTTTTTTACGAATTCAGTTATACGTTTTACGTTATACTATACCGTCACTATTACGAACTCGTAAATGTACGTTGCACCAAAAAAATATTTGTAAAAGTATCCGTATATTTACTTGCTACCCGAATGAAGCCTTTATTCTACTATTTTACCTTAGTAGTTTTTAACTACCATGGTAGATTTTATTTTACATGTGGTAAGACATGATAACTAGTGTCAACAGCGTCAGTGGGTGACAGATATGTACGTTTTTAGTTTTTTGTATTTTGTTAAATTTTTTATATGTTGTATTTGGGTTTTGATGAATATTGGTGATAATTTGCCGCAAATAACTGTTAAATTAACAGTGATTGAAAATGTTTAATAATAGAGTGTTATAAGGACTTTCGTATTACTCCAAAATCGCACTAACAATACCTACATAGCTTGAACGAATCAATTCATCCTAAATTCATCAAAACAAAGAGAGGATGCATGGCAGCTCATAAATGTTGAATTTAATAGCAATCCTGCATGTTCAGTAAGCAGGAGTGTAACTCAGTTAAAAAATAAATGGAATTACATGAAAAGGAATGCCAAAAAGGATGTAGCTGCCTATAAAAAAGCCCATAGGCAAACTGGCGGTGGCAAAGGTCCTGCCCCATTGGATGACACAACTGCCATTCTACTAGACACAGTTCGCGAATCTGTCGAAGGTGTACCATCAAGGTTTGATAGTGATAACACCATCTCAGGGAATGGAGCGGTCTTGAATAATGAAAGTATTGAGATTTTTTCAAAACCAGTCACTTTCACCCTACCAAAAGAAGAACATTTTGAGATTGTCACTAAAACTTCCAACGACCAGCAAAATATATATATGTACACCAAAAAATTACAAACTGATGTTGCTTTCTGCTTTTTCATTCAACCATTGCATTTTCTTATCTGCCAAAGCAATAAATGTTTGAGTTTAAAATAAAACCATGTTTTATTTCATCCTACTTTTTAATATTAAAATGCATTACATTTTTTACTTTATTAATATTTCAATTGGTAAAAAAGTCCCTCACAAGGTTATTCCGTGCAGTCACTCCATTTCTTGTTGATGTTTCATGAAATGGTTCAGGTTCTTCAACTATGGGTACCTAAATCTGAATCTTCATAGGTCCATGCTTCATTTAGGTCTCTACAGATGTTATATAAAACAGCAGTAGCAACAATTACTGCTTCCAAAAACAGTGGTTGTAGGTATTACTGTTCGTACCTACCAGGAACTGTGGCGATTAAGTACCTATTCATTCCGATGTGAAACAGTTCCCTGCAATAAGTTGAAATTGAAACAGACCTTGGAGTATTGGATCGAACTTCATGTTCAATGCATCTGCAAATGTAATGAGCCGTGGTTTTGCTGATTCGATAAGGGCATAAAAAATCACCGTCTTCCATGAGTAATTGGTCTACTCTTATATTTGTTCTTCTACGATGTCGAGTGAAATATTGAATAATTTCACTGTCACTACCAGAACTTGTAGAAGACATCTAGGTAATTTATTTATCGTGATTTCTAATACAACGTTCTATAAATGCGTTTTATAACCTCCAAACCAAAACAAATTAAGAAAGCAAACAAACATCAGTTTTATTAGGTACATACTCTTTTTAACTTGTCAAAATCTTATACTTTTACGTTATGAGCAGGGTTTGACCTCCGTAAAAAGTAATAGTATATTGTAAGCGTAAAACGTATCGCTAAATGGTGGTGCAACAATGTTTTACATTATACGTTTACTTTTTACGTTACTTTTTACGAATTCGTAAAATGAAAGTTTTGGTGCAACCGGCCGTTAGGTTCAATAAATTATTAACAGAATTTTGTATGTTTTAAAGAAAAGAGGTTTATATGTTTATGAAAAGAGGTTCGGTTACATCGCAAACTCTTTATATGTTTATGAAAAGAGAATAAAATGGCGGGAATCTTGATTGAACTCTAGAAGGCCACGGACGTGTGAAAAGGGGATTTTAAGAATTAAAGGATTGTAAGCATTCAAGTGTAAGAATTAATTAATAATAAGGTAATTATAACGATTTATAGTTTATATATCTTTATGTTAAATTCAAAGGAATGTCTGTTATGTTCATGTACTAAAATGTGTGTGTAAATATAATTATGTTATAAAGTATACAGTGGTTTTATATATGCAATTACCCATGGAATAGAATGGAAGTAGCCTCATTCGGTTACATTTCAGAAGTGGGATACCGCCTGCTTTGTGTATTGCATGTTTTAGAATACAGAAAAATGATTAAAAGATATCGATTCTTGGTATTTCTTTTTCGATTTTTTTTATCACGTTGAATTGTGTGGGCGTTTACGACAATTTCTAACTGCGATGCAACGGGTCTGATCTGAATTTAACCCCTCATATCGAGTTTCAGATAAATGCCACGCGGAAATGACACCTCACCTCGACGCTGGTCGATAACACCGGACCACGCTCGAGTTGATGTGGGCGCGAGGGCTGAAGGGTCGAGGCTTAGTGGGAGCAGGAGTCGACGTGGAAGTTGGCGACTGTTGAGGACACCGGATCAAGATCATCGTGGTAGAAGTCGTCCTACGAGCGCGTGCAGTTCCAGCCCGGTTCTCCAGCAGCGTTCAAAAGAACAGGACCGCGCGCGCGGTAGACGGAGTGGCAGTGGACCTTCGAGCAACCGCGAAGAGGAACTACTGCAATTACGGAGACAGCTGTGCAGGCTTGAAGAGGGAATAAGTCGGGAACGCATTCGAAGTCGCCAGCGTGAACACGGTCGAGCGGCGGGGGCGGCACCGACAGTGCTTGGAAGATATGCTCAGGTGCAGTAGGTATGATGAATCTCTTGAGGGTTTTTTTCATTATGAAAAGGTAGCCTTAATGAACCAGTGCGATATCGTAGGCTCAAAAGCGGTAGATTGGTTAATTGGATGGATTAAGTTATTAAACGTTGAAATCTATTGCTAATGCGTTACGGCGCTCTCGTCTTGATGAATTATTGAAATTTCTTATGACCCATGAAAATTCTCAATTATTTGATCACTTCAAAAACCGACACATGGAAAATCACGAGCAAGGTATTTATAGAGAGAGTACATATGAAAAGAGTTCACAAAAATTACCGAGTGGTACGAACTCGAATGACATGTTCTGTTTTAATTGCAAAGAAAGTGGTCACTCTTATCTTAAATGTCCAAAACCATTAATTCATTGCAATAAATGTAATCGTTACGGCCACAAGTCAGATAATTGTACGTTTAAAAGTTTCAACCAATCGGAACAATCCTCTAAACACGATCCTTAATTCTATCACTACTCAAAACTTTACTAAAGAATACTAATCAGAAAACAACAAGAAAATCTCCGTACGAAGTTTTGTTCGGACTAAGTATGAAATCTGGAAAAGATCCTAGACTCAATGAGGTAGTGACCGAAACTAGAGATAATACGAAGCTAGTTATTAGAGAATCGGTCAAGAATAACATTGATGCCGCACAGGTAAAGCAGAAAGAACGATAATATGAGCAAAATAGGCGATTTTCTAAACAATATAATGAGGGAGATCTCGTAAAGCTGACCAAGGTTAATTTTAACAATGATGGTAGAAGCAAAAAGTAGTTACATTCATATTGTATGGTTTCCCGTAACAGATTGTCTGATATATAAATTAGTCACTGATAACTGATAGAACTGATATATTAAACTATGAACTATTAGCGTAAATTACTGATGAAGGGTGAGAACGTATAGCGCGTTTGATGACTATAAACGAACTGATTTTATTGATTATACGATGAAATATTGCAATTGTAGGTCAATGAAACAATTATATAAATGATTACTCATCAATGTACGAGGTGGCTCGTACACATATGTAGAGCCGTATAGAGTTGTTGAAATATTAGATTATGACTGTTACCGAGTTGCAGCTGTGCCGGGGCTCACCAGTAAAACAACAGTAGCAGCTGATCGCATGCCGCTCTGGATTCATGTGACTGCCTTACAAGTAAATGATGATGATACCTAGTGATGATTCTTATGAAGATAATAATAATGTAGACTCGAAAATATAGCTGATAATTTATGACATTAGGACTGATGGATGAATTTAAATGATTTGTTAAAATGACAACAAGTATTATAGGTATGTGATTCTAATTTAACTTATGATGATGATTTGTTTTGTAATGCGTAAGAATTGAGGGTTTGCGCTTATACAACAAAAGATGAAAATACATTATTGTGTTTTGAGAGAATTGAGGGTTTTCAAGACATAGTAATGTACATGATTATGAATTGAAGTTTTTATTGGATTAGTTGTAAGAATTGAGGGTTTACACTAATCCAATAACCAAGTTAAAAAGTATTATTATGTTTTAACATGAATTGAGGGTTTGTGAAGACATAATAATATACGAGATGATGATGATGATACCTTTGATTGAAATTGTGTTTGTGATGTTAGCTGTGAGACCGGAGGTTTCACTCTAATATGATAAGCACACTCGAATGGGCATGTTAATATGATTTGTTTGCAAGAATTGAGGGTTTGCAAATACATATTAATATATACATGATGATGATACTTTTGATTGAAATTGTGTTTGTGATGTTAGCTGTGAGACCGGAGGTTTCACACTAATATGATAAGCACACTCGAATGGGCATGTTAATATGATTTGTTTGCAAGAATTGAGGGTTTGCAAATACATATTAATATATACATGATGATGATACCTTTGATTGAAATTGTGTTTGTGATGTTAGCTGTGAGACCGGAGGTTTCACACTAATATGATAAGCACACTCGAATGGGCATGTTAATATGATTTGTTTGCAAGAATTGAGGGTTTGCAAATACATATTAATATATACATGATGATGATACCTTTGATTGAAATTGTGTTTGTGATGTTAGCTGTGAGACCGGAGGTTTCACACTAATATGATAAGCACACTCGAATGGGCATGTTAATATGATTTGTTTGCAAGAATTGAGGGTTTGCAAATAGGACATATTAATATAAATAATTTAGTAAGTAGATATAAATATTCTGTAATTTGTAATATGCATTTTTTCTTCTTCGAGTTTAATCAAGAAAGCCGAGTGTTAGGTTAGCTACATGATGATCGTCCTGAGGACGTGCGTACACGAGGACGTGTACGTTGTCAGGATGGTCGAGTGTTAGGTTCAATAAATTATTAACAGAATTTTGTATGTTTTAAAGAAAAGAGGTTTATATGTTTATGAAAAGAGGTTCGGTTACATCGCAAACTCTTTATATGTTTATGAAAAGAGAATAAAATGGCGGGAATCTTGATTGAACTCTAGAAGGCCACGGACGTGTGAAAAGGGGATTTTAAGAATTAAAGGATTGTAAGCATTCAAGTGTAAGAATTAATTAATAATAAGGTAATTATAACGATTTATAGTTTATATATCTTTATGTTAAATTCAAAGGAATGTCTGTTATGTTCATGTACTAAAATGTGTGTGTAAATATAATTATGTTATAAAGTATACAGTGGTTTTATATATGCAATTACCCATGGAATAGAATGGAAGTAGCCTCATTCGGTTACATTAGTTTAGCTTAAAATATAACTTATTCTACATGTACTCACAGAAAGTAAGACACTGCGGCCGTTAAATTGTTTTTCCGGCCATTATTTTTGCAACTTTAGAATAAACATTGCGGCATTGTGACACGTGTTTACATTGGCCGTGGTTCGAGGGAACTAAATAAAAGAGCGGCTCACTTTTCAAATGAGGCGCTAAGCACCGAGACGTATTATTTGCGCCGACCCGAAATCTAGTTGTGTATTGTTGATCGAAGATGTTTGTGCGCAGAAATACGTCCAAACACAAATACTGCCGAATGTTTACTAAGAATGTTCGTGCGCGGCAGGTAGCCAGAAGCGTTCGCGCGCGGCTGTCGTCTAGTCACAGCGCGGCGCGCCGCGCTCGATTGCCGCTCGATGTTTGGACATGGACACACCTTAACGGGAACGGACAAAACCACGGGGCGCTGCTAGTATATATAATATCAACGCACAGCCGAAACTACTGTACCTAGAAACTTGACATTTGGTACAGGGGTTCCTTTCATGATGTAAGTGAGCACCAAGAAAGAATTTTGCGAAATTCAATGCCTAACAGGGGGTGGCGCTTACACTCGGAGCGAAGCAAGGGCCGCCGCTGGTATTTCTATATAGTCTGGTGGCTTGCATTCTAGGTAAGGAAATATAGGTGACAGGGGTCGCGCTGTCTATAGAATAAATTAACAACATGCTATTGTAAAAAGAAACGATTCAGTTTATTTCAAAAACAGTCGCTCATTCACAAACACAAAAATTAAATCAAAATTATCCAGTTTAAGAGTTTCTTATAATATCTACATTTTCAGGCTCCTTTAATAAGAGTGAGCCATTTGAGGACATTGAGTCAATAGACGAAAGTGATCACAGCTAAATTCCAGCCAGAATAGAGGTGGGGTCTTCAACTCCTGATCTGACTTTCCTTAAAAACATGACTGCCTCGCGGCCGTCTATCAATCTGTGGTCGTATGACAAGGCCAGATACATCATTGGTCTTATTTCGATCTGAAACAAAAACAAATACAATAATCACTAGCTAGGAGGTTAGAAAAAACCTAATAATATTTTCTTTAGGTCTTACTGTAGCCCATATTAGACCTATCGGTTTATGTTAAATTTCATCAAAATGGGTTTATCGGTTTAGCGTTTTATTGTAGTACATGTTGGTCGATACATGAGCCATGTCAGAAGCCATTGGCGGTTTAATAACTTGACACCAGGATTGGTCAGGTTGACCATCCACTCGATGAAGAAGAAGATTGTAGTGCTTTGGTACCAAGTATTAGTACCTACCTAGGTAGGTAGTAATGACATTCTTAATTGTAAAAAATTATCATACCTTTCCATTGACAACCACAGGTCTTGGAACAATGGCGTGCATTCCGAGGATAGCAGATTGAGGCAGGTTGATGATGGGCATAGACAACAGCGAGCCGAATACGCCTCCGTTACTGATCGTGAACGTCCCGCCTTGCATGTCTCCTGGAGTCAACTGTCCTGAAGACGAAAAAAAAAAGATGTTAAAAAGGATACCATGACCCCAAAGACCATAATTGTCTAGGTATATTTTGTCTATGCTAAGTGGGGTACAATGGCGGAGGGCATAGAGAAATGAATAAATGAAGAATGGAAAGAACTCCATCGACAAGAGCTCTTCAGGTGCTCTTCAGCAAAGAACACGAAGATAATGAAGAAGTGTGGCCTGCCAATCCAAATGTCCAAATACTGCTGGTAATAGCGCTAGTATCGCTGATCAAGTTTGGTTAGGGCATTGCAGGCTGAATCACCTGATTGCCCGAAAAGTAAGACGATTCCTGCTTGGGAGGGCACGTTAAGCCGTCGACCCCGGTTACTTTCTACGTATAGTAGTCGTTACATGAGCCATGTCGGCTCAATAACTCTAACACCAGGATTCGTCAGGCGGACCACCCAAACGATGAAGAAGAAGACTGATCAATAATAGGCAACCATCAGACCCTGTGTCTCCAATCTTTACCTTCTCTGGCCTTCGCAGCTAGGGCATTTATGGTCAGTTCAATCGTAGGATAGTCCATCTTCTCCACGCTGCGCAGCACCGGCACCACCAGCCCCCGCGGCGTCGCCACCGCTACTGATATGTCCACGTAATCTCTGCAAATGTAAGTATTACTTATGAATAAATAAATATACCCGGACAAATTCACTCACGGTTAATTAGACCCAAACTAAGCTCTAAGCTTGTAATATGGAATCTAACTAACTGATACTACTACATATATATACACAAATACTTTATAAGAATATATATAAAATTCTCGTGTCACAGTGTTCGATCGCGTACTCCTCCGAAATGGCTCGACCGATTCTCATGAAATTTCGTGAGCATATTGAGTAGGTCTGAGAATCGGCCAACATCTATTTTTCATCCCGAAACTCCCGCGGGAACGGGTACAACGCGGGTGAAACCGCAGGGCGCAGCTAGTAAGAATATATAATTGACACCCAGACGTCGTCGCCCACAACTATGTCTTCATATATTGTTGAGTCCGGGCGGGAATCGAACCCGCAACCCCCGACACAGTAAGAAGGAAGAAAGTTCGAGTAGGTTCGTGGTCCTGGTGTCGGAGTTTAAGACCGCCTAAAGGCCACTGTCATCTGACAATTGAAACAACCGGGACCGACTGCTTAACGTGTCCTCCGAAGCACGGTAGTGCTCAGACAGAAATGCCACTATCGGCCACCCATCCAAGTAGAGGCCGAGCTGCTAGTTGCTTAACAATTGCAATTAGCTAACATCGCTTAGTCAAATTACGCCACGAGCGCTACAATATAGTAAGAAAGTTCGAGTATGTTAGTGACTTATCCTGATCTTCTTCTTCTTCTTCTTCATCGAGTGGATGGTCAACCTGACCAATCCTGGTGTCAGAGTTATTGAGCCGCCAAAGGCCTCTGACATGGCTCAAGTAACGACTACTATCCGTAGAAAGTAACCGAGACCGACGGAATTTCGGGATGAAAAATAGCCTATAACTTTCCCGTTGAATGTGGCTATCTATTACAATAAGAATTATTGGAATCGGATTGGTAGTTTCTGATTTGAGCTTAGCAACACATTCTGCGATTCATTTTATATTATGGACTAGCAGCGCCCCGTGGTTTTACCCGCGTTGTGCCCGTACCCTTGGGAATTTCGGGAATTTTATTTTTATAAACCTTCCTCTTGAATCACTCTATCTATTTATACTTAAATTGCATCAAAATCCGTTGCGTCGTTTTTAAGAATCTAAACATACATAGGGACAGACAGACAGTGGAAAGCGACTTTGTTTTGTACCTACTATGTAGTGAAGATATATTAGTTGTTTGGGCACCTGTATACGATGTCGTCCCCAACGATGACTCCGTTGATGACCGGCTGGTCCACCAGAGCGTTGGCAGCAGCTTTCAGGAAAGGAGACATGAACGACAACTTCACTCCATACTTTTTCGTAAATTCTTTTAAATACTGTTTTCGGTATGCCATCAATTTACTGGAACAAACATTATAATATGAATATATTTTTTTTATAGTCTCAAGAAGTATGATGAGGTGTTCCATTATTTTGCCAACAGGGTCAAGGCCCATTATTCAAATATATAAACTGTTCAAATAAAGAGACTATGGATATTTGATATCTACCTAAGTGAATTTTACATTAAATACCTACATAAAGTACAGAAAAACAACTAGATTAACAAGAACAACAGCTTGGTGACAGACGGACGGACGGACGGACGGACGGATTGACGTTAATAATGTTAATACAATCATTATTAAAAATCATTAAAAAAATGACAACCCCACTGAGTTTCTTGTTAGTTCTTCTCAGTAAGCGGCGCGATGCGAACTAACGTAAACTTAATTTTAAGCTGACGACTTAGATTATAGAAAGTACTAGATGTAGCATTCAAATGTATTTACAAGCTACACGCTGTGTCCAAAAACAGAACAAAGTCCCTCGCGTAGTGTTGTTAGCTCTCGCATTATTTGCCCATTTTTGGGGTAAATTTTGGGAGTTTCGAAGGTAATATGATAATAGAATAAAAATTGTCCTTTTCTTTATAACTATGTACCTACCTGATTATCTCAAGAAATAGATAGGTATATTAAATAAAACACGGTGTTAAGGTGGATGTTTGCACACTTTTATCGGGTGATGGAAAAATTATATATTTTTATTTTATTTTAAAGTATTCGGAAAACTTACAGCTAGGTACAAGAGTTACATAAAAAAAGAATAATAACTTAGGGCCAATTACAATTTTTCACTATCTAAGATGGCTAATATAGAAACATAATTTTATACCCGCTCCCCCTCTCCCCTTCTACCTCACACGCACACCAAAAATTTGTTTAGAAATCCTATAGACTAACATACTTACTATTTAATAGGATTGTTAGGTTAGGTACATAGGAGCCGCACTTACGCTTTATACTTTCTTTTTTCAAGTTGGTTATTTTTTATTATATTACTTATTATTATTCTACAACGAATTAAAGCCCTCAAAAGGTAATAAAAAGAAGGGTAAATCAAAACTCTTATATTGGCAACACTAGCATAGATTGACGCATCACTCTCTATGACAATTGAAATCTGAGAAAATAATTAAATATTTAAATAAGACGATACCTAAATGCGATACTTACACGTGAAATGTGATCCCATCCTGTTTCTTTTTCAGACCCACTGCATTTTTACAGGTAGGAATGACACAAGACGGCATAGTTTCGTGAAATTGGTCACGGGTAAAACACGTTAGCGCGTTCCGACGGTCACAAAGTGACTGATCGGTTGCGCATCAAACTACACTATTTAAGGCTAGTTTGAGTAGCTACAGTATTATGCGCGCTCACGGGTTCTGGTTATTCTGTATTCTGAGGCTGACGATTATAAATGATTGTAATGATCTGATATAATAAAGACATTTTGAATTTGAATTTGACGGACGGACGGATCGACGTACGGACGTAAGGGCTCCCACACAAAACTGCGATGCGATGCTATGCGAATTCGCATTTTTGCGATACGATTTAGTGCGGCAAACCGTTTGGTAGGGCGACCATGCCTTCAAGTGTAGTCAGCCGTACTGGACGTGTTTTTAGGAAGCGTAAGATGGATCGCGATAAGATTATTGCACTGCTGTTATTGTTAAATAGATATAAAAGAAAAAGAAGATTCTGGGTTCATCCATTTATTACAATTATGAACTCTGATGGGAACTATTTTACTCAAAAGTACTATGCGTTGAGAACTGAAGAAGATAATTTTTTTGATTATTTTAGAATGAGCATAATATCTTCATTTGAAGAGCTTTTGAGTTTATTATCACCATGCCTTCTAAAACGATCGTACAAGGGAAGAATTCCTGTTATGCCTTTGGAAATGCTGGGACTGACTATCAGGTAAAGTAAAACAAAATGTCTCAGGACGGACTAAAATGGTGTCACCAAGGATGACGTAATATGGCAGGAATGTGCGATGCGAAGCAGATCGGAAATTCTTACGATGCGTTCGTGCGAATTCGCAGATATTTGCGATGCGATGCGAATTCGCAGTTTTGTGTGGGAGCCCTAAGTACGGACAGCGAAGTCTCAGTAATAGGGTCCCGTTTTTACCCTTTGGGTACGGAACCCTAAAAACTAAAATCATTAATAAGTGTACAACTCGGAAGTACTTAAATGGGTAGCTAGCTACATTTCCGATCTACGTAATACTCGATTCAAGCGTTATGTTGATAAGGAGAAAAGAAAAAATATGATGAATTAAAGGTAAAATCAGGTCACCACCCTTTTTCTCTCCCTTGACGCATTGATTAATCATGAATGACGATGCAAATATTACGATATCAAAACTTAATGGTAAGAGAAAAAAATCTATAATGACATTAACTATATTCAGAATTTTAATTCGATTCCAGATTTGACATTAGCTACTGTCATTTTGTGAAATAATGATACCACATATAATAGTGTAGTGTAGTGATACGAATATCTTATTTTATTGCGAATCGATATTTTGTATCCGGTATCACAGACACATTTATAATAAATGTTACAGAAAGTGACAGCGATAGCGATGACGGCGACAATTTATAAAATAAATTATTACCATAATACATCTATCTGTTTTATTTGTCATGTTCCTTCATGATCACATTTTTTTATTTATTTCACACACAATTATAAAAGAAAAGTCTCAGATCGTTAATTAATCGTCAAAACTAAATTATCGGTTCAGAAATATTTAATTTCCTGATATACTTAGTTTACGAGAGTAAAATTATAAACGAGAAGAATCGATCCGGAAATAGTCCATTTCCATATCGAATAATTTCGCAACGTCACTATTTAGTACTTGTCATAATGTTGCAACACTGAAATTGTCAAATCTGGAATCGAATTAAAATTCCGAGTATAGGGCCATTATTATTCCAATATCAAACCTCATATCACATTCATTGAACGTAGTCAGCATGGCCGTTGTGTTCTGTGCATCTTTCAATCTTTCGGCGATTTTTTTGCGCATCCTATTCATGGGTATAGGGAATTCTGACCGAGTGCCCGATATTGTCTTCGATGGGTCACCAATTTTTGCCAATGCCGCTGCCTAAAATTAAGCACTATTTATAAGATATTATTCTAACAGCACTGTATCTAAAAGAACTATTGTTTGAAACAATAATAAATTAAATTTTAGTTTGATGGCTTCTGCTGACATTGCGTCGCAATGTCTGCAGAAGCCATCAAACCTTGAAACAAAGCCATGAAACAAAATCTGTTGTCCCGCGAGTCCTGCCAACTGCAGCCGTCCCGCGTGTCCTGTCAGCTGCACGCATCTGGATCTGACAGCTTCAGACTTTCCACGTTATTGATGTGGTAAAATTTTACAGAAAGTGTTATACTTACAGTGGGCCCTGCAGCAGGTTTAGCAGCTGCTGCAGCAGCTGGAGCTGCAGCTGGTTTCGCAGCGATAACCGGCGCCGCGGCAGGGGCTGCAGCCGGCGCGGCGGCGGGGGCGGCCGCGGCGGGCGCGGGCGCGGCGGCCGGCGCAGGCGCGGCGGCCGCCGGGGCCACTCCGGTCACGTCGATCTAAAAACCAAATAGACTTGTTGTAGTAGATATAACCTGATTCATATTTTCGTTGCACTATTTGCGAAGTCACCTTTGGGGTACGCCATTTCAAATAAACGAAAACGCTCCGTTGGAACTATTTCTAGCCTGTGATTCAGGCACGAATACCAACAAAAGCCAATTGATGCAAAATAATGTTGCACAACTATAACAATACGAAATTGTTACTTACATGGTTACATACAAACTTTATTTTACTGAATCTAGGTTAGGTTGAGGGAAGGTAAACCTACAAGTTTACCTTGGTAGTAACCCCACTAGATGATTTCCTTGCTATTTCACAGTACCTCAACTAAAGGCTGCATCGCCTTGACTGCTTCTCCGTTTTTCACCAGGAACTTGACAATCTTCCCATGTCCAGGCGACATGACCGGCAGTGCCGTTTTATCAGTTTCTATTTCTAAGACCACTTCGTCCATTGCTACCGCGTCTCCTTCTTTCTTTACAAGCCTAAAAACAGTAACTGGTGTTGCATGCTACAAAACCTTAGAATCCTTAGATGCTTTATGGATCATAAGCAGAGTGCCGCGATTTGACCCGCGTTGTGACAGTTCCCGTGGGACTTTAAAGATAAAAATACAAACAAATAACAAACCCTTTTAGGTATTATTCTGCCGTTAAGCGTAGTTCAAAAACTAGTATAAGTAATATTTGTATCTTACTTGATGTCACCCGTGGTTACGGAATCTGGGAAGTTTGGTGCCTTTACCACTTCGACCCCCGATGCTACACGGGTTGTGTGAAAATGTCTGTTGAAATACGATAGTGCTTCCCGACGCACTGGTGCATTGTTATAGTTTCTGAAATCATATTTAAAGTCAGTTAAATAAAAAATAAAAAAAGTATTAGCCTGTAATGTCCCACTGCTGGGCAAAGGCCTCTCATCTCACTAAAGTTATCAGTACAGTGAGGAGGATTAGGCATAATCACCACGCTTGCCAAATGCGGGTTGGTGATCTCAAACTCGAGCCATGTTTGAAAAGTAGGAAACATGTTTTCGCTCGACCCGGGAATTGAACCCGAGACCTCAGTCTTGGCAGGCGAGCGCACATACCACTAGACCACCGAGGCGTTAAATTAAATTAATCCAAAATAAATATGCACGAAGGAGCCATAGCAATAATGTATGTTAACGTCATTTATAACGATTAGATACTATTTAAACTATCACGACATGAACACATTGTAAACTCTAATCTAGACGAGACTTAATCGCGAATAAAACATTAAGGGCCTTATTCGTAAACGCTTAGCACTTTAGCTATCAAATGGTTTGTCCCTTTCCGACATATAATGTACGCTATTTGCCAAAGAGACAAAACACTTTATAACACTGTTTAAGTTAAATATCGTTTAAAATAAGGCGGTTAATGCACGCCTCAACGTTTCGGTCGTGTCGCAACGGGTGTATCCCGTTCGGCCGATCGATCGATCGATCAATCGGCCCTATGAAACTTATTTTTCCCTTTTGACCGACCCTTCTTTTTATATATATGCACAGTCGTGTGGAGTAATATTCTAATGATCAAAAAATATACAAACTGTTTATGATATATTTTATATTAGATACGACCTCTTGTTAACTTATTGACACTTGCATTAGATAAAGATATTTTATTCTCGAGACTGGAGAGTTACTGGCCAAACATTTTTCGTTAAACAAGAACAAAAAGAAAAATGATTTGTTTCTTCGTCTTTACTGTAATGCCGCAACAAAAATGATCGAAGATATCAAGGATAAAAGTAGCAAATAATTATGTACTTTAATTAATAAATACTTAGTTATTCCAGCAGTTATTGAATTTTGTTTTGTTTTATAGTTTTATTAAACAGTTAAGAATGATTATTTTATGTTTATTTAGAAATGTTTCAATAAAACTAATTTGCAAATGACTGTACACTTTTAATTAGAATCGATCGAATTTCCCATATGTTAGATCAGTCGGTCAAAAGGGAAAAATAAGTTTCATAGGGCCGATTGATCGATCGACCGATCGGCCGAACGGGATACACCCGTCGCAACGGTAGGTACTCCCGCGTTCACGAGGGTACTCAATTATTAAATGTTTTATTCGCGATTAAGTCCCGTCTAGATTAGTATTTATCATGGTTTTGCGGCATGCCATTCTTTACACACTGTCCCGATGTAATGGATTGTCGATGTAATCGTTTTATTGATCTAATCCAACGTACCTAGCATCGTGTCTCTCTGTAAAATTGGAAACCATAAAATTTCGTGCTTCAGGAAAGCTGCGACTTCTAAATTCTTTTCCTTGAGTTATCTGTAACATCAAAAACTAAGTTTTATCGAAGTTAGTTTCGTAAACTAGCTGTTCCCGCGACTTTGAACGGTTTTCGCGATTGAATTTCTTGAAAAAAATTGTGTTATTTTGGATTATTCGTGCCAAATTCCATCAAAATCTTCCAGTAGTTTTTGCGTGACAGAGCAGTAAACAATAAATATCCACCTTCTTTAACTTACTGGTTTACAATAAGTACTTATCGAATTTAGGTTGGTAGGTACATTGGCTGTAATCGATATTTTAACAATTTCGTTTGAATTTTTTTCTGCTAAACAGAAATGGCACTGTAACGTTACGTACGAGTATATATATAGGCTATGCCCTGAATTTCTGAAAAAATGTCCGGCAACACTTAACTCAATAAATTTATAAAAATAAACAATATTTGACTAACAATTCGTATAAATTTTCTTCTAAACATATTATTTAAATCCTGCAATATTTAAGATAAAATTTCACAACACAAAAACTGGCATTGTCAGAAAAACTTCCATTTTTTCTTGTTGCTTTGTCCATTCTTGACGGCTAGTTTCTGTTTTAACTCTATCAAAAAAGGTTTGCTATATAGAATGTAGAACTTGCGCATTGCGACATAGAAGAAGGAGAACTATCGTGTTTGCGATGATTCGGAGAGTGAATTAAATATAAAATTAGTCGAATTATTATATTTTTCAAACGACAAGGCTAAGTTCAGATGGCCGCGCGGAACCGCGCGTTCATGTAGGCGGCACTAATATTTTCGCTTAAAAAGTAATAATTACAATAGTTGTCGCTACTTAAGTGTTTCGTTGATGCAAAAATCTACGGGAGATCCTTCCATGACTATGTACGTTTGAAAACTAGCAACGAATCGGTTAAAGCAGCTTTTGGTATTTAATATGCGACAACTGTCAAACCCAAAATTTTTATTTGGCTACTCAATGGAGTTAAAAGAAATTTTAGAAGACATCATTAATTTATGGATGTTGATGGGGAGAATTCCATCACCAGAATAAGGTGTTTATATTTTATATAAGTATAGTGATATACAAATTACACAAGGAGTGAAATTACAAGAGATGTATAAGGTGATGTTAGGGTGCCAGTCCATTGAAGCGAAGCGAGGCAGCGAAGCAGAGGAACGGAGAAATATTACCCAATAGTATATTTTATTTTTGTCATTCCGTTTCAATGGACATTCAGCCTTAACCGTCTTATTCATAAAAAACTTTATACTTGTAGGTTGTACTAAGTAACTGCAACTAAGTTTATCTTGGACACAGTTGAAGGGAGTATTCGTAAAATTAATTGATGTAAGGGTTGGGAGGGCATGATATGATTTAACTACGTAATGTATATCAATGTCACTTTGATATAGACGTTAGTGGTGACCACTCAAGACGTCCCTCTTGTTCGCAACTTCTTAAGTTCCAGGGTTGTCAAGAAACGTTTCGGTAAAGTCAACGTTTTTAGTCATTTGAATTGTCCTTCTCACTGTACAGATCTTCAGGGAGATGAGAAGCCTCTGTTCCTTGAATATTAACAAATACTTTTTTTCTTCAAGTAATTTTGTTCTATTAGCCGTACCCGCGGGAATTTCGGGATGAAATGTATTCCATGTGTTATTCTGATGTGTGATATATATTACTGTAAAGTTTCATCCAAATTCGTCCAGTAATTTTTTCGTGAAAGAGTAGCAAACATACATACACACACATCAATACCTACATCCATCCTCACAAACTTTCGCATTTACGAGATATATAATATTAGTAGGATAGCATTTTCTGACAAAGCTGAAGCTAAAGTATTTGACGATAACCAACCGTTTAAAAACACCCTAACTGACACTAACAGACGCATTAAACGTACACCCCTTTTGGCCGCTATACTGGGAGATTGGCTTTGAAAAAGAAAACTATAAATACTAATAATATAAAACAATTATTATTTATTTAAACGGGAACTTACGTACGACGGAGCGCTTCACCCACCTCCTGATGAAGGCCACCGTATGTGGCCGAAACGTGTCGAGGAACTCTCGACAGTAGTCTCCGTCGTACGTAAGTTCCCGTTTAAATAAATAATAATGACATTAACGTACGTTTCAATTAATAGTAAAATATAAAACAAACGCTTTTTTAACCTTCAACATAGCTTTATGTAGTGTGGATACCTATTGCATTCATTCTCGATTCCAATTAGCGTACAGCCTATAGGAGCCTAATTAGTGTAATGTTGTTGATGTGACTAAATTATAGTCATATAAGTAAGGATCAAGTTTTTAATAAAAGTTTTTTAAATATCTATAAATTTACTTTTATTCAACCCCAATTCCCCCACTCTCCCCTACCGCATCATCTGCAAATAACTATAAATCGTTATAAGAAAACTATTTGTTAATTTCCAATATTATTGAATGCGCACCCCTAACCGGGCAAGGGGAAGCTCCCTCACTAATTTGCTAAGATCCGCGCAGCCCGCATCTTTGATTAGAAATCTGTTAACCGGAGTCGGAGGGCTATCGGCGGCCATTTGTCCGCCAACAATTATTGTTTATTTGAGACGGTCTCAACTATGAATGGTTTGCTTTCACCTTTGTGAGGACATAGGATGACTTTAACAATCAGAAGCTTAGAAGTTCCCGTGGTTTGCACTTCGATTATAACGCTTGTATGTAATGCTAGACTTTTATAAATATTTCTTTGCTAGCAGCGGCCCGCAGTTTTACCCGAGTAGTGTCTGTTCCTGTAGGAATTTTGGGATGGAAAATACCCTATAAACTTTCCGTTGAATGTGTCTATCCGTTACAATTAATCAAATCGCATTGGTAGATTCTAAGATAGAGCGATATAATCGTAATATGTCAGACTTATGAATATTTTCTTATTGGCCTATGTTTAGGGATGCCTGTACACGGGACCTATGCGACATATGATATCCACTATTGATATATATTACGTTGCTATTCTTCGTTTGATAGATAGGTACTGAATGCCAATGGTTAATAATAGCTCTCATACAAGGACACCCAATATAAAGTTGCGAATTTTGAAGACAAAGCTTGAGTTCTAAACTCGCCACCAAGGAGGTTATAAGCTCGATCAGAAAATAAACATTGTATTCCTTTCGTTCAAGAATAATGTAGTTAAGCGATAAGCGAGCAGAAATAAATCCACCAATAGGAAAGTAATAAGCCAAGCTAAAATAGTAGGGGCTTCGCAATTTGTAACGGCGCAGTATAACACATCACTTATACAAGATAGATTATATAGAACAACACTGTACGGTCAAGTTGTAAAGTCTTAAACTTATTAATACTTCCTAGTCGGGAGCCGGGTTATTAAGTGTTCACACACGGCAGTGTGGAGGTTTGTATGTGTGTGTATGTGACATGCGATGGTTTTTCCGACACACTCACATGGTTACTGTAATATGAGTACCTAAACATTAGAGCCTTTCTTATTCTTACCCTAACTATCATAGGTATATTTTTATTTGCCTGATCTATTCTGTCTATGTCTGTCATAATCTAACTAAACTAATATAAAAAAGATGTTTGTTGGAACGCGCTTATTTCAGAACTCAATTTGATTTTAATAATTTTATAATGGAACACACATACGATGGGAAGACTATAACACTAGCAGCGCCGCGCATTGTGTCCGTGCCCGAGGGAATTTTGGGATACAAAATAGCTTACACCTTCCTCTTGAATGAAGCTATCCAATACAAAAATAATTATTCGAATCAGGCTAGTAGTACTTGAGATCAGACCGAAAATACAAACAAAAAATTTTTACCTCTTTATGTAAATGTTTTACCATACCTAAATTTCTTAAAAGTACAAAAGATATGCTGCGGAATTATTAATCTCAATAACATCATCGATATAATAATATACAATATTGTACAACTTGTACAAGGTACTATATTCAATTAAATTGTTATTTTGCGTAGTAGGGAGTTATTCAAGAGAGGCGAGGAGCAAGTTGCGCCATCTCAGGTAATAAGTAAGCTACTGTTTCAGCTTAAACGCTCAGACTTGTGCTTCGGACGCCCAACCCTAACTAGGGATGGGGTATAACATAAACTTCGATTGAGGTTATCGATATTGTTATTTTGGTAATTAAAATACACTTGATCCTATTTCTGACCAAGATAAAGATTAAGAATTAATCATTAAAATCGGTCCAGTCGTTCTCGATATAGCTCGAAATAGGATAATAGGTAATTAAAAATTCTGCGGGGGAAACCGCGGGGCACAGCTAGTTTATAATATCTTCGGGTAGGTATGTAAAATATTTTTAAACTAGAAACATAATGAAAAATATATAAAGGAAATATGTAAATGAAATTATATTTTGAACACTAGTTAAGTAGAATAATCAAAGAAAGGCGGAAAAAATCTAAGTAAAATAATTATTACATTTTGTATTTGACTTTATTGCAATAATATGACATCTATCACAACGGGCGTACAATTTAACTATAAAAGATAATATCCATAAACTAAAGTCCACATCACTAGTGAAACTGGCTGGTCAGTAAGCGAGTTGGATACTTTCTTCGGCCGTAAGTCCGGTGTTTGGAAGTTACCAACTTGTCGATTTATTGAACTACAGTTTACAATACAACGGAATTTATAGTTTGTCTTCCAATGCCCTCCGCTGTATTGTTCAAATTTTAGACATAAATCTCTAACTTACACTATTTGACTTGGGAATTTCCTTGAGCTGGATGTTACTTTTGACTTCTGTTTGAGTACAAACCTACCTAGGTAGACTACCTAGACGATCTAGATTGTCTATGATTGTTTATTGGTTGAGATTGGATTTGAATGGCAATTATCCAGCCATATTATCGTGATATGTATTATGTAGATCACACTTCGCTTTGAAATAATTTATCTGACGTTTCGACTCCTTTACAGGAACCGTGGTCACAGAAGACATCTTTGATTTAATTTCTCTACACATCGGATTGTTACCTTATTTTGAGTCGGTGCTTGTGTGGTTCCGACAGACCTCGTTCATCGTTATATATAGGCAGATAAGTATCTATATGTATAAGTATGCGATACGTAGAAAGTATCTATGGTACGTATAGGTATATGTATCGCTAAGTATAGTTAGAAAGTATCTATGTATGTACAGCTACGTATTTGAAAAGCAAAACATTCCCAAAATGCAAATATGGCAAGTAAATCTTGTGTAGCGTGTATTCATCGAATCTCGTTGGCTCACAAAGCTGAATACACATTAAGACGAAGGAAACACACCAGGAAGCTGTGGAGCACCCATTGTGCCGCGACTAGCAAGACTTCCTTTCAGCTCGTTATAAATTGGCGAGGGTTTTGGCAACCTCTTTAGATAGATTATGATGTGAAATTAGAACGTGCTTTTGCTTTGAAACTGTGATTAGAATTCCTTGTAATAGATATATGGGGGAAACTTACATAGATATAATTATTATGAGTTGGTAGTGATCAAAATGTTATATAGACGTTCTGTACTTCGGTCGTAGTCTATATGTCTTCTTTTAGTTTTAATTAATTTTTTCTATGCTAAAGAGGGAGTATAAGTCTGTGATCAAAACATGTCAAATGAAAAACTATAGATAGTGTTAAAAAAAGTCAAATCTTGATATGCTATCTGAGATCAAGATAAGTTATTGAGATCGTTAAGTCAGTTATAAGCTAGTAATAATAAAAGGAAGTAAAGACCATTTAATAATTAGCAAAGTTACGGTCACACAAAAATTAGGGACAGACAAAAACAAAAGCAAAACTTTTTAAGTAAGGAAGTGAATTAACGAGCTTGATGTGGCGCCACCGCCGTCGGGGAAGTTCTTAACCTCATTAATATCGAAATAATTCCAACATTTACATAAGGAAAAGATAAAGGCAAGACGTCTCGCTCCCCTATAGACGCCATTCTTTTTTTGCGAGGGGTGGCGAAATAGAAACACCCCATAGGGTGAACCAAGTTTCGCAACCCCCTAAATGAACGAACTTTCGCGTATTTATTGCGTTCACTCAGCATTCGATTCATTGAGTAATTTTGAATGTTAGGGGTTTTTTCGGTAACCACCCCTTTTGTTGTCGACGTTGCTGAGCTTGCTTCTTGGAATTAATGTTATTTTTATTTTATTGAAATGGAGATATAAACGTCAAACGTGGATAAAGTATGAAACATGGTGGGTATAAAATTTTTGATTAATGATCATATTAGGCATTCATAAGTATGTATGAACTCAGAAAAAATAATATAAAAACACATTTTAAATGTCAACTATAGATTTAATCACCATAAAACAATTTTTGTACCTCACATCTTGCGATGTTAAGATACACATACATTTAACTTACTTACTCTCTTGTAGACAAAAGATGTTTCATGTTTTTTTCAGGTATTCTATTTTCGTTAATTTATCTAACCCTCAACTTGATTCCAACAACAACATTCTTATTTATAACTGGCCAGTAACAAGACAACAACAAAAAAACAGAAAATTATTTTCTCTACTACCTAAAATAGGTTGTTGCAAAATAGTCTCTATGACAATTAACACAAGGTTAACTAAACGATGATAATTGTAATGTCTGTTTCTGACATGTGACAGTTTATAAATAACATTATTATCATAAAAGGTTTGATCACGTTTCTCGGTGCAATTTTCCCACAATTTTCCAGAAACAATTGAATTTAACAATAATAGACCTAGAGCCCGTGAACCCCAGACCTTCGTTATTTTATAAAAGCTGAAAGTTTGTCAGCGCATGCTCCCAACACAGGTAAGAACGATGGACTAATAATGAAGATTGGGTTACCGTGGCTTTGGCAGGTAAACGGTACTAAAGGTGTGTAAAATACCGATCTAAATTCATCAAATAATAAAGTATGATTTTTGTGACATGACATATGTCATTTGAAAGCTCTTGAAGAGTTGTACAAGTCACCCTTTGACGGTGATATCGAAATCGACGGCCAACTTGGTGTTTTAGACCATTGAAGATTGGAGTTGACCTATGCTATGGACGCTGATCCTAATGCTCAACAGTGACATGACCTATATCATTTGAAAGCTCTTGACAAGTTGTACAAGTCACCCTTTGACGGTGATATCGAAATCGACGGCCAACTTGGTGTTTTCGACCATTGAAGATTGGAGTTGACCTATGCTATGGACGCTGATCCTAATGCTCAACAGTGACATTACCTATGTCATTTGAAAGCTCTTGACAAGTTGTACAAGTCACCCTTTGACGGTGACATCGAAATCGACGGCCAACTTGGTGTTTTCTACCACCGAAGATTGGAGTTGGCCTATGCCATGGACGCTGATCCTAATGCTCAACAGTGACGTGACCTATGTCATTTGAAAGCTCTTGAGGAGTTGTACAAGTCACTCTTTGACGGTGATATCGAAATCGATGGCCAACTTGGTGTTTTCGACCATTGACCTTTAGTACCGTTTACCTGCCAAAGCCACGATAACCCAAACTTCATAATAGTCCATCGTTCTTACCTGTGTTGGGAGCATGCGCTGACAAACTTTCAGCTTTTATAAAATAACGAAGGTCTGGGGTTCACGGGCTCTTGGTCCATAAGTTTTAATAATAATATGATTAGTTTTCATTATGTAATGGATGGGTTCTTTTAAAATAATATGAGTAGATGAGCTTTTAACATTCTAATTTCGGTTACCGGTGTTCTATAATATGTTGTGTCTAAGTTAAGGTTTATATATATAGTGTGACGTAATATACCTAATACATTATAGCATAGGATGTTGAAAATTCATTTGAGTATTTCCAACACCTTATTTATTTTAGTTAACAATCTGTTAATTTTAGACCCATACATCTACTAATTCTACTCATATTTTTAGCATGGCTGCTTTTACCCTGCTCAGTAACTTTGTTTGAATCTGTTTCTATGGCAGATAGACCTTCTCTGGACTGGGGTAGGTACAACAATTTTAGACACACTTAAGAATGGACTGACTATCTATTTATAAATAGTCGTAGTAAGTAGCGCTGGTCGCGTAGTTTCACTGAGTGATCTTCTTCATCGAGTGGATGGCCAACCTGACCAATCCTGGTGTCAGAGTTGTTGAGCCGCCAAAGGCCTCTGACATGGCTCAAGTAACGATTACTATCCGTAGAAAGTAACCGGGACCGACGGCTTAACGTGCCCTCCGAAGCACGGAATCATCTTACTTTTCGAGCAATCAGGTGATTCAGCCTGCAATGCCCTAACCAAACTGAGGAAAGTCTCACAAAGAGATTTTTGTGAGATATCCCCACCGGGAATCGAACCCGGAACCTCCGGGGCGTGAGCCAGGCGCTCAAACCACAAGACCACGCGGAGGCTATTATGTGATGTTAGCTCATTGCGATTGTTAAGCAACATGCATCTTGGCCACTTGGATGGGTGGCCGATTGTGGAATTTCTATCAGAGCCTGCTTCGGAGGGAACGTAAAATTGTCCCTCCCGGTTGTTTCAATCGATAGACGGTGTCGGAGGCCTTTAGGCGGTCTAAAAATCCAACACCGGGATTGGCAACTAACCTACACGAACTTACTTCCATACTTTAATAGATCTCACAGAATACTCTCTTCAATTAACAAACCTTCATAAATCTAAGTGGAAGCGACTTGCGTATAAGGTTGACCGGTCGGAATCTAATTTATATAACAAGCGCAGTGTGTGTCCGTCTGTCCGGCAAGGATCCCATTTAATTTCATTTGCATAAGATCGCGGTTGTCTACTGGGTCACTGGTTACAATCTGAGGGGGGCTTAAGTAGCCGATAGGCACTAATGTAAACGTCGTTTCAATTATAATAGTTAATTATAATAGGCACAATGGCAAAGTTGATCGCAGCTTTGTATATGTACTGACCACACATACCACTGTACTGATATCTTCAGTGAGATGAATGGCCTTTGTGAGATGAACAGCAGTCGGACATTATAGGTAAGTATACTTAGTTATTTGCTTATAAGTGCAAATATAACTAAAATTAATTAGTCTTAGATAATTGGTACTCACTATTTTAATTCGTACAATTAAAGTTAGTTAATCATTAAAAGAGTTCTAAAAGCATATTTACTTATTAAAAACCAACAAGATATTTCGTACAATCTTAGACTCCTCGCTAGGGCGGCCCGTCTTGGGGCGGGCGGGCCGCGGCTGGAGGGCGGCACTTCCGCCGGAAATGCTACTACCGTCGACTCCGCGCCATTAATTGATCATCTTCGCGATAATTTGATCATTTCATGTGACTGATCGTGTTTTGATGTTAATTTGAGAATCATGAGTTATCTATTTAAATAGCTTTATGATTGGTGAATACCACCGTACGTTGCTATGCTACGTTGATAATTGGCGGTAGATAGTAACGTAGTAACGTAGCAAAGCGTGAGCTCTGTGAATGGCATCTATACTAATATTATAAAGCTGAAGAGTTTGTTTTGTTTGTTTGTTTGTTTGTTTGTTTAAACGCGCTAATCTCAGAAACTACTGAACCGATTTGAATAATTCTTTCACTGTTAGATAGTCTATTTATCGAGGAAGGCTATAGGCTACATTTTATCCCGAAATTCCCACGGGAACGGGCACAACGCGGGTAAAACCGCGGGGCGCTGCTAGTCCTTCTATAATACCATACTCAGAAACGTTAATTAAATTTACTAGTATGGGTGGTGATGACTCAATAACTGGGCCAAATATATCATGTAACTAATTCGACAATAAATGAGTACATAAAGTAAAAAAATTGAACTAAATTAGTTTTTCATATAAGTATTTTTTAGTACATTTAATGCCAAAAATAACTCATCAATCACTCATAAGGAATAATTTCTCAGAGAACAGTTACTGCCTAGTTGATCAGGCAGTAACTGTTCTCTGAGAAATTATCGTAAGTTTCTTATTTATAAAAAGAGGAACTTGTTGCAGTCGGAGGCCTTTCGGTGGTCTAAGAATACTCGAACACTTGGCCACTAACCTTCTCGAAATGAATGACTATATAGTAGTAACTTTAAATCATACCAAATATAAACAAAATGTAAACTACAGACGTGCACTAATAATAAACATGATCATAATGTGTATCGTTGTGTGTTGTACCGTGTGATGGGCCGGTCAGTGCTGGCCGAGGACTGCTATTGAAGGCGCCCTGCGGAGCCCGAGACGATTTACTTTAGTATAGTGGTGCAGGCTATGAGAGATAGCGGGTATAAGGAAAAATCAACCAGCAAGCAAACCGCTCTCAGTTCGTTTAAGTTGGGCAATATCTGGGTATAGTTTAATCAGACTTTTGGTCTATGAAAATATATGAAAGTGAATAGAGGCAAGACGTGCAACAGACTTTTGTGTGTGTTATATTATAACTATATTATATGTATTATAAAGTATATATTCTTATTGTATGTATATTCTTATAAAGTATTTGTGTATGTATATGTATAGTAGTATCAGTTAGTTAGATTCCATATTACAAGCTTAGAGCTTAGTTTGGGTCTAATTAACCGTGAGTGAATTTGTCCGGGCATATTTATTTATTTATTTTATACCGAAAACTGCCAAACTGACTAAAATAGACTCGTCGTAAGTGAGTGGTAAGACTGCCTGTAATAGAGTGTGAAATCGAGATTGTGTAAAATTTCCCATATAAAATCCTACGTATAAAATCCCCAAAAACTGTCTGTATATATGTAATTAATTTTCTGAATAACTACGAAATGGATTGTCCTGCAAGTTTCATCAACATACAGAGTAATTAAAGAGGAAGGTTTATTACTACTTATCATGCTAAAGTTTCCACGGGAACGGACAAAACGCGGGCAAGACCGTGGGGGAGGCTAGTCAAGGATATAAAGGAAATATACTTTCATCTTGAATCATTCATTCCGTATTTTTTGTTTATCCCGAACAGACAGCAATATCAAAACCAACTATTTTCATGATCATTCGACTCCCTAACTTGTACCACACGCTAAATATTATAGCCTACTTGGCAAATGATAAGTGGACGACATCTGAGAGGGGTGATAGACACACATACTGACATACCTGCCTGCCTACACATGTATAAATATTATAAATGACCGCCCACGTTGTGTTAGATGTAAGCTCAGTTCAGGAGTAAATTAATTGTATAGCTTTAATTCACTCGATATAAATGAGGATCGGTTTTAGCACTTAAAGACTTTTCTGATCATTGTAACGTTTGCGTAATGTTTCCATTTTTGCATATTTTTAAGGTAAGGTACGAATTAAGAGTCATTATTTAGATAATGTTTGTACTTTGGATACGTTCTGCTCGCATTTTATTGACCTTAATGACTTGTAAATTTAACCGTAACTTGTAATTTCAACGGAAAGAACGCAAGGGCTAACGCAAGCATCACACTCCTTACCTTTAAAACTTTAGAATTCCTTAGATTCGCGCTCCCAAAGCTTGTAAAAATAATTTCAACTGGAGTAGGTTAGTAGCCAATCATAATATCTGAATTTTGAGACCGCCCAAAAGACCTCCACCATGGTCTACGCTTGTTAACGCATTCAACTGACGTTTGGCTGTAGCACTGAAAAATCTTGAGCTTGAGAGATTCAGTTACTCGATGTACCTATACCTATAGTAAACGTAATCACCCGGGTAATCATTTTTCGCGATAGAAAGTTAATAAAGCGAGTTTTCTACCGGGAAAAAACCCGTGTGACTATTTACTATGTGTACCAATCGCCTAAGTTTAAAAAAGATTATTACAATATACCTAGGCAAAAAAAACAAACCTAACAAATATACCTATACCCCATCACTACAAAGTATAAAATAAAGTCGTCTCTTTTTCGTGTCTGTCACACTGTTTGTCTGTCTGTATGCTTAAATCTTTAAAATTACGCAACGGAATTTGATGCGGTTTTTTGTAATAGGTAGAGTGATTCAAGAGGAAGGTTTTTATGTAAAAAAATTCCCGAAATTCCCACGGGAACGGGCACAACGCGGGTAAAACCGCGGGGCGCTGCTAGTGTTATTATAAATCAAACTATACCTACTATCGGTACTTATGAAGTGGATGTAACCAATAATACATTCACGGCTGTCTGCTTATTGGAATTTATATCCGAGTAATCTTAGCTCCCCACAAAGCCTGCGGTTATCGTATTATTCAAATATTGAAATTGATTATTATCGTATGCGTTCTTATGTATTGTTATACTTTACTGTTGTGTTAACTAGGCATACTCACTCACGTACTGTTAGGTACTTTTATGTATTTTTAACCGACTTCAAACACCGAAGGAGGAGTACTAAATTCGTTCGTATTTTTTTATTTCATTACATGTCTGCTTTACTAAACATAGTAAGTACAATATGTTTAATACAATAGCCATGTCATAAATAAAATAAATAAATAAAATAAAAAAATCATTTATTGCTTTTTAAATAAATCAAACACAGAATCACAATTTTAATAACATTTCGCAAAAGGCGATGGCTCAGCTTTTGCTGCCCAGGGCGAGACACCCCGGGCAGCGCTGATTTTCAGCCACCCCTGCTAAATAAATATAAAAGTACCTAAGAATGTGAGTTTCAGTAGGTTAGTGGCTAGTGGTTAGTGGTTAGTCTGTGTTTTTAGACCGCCTAAAGGTCTCCGAATTGGTCTTACGATTGACACAACTGGGACCGAATATAAACATAGACGTTTGGTTCTTTTGGATCTTCTGGATCAAATACTTTTGTATTTGTTTTCTTTATTCTAAACGTTAGGTTACGCTTGTAGTAGGCTACATTAAGCCACCCTTTTCTTTTATCCAAAAAACGGCCTCAAGCAATCTTATTTTTATGAAAAAAAGTCTGTTAAAACACCACTCCATTCTTACAAGGATTGCGTTACATCAAACAATTTTAGCAAAGGGTCGCTCCCACTTTAGCCCTTAGCCAAAAGGAAGAAAAAATCGCAAGACGCAATTACTTCTACGCAAATATTTTGATACCGTATTTTTATTCTTATTTCCCTATTCATACGGTATGTTTTACCCTGCTTTATCTGCATAACTAGAGTTGTATCGGAGTCTGCTAAAAGCCTGGCTGTATCAAAGAAATCCTTCTAATGAATCTATTGATAGCTGTGCTTATGTGTGTACGTTTCAACTTTCAAGTATTTTTTTAGATACACAAACGAGCGGTGTGTCTGTGTGCGTGAAGGAGGGTGAAGCCAAGAGATGCTTTCTTCGACCCTCATTTCTTATAGAGGGAACATTCGAAATTGATACATTTTCATTTTACTAAAAAATAATTTATTTTTATTGTATTTTTTTGAATTGAAAATTTCTTTAACGGCTATTTATGGGTAAAGAATGTTAAACTGACGTTCGAATTGAAATTCGTAAGAAGTTTTGACGTTAATATTCAACTTTGTACTTCTTCCGGCACTTCCGGAGTGCAACCCGTTGTTCTTTTTTGACTCAACGCTTACTTAAGGGTGATTTGTTTCAAACGGTTGGTTATCGTAACATTCGTTTGTTAAAATTTCAAATGCCTTCCTTGTTTAATGACTGTAAAATACAAAGCTGTTTCAAATTGTTTCATAACTTAAATGGCAGTCTGTTGAAGTAATAACCAAAGATCTATTTTAAGGGCTTTATTCATAACGCTTATTAACAGCACGACTCAAATGGTTTGTCCCTTTCCCACATACGCTATTTGCGGAAGAGTAAAAGAGACAAAGCACTATAAAACAGTGTTTTAGTTATAGAGCATTTATTAATTAAGACGGTAAGTATTTAGGTAATATTTAAACTAAGTAAAAGATGGCGGAAAATGAGAGAACGATATAATGTAAGTTCAAGTAGCAAGTAGCCTTTTTTGACAAGCCCGTTGGCACAGTGGCAGTGAGAGCGCTTACTGTGTCGGGGGTTGCGGGTTCGATTCCCGCCCGGAGTCAACAATATGTGCAGACATAGTTGTTGGCGACGACGTCTGGGTGTCAATTATATATTCTTATAAAGTATTTGTGTATGTATAAGTAGTAGTATCAGTTAATTAGATTCCATAATACAAGCTTAGAGCTTACTTTGGGTCTAATTAACCGTGTGTGAATTTGTCCGGGTATATTTATTTATTTATTTAGCCTTGCTGATCTCATGATTTAACCATCGGGGCGAACAATTAAACCTACCATTCCACAGAGACACGCTCAGAAAGGCGTTCCCATAAGCCAACCAAGTATTGCGCGAGCTATATTATTTTGCTTGCATGGGTGATATTGGCTCTCTTTGAGCGCTACCGTGTTTCGGAAGGCATTTTCCGGTGTTCTGTTTGACTATTGCTGGACAAGTCTGTATAGTTTAGACCAGTGATGGGCAAAGTACGGCCCGCGGGCCAACTCCGGCCCGCGAAGGTATTTAATCCGGCCCGCCAAAGGTCCATCGACATGGACAACACACGATATGGAGTATATGGCCCGCTATAGTTACGTTTTGACGGTCAAGAAGTATAAAGTAGATTTTACTTAGTAGATTAATAGATGCATAATCTATAGGTGAAGCTAAACTAGCCGCGTAGTTCATGTGTTGCGTAATACGGGGCGCAAAGCGTGGTGAAATGAGAGGCGCGAGCGGCGGGATCGTTACCATGGCAGGGCCTTCGAATAAAAGTTAAATTTAATTACTATTTATGTTTCAATACTAATGTTTTTATTATTATTATGATTAAAAGCTTTCACACAAAATGCATTTTTTCTATAATTCTGGCCCTCCTCTAGATTTTTTTTTAACCTTGTGGCCCCCATTAAAAATGTTTCCCCACCACTGGTTTAGACGGTCTAAGACAGATTTATCAGACATGGAGGTATTGAACATCTAGGTACGAAGTAAGTAGTAAGAATGTTTGAATTCGTTAGTGATAAACGCCATTCGGTCCCGGTTGTTTTAATCGCTAGACCACGTCGGAGGGCTTTAGGCGGTCTAAAAATCCCGACACCAGGGTTGACCACTAACCTACTCGTCAAGAAGAAGAAGTAACCAACTTTGGTGTTAGAGTATTTTAGTCCGCTTAATAGTCAGTAACGTCATTCAAACTAAAGTACTTAATAAAAAAGTATTAGCCTAATGTCACACTGTCTCTAAAGTCCCACTGCTGGGCAAAGGCCTCTCATCTCACTGAAGATATCAGTACAGTAAAGTAAACTCGTTCAAAAGTATCAATACAATGTATTCTTCACAAAATCACCTCCCCTTATTTCACTCGAGCCGTCCGATCGTCTCAGCACGCACACACACACACGCGACCACTATTCACGCACACACCCTCACCGGGGGGTGCGGGCCCTTCCTTGCAAAACTCCTCCTTATATTTTCTTCTTTGTTATGTAAAAAAATAATAATGCGAGAAAAGGGGACGCGGAATCGATAACCGAAACGGCATGTACTTTATCTTAAATGGGTTTTGTTGGTGTCGTTCAAACGTTAAGTTTTCGCGGTAAATTTTTGACAGTTAATCTTATTAGGTGTTTGAGATATTTATAGGCGATGGAAGGATTCATTGACTTACTTTAAGCATATGTTCTATTTGTGTCCATTCCAAATAAAATAATACTAACTAAACCAAATATGTACTTACAATGAAACACAAAACTCACCAGTTTATGGTTTTTCAGCTGCAGGACACAAACTCTCAAAGCAAACGCATTTTTAACAACATTTTGTTCACAGACACAAACATTTCAACACGGAGAGTCGTTCTAAACTGATTCGAATTTGGAACTGCGAACTGCCCGTTGGTGACCTAGATACAACAACAAAAGAAAAAAAATAGAATAAAATGGAAACCGGTCTATAAAACCACTTTGTCTTTTGAATACCGAACAAAAGATGAGCTGAGGTCCGCGGATGCTGCGGGCCGTTTAAAAAATTGAATTAAAAAAACTGGTTTAAATTGTGAATGAGCTTTTGTCCCGTGATCGGTTATTTTGATTTATTCGATTTTTAGTGCGCGAACGGCGTATGGGAAAAAATAAAAGATAACACGCGTTCAACAGGTACCGTCGCGGAGGAAAGTGGTTGGCTTATTACTGACGTGTTTCATTTTTCAGGGACAGATTTATTTCTGAAACAATCCATCAGTACCTTGTTTTGTACTTCTAATTTTAAAAATACTGTGGTTTAATGCAACGGCGAAATTACCATTGACCTTATTATCTTATTTCTGTAGGTCTTTTACATTGTTATTTTTAATTATTTGCAATTTTTAATTGGCAGCAGGAAAGATAGGAGATAAGGGAAGGGGAAAGGACAACATACTTATTTACTAAAATTAATTTAATAATTAGTTTTTATTGAAACAAATTAAAATTTAAAAATTACTTATTAAAAAGTATTCTAAAATTAGTTACAATATTGTCACAACATTCAGAGTTTTACAATTTCAAACACTTATAATGACACAAAATGAATGCTTTAAACCTTGTAATTTTTTTAAATTTTAAATACATTTAGGTAACACATGTTAAGTTACCATAGTAACATGGGCTTTAAGATTTATTGAACTTAATTTAAATAATAAAAAGTATTTTCAAGGCACAAACACTTGCGCAAATGCACATACAATCATTTTATAGTATTTTTTAAACTAATGCGATCAAGTCATTTTATGATAGTTAAATTAAAATATATCTATTTAAGGTTACAATGATCATGTGGTTGTAAGTTGGAATAACAATATTACTTAACATTACATAATTACTTAAAAGTCTCAACTAGATAATTTTGTATTGGGTACAACGTAAGGTATTCTATTTACATAAACATAAAATTTCCAATGCTCTAATCAATCAAAAATCAAAATGTAAGAAAAGAAAATTAACATAATACTTTATTTATTTTTTATTTTTCTATTTCTATGTACGATATTATCGATAAAAATAAGTGAAAAAGTTTTTTCAGAAAAAAGGCTTTTTAAACAAATAAAATGACTTAAAATATTAAAGTGAGTAGTTTCACTAAAACAACTCCGAAAAAACCCATTTTTATTCGTTGCTACTACAATGTGTTTTTAATAGTAAACTGCTTTTGGCCCCGACAGTACCGGAATCCGATTTTTACTATTTTCTTGGATGTCAGTCTCAATGTTTGGTGTTTGGCGCGCATTCTATAAATGACAACAATTTACACCGCTCTCTGTCGGATCGGAACGAACTGATTGAGATTTTATAAAACAACGGTTTTATTTTATTATTCCATGTAACTTTGTCGGTATGACTTATTTTTTATTTTGTTCGTTCAAACCGATCAGAATAGATTGATTTAACAACCCAAATGTGTTTTGATGACATTACAGTTTTGGTTTTAAGGTGTATTAACATTTAATAAAGCAATTTACTAATCACCCGCGTTAGGCAAACGCGGTGATTATGCCTAATCCTCCTCCTATCTTCAGTTAGATGAGAGGGCTTTCCCTTGTAGTGGGATATTACAGGCTAATTACTTTTTTTATAACGTAAAATAATCCGGTTAACTTGATGAAATTAAAAAGATTAATTTATCATTCGAAATAGAACATAGGTTCCGAAAGTTCCCAAAGAAATAGAACATAGGTTAATGAGCAAGCTTCTAGGTATTTATGTAAAACAAGCAGCGCTCTTCAGTTCCACCCGCGTTGTATCCATGCTTGTTGTAATTTGAATGTTTTTTCTTCGGAGAATGAAAAACTTCGGATTCAATGCGTGTGAAACCGAATAAAATCGTTAGTTTTGATAATCTATGAAAATCAATATTCTAAAATTTTCAATAAATCAAATTTAAGAAAACGATTATATGTAATAGGTATGAGATTTTGTAAATAGTAAACGCCACGGGAAATAGTCCAACGCGAGTCATACCGAATGACAATGCTAGTTACAATATTTTTTTGGATTTTTCTTAAATCTCCCAACCAAATATATTGATTGTTACATTAGCTTCCAATAACAAAGTTATGGAATAATAAAAAAAGTTACGGAATAATAAAAATAAAGTAATGAAAATATCCATCGTTCTAATAAGTTAATATTCTAAATATGGCAACACCTGTCCGGCAGCTGCGGACGATGTGTCTCATCTAACTCTGTAGTCTATTCATCTAACTCTATAGTCTATTGTTATTAGCTGCGTGACCGGTACTTTACATTACAATATCTATTAGTTTACGAATAATTTGGGATAGAAATTGTTTAACTTTTTTTTAGAGGAAAATAAAAAATATGTCGATACAGAATAAAATCATAAATTCATTTTTTAGGTTTTCGCAAATAAGAAATAGGTAGGTACTTCGGTCTTTTGTGACCAAGGCTTTCAAACGGTCGAAACGAAAAAAATTAAATTTAAAATTAAAGTAATACAAAGTACTTATACGTAAACGTAATTGTATTAAAAAAAAAAAAATATTAATTTCGGTCTGGGGTCCCAGGTTCAATTCCTGAGTCGAGAGAAGTATGTTTTCGATTTACTTTTGAAACATGGCTCGGAGATCTTTAATCCTCCTCACTGTGTTGATCTTCAGTGGGATATTGCAGGCAATTTAAAAAAAAAAAATTGAATTGTTGTTGGATAATGGATTCCTATCAGCGCTGTATGCGGCGAATTTAAGAACTATACTTTTCATAAATCTATTCTATTATTTATAGGTATTCATAAATTATATACGTTATCCCTCACATATTAATTTCTATTTTTATGCAATAATGTTTATTTGAATGAAATAATTTTCTTAGTAGGGTATCACTACTCAACGCTAGATGGCATTAGTACAAAGGCGATGGCAGCGCTTCAAGCGGAGAACATAAGAACTAACATATTTTGTAGCGCCATCTAGCGACCAATAGAACACATAATTAAGTCGGCTATTCGTCGCTAGATAGCAGCACATGTATTTAAAATGTGGAATTTGAAGTGGGAGTTATCGATACAGGTTGGCTTTACAAAGTAATGAAATTAGTGTTTTATTTAACTTTTTAATAAATTATGACGACTAACGATTTTTGAAAACAACATAATAATGCATAAACATAATATTTTTTTGTAATTTCGACATTTAGTTGTAACAATTTTTTATTGTACTTAAAGAAAACTAGAATATCTAAACCAGAAATCAATAATTTTAAAACCAAAGTAAGTAATAATAGACTCATAACAACATTATTGAGCACTCAATCTCAGGGAACTTGAAAAACACAATTTTTCGCGCCATCGGAGCGTTCCAAAGAAAATTACCGGTTGGGCTTGTCCAAAATACTTCGACAAACATGTTTTTACCGCTCATTTACTTTATATTGTACCTTACACGTTTTTAATAAGGTTCATTTTGATTTGTGTTTGAATAGTACAGTATAAAAAGTGATCATATTTTAGGCTTTATCTAGCAAGGAATGACCTGAGCGTTAATGCGGTTTGGAAACCCTTATTAGGGGTACATTTCACCACGTTTTTACGGTAACTAACTATAAAGTAGCTGTAGATACTTAATTGAATTTTTAGAAATAGTTTTTTAATTTTTTTCGTAACTCCAATATATGTAAATGTAAATTCGATAAGGTTGGTACTAAGTCGACGAATTAAAAAAATCTAAGTTACCAAAGCTACTTAGAATACCTAAACAGTATTTATATTTTACCATATTTCGTGTGACATTAATTATTATCCAACATAAAACATTTTTGCTAGCTGCATTTGCTGGGCCAATATTATTCCAAAAAACTGATATTAATAATTACCCAATGCCTAATTAGAACACAAAAAATCGATATTCAAATTATTTAAACTAATTTGAACAGACTACAAAAAACTATGGATACGCAAATGACACTATTTATCAGTCTAAATTACCTTTATTTAAGTGAAGTAAAAAGCTAGCCGTAAACCTTTATTAATTTATTCTGCCCTAGAGTCCTGGAGGGTGGTTTAGGACATTTCTCTGATTTATTTTCCGCGTTTCCGATGTTTGTTGTCATTATGCTAACGACGGTCTTAAAGGCCTAGGAACATTTGTCATCGTGTGTCGTGCTACTGTGTGACTTAGAGCTGGCCACATACATAATTTGTAACTTTAATCTTTTAACTTTATTTTTTTGTGGAAAACTTATCTGAGAGCTTCTATGCTTCGAAGGGCACGCAGAATTGTCGGTACCGGTTATTTCAATCGTTAGTAAAACGAAAGTGTATTTTGTTACTTGTTTATAAAAAAATATAAAACAAAAAAGTCTCTACTCTATTTTTGTTCTAAGATGTTTGAAAATCTGTACTGAAAGTTGAAATTGTATAGAAATCCTTTTTTTAATAATAATGTTACGGGCATCATAAATCCTTCTACTTAATATCAAACAAAGCTTCAGTAGTTTCAGGAAATCATGATTAGTGTGCCTTTCCATCGACATTACGTTACTATGCTACATTTGGTATCGACCTAATGTAGTATAGCACACAATGATCAGGTCCTATACCTACACAAAGTTTGTGTATAGGACTGATCACAAACATATAAACGTAGCTTATCATAGTTCTGGAAAGGCACCCTAATCACCCAGTGGGCCAGTCAAACAGTCACAATAGCTAGTCAGTCCGGCAGTCAGTCAGTCAGTCAGTAATACTCCACTTATAATATTAACTTAAAACAAAATTAGAAACCGCAAGCAAATACACATTCCCGCAAGAAAATAAAACTGAATTCAAACAAAACTAAGGTATATATGGGGGAGCAAAAAGAGCGCCGCAAACTTCAACACTTTAGTTAATTTTTTGTTCTTTTTCCCGCAGCTAAGTGTCGCTGCGATACCGCCACGGTTTTTCCTTGCAATCATTAACCGGTGCAATTTGTGTGAAAGCTGCCTTATTGGAACTCTTTAACTAATTAGAATTTACGTTTTATTTATTGGTTTGGCAGTTTCGCTTTAGTACGTTTTGTCTTGTAAGAATGTTGGTTTCTAAATCTAGTTGGCTGTGATATAGGTGCTATACATGTAAGTTTTGTGATGTTGTCTTGTCTATGGCTGTTATACGAGTATGTATGTATACATTACATTTTGTGATGTTAAAATTTTGTCTATCGTATAGCTAAATGTACACATTAAACAGTAGATTCCGGCTAGTTCGGAGGCCTAAAGGCAGTCCAAAAACTTTGACACCAGAGTTGGCCACTAACCTACTCGAAAGGAATAATAAAAATGAATTGGTTAGTATTTTCCCTTATTTAAATTAACGTCTTAAAACTACATATTTGACAAGTAGATATAATGTTTGATAAGATTTCGAATAAAAGATTTGTATCATAATTTTGAAATTTATGCTACTTAATATACTGTAATGAATTAAATTGATATCACTACATAGTATAAAATAAAGTCGTCTCTTTTTCGTGTCTGTCTGATTGTCTGTCTGTATGCTTAAATCTTTAAAATTACGCAACGGATTTTGACCGGTTTTTTGTAATAGGTACAGTGATTCAAGAGGAAGGTTTTTATGTAAAAAAAATCCCGAAATTCCCACGGGAACGGGCACAACGCGGGTAAAACCGCGGGGTGCTGCTAGTCCTTTTTTAAAAACTATAACAGAAGGACACATAGAGGCAAAGAGAGGAAGAAGAAGGCCAAAAAAAAGCAAGAGCAAAAGTCGTGTCGTACGAACAGCTGAAGAGGATGGCAGAGGAAAGTGGAAAGAACTCCATCGACAAGAGCCCAGCTCTTAAGTTTAGAAGAAGAAGAAGCTTTTAGTTCATTACAAGCACAAACAACAAATAAAAAAGCAACCTAAATTACATAACCAACACGCACAATTCACACACCTAGATATTATACATACATACATACGAAACAAAAGATAACCCAACCATTATTGATGGAGGCTGAAATTTAATATGAAATATTTCAAACTATAACGCACACTACAGTATGTATAGGCGAACTACACTCACACATGAGCACAGATAGGTCGGATCTCCCCTCTTACTCAGTCTTTGTTACATTAAGGAAGGGCTTGGGGAGGCGGGGAGACAGGGGTGGGTCTCTCCTGTTTTGTATTCACCTCGACTCGCCGTTTACGATTTCGCGGGACTCTTGCTGATTTCTATTGCGTCCGGGTGGCAGTATTCGGAATTTCTTTATTAAGTATTCGTACGAAATGTGTAGATGTGCGAGTATATCAAATGATGCTTCACTCGATGGGGCGGTAATTTGTTTGTAATAATTCGAAATTTTATTTCTTAAATAAAAACAAAAGATAGATTCGAAATTAATGTAGAATGTTGTTCGAAAACATTTAAAAAAAATCGCCGTTCTAATTTTGAAACAAGGCTCGGGTTTGTGATCATATCCACATTGAGCAACCGTGGTGATTACGCCTAATTCTCCTTACTGTACTGATACCTTCAGTAAATAAGAGGTCTTTGCTCAGTAGTGTGACATTACAGGCTTATACTTTCATTAAATAAATTAAGAATCCAAAATATCATTATTAAACAATTTCAAAGTAGCAAACTACGAGTATTTAACAATATTAAAATATGATCTTTATTTGTTTTTATACATTGAATTAACTTTTTCCGAATATAGAATCTTCTTAAGATCAACTTGAGAAGTTTCTTTCTTTATTAAATTAGAGCTGTGTTAAAAATATGAGGATTCATACAAAATTAAATATTTACCTTCATAATAAGTGAAAAATAAATAAAATTAACATATACCATGAAATGCACTTCCGCTGAATGCTGAATTAAAAATGTCTGAAATTATTCTATCTGAGTCTTGAAGGAGACAATTTTATGCAAATCTTTTTTTCCGCTACTTTAGCATTCAAGTTACAGACACGTGGTTAAATCAAGGGTTGCCATTTTGTGGTATTTTAAATTTTTAATTTTAACCTTTTTCATATTTTTAGGGGAGAATTTTTCCCGAAAATACGATGATACAAGCTAACAGTAACAGTTATATTCCTCAATTTTTACCTTTAATAATATTTTTTGAGTTTGATATTTTTAGGTAATGCTTGGAAATGTAGTTCTTAATTTCCATAATAATATTATTTCCCGGCTGGTACCTAATGAAAATCAATTTAGCTATTGTGAAGGCACTTAACCTAAAACGTTACATATATGTATAATAGGTATCACTCGTAGTACGGTATCTTTATGTATTAATGTTATCATTATAAAAAACTTGTGTAAGATGGTATTTCATATTACCAACAAAAGGATTACTAAAGAATGAGAGTATTTGGTAATGTAAAGTGTTATAAAAAATATGTAACTGTAAAATTTCTTCTACATAGGTTCCAACAAATACTTTTGCACATTTAAATTATCCAAAAGGTAAAAAATAAACAAAAAATATTAAGTTTACAACTAGAAGTGGTCAACCCTATTCTTGAGTAATGTATGGACGACTATATTTTTCTGCACTGTCCAGTGCTTATCCTGTTTCTTAACTCCGTGTATTCGTAGATTTGATTTTTATATTCCACACAAATTTTCATTTTTCGAATTCATACTTAAAAAAACAAAACACTCACAAAATGTAGGGTTAGTGGAATTATGAATGGAACGCAATTTAAAAAGAGAACTGTATAAAAAGTTAATTAGTAATTAATTTTAGAACGTTTAACATTTAAACGAATCAGAGAAAAAAATAATAACTGTCCAAATAGAAGAAGGTAATTTAAAAATATAATTTGAAGTCTATGGTTAGAGTTTGGAAAGCTTCTTAATTTAAAATTGAATGGGTGTTTAAATCGCGGGTCGAATATAAATTAGGATCTCTATACAGGCACTTGTTTTGTGCCGACTGGCAAATACCGAGTTACTAACTATAAGAATTCCTATTGAAAGACGTGAATTAAATCGACAATTAGGTAACTAGCAAAACTATAATAGGTACATACATAACGTCTGAAAAATCACTCATTAACCTCTCTTAAGGAATCTTTTCGCGCCCACTGGAGGTAAGCACAATTGGATACCTATTCCTTGACCAGCTAAAACGTTTTTTTTGTGCTCGTATTTGTAAAGGGGATTGTGCGCAAAGCGTCACGTCGTTTAGATTTAGCGAGTTTAGAAGCTGCTAGCCGACTAGCCAGTGAGCGAGTGAGTAAACGCTTACTTTCAACTTTTACACAAATAATATTAAATGAAAAATTAGTCTGCCCAGGATTTTTTTAGCAAACCCATTTTTAATATGTTTTCTAATATACTAAATTCATGATAAAATATGTTTCGTTCTATTATCAGCTCGGTGAAGGTCGATATAGGCTCGGATCTTAGACTAATAGCAGTTGTCGGCGATTAGGGATATTAAAAAGTTTAGATTTTAGGTATTAGATTGACATTCGGAAACCTAAAAAAGAAAGAGCTGGTCTACGCGTGTATTTTATTACTGGTTTCAAAGAAAAAAATATGAACTATTCTCCTGTTATTGATACTTACAAAAGCTATTCAATATGCCTAACTAAATGAAAATGTAGTAAATGTAAATACAGAAATCGATAGCATGTAACCCAGTAACAATGATCAAACATCGTACTAAACAAACGAAACAAACAGCGATAACCATCTCGCATAATGAAAAGCTCTCCTTCTGATTGCTACCCACTAACAGTCTTAAAGTTGCCAACACACACATACACACGCCCCCCCCACCCCACAAGAAATATAACATAACCAACCTAACTTGAACTCCGAAATATGCCCCACTTACAACGAAACACGTTTTAATGTTTGTTTTCGGGTGTCTGGTTACATTGGACGGTAAATGTTGGGTTGCTAAGGATCGTAAGAAGAAACGCCCGAGGGACAGCGGGCCTTAAAGTGTGGCCACTGTATCGATCCACCCCGTCCCTTCTTAATGCCCACTTTGTAGGATGTCCATTAATTATGGCCGGACCATTTCGAGACGATCGGAGTAAATTGCAAAAAGGGTTGGGTGTTGCCGAATTGAGAATGTGTCCTATTGTTTGGGAAATAAGTTTTTTGGAACGTTCCGATTTGCGTCATCGGATTGTGTTGTTTTGTATCTGTGGACGCGGTATTAGAATACGGAATTAAGGATAAAGGACATTACTTGTAGGAATATGAAGCTTAATATACTTGTATGTATGTAGCTTAAGATTTGGTGAAAAACTTTCTTATATGGATAGTATCCTTGAATGATATCTAATTTTTAACTTTGGTAACTAAACGAATATTATCATGATATCATTATCATTACGTGTCATTTGAGCGAGTATAATCGCTGCAAGACGACTAATTCAATAGAGCGCAAGCGTCACCTATATTTAAAAATTCGCTTTCGCTCGCATTCTATCGAACACGCCAGCTCGTCGCTCGCTACCTCCTCAATAAACGACGAAATGACGTCAACACAACTTAAAAATTAACATTCTATTGTCTTTTCACTTTTTAATCAATACACTACACGACACTAATCTGTAATCTGTAATATTTTTGAAGCGACTCCAAACACCGAAGGAGAAGGTTCTCAATTCGAATATTTGTTTTTTGTTTAGTTGTGTGTAATTTGAGATACACACTTTAAAAAGGTTAACTTAAGAACGTGTATGATGGAATACTTATTCTGGATGGCTAGTAGATAAAGGATCAAACGCACGAGTAGGCATCTCGAGTGGGTGATTAACGTTTGGTACACACATTAATCAAGTCAAGTGCGTAAGACGAGAACGAACGAAAGTATAACGTTGCCAGCCCTGGGCGGGCGTATTCTGGGCAGTTACGTCGTATGTTTTGGGATAAAAATTTGAAAATATGTAAGTGCTGTATGATACAAGTCAATTTTTTTTGTGGAAGAAAAGGTATTTTATTTTATCCTTGGCCTGTATTTTTGACACTTTATAAGAAATTTTCGACAAAGTATTTTTTTTTTCAGACGTAGCTTTCCTATTGTTATGTACTGCTATGTCATGTTACAATGCTTTTCCTAATACATATGTCCACACTTTACATATACGCCAACAAGCCTATACCTACGTCTGTAGGTATTGTTGCTCAAATATCACAAAAGTAACGTCCATTTGAAAAAAAACTGTTAATGAATTTGAGCAGTAATTTAAACAGTTCGAAACTTAAATTAAAAGAATTTAAATTTAAATTTCGAACGAATTCTCGTTGACTAATCTATCTGTAAACGTGGGGACACATTTGTTACTTTTTAAGGTATTTAATGGGCCTGTGTCAATACAAAATGGCATATAAGATACTTGGCATAAGTGAAAGCCTTTTTGCTTGCCTAAAATACCAGAAAGTACATTACTAAAACAGGAAAAGCCAGCTGAGGACAACAGAAGAAAAATAAAGATTTCCATCGAAAAGAGAAAATAAGAAGGCAAGAATAATATTTCTTAATGATTTCACACAGCAACCACTTAATAAACAATTAACAAGTAAAACACTTTTTGCTCAGAAGGTTTACATAAGGCTAAAACATTACATTTCCGTACTCTCAAAATGGCGGAATTTTAGTTTTCCTTATATCTAACTGATATTTTCGATACTACCTAACCATTTCTGGTATAGCCTTGTCATCAATAACTTCACCGCCTACTCATCGTTAAGTTAAATCCTTGTACGAATATACATACCTACCTACACAGAATAGTTATTTATGTACCTATTAAATGTTGATGAAACGTCCAGAATACGCCCGCCACCGTAATGTCGTATAGTTAATATCTCAAGGGCTGCCTCTCAAGTATCAAGTAACTTTGATAATAGGGTTGCACGTTAATTTATACGGGTTTTGTGGGCACCTAAGTAATCTAAGTTAACAACTATAATGGCCATTGTTCCACAAAAGTCTATAACTCTGATGTTTCAACTTGAATCACATTGTCTGGACGCAAATTGGTTTTGGGTAATGGTATAAGTTTTATCTTACATTTGAGGTGTAGTAAGGTTTCATCTAGGGCTATAAAATCTGCCTATTGAATACTTGTTTTTTATTGTTTTTGTTATTATATATATTATTCAGATCTTTTAAAGGATTGAGTCTCAATCTCATTCTATGAATAAATTTCTTGAAGAAAAATGAATGCCTATTAGACAGTAAAAACGCTGTGCGAGTTTACGAGCAGCAAGCCCGCAAGTTAAAAAAAACGAGCATCAATTTCACGTTTAAATAATTTGACATATTATCACAACCTAATTTTGTAGCCGGGTCAGTATTTTTTTCACAAAAACTTTTATCAAAATCTTAATCTTTACATCGCGTTTCCTAATTAGTATACGAGTATATTTTCATTTTTAACATTTAGGTTTCTTAATTAATATTTAAACTTCGTGGGATCTAAAGACATAATATGTATCTACCTAATAATCAATAAAAGTAGATACATATTTTATCTTATTTAAAGTTCCATCTCTATATATATAACAATCACTTTTTATTGTAATTTTGCACAAAATACGTCGAGTGGTTCTTAAATTCCCACGGGTACGGGCACGACGCGGGTAAAACTGCGGGGCGCAGCTAGTAGTTTTATATTAAGTTTGTATGTATGTATTTGACATTTTTCTGATAATTACAAGTGCGATGAAAAATAAAAATACCGCTACCAACGTGTACCTTAAAGCTAATTAACCCTTCAATTGCGTCGTAAAAAAGAACTTCAGAATCGTTCTTAAAGCGAATAAATACGTTAATACAAAATGTCTTTACATTAGAATTGGGCGCTCCTTTGTGGGCGGGCGGGGCGCGGGGCGGGCGGCAAGACACTCGATCAATACCGACCCGACTTTCAAACTGCTTTCACCCTCACGAAAGTCGCTTGGACTCCGCACGACTGGACCCTGAAGTATCGGTATAGAGATGATGTTACAATTATTAATGACAATTGGTTGATGGAAATTGTATGCAATCTTTTTAAGTTGTATTGCCTTGGCATAGAAAAGGTATTTTATTGTGAAATCGAAATGTGTATAGACTAAAGACATTTTAAAATGTTTTTGACAACTTTACAATATGTTTATTTCGAGCTGAATTTTGCTTTATTAAATATTATTAGCTCTATTGAACTGTTTTAGTTTCGTATTAAGTTTTTTTAATTAAATTGTATTTACCATTTTTATATGTGATGGGTTTCAAATATTAGAGACTGCATCATGGTCTTCAATGATAATATCTGATGCGGTTGGGCTCGTCCATTTTCGCTGTTGCTTTTCTGTAACAAATAAAGCATATAAACTTAAATTTCAATAGGTAAATATCATCGCCAAAGTATCAATTACACGTATCAATAAATTAAGAAAGAGTGACGTTTACTTTGTCTAGTTATTTAGATAAAATACGTTTCATAAATATGTTTTTTTTTTATTAAAAATGTATTTCAGTGCAAAACCTCTCGCTTAATGGTAAAATTAACATCCTACAGAAAATTATTATCCAGAAAATGCAACAACAACAGAAATTCCCACAGTTATGACTTCAATGGGATGGTGAAATAAAACAATTATTAGCAGAGGGAATGTACGAGTATGTGCGTAATGAGGTACATAAAATTGACGATTGGTCAGACCAGGTCGGAAGCTTTTAGGTGGTCTAAAATCGCCGACACTAGAGTTGGCCACTAACCTACACGAAGTAAGCTTACTTACTATGTTAAGTAACTATAGTTCATTTTGAATTAAAGCTAAGTTTTTTTTTCATCGATTAGATGGTCAACCTGACCAATCCTGGTGTCAGAGTTATTGAGCCGCCAAAGGCCTCTGACATGGCTCATGTAACGACTACTATCCGTAGAAAGTAACCGGGACCGACGGCTTAACATGCTCTCCGAAGCACGGAATCATCTTACTTTTCGGGCAATCAGGTGATTCAGCCTGCAATGCCCTAACCAAACTGAGGACAGTCTCACAAAGTGATTTTTGTGAGATATCCCCACCGGTAATCGAACCCGGGACCTCCGGATCGTGAGCCGAGCGCTCAAACCACAAGACCACGGAGGCCGCTTTTATTTTACAGGAACCATGGTCACAGAAGGCTTATAAAATGTAAAGTAAAAGCGAAGTGTATCCGTAAACGTAGTTTCAATTCAAAATGAGTAGAGTTCGCTCAAACTTAAGAAACCAGTAACAATATCAATCAACCCTGGTACTATCATCCCTATAGACATAAGACACGTCTTCGTAGCGCTGTCTTCACGTACGCCTCAAACCCTCGCACGAACATTTTGTTTTAACCCCCCTCCGCCTCCCACGGTCTTATCGGCCTCACTATATACATTATTATACGTATATATTTGTATATTACGTAACGAAGCGAAGTTTTGATACCTACGAATATTCTATTTAGATTCTTATATTGGAGATGGGCGTTTTGGTTATTGTATTAAGTAGATTTGTAGTGTTAAGGGTTAAGCTTTGTGATTAGGATATATCAGTTATTTTTAACCTGACTACGGTAACATTACAAAAATGTTTAACTATAATAGAAATAATACAAGATGGTTAGTTAAAGAAGTAACTAACCCTGGCATCGGAGTTTTTAGACCGCTTAAAGACCTCCGACATGGTCTAACTGTGGAACACGAATTTGTACGTCCCACCAGAAGCACGGTAGCGCTGAGATATAAATGGCATTCAATTAGTAGGCGAATAAAAATAACACCGTAGTTTTAAAAATAAAATGTCTAAGTAAACTAACTATAGTTTGGTTATTATTAAAATATATTCGCCATTTTGATAATTATAATCACTTTTTCAAATTATTTGTTCACACGAGACCACTGTTACTACTGAATCACGTATGAAAAATAAAATAATTGTTCGGATTTTAAAAGTGAATATCAATAATAAATTCTTCAAAGATATAAAACCTGATTTAACCCGTTGTCCGAAGCTGCGCATCTCGTGAGAAAACGGAGAAGAAGGGGTCTGTTTGACCTTAGGTCACTACTGGTCCAGAACCTACCGTGGGATAATGTGATGATGTTTGGGGTACTTTAGTGTTGTTTAGACGACAAATAAAAAGAGTTTTGGTGAGAATATAGGTACTTAATTGGTGAGAAAACGTTCGATAGTTAAAGGCTAAGGGTGTGCTTTTCAATGGAAACATACCCTTAGCCGGAGCGGAGTTATGCAGAACTCAATCTTAGCGGAGTGGAGCCTTAGCGTAGTGGCTTTATGTGGAGGTCAATCAACCAATCACGACGAAGGTATTACGAAAAGATTTTGACAATGTCCATACCAATCACAGCACAGCGCATTGGGATTCTCAAACACCGGATTGACAGAATCTTTTCGTAGTGCCACACAGCTTCGTAGCGCCACACAGCTTCGCTCCGCTTCGATGGAAACGTACCCTAAAGTGTTAGTTTAGTTTGAGCAAAATGGCGTGTTCAACAAACCGAGCCGGCAAGCGATTAAAGTAAAGCAATTTGATAAGAGTAACGTTCGTGTTTTATTCAACTCGCCAACTCGTCACTAGTCAATTATGTCAATCCAAACAATCTCTAAATAAATGGGGTTAATTAGATTTTACCTGGAGTACATATGTATCTATGTATTCCCAATCCATGATATACTTAAATGCCTAATAAATAAAATGTAGAATTTTGTAACAAAAATAACTGAAAAACATAACCTAACTTAAATTAGCCAATTTATTTAAGTCAAAAATATTTCTAAAAATATCAAAGTATATAAATGCTCATTATTTTCAAATATAACACCTTCAACCGTCAACCGTCACACCATGACAGCGGGTCAGCAAGGTCGGTGTCACAGGGTCACTCTGACCCCGAACTTTAAAGGGTTAAAAACGGATATTCCGTGAGATTTTTAACTTTAAATCCTGTTCCTTTTATGATACTTGATAATGTAACTTTGATTTTTGTATCGACGAAGATGTTATCTCTGGACCAATACAATGAAAAATTAGAATTTTAGACTTAGATTTTTGTAAAAATTATTTAAAAACGTTAGGGCTTGTGCTTTTAGTTATTTTTTGAAGATGTTTATTCAAGTAAAGGCAGTTTCAAACCCACGTCGTTATCTCATTTTTTAATAGTGAAATATTGATTTCCTAAAATCCCGTTTTATATTTCGGGAATTTTTATACATATGAAACTTTCTCTTGAATATCTCTATCTATTTAAAAAACGGCATCAAAATCCATTGCGTAGTCTTAAAGATCTAAGCATATACAGACAGCGGAAAGCGACTTTGTTTTATACTATGTAGTGAAGTATGGTATATAAAGTACCTAAGTCATAGTAAGATATTTCCAAAACCCAAGGTACATATAAAGAGGTGCTCTAGTTCTCAACATAATCCAAGCAGTCTAGCACATACCCAACACTCACAAACACAAGTCACGTAATTAATAATCATTATAAGTTGCAAACGGTGAGCCGTCAGCAATAAATATAGGCTTAAAGTTTAATATTAGACAACGAGGCGATAAATTCAACGGCAATTAGACTTAATAGTTGAGTAGAAACGTTGCGATCTTCCACTCAGAGCGATCAATAGCAGGGGAGTCGAACATTTGGCTGTAGTCTTATTCAGGCGTCGCGTAGAAGGAGTTCGTTGGACTACGGATGAGCAAAGTACTTACTGCGTTAGGTGAGACTACATAGGAGCGTTATAAGTTGACGAACTCAATAGAATTCAATTCAATATATTGTTCAAATAGCAGCGCCCCACGGTTAAACCCGCGTTGTACCCGTTCCCGGGGGAATTTCGGGATAAAATGTATTCCATGTATTATTCTGATGTATAACCTATATTACTGTAAAGTTTCATCCCGATCCGTCCAGTAGATTTTGCGTAACGTAACAAATGTAAGAGTTACAAACGAACATATATATCCTTAAAAACTTTCGCATTTATAATATTAGTAGGATAAACACAGGTATTAGAAGATAGTATATTAATTGCAGTAACAGCCATGTATCATGTACCACGTACCATGTACCACGTACCATGTACCACGGAGGTACATGAATACATAATAAAGAAAATAAAACTAAACTCCTATTGGACGATCTAAACACACGAACGCATTGACAAAACTGTACCTATAGCTATCTACACCTACCTTTACCTATATCAATAGTTGCTCACGTATCTAATAAAGGATCTGATAATCTTGTACGTCTATAAAACAGTTGACGACCCCTGGTTTACAGCCGCACTATATTACAAGGTTTATATTGTTCGTCGCGAACTCTTGGACGGCAATAAAATCTTCGTCGCTGGCTTTATGAAGGCGTGCCAAGCCGGGAGACTTTATTAGTATATAATTTACTACTGAGGAAAAGCTTATACGCCAAGCGAGTTTTTTAGGGAGCTTTTGTAGCTTAGATGGTGATTTTGTTTAAGTTAAAGGAAGTATTTTATATTTCAAAAAATACAATTTCGTTTAATAGGCCTAATCCTGATCACTGTACTGATCTTCGGTGAGATGAGAGGCTTTTGCCCAGCTGTGGGACATTTAAGTCTAATACTTTTTATAATTTCGCTTTTGTTTTCTGTATTAGCTACTGAAAGCTTGGACTCGCCTGCTTGTAAACTTACCAGAGCTTGTAAACTCGCTGAATGTCATTGATGTCCGACTGTACGACGCCGGCGACCCGTTCAAGAAAGGGCCACGGATGTAAAATGTTGTAGGGTGCGTCTCCGTTAAGCGGAGCTGAGCTGCGCGGAGTTCAACCAAACCAATCCCAACGTATTCAATTCGTCAAAGAACGCATTCTTCTTCTTCTTCTTCATCGAGTGGATGGTCAACCTGACCAATCCTGGTGTCAGAGTTATATAGCCGCCAAAGGCCTCTGACGTGGCTCATGTAACGACTACTATCCGTAGAAAGTAACCGGGACCGACGGCTTAACGTGCCCTCCGAAGCACAGAATCATCTTACTTTTCGGATAATCAGGTGATTCAGCCTGCAATGCCCTAACCAAACTGAGGACAGTCTTAGAAAGTGATTTTTGTGAGGTATCCCCACCGGGAATCGAATCGTAAGCCGGGTGCTCAAACCACAAGACCACGGAGGCTGTTAAAGAACGAATTAACATTATCACAATCTGTTGCAGTGCGTTGTGATTGGTCGAACTCGCACCATGAAACCTGATTATTGGCGTAGAGAGTTTCCAAGCTCCGTGAAGGCAGCGATCTACAAAATCTTCACACTAGCACCTTCTATTGGATCTTTGAAGAACAGCTAGTACTTATAATATGTCTGTCTGTATACCCAGCCATGTCAAGACCATCAACTTGCCAGCAAAGACAAAACAAGTTAATTCTTATTTAGAATTTCTTATTTGCGCCGAACATTTTACTGTTACAATTTGGATGTTTCCGTCGTGTCGGCGAGCCGCGTGTACTGAATGTAGAACATGCACTGTTCCGGATTACACATTTTGTATTGTACTCTACATTATTCCGTACATCTTATTGAGCAACAAGATTCTAGTTTCGTTACCAACTTGAAAATACCTAAATAATAAACTTAAAAGCTAGTTTGGTCACTTATCGCTTCACAGTTGAGAATTAGTCAGGTGACTGTTTTTAACCGACTTTAAAAAGGAGGACATCTTTTTTATGTGATTAGCGCTCCGCAGTTTTACCCGCGTTGTGCTCGAACCCGGGGGAATTTCGGGATGAAAAAGAGCCTATAACCTTCCTGTTGAACGTGGCTAACTAAAATATTTATTCAATATTTATGCAAACAAAAAACTCTTAAAGCTTATAAATAAGCTTAGATATTAGTATGGGTAGTATATATAGGTATCTTATGTATGAAGATATTTAGGTTGTTCGTCCTAAACCCGTTAATCATTCACGAAGGCTCATAGATAATTCCAAGCCAAGGCTAAAAGTAGTTACTCTCCTTACGACTAAAAGCTTGTTAATGATTCAAACTCCCATCATCCTAAAACGATGCCAGTTTATCTCCACGAACCATTACTGTTTTACTACTTAGATATTCCAACGGGTGCTAAACGGGGGGACATAACTACATACCTCCAACACAAGGCCGGAAAAGCAGATTTATATTACTGCCCAACTAAGATCATAAAACTATAGACCGCAGGGCCCGAGTATTAATATTGTGCTATTTATCATAACCCGCCCGAACACCCCATCTTTTGTATAAGAAACATCCGCACAGCGGCAAGTACCACGCACCGTACAAGTTCAACACCGAAAACTATTCAAACGTTCCTGCTAACATCACTACTTGTTCGGGATGTTCTTAACTCGAGCGCTTCAGCGGTCGTTCGAGGAAAATTGGAAAATTACATGTGCTCTACCGAAATCGACTTTGGTAGTTCAAGTTTTGAGTTTATATTGGCGTGCGCTGTGCGATAGTTGGTCCGGTCCGTCGCGAAGTATAGTCAACTTTGTTTGCTTAGGGTTAAAGTTTGGTTTTACTTGCGCGTGGTTGGTAGCAGTTCGCCGGAAGGGTAGAGTCGTAAGGAAGTTCGACGATTATGTTTAGTCAGCGCTGGCTGTGTGATGGAAAGGAAGTCGGAATTGGGGCTGTAAGATGGCAGGGTCTCGCAGGGTCGCGGGGTAGCGGGCCCGCGCGGGTTGCGATCTGTTTGTTTCTAAGGTCCCTATTCCGCAAACTGCGGGTAGGAATTAAATTTCGCACCGGCAACTCTTTGTTGTTCTCCGTAGTTGAAGGCGCCTCTTTGAAAACTCCAAATTGAGGCCTTTGTATACAACTTTGATACAAAACTCTTTATTCGAAACTTTAACATAATTTATCTATAGAAAGTTACATTAAATATGTGGGTTGCTTTAATAATAAACATTTAATTATAGAATTATATTTGACCTTGAAATATAAATATGAATGAATTGGAAAATAAATATGATATTAGATTCGTGGTTTACATATATTCGATACTGTTCAAAACCATCATTTCTTGCCTACTTAGGTATATATTTTGCGTCGTGCAAACTACGGCAAAGCGAAGGCCTTACTGCTTCTCTATTGCATGGCGCAAACATTGTAAATTCAATCGATATCTATTTTAAATCGACTTTATAACAAAAGACGTACGGATTACACAATCTATTTAGTTCCTAAATATGTTAAAGAAACAAAAACTGTTTGTTCAAAATTGTATTTTATATTGCGTACCTAAGCACTAAACTTCGTTGACATTGACATTGATTGACATATCACAAGATATCAAGCTGTAAGCGAGTTGGCGAATACTTTCGCTTTTTATTGGACTCGTCGGTTCGCAGCTTATGAACTTGCACAATGTGGGCTAGATTCAAAAAAATAATTTAGAGTAGGTTAGTGGGCAACCCTGGTGTCAGAGTTTAAAGACCATAAACCCCGACATGGTGTAGGCAACGATTGAAAACATCGGGACTAATAATCCATATAGGTACATTAAGTTCATACACAGTGCTTGATAGAAGCAAACCAATCTAATATCAAAAATCATCATCTGACAAGCCCGTTGGCACAGTGGCAGTGAGGGCGCTTACTGTGTCGGGGGTTGCGGGTTCGATTCCCGCCCGGACTCAACAATATGTGAAGACTTAGTTGTTGGCGACGACGTCTGGGTGTCAATTATATATTCTTATAAAGTATTTGTGTATGTATAAGTAGTAGTATCAGTGAGTTAGATTCCATAACACAAGCTTAGAGCTTACTTTGGGTCTAATTAACCGTGAGTGAATTTGTCCAAGTATTTATTTATTTATACAATATGTGAAGACGTAGTTGTTGGCGACGACGTCTGGGTGTCAATTATACATATAGTAATATAAAAGTGTTTGTGTATGTATATGTAGTAGTATCAGTTAGTTAGATACCATATTACAAGCTTAGAGCTTAGTTTGGGTCTAATTAACCGTGAGTGAATTTGTCCGGGTATATTTATTATATAACCCACGTACTAAAATCAAAATATAACCCAATTCCTGTATTCTAAAACCCAAAAGCATACCCTTTTCCCGCTGAGTCGGTTCTACGGACCGTTAGTGAAATAACGGGCGTGTAGGCAAAGATTGACGGAGTGAACTAATAATCGAGGGTGGCAATGGGGTAGCCACCCCAATATTAAGGCGGGTGAAGAGGCGCAGTTTTGAACCGTGGGCGTCGACCCTAGGGGGTGAAATAAGACGGGGGTGGAGAAACTTAGGGGGCAAGACTAATGTTAAGCTTCGTTTCTACTTAAACCTCACACGGGGTTTATATTTATTATACATTTACAGCTTCCATTTTGTACCGACTCTGTTATCTTAGGAATAGCTAGAAGAGAAAATCTAGAGAGGTAATCGCTTAAAGAGCTGTAGATTCTTGAATTTTTTCGTTATTCGCGTCGACCTCAAGACTCAAGAAGGAAAAAGTATCCCAGTTTTTTTATAGATTATAGATTTTTTTATGGATTATTTTATAGAATAAAACATTTCTATAGACGAGTCAAAGTATTCGAAGCACCTATAATTTTGTTTGTTTACAAGAAACTAGTTAAGAAAGATGAAATTTTATACCGAAAAGTCATCTTTAAAAAACTTGATTCACATATTTAAAAGAAGGAGCTATCGTTAAGTAGGTAAAGTAAAATAAGGTCGAGTAGGTCGGTGGTCAACCCTATCGGAGTTTTCAGACCGCCCAAAGGCCTCCGACATGGTCTATCGATTGAAACAACCGGGACCGACAATTTTTCGTACCCTCCGAAGCACGGTAGCGCTCAGATATAAAAGCCACTATCGGCCACCCAGGTAGGTGCCGAGCTGCACGTTGCTTAACAATCGCAATGAGCTAATAGACAAACGAACGCTACGATCTATCGCTAATGATACTGTTACATCTACAGTAGTGTTGTATATGTGTGAATGAATGAGACGACCTAATTTCCTCATCTTCAGCCCTTGGGTCATCACATCAGTGAGCCGTGAACCCATCGGAACTAGTAGATACGTTAGAAAATAGCGAAGTATGGTATGTTCTATTGTTTGAGGTTTTGAAATAAGAACTACATATTTTGAAATAAAAGAATATGTTCTATTATTTTAATTTTTAAAATGAGAATATAGTATATATTTACTTTTAATATCAACTAAAAATCAACAAATAATTTACACGTCCCAAATAACACCTCTTGCCGGGTTATTAGGGACATGCATTATACATATTTGCTATTTTCTAGGAAATGCAGCAAATTTTACCACAATTGGCTAGGTGTTGATATTCACAAGCGATTGATAGTCATAAGCATTGGCGAGATTATTACATTATGAATTTAAAAAATGTCCCGACTAACACTCACTGATTTACTGTATTTGAAAATATGAAAAGAACTTGTTCTATTGTTCTTTATTTTTAATTAAACACAGTTAAATTAATGTTCATAAATATATATTTTATATATATAAAAAAAAAACTTGAAATAATTAAATACATCCATCAACAAATCTTTCTTCAGCCGTACCCCATCACTAGTCTCCTCCGACTCGATGGAAAAGTAACTGTTTAGTGAGGGTTGTCAAACATTTGGCCTAGTTGTGAAAAAACGCGGAATAATCATTTCAAAAAAACGCACGGATGATTGAATTTCATTGTAGTCCTTAAGTCGTAGAGTTAGGAGTTATTTTAGCTTGTTTTTATCAGTTTTTTTAGTCCGACACAGTGCCCTAATTGCTTGATTACGCGTCATTTGTTTGCTTAGACAAAACCCTACCTACTTATTTTTTGCGGTTCAATAGATTTTAGCCCTTAGTTGTTTAGATTTCAAAGAAAACAATCGAATCATTTGTGATATTATTTGGAAACCCTTCCATTCGTCTGTGAATCACTAAGGTTCTGTGAGAATTGGGGGTTTGAAAATATATAATGTATCGGTTATAACATTGGAACATGCTTTATAAATAGGTAAGGTTAGGTATAGTTAAGGGTTTGTCACGTTGTATTTAACTGCGATGAACAAGCGAAAATGTTGAAAAAGAAATCGTACTTGTAGCGCGGAGCGCGGATGGACGCGTGTGCCCGCGCGTAACACTTTTGTATGAGGGCCGAAACTGCGTTAAGCGGGCGCACGCGACGGTTCACTTTTGTATGAAACTACACGCGACGGGCGCACGCGACGGTTCACTTTTGTATGAAACTACACGCGACGGGCGCACGCGACGGTTCACTTTTGTATGAAACTACACGCGACGGGCGCACGCGACGGTTCACTTTTGTATGAAACTGCACGCGACGGGCGCACGCGACGGTTCACTTTTGTATGAAACTTCACGCGACGGGTCACTTTTGTATGAGACTGCACGCGACGGGCGAACGCGACGGGTCACTTTTGTATGAAACTGCACGCGACGGGCGAACGCGACGGGTCACTTTTGAATGAAACCGCGCGGGCACCCGCTTAACACAGTTTCGGCCCATAGAGCTATTGTTCTTTATTCTAAAAATCGCTAGTAATCGTTGCACCATGGTACGTTAACGGATGGTAGCTTTCAGATGAAAATTGTGGCTGATTTCAAGAGTAACTTTAAAAAAACATCAACTTTATTCTAATATAAGCGATGTTATTGAGCGAGTATTTAAGAAGAGTCGTCGACATTGAGAGAGAGTTTACAAGTTGCTAGCTGTCGAGTTTAATAGTTCAATAGAACGTTAGCGTTCGTTAGCTAGCGTTACAGACTAGTGCGTTACATCACGAAAATTAGTAAGTATTTCATTTTTCAGTGCGTTACATCATAGACTGCCTAGTTACCATCTTAATATCCCTACATATACATTTAAAATACAAAATATATAATTTAATTTAGATCAAAGAAGTAAATATTTGGGATGTCGATCCCAGGGTAGGTGATAATATAATTTTCTCACGGGTCGGGTCTTAGTTATCAGAAGGGTCACGGGTCCGGATGCCGAAGAATGGCAGCAATCTTGTGGTATTCCAACCTTCCGAGGGTCCACTATCATCTTGCTTCATGCGAGACTAGTGGGAAGGACCGGCTTTGTTGCTAACAGGTATTTGAATCAGAGTAATTAAATGGCTTGATTAAAATATCTACTGCTTAAACAGTGTAAGTTTGTATTGATGTAGGTGTATGGGTATGTGAAGTGTTAAAGTACTAAATATTTACAAAAGATTAATAAGACCCAAACTAAGCTCTAAGCTTGTATTAAGGAATCTACTATCTACTACGTATGGATACTATTACGTATGTATACACAAATACTTTATATGAATATATAATTGACACTCAGATTTCTTCGCCAATTATGCACATATTGTTGACTCCGGGCGGGAATCGAACCCGCGACCCCCGACACAGTAAGCACTCTCACATGCCACTGTGCCCGTTGGCACCAAAACACAACGCCTCTAGCGACCATTTAAAGAACTACGAAGTAAAAAATAAACATAGCTTTTAAATTAGAACAAAGCTTGTAAAGTTCAAATTAAAAAAGTGTGCCTAGTACTAAAATCTCCCTCAAATATCAAACCCCCAAATAACATTGATTACATGTAACAAGTCTATTAGCAGATAGCCAAATCGCTTTACAAAACAACATATTCATACAAACAAAAACATCTCCATTGTTACATGTAACATAATCCTATATACAAAGTTGTATGATGTATGTATGTGTTGGAGCATTTTCATTAAAACTTGCTTGGCTTCAGCACTATCACGGCATGATATCAATATGTAATAAGTACACGTCGATGCCTTATAAGTGAGGGGTAGGTAAGGGTAATTTACTATTTAATTAATATAGTTATTTAATTTACCTCAAAAGCCATTAATATTAAATGCATATAATATTCTGAAGTTTATTTTCGATATGAATGAAAGCGACTATATAAAAAGCTTTTTTTTAAAAGGTCATGGAATTTTACATATTAATAAAACCTCTTTCGGTGTGCGAATATGGCGAGTTTGACTTACAGTTTTTTGAAAAAAGAACAATGAACAAATGCCTCTTACTCACATAATTATTTTGTATTCTTTTTTTAAAATCTTGGTATTGAAGAAGTCTCTTGCATTATTATTATGTACATAATTCTTTTTTCAAAAACTTGGCTAACCACTATTCGGTTTTGGTGACAGAATTGATTTTGATCGCGTCCAACTTTTAACAAAAGTTTAATTTTTTAACCGAGTAAGTGCTATTATTTATTTTCTCGCTTGCTATCTAGTCTAGTTGTCTAGTAAACTTGCTTACGCCAACTCCGCTTATAATGACCCAAAGTCCTAAAAGCGTTTACTTCACGCAATAAATAAGTAAACCTTACGAATATCGACGTACAAAATCTATTTTAATTACCCAGACCCAAACCGTTGGGCTCACGTACATTGTATATTATTTACATGTGAAATATTGCTTAAAGTTTGTGCCTCCGGGCGGTAGTTAAGGAGTTGCGATGAAATATGTCTTGGGGTGGCGGGGAGGGGGTGGGGGTGGCAAGGAGCCTTAACGGGTCGATAACTACTTAAGGATAGTTATGTTTGTTTGTGGATGTATTATATTATTGTGTAGAACTATTTGATGTTGGTTCATAATATGTAAGATGTGAGATATATATAGGAAATAAAGTAAATAATTAAATAGTCTATAACCTTCCCGTTGAATGTAGCAATGTTTTACAAAAATAATTATTCAAATCGTGCGTTCAAACAAACAAAAAATAAAAAAAAACAGACTCTTCAACTTTATTATTATCTATAAACTAGCTGTGCCCCGCGGTTTCACCCGCAGCGCCCCTGTTCCCGCGGGAATTTTGAAATTTTTATTCCTTATTTTTCTTATATAATAAAAACCTTGTCCTGACAATAAGGAACACATTAAAAAAAGAATCATACAATTTGGTGCAGTCGTTCTGAAGTTATGCGCATACCAATACATTTTGCGATTCATTTTTATATTATAGATAAAGCTAGTTATATATATACAAATCAATGCCACTTTTCGTTGTAATTTTATAACTCAACATCGGACTCACCTATCCCACTTTATGTGAAGTTTGCACATAATCGGTCGAGCAGTTCTTCATTTATCATCTCGAAATTTCTGAGGGAACGGGTGCGTTGCGAGTGAAACCGCGGGGCACAGCTAGTATAAGTAAAGATATAACTTATTTTATTTAACTAGATTTATTATTATAACTAGATTTTATGTCAAGAGTTACATGGTTGGTTAAAATGACGTTTACATTTTGTAAAAATGAGTATATAGTATCTATCTTTAAAATAACGTAATGAACTAATGACAAATGACAACTTCTATTTTTTTCGTAGATTTTTTAAAGGTTACGTGAAGGTAGGTATTTATCAGTATGCACAACGAAAACAAGGCGAGAAGACATGATATGATAACCGGGCTGATAAAATTATAATTGACTAGCAGCGCCCCGCGGTTTTACCCGCGTTGTGCCCGTTCCCGTGGGAATTTCGGGATAAAATGTAGCCTATAGCCTTCCTCGATAAATAGACTATCTAACAGTGAAAGAATTATTCAAATCGGTTCAGTAGTTTCTGAGATTAGCGCGTTTAAACAAACAAACAAACAAACAAACAAACAAACAAACAAACAAACAAACAAACAAACAAAACAAACTCTTCAGCTTTATAATATTAGTATAGATAGATTTTGTATTACCTCCTCACTGTACTGACATCTTCCGTGAGATGAGAGGTCTTTGCCCAGCAGTGAGACATTACAGGCTAATACTTTTAACTTTTGTATTTCGAACACCAATTTCAAACACTCGCAGAAAAAGGTTAAAACAAAAAATAATACAACCTCCTTGTTTTTGCTACCAATAAGACCCTATCAAAATAAAGGGCCATGGTATCTATACCTTAACATACTAACGAAACTTTAGTTGGTACATTTACCTAATTGAGGATTAACACAGCCCTACCTATTTATAGCAAGTAGCAAAACTAAAGGTGCCCACCCAAACTGTTTACAAAGCATTTGCTTAATAACTGAAACTTCGGGGCGGGCGGGTCGAATTCTCCTAATACCTAGTGTTGTTAATGTCGCTTGTGTGGGTACTAGTGATGGGAAAATATTATACATTATCATTTTATATCGATAATATACTTTTTTATGTAGGTATAGCATAAGTATAAGTTGTTTTAGTTGAAATTAGAGATTTATATACCAGTTATAACTTTAATAATCCGGTTATAACTTTAACCATGTCAGAGGCCTTTGGCGGCTCAATAACTCTGACACCGGCATTGATCAGGTTGACCATCCACTCGATGAAGAAGAAGAAGAAGACTTTAATAAGTCCGGGTGTATTAATTTATTTAATTGTACCAATATCAAGACGCAAAGACAACAACGTTCAACATTCTAATGGCAGTAATAAAGTACATATGTATTTAAATTTTTTGTCGATTAAAAGTGCGAATACTTGAGCAGATACGCGCATTTTCTAGAAGGCAGACTGCTGATTTATGCGTAGTATGTTCGCGTGTTAACGCCTCGGAAGTCTAGTGGTGTACTCGCCTGCCAAGACTGAGGTCCCGGGTCCAATTCCCAGGTCGAGCGAAAACATGATGCTTACTTTTCAAACATGGCTCGGGTTTGACATCACGAACCCGCATTATGCTAGCGTGATGACTACGACTAATCCTCCTCGTGTCCTGATATCTTCAGTGAGATAAGAGCCCTTTGCCCAGCAGTGGGGCATTACAGTCTAATACTTTTTAAAATGTTCGATGTAATTCAACGATACTCAATATATCGATAACCAACTTATCGATACAACTATCGACCAGCACACATCCTTATAAAACTATCATTAAACTAGCGGGTTGCGTGTGTGAGTGGGTCGTAAGCGTTGCCATGGCGACGTATCTTAAAGATCTCCCTCACTACCGAGTCTCAGCTTTCTCCTTTGCACGCGTTTCTTGTTGGAGGCGTTAAATTGTACTGTTTGCAGATGTGGTAGCGAATAATTTTGATATTAGGGAGTAGTAAGTTTTTGTACGGATCGTGGCGTAGTTTGTCTAATATTGCACTACTAATTATTAGTAATAGTATTAACGTATCACATTATTTTTATTTCTCGACTATAAGTACGTAAATACTACTTACTATTTATTAGCTATCTATTTCAACCATTTTGATTCTGTCCTTGTGGGAATTATGGCATGTTAAAATCCTCCTCTTGAATCCCTTTAAATGTTAGTTTAAGCCGCATGAAAATCTGTTCAGTATTTTTTGAGAAAATTGCTTACATACAGAGAGACAGCCTTTGGGGACTTTGTTTTATATAATGATTAGATACGTAATAAAATGGAAGATGCCTTGTTGACGGAGAAAACCCTTTATAGGTACATATAGAAACTGAGGTCCATCTAAGGTCTTTAGACTAAGAAACTGTTTCTTTTCCATTAAAACCTAATTAATAATTCTAGTACAAATAAATACCTAAACAGAATCATTTGTAATTCATTAGTACAAATACTCGCAAGTAATACAACCTAGTTCCCACCACAAAGACGATATTTACTTGAGCCTTCATCTTCCATCGCTCCCTGGGTCAACCGTCCGCGGGGGGTTAAAACTCCACTAATGGAGTATCTCACCCCTCCCCCAACCCCTTCTCCCATAAAATTGTAAATTAGTGATGAACCGGCCAGCCTGCGACGGTATCGATTTATTGATACTATACTGTCAAACTATTTTGGATTTTTGATGGTTTTGACAGATTGGTTTTTGAATTTTTGTTTCAGTTATTATAATTACAATGCAACTGGAAAGATAGATGAAAAATGTTGTGAAATAATTTTCTCTCGTGTATTTTATAATTTTGAAATCAGTTACATCTTATACATATTATAAAACGAAGTCTCCAAAAGCTGTCTGTCAGTATGTAAGTATTTTTCTCAAAAACTACTGAACGGATTTTCATGCGTTTTGCACCAATATATAAAGTAATTCAAGAGGAAGGTTTGTGACTTCTATTCATGCCAAATTTCATCCAGAAACAGGTACAACGCGGGTAAAACCGCGGAGCACTGCTAGTTTGTAATCAAAATATATTTTTTTATTAAAAAGCTAATAACTTATAGCACTATCTACTGCTTAGATTTTCTAATTCTAAATCTCAGCGTCATTAAACAATAAACGAATTTACATGCTGCGAGCCGGCGAATTCTAAAGACATAAGTCTGAAATTTGACATGAGTGTCGCTCGCTTACTATTCAACTCGCCAGTTCGCTTATAAAATCGCTCATTGTAAAATAACGCTTAACTTAAATCGTATGTACTCACCATACTACATCTTGTGACACACTCACTACATGTTATTTCATCAAAATCTCTCAACAAACTGAATTGTTCACTTACATTTTAGATTTACATTTTTTAATAAATATTAATGAGTATCCGGTCAAGGAGTTATGTTAATAGCCCTTACTATTGTAAATTGAACCGGTTATTACTGGACAAATTAAGGGTGCTGAATTAGTAGCAAACTTATTTCGAGTCGGTGGTAGGGGAGCTACTACTGGTTATGCTAACCCTTATGTATTAAGATTTAAGGTTGAATTACGAATGTGCTTTTCTTTTCGTAAGTGCATTTAATAATTTTGTCGAACGTAAAGGTGTGTGCATATAAATAAGTTAGATAGTGCAGCATCCCTTGGACAAAGATTTGAACCCGTGGTCAGTTTGACCCTGAGCTATTTTTGAATATTTTGGTGTCGTGAGATAGGTTGATTGGGTTGGATTCTGTGAGAATGTTTTAGTTGACTATCCTGTTTTTGGTTTGGTGATGAATTATCAAAATAAATACAACCGGACAGGAAGAAGGAATGTACTTAACTTGAATGTACTAACGAAAAAGGAATGCACTGTTAATGAAAGTTATAATTAAATAAAACCATAAGCGTCAAAATACCCTACTTTTCTGAGTAACTATTTTGTGAAACGGAAAAATAAAGACCGGTTTACATTTAGCTAGTTTACCAGCTGTGATCTTGTAATTTGTGTAAGTAAGCTAAGTAGCTAAGTAAGCTAAGCTAAGTAAGCTAAGTAAGCTAAGTACGATATTAACTTGCATATTCGACACTTTTCTATTGTAATATTATAAAGAGGTAAAATTTATTTCCCGGACAAATTCACACACGGTTAATTAGACCCAAACTAAGCTCTAGGCTTGTATTATAAGTTTGTTCAAAGTATTTTATTTTTTTATTTTTTTATTTATTTATATAAGGTCGCTTAAACAACTTTGTCATCAGCGACCGACAACCAACATAATTAAATACATTGAGTTATATGTACTAACTTATGATTAAATGAGATGATATAAGTTAATGAGTTTAAGAAAATTTACAGTTATATTTGTATTGCTCAGACAGTGCTTTAGATTGTCAGGCAATCCAATATGACGTCTTTCTGCATTATAAAATTGACATTCTACTAACAAATCTATACTAATATTATAAAGCTGAAGAGTTTGTTTTGTTTGTTTGTTTGTTTGTTTGTTTGTTTGTTTGTTTGTTTGTTTGTTTGTTTAAACGCGCTAATCTCAGAAACTACTGAACCGATTTGAATAATTCTTTCACTGTTAGATAGTCTATTTATCGAGGAAGGCTATAGGCTACATTTTATCCCATTTTATTATTTCTTACGGGAACGGGCACAACGCGGGTAAAACCGCGGGGCGCTGCTAGTGTTTGATATTTAAAAAACAATCACATCTAAAACATTTCTTTTGAACATTTTTTGTAATGAGGTGGACATGAGTAACATTTGTATGACCAATTCTTAACCTATTTAAAACTACTTCATCTCTTCTAGTATTTCAATGCAAACAACTGTTTTCAAACACTGATTTCCTAATTGTAAATAATGCACTATTATTATCTTTTACCCAATAAATGTTCCAAAGTTTTTTTACGTTAAGAATAACATGTTCGGCCTAATCACAAAAACCGCGGAGCACAGCTAGTATGAGATACAATCATGTACGTAACGTCGTGAAAGGGAGGATGCAAGACGATTTGTAACCGGAAATGAACTCCAACAGAGGTGGGAGTGGCGGAGGTTTGTCTGCCACTCACACATACATACTTTTATACTTATACTAGCCGTGCCCCGCGGTTTCACCCAATTTGTACCCGTTCTTAGTTTGGGTCTTAATAACCGTGTGTGAATTTGTCCTTTGAAATATATAGGTAAGTAAATAAATACTAGCATAGACTTTGTTATATATGTTACGGCTAATACCCGAAGTGCGGCTACACCTAGTTCTAACCGGCTAAAACTAGGTGTAGCCGCACTTCGGGTATTAGCCGTAACATATACCTATATGTCATTTGAATGAAAAGAGAGAGTTTAAACATGAAAAAAAAAATAACCCTAACCTACCGAATTACTTACTATTCGGTAGGTTAGGGTTATTTTTTTTTTACTAGTCCATAGTTATCGGTTAACATTACGGTTAGAACAAAAAAAATAATACACCTAGTTCTAACCGGCTAAAACTAGGTGTAGCCGCACTTCGGGTATTAGCCGTAACATATACATACAAAACGCAAAACAAGGCTCAGTATATACCGTTCTAATCTCCATTGTTTTAAAATTAACTTATTTAGTTTTTTGGTGTTGTTCTACTCTATCTTGTTCTCTCTTGTATTAGTTATTCTATTTTTTACATATTGGAAATCAAAAACCAAGTCTAATTAAACATTAAACTACTCTAAAAAGGTAAATATACATATATTTATAATCAGCTTGACTTCAGTAAATTTAATCCTAGTAATTTAGCGAGACTCTAAAGATAATGGCACACCCAATAGGATTATGTTAATATTTAAGTAGTACTAAAATCTAATCCTAGATATATAGGGGCAGACGGGGGCGGTCCAACTAAGATTTTATTGCGCAGACTTGGGTCCAGACTAACTATATATTTAGTTTTACTTTCTATCTTTATTAGTTACAGCGTCTCGTGGTTTTACTCGCGTCATGCCCGTTCCTATGGGAATTTCGGGATGAAAAATAGTCTATAACGTTCCCGTTGAATGTCACAATCTATTACAGAAAGAATTATTCAAATCGTTGTATACGTTGTTTGCCGTCTTTGACGTACGGGCGTTAGATACCTTAGACATACAATGTCAAAACTTTCTGTCTATATAAAGTAAATATCCTAGGTAAATATGTATATGCCTTCGTCTGAAAAATCCTTTTGCCTTACAGTAGAAAGCTCACGCAATATCGTATCATATCGTTGAAATTGGAATCACAAAGTTCAAATACCGTTTATCGGAAACGCAGAAACAATAATAAGTTCTCTAAAAAGCAATGAAAGCTAGCTAACGTCGGTATCTGAGATCTGGCGATAGTCTAACTACGCACATAAAGGTCGGGCACGCACATAAACTGTTTATCTGTTCGCCTTGGGCGAAGGGCGGGGGTGCGGGGTAGGTTATGGGCGAAAGCGGGTTGAATTTGGGCGACTGTTGTGCCTTGGGTGATGAAAGAATAATGTAAAGTAAAAATAAATGGTTTTTCTAATAAAAAAAAAATATATTTATGAAAACCTCGTTGCTTTATAGATAGCTCTGTATGTAATGTGTAATTAAAAGTAATGAGCCGAAGACTAATTGAAAGAAAAGGTTAATATATGGTTGATGTCCATGTGTTATCAAATAGCCTAATAGCAAAGGCTATCTGAAAGAATAAACATGTCATAGAGTTACAAGACGGAGGCAGACGTTAGAAAAAGAGCTCAAAAGATTAGTTCCAGTCTAGATCATAAGCTTAAGAAGAATATCAGCAAATGATAACTAAGTCACACTAATTATTTGGACTACATATCCGAAGAAAAAACAAAGAAATGAATATCGAAAGGTAATATTTCACTTATCACAATTACTACATATTTTAATCGCGTCTGTCTGTCTGTTCGCGAAAAACTCAAATACTACTGCACGGATATAACTCTGACACCAGGATTGGTCAGGACCATCCACTCGATGAAGAAGAAGAAGACTGCACGGATTTTGACGCGGTTTTTTTAAAATAGATAGAGTGATTCAAGAGGAAGGTTTATATGTATAAAAAATACCCAAATTCCCACAGGAACGGGCACAACGTGGGTAAAACCGCGGGGCGCTGCTAGTATTTCGTAATTATCAGAAAATCGCTCGTCTTTTATAACTCGGTCTCTCCGTGAAGTAATTTGCACGGCGCAATAGTAAAGTATCGTTATGGTGATTACATTGTTGCGTCTAATTTGTGAACAAGTTACATTCCGCCCGAGGCGGCGATTGTGTACAAGACAATGTCCTTATATATTATACCTTAGATTACAATTGGTAAATACGTAGGTATATGTAAAATAATGATTACAAATATACATAGTAAACGGACTCACACGAGTTTTTTCGCGTTAGAAAGTTAATAAAGCAAGTAATAACTTACTTTTTATTTCCCGACGTTTCGAGGGGATTGCACCTCTCATGCGTAACGTACTCACACGGGTCGCGGGTAAACTCACCCGCGACCCGTGTGAGTACGTTTCAAATCGTGTAAGTTTAAAAAAGACGATTACAAATATATTCCTGTATATGATAGTTATCTTTGACATTCATCAATGATTTTTAATCAGTGGAATTAGGTCTTGTTTTAATTGAATGGCCTTGATTGTGATTGTTCTGCATAGCGTAATTTAAAACCTCGTTCATGGACAGGCCTTAATAACGCAAAGATGGGGATTTTACTGCAGCACTCAGGAACGTTAATTAAATTGACACTTAACTAATTGAAGAATGTTTACATACATTACATGTCAAAATCATTTATTAAATTTCTACTTATAGAAGCATTTGAAGCGGACGTTAGATAGCGTTCAAAATTGTTTTCGCGCGTTTTGTTTTCATACTTTTTTGCGCTACAACGCAACGCTACACTCCGCGTCTCCCGAAACAAGGCCTAAGTGAGTACCGTTACCCAATCGTTATTTCACGGTCACTGTAACCACATAGGCACCTAACTATCCACATAACCTCGCCCTAAATACTCAATACGCGTTAAACACTTACGAGTACCTATTTTAAACCACGTTTAAATATACTAAGAAACCTTTGAGTGGCAACCCTAGCTGATTACACGCTCAGACAAGTAAGGAGGTCGAAGCACACGCACCACGCACTGTGCGTGCCAACCCTAATGTCATTCAACCTTACGACAAGATTTTTATTTTGTTCTATTTCATCTTACGTTCAGTATATATGTTACTGTATAAGCTCGAACTACGGTAGGTCTTAAGATTTGAGAGTAAGTCTTAAGATTTACCGGCATGAATTGGTAAATGTAAGTATTTCTGAAAAATAGTCAATTTTTTCGTGCTTTTACCATTCGAATTCAGTATATGCTAGGTTAGGTTAGGTTAGCCTTCAAAGTAAATCCTAAAATTTACCATGTGAATGATGGTAAAAGTTCGAATTGCAATCCTGTTTGGACATTTACCATTAAGAATTGGTATATCTTAGGTTTTACTCTTAAATCTTAGGATTTACCGTACTTGGAGCTTTCACAGTAACATATATATACCTACTCGTAGTCTAGTTAAATTAGTGAATTTGAGAGCATTTAAGAATAACATATGGATATTATATTCAAGAGTTACGCTTGCCCTTAGAGATGTCAAATGATTCCTTAGTAAAGATTTAATGACTGATTTTGATATTCAATGTATGAAAAATTCGTCAATTAGTTAATTGTCGATTTAATGGACGTCTGCAGTTAAAATTCAAAACATTTTGATTAACTTTTCACCCGAAGTCAATTTCTTCTATTGAGGATAGAGGTTCAGTGAAGGGGAGAGATTGGAATGAATCACTGAACTTCTTTCCACTTCAGAAGAAAACATCTTCAGTTGGAAAATTGAGCTAATTAGTTCACATGTTAAATCTCGTAAGAAACAATAGATACCTTATTCATAAACGATATTTAACCTAAACAGTGTTTTAAAGTGTTTTGTCTCTTTCGCTCTTTGGCAAATAGCGTATGTCGGAAAGGGACAAACCATTTGATAGCTCAAGTGCTTTTAATAAGCGTTTATGAAAAAGGCCCTACGTGTATTGACCGCAGCAAATTAAAAGATTTCGCACTCTTTCATTCAAGTTAGAACGCTGTACACAAAGGAGCAAGCAATAACTGTAACAACAACCATTCGGCATGTCATACCAAGTCACATACATAACACAAGTCTTGGACACAATCAACAATGGCCGCGAAGTTATATAACCACGTTGGAGATAACAATCAAATACACGGCGCAAGACAAACCGAAAGCATCGTAAACTTTGCCTTGTATCAGGTGCCCAACTAAACTGAACGGGCTTAAACTGGTTATAACAAGTTAGGGGGGAGTCAAGAGCGCGGGGGACAAACTAGATTCCTCCTAACTTTCTCGTGTTAGATAATGATCTTCGCTACGTGGGTGCTTCGGTGGGTACAGGCAAGATCGTCTGTGTGTAACCACCCTAAGTTTTCGCATCGTCATTGGTGGGACGTGGTGTTGGTCATGGTGGTATCATTAATTACTGCACTGACTACGTGGAATTAAATAATTATTGGTATTAATCAATAATCTAAATGTTTGATATGTGAGATATCTAATATTTGTTCTTGCAAGGTACTATATATTAAAGTTTGTTTTTTCATTGTACATTGATAAGCATTTACCTAACCAAAATGAACTTTCTTATTTTGTAGTATTTTACATCTAGTAGTCAAAAAAATGCCCTGTTCTAATATATTTATTTAAATCTTAAATAAAAAGGCCGATTTTCCAACCAAAGTCTTAGACATTTCCGTCTATTATTTAGTAATTTCATTCCATTCGTATCCCACTACTGAACATACTCGTATTACACCTACAGAAGCAATTGTTAAAATAAAAAAAATGGCTTTGTTCTGTAGTTTAGATCATATTTAGTTCTATAAAGAAAGGAAATACATGAATTAGTTGACGTAGATATAAGACAAACGTCTGAACATATTAATTTTAAGCTTAGTTCGAAATTAAGTTACTCTTAAACCAATGTACCTATAGTACATTAGGTTAGAGTTTAAGTGAGTTCTGTAAGCTCACAAGGAGAATAAATACGTAGCTTAAACCAAGTTAAGCTACTTTGTTGACTGGGATATTATTTAAGCACTCGTAGCTCGTAGCAACGTAGACGTTTGCTACGGCGTAGTAGCGACAATGGAGATTTGTCTTTTGAGAAGTTGGTCAAAGTCAAGTCAAATCTCATTCATTTCTAAAATACTTAAGGGATTTATGTGAGTATTTTACACTTGTATTACAATACCTTGGTGAAAAAACTCCGCTAAATAGTGTACTTCATTCACCCCAGTGTGCAGTGATATAACTCAGATGAATATAGTCGAATAAACCAAAAGGTGAGACACTCTCAATATAAAATATATATACTAGCAATTTCCTTTGAAAGCTGCGAGTTTAATAGAAAAGGTTAAGTCAAACATGTGAAAATACCAACTTTGTATAAAATCATCGACTTACTCACTAACGACGATAACTTAAGACATATAATTGTACTAGTTGCTCCACGGTTTTGCCCGCGTTGTGCCGAAATTTTGCTGTTGCGGGGTGAAAAATAGCCTTACCTTCCCGTTGAATATACAAAAAGAAGTATTCAAATCTGATTTGTAATTTCTGAGGTAAGCGCATTCAAACAAACAAGAAAACTAATTTTAGCTTTATAATTCATTCATTTACTTATAATAATTAGTATAGATATCATAATGCTGACGTAACTTAAGACGATAACTTAGCTAGTCAGATCCCACGTCTGAATGTCTGCTTAATTTCCCAAAGTAGTTATAAGTTCCATCCTTTAAAGTGTCAAGTAAGGGCGACGAAGGGATTTGCATATCTTTATCAGTGAAGGGGTGGCGATGATTTGTCGGGGGCTGCGGGCTGCGGGGCGCGGGGTGGGCGGGAGGGGTGAGGTGCCGCTGTCACGGATAGTGGAACTATTGTATGGGAGAATATTCTTAGGGATTCGTTCTTGGAGTTTAGTAAGTAAACGCTTAAATGAGTAAATCCTACTAATATTATAAATGCGAAAGTTTGTGAGGATGGATGTATGTATGGATGGATGTATCGATGTATGTTTGTTGCTCTTTCACGCAAAAACTACTAAATGGATCTGAATTAAACTTTACAGTAATATAGGTTACACATCAGAATAACACATGGGATATATTTTATCCCAAAATTCCCGCGGGAACGGGTACAACGTGGGTGAAACCGCGGGGCACTGCTAGTACTTACATATATTAGTATTCTACAAATTACGCTACAGGGATGTGTTAGAAAAAAGTAATTATAATGCCCATACTCAGAGACGTCAAATGTTTCCTTACTAGAGATTTAATGAGTGACTTTGACATGTAATGTATGAAAAATTACGTCAATTAATTAAGTGTGGATTTAATGAACGTCTCTGAGTGCGACAGTAGGTATGAATCACTATTCGCTAACAAACATACGAACTTCAATTAAATGGTATATAATATGTATGTATTTAAATACAGATAAATATATTTTTCTAAAAATTAAAATAATAATATGTTAAATTTTTTGGATTTTTAATTACAAACCTTTGAATTAACTCTTTCTTTGAACTTTCTCTAAAATACTTAAACAAAGATATCGAATAAAATTATACATATTTCACTATTTATTAGTTTCACTGTTGGGCAAAGGGCTCTCATCGCACTGAAGATATCAGTACAGTGAGAAGGATTAGGGTACATCACCATGCTACCTAATTAAGTCAATTAAAGGCAACAGCCATTTTGAAATGTAATATTAAATGGATGGTGAAATCTTCAGTCTTTGCGACTCTGATTCAATAAAGTACCCAAGTAATAAGTACGAACGTTTGATGTAATGCAATTTGTCAGTGGTGATAGGTTTTCAACCCTAACTCGAGAGGAATAGGAAATAAATTAGACTGGTAATGTCTTTGTGATGCGTTGATAGAGTTTTGGGTGACGGAATTTTGGATATATCCTATTTGTTACATTTTGTACAGCTTATATAGCATCACTTCTCTTTATATTTTTATCTTGTTATAGTTGTGTAGCAATAAATTGTTTAAATCACGCAAGAGCGACGTACTAACTGACACTTCTCTATTTCGCGAATTAAATGGTATCTAACTAATAATTATAAATGGAAATGTATGTTTGTTTGTTGCCCTTTCGCGCATAATCTCTGAATGAATTTGGATGAAACTTTACAGTAATAGGCTAAATTTTATCCCCAAATTCCGGCGCATAGTGTCTTTTTAGACTGAGTAGAGACAGTACTCAAGTCAGTGAAAAGATTGTATTTTTTTCTGAATAACATATTCTGAATGGTATTATCTGAATAAATAATTGAAAGAGCACATACCAAAAGATGTATATACATTTAACTCTTCGCGGTCACCTTATTTTTTTAAGTGTTAACTTATTGTTTAAGCTTAAACTTTATATCCAATTGATGTAGTATTTTTACTGTTAGAGATATTATCTTATTAGAGCAAATTAAATTAGTTTCACTTAAATAAAAGCAAAATACTAACTGGACCCCGATGCCAATAAGATCGAGAGTGAATATCAAAAATCCTAAATAAAAGACTCGTGCTGCCATCTGTTGTCGAGTAGCTAAAGTTTTGAAACTTAAATAAAATTAAATCTAACTGAAACAATAATACTTGTTTGATTCATTTTTATTTTTATTTTATTTATTTTATGAAACCAGAAAACATTATTTTATAGTTAATACACAGAAGTTACAATACCACTAGTGCTGCTGCCAAGCGGACTTTTGAAGTATTAAAATTTCTTACTGGATTAAAAATGTTTAAATGAAACTAGTTATATTTTGAAAAGAACAAGATGATAATAAAGGAATTTGATTAAAATGTTTTAATAAATTTTAATAATGGAATTAAAAAAAAACATTTATTGTCTAGTACAGTTGAAGTTTAGTTGTGCTACTCAACAATAGATGGCGTTAGCGACAAACAAGTGAGGTGTTTAGATTGTTTAGCTCAAACACCGAGATGCCCCTTTGTTATACATCTAGATATATTGTTGATTGTTGTTGATTTCTCACGCCTTCACTTTGCCTTAAAAGATTACCATATATCATATTTAAAGTTTGCCATTTTATCTTTATTGTTTTTTTTTATATAAAATAATAAATAAATAAACCTATGAAATCTATTTTGTGCTAGCCATGACCAAGATACAAATTGATAATAATGGCGGATTACACAATCATTTATTTAGCGTCTAAATAAATTTAAAAACACCGGCCAAGTGCGAGTCCGACACGTGCATGGAGGATTAGCTTTAATTTGATATATAAATAATAAATTTACGTTATGAACGAAAACTTGTATCAAAATCAAATCTGTTTAGGTACACCCTGGTTGTGAAGAGGCGCGGCCAATTGCGCAACGGCACCCATGGTTTTTCAGGGTCTTTATATAGGTATACTAGCAGCGCCCCGCGGTTTTACCCGCGTTGTGCCCGTTCCCGTGGGAATTTCGGGAATTATTTTACATAAAAACCTTCCTCTTGAATCACTCTACCTATTACAAAAAACCGCATCAAAATCCGTTGCGTAATTTTAAAGATTTAAGCATACAGACAAACAGACACGAAACAGAGACGACTTTGTTTTATACTTATGTAATGTAATGATTGCCGTGAAGTGGGCGATAGTTTGATGATAAAACAAATGAACGAAATTTTGTCCCAAAAAAAAAATATTAGCCTGTAATGTCCCACTGCTGGGCAAAGGCCTCTCATCTCACTGAAGTTATCAGTACAGTGAGGAGGATTAGGCATAATCACCACGCTTGCCATCCAAAAATCTATTAGAAATAATTTATTTTGATAGGCACCTTAGTAGATATAGGTATATTCTCTAGATCATAAATATAAGTAAAACATAGGTTTTTAGCATATCTGGATGAACGTAGTAACTCTGCAGTGGGATCTCGTATTATAACGCAAGTTTAACAAAACATACACAGGTAGCCATAGATACAGTTATTTATTTATATATCTTTCAATAGAATTAATTAAAGTATCTGCTTGAATATTATATTAGATTATAAAACAGAAAGTAGATACTCGTACAATTTTGGGGTTGGGTAGGAGCCTAAAATTGTTAAATTATTGTTGGAAGACCTACTTCGGAATATCAAAATCCTTTGAATTTTGAATTGAAATACGTTTATAGTACAAAAGTGTACACGTCACTAGAACTGAATAAGAAGTAAGTTCGTGAAGTCTAGCGGCTAACCCTGCTGTGGCAGTTTTATACCGCTTCACGGCTTCCGACATGCTCTAACGATTGAAACAACAGGGACCGACAAATTAACGTGCTTTCCGATGCAACAAACTGATTAACTACATTACCTATATGCACCTACACAAATACGTTATATTAATATATGAAATGCTCTATATTTAGTTTATGTTCCGGCCAAGCCCCATGGAACACCTATGCCATGACACCATAGACGACATAGAGGTAAGGCTAATTTTTTAAAATTATGTACAGATCATCCCACCTGGGTCACCCTTGTTTTACCGAAGTTAAACGTTTAAAGTCAAATCGGCAAAAACAGGTATCGGTCATTTGATATTTCTTTTAATAGTGATCGGTTAAATGAGTTTCTGTCAAACGCACATCTTACCTAGGTTCTTATAGGTTCTTGTATCTCATAAAGGTGGAGAAACGAGATTTTGTACCTTTATGAACTTTCATTGAAACAAATATTTTTGTTTTGTATTTATCTAAAATTATGCGGGGTCTCCTAAAAGAAATGGAACCTTAGTTTAAAGTTAGGCAACCTAGACACTTTATAAAAAACAAGGTCACTTTATTTTAATTTATCATTTCTAACCCATTAAATGAATACCATCTGCATTCTTGGAATTAAATTCTAAGTTAATATTTTAAGTAGCTACCTACATTACCCAAGTCATGAAACATTGTTTAAAGAAAGTAATACCTAAGTAGAGTAAGTAATTTTGCAGGTAGGTTATAAGTGAGTATCTATCTAGACCTACATATTTTATACCTATCTAGACCTAAATATTATATTTCCACATTTAATATCCGACAAATCATCCATCAATGACTAAGCGCTGACTATCTAGACGCGCAGTTCAGTAAATGCCTCCATATCAATCAGTATTATAATTTCTATTTCAAACAATAAAACCCGCATTCACGTACGAATTATGCCAAAATTAATACTCAACCTTCGTCTGCCGTCGGGCAAGCATCATGGCAGCCACTATCCCCCCCCCTCATCTAACAACCCTCTCCCGCCCTAACTGAGGGACAGCTTTTTTGCGAGCGACAGAGACCCACTCTCCCCGTGTTTTGCAATCTAAAATATTTTCAACGCACATTTTTATCACAACCACTTTCGACTCTATGCCTGTAGGAATATGACATAAATTATACTGCAACCACACTTACATCTAAGCCGTTTTACAACCAAATTGTCCATATGAAAAGTGTGAAAAAGTGAGAGAGACGGATAGAGGCAGGCGTCTTGGGCGGGGCGCAAGTTTTCGTGAGTCGTTTATAGCTTAGATGTCGCGCCGCTCGCACGCGCCCGCTGCCAACGGGCCAGAGAGGGACGGATGGATTTTTCACATTTTCTTTTTTTATTTGGTCTTTATCTTGCGGGAGAAAAACGGTGCGTTTTGGGGAGTCTGGGGTGATTCGGGTGGCGCGTAGTTGCGTACAATGTTTTAGGGGAGGCGCGGCCCGTACATTATCATAGTATAGATAATGAATAGTGTTGTAGAATGTTTAATCACTGTTTCCTGCGTACTTAGTACGTACTATCGAAATATGAGATAATTACAGGCAAAAATGATTTTCAATTTTGCCGATGAGTATGATGGATTGGGTACCTACAAAGCTTATTTCCTAATTAATTAGTAAATTGTAAAATTTTGCATTTTAGTTGATAATGTAAAACCGCAATGGAGGTTGGTTATTCAGCTTTTTGGACTATTTATAAATGTTAATGAGTATCAGGTTTTGAAATTCATTTCGTTGTTTGGTTTGGTTCTGGTCGAGTTACATACTGTTTAACGACTGTTAATCGTTCGATGAACCTCTTTTCGATCGATAACATTCACAAATTTTATGTAACAACCACAAAGACTGCTGCAACACGTCAAATAAGTATTTAATGAAAGCTTTACTTGTTTCTAATGGAACCTGTCGGTAGTATTTCTGTTTGACTTCATTATTATCATTTTCCGCATCTATCAATTGTTAATCTCTAGCCTCAGTGCTCGTTATTGGCTTTTCGCTTGCCATTTTAATCTAAACTCAAGTTAATTTATTTACTAGCCGCACCCCGCGGTGTTACCCGCTTTGGACCCGTTCCCGCGGGAATTTTGGAATAAACTGTATACTATGTGTTATTCTGATGTATAAGCTATATTACTGTAAAGTTTCATCCAAATACGTTCAGTAGTTTTTGCGTGAAAGAGTAATATGACTTACATACATCATCACAAACTTTCATATTTATGATATTAGTAGGATTTATTTACCATAATGTACTGTATACCTATACTCGTAATCTATTTTTTTTGGATTGGCACAAAATGTGGTTAAATGTCGTCAATTTTCCAGCCGAAGACGATTGCTTCTGAAGAGGAAAAAGGTTTAGAGATAGGGTAAGAATAAAATAAAATTTAAACCTTTTTCCTCTTCAGAAGCAATCGTCTTCGGCTGGAAAATTGACGACATTGGTCCACATTTTGTGCCAATCCAAAAAAAAAATTGTATACCTACATTACACCCTTTTACGGCATTGCAAACTAAAACCAAACTTAAACTAATAGTAGTAAAATAAAGCATCGTCTATATTGAGCGAGTTTACAAGCAGAAAGCGACATCTATTGGGCTCGTAGATTGTATGCACGCTCAATGGAAACACCAAACCGGATCTTCAATACCTAAAAGTATTTAAACCACCAATAAAACAACCCCATTTATGTCTAAGCTATTAAAGTTACCACTGTCATCTTTAAAACTAAAAACCTAACTTTTAATCGTAACAAAGTTCAACTTAGTGCCGGTTCCTTCAGCTTAACGTTAAGCAATCCACCCTTAGTTAGTTAAAGACAAGAAAAATAAAAACTTCAAGTCAAAATCATATGAATTAAAATTTACCAAAATTATAAAAACGTAGAAAGTCTAAGTAGCTCCGGTTAACTAACAAAATCGCTAAAAAATCCCACACAACCAGTTATTAACATTAATAGTTCACCTTGCTCCAATTAAGAACGACATTAATATTTAAAATAAGGGTCCAAACCCTGAGAACTCGGGGTCAGGGGTCATTCGACCTGTCCATCTTATAACCATAACAATACTATTCTAGAGACCTCTGACCCCTTCGCGTGTCTATGGACCCATAATCTTTACTCTATGCCCCTAATCTGCATAAAGCGAAACCGTCTCAGCTCAATCTTTTCTCTTTGATTCTTAATTTGAATAAAGCGAAAAGTAATATCTTAAGAGATTCTGCAAAAGAGTATTTATTATGCATAGGGGTCAACCGTTAGAAGTGATTTATGGATTTGGAACAGATTTAAAAGTTTCAAATTTAAATTATTTTAAGTTAAGAAAGAGCGCACACGATAAAAGTCTTCTATTTAAATGAAATTTCGGAACAACTTAGGACTAGGAATTTTTAGATACTTTCGTACTGGGCTGACGTTAAGCTAAGCTTGTCTTACTGAAGATTTTAGAACCCTATCTACAATACCCAAGACTTTAATAAGTATTACTCAATTATTATTAAATCATTATAGTACTTGTATCATTACTTCATTCATGAACCTAAAACCTAATAACGTTTTAGGTTTACAGGTTACAAGCCAGCGAGTTCAACTTTGTTCTCAGAATGTAGTCTAGTCCTTAGGCTTGCAGCTTGAAAAATCGCTTAATCTGCAAAACGATTAACAATGTATTTAATAAAACTTTATTAAACATTACCCGCGTTGTGTCCATTCCTGTGGGAAATTTGGGATGAAAAATAGCCTATGTTACTCGTGGATAATGTAGCTTTCAAATGGTGAAAGAATTTTTAAAAACGGTCCAGTAGTTTTTGAGCCTATTCATTACAACCAAACAAACAAAGTTTCCTCTTTATAATATTAGTGTAGATAAAACACCCTAGTTGGAAGAATTTTCACCCAAAAAACTCAAAATTAATTTAATGCAATTCTCACGGTTTACATCAAAATAACTGCAATGCAACTATTTGCAATTATAATCAGTTACAAACGCAGAGTCTGTTTGACCCCAAACGTTTCTTTGAGTGAGTTTGACCCCACCTGTACTTGCATGGTTAATTTTATAAAAATTTACTATTTTCTCACGTTGAGATGTGATTACCATGATAAAGATACTGTCCACGACGTTGCATATTTTAGCGTAAAAGGGTTGTGAAATTAAGATTTTGCTCTGTATTGTGTGTTCGGTGAATTTTTAATTAGTGTTAGTCCAGTTTCTTTTGAGATTTGTTGTCAGTAGTGTCACTGGCTGGTAAGACGGCGGAGAAAAGAAAAATAAAAAGTGAGGAAGAGAAAAAATAATTTTACGAACGACGGAGAAAAGAAAAATTGAATTTGGAAGTAAATGTGAATTTTAGAGCGTTCTTTATATAAAAATCTTTATTATTAGGAATTTAAGAAAGCAGTGTGTGTTGTTTAAACCATGTTATAGAATCAGTGAAGTGAATATGAAAAAGGCATTCTGAAATAATAATTTTACCTATAATATTGCTGTAATGAAGAATACATTTTATCTAGGTAATTAAAACATTTAATATACTTAATAAAACAAGCGTGGCTTAATTAAACACGGCTCGGTTTTGAGATCTGCAACCCGCATTAGGCAAGCGTGGTGATTACGCCAGTCCTCCTCACTATACTGATATCTTCAGTGAGATGAGAGGCCTTTGCCCAACAGTGGGACATTACATGTTTGGTAAGTTTTTTATATTGTATTATTTTTACTCACAGATTACCTGAAAAGTGACAAAAGTTGATGCTCATAAGTGACGGATACCACCCACAAAATGTTACTTATTTCGTTAACTTTCGCACTCAGAGCCTTTAAAAATCACTAGAGAGAAGATTAAGTGAAAAATTATATCAATTAGTTAATTTTAGGAATCAATTAGGAATTGGTTGGAAACAATACATTCATAAATACTACATATTGTGCATTAAAAAACCTATGTAAAAAACCTATCTACACTAATATTATAAAGAGGAAAACTTTGTTTGTTTGGTTGTAATGAATAGGCTCAAAAACTACTGGACCGTTTTTAAAAATTCTTTCACCATTCGAAAGCTACATTATTCACGAGTAACATAGGCTATTTTTCATCCCGAAATTCCCACAAGAATGGACACAACGCGGGTAAAACCGCGGGGCGCTGTTAGTAATATAATAAAGCTGAAGAGTTTGTTTTTTGTTTGTTTGAACGCGTTTATCTCAGAAACTACCAATCCGATTTGAATAATTCTTTTTGTAACAGATAGCTAAATTCAGCGGAAAGGTTATAGGCTATTTTTTATCCCGAAATTCCTACAGACAAGGGTACAACGGGGGTAAAAACGCGCGGCGTCGCTAGTTCATTATACCGTGATAGTTTAAATACAGTTGATACTTAGTTGTAACAAAAGACAAGCGTACACGCATCTACACTTGCTTCTAAAAACGAACATATATCTTTATTCTAGAACCGTTCTAATATCTTCTAATAGTTCTTATACTATTTTTTTAAAGGTAAAGTTTCTAACTTTGTTTGCAAGGACTAATCTCAAAAACTATCAGTCGGATTTGAATTATTATTTTTGTAATGGTTAACCACAATTAAGGGAAAGATTATGGGCTATTTTTTTGGATCCCAGAGCAGTTCCCTCGGAAAAGGGCAGAACACGGGTAAAACTGCCGGGCACTGCTATCTTTTTATATTCGTATCAACAAAGTACTGATTTCCTGTACAAAACAAGTGCAAATCGATTATTAAAAACAAGTGCAAATCGATTATTAAAAACAAGTGCAAAACGATTATTTAGTCCTTCTCTTCCGTCCATTGGCATAATTGGCGCTCAGTAATTTATTAGATAATTTCATTTGATATCAGTTTGCATGCGTCGTCGCTAATTAGATTTTACACTGAACGGTTTCATGAACTCGCATGTTTTTCAGCTGAAGAAATTTCAATTAAAATGTCCGATTAACAAGATTAGAGGTAATTTGTTTGTTACGCTGTTTTGTAACGGAAAGTGTCATATTTATTGATGTTTTTTGGTGTAGTTAGGTATAACTTCCATTTGATGTGGAATTGAAAAAAGTATTGGCTTGTAATGTCCCACTGCTGGGCAAAGTGAAGCCTTTCACCAGTGGATAATAGTAAAGTGAGAAAGTTTATAAAAAAATGTATTTGACATATACAGACAAATAATAGATGCAGAAGATTTTTGAAAGCTTTTGAAGTCGGTCGGAATAGTCTGCTATTGATAGGTGGGTTATAGGATGTAATAGGAAGGAACGCGGTTGCCTAATGAAACCGAATAATTGTTTAATACAGGATATATATACTATGTACTTAAGACCTAAGTATAGACGCGAAACTTGTCTCCAAAGAAACTTAATCTTATCAAAGACAGCGTTCAATACCATTTCTCTACACCCGTTTAAAGACAAAAAATAGTGCTGTACCCTCTATAAAAGTTCAAAAAACCATATCGACAAGTTATCCATAAACTCGAAGTGCATGCAGATTGAGACGTGCGTCGTAAACAACGGCAGACGATACACTGTCCGACTGAACGTACGTTGCAACAATTTCGAACGCAATAATTCTCCATTCAATATTCGAATTTGAAAAAAGAAGTTCTAGTGATGTGACCTTGGTTTTCCTCGGTTCGTTTTTCGTTTAGCACGCAGGCGCGTTGAGGTGCGGATCAATGCCGAAAAACGGGGGGGCAATGTCCCCGGTGGCTTGCCGCGGCCCTCCGAAAGTAAGTTGAGACTCTGAAGGGTTAGAAGGTAGGCCGGACGTGGTTGCTAGGCAACCCGCGCCTTGTACGGTCGATAATACTAGCGTCATAATTTTCTTTAATCGTATGTGGGCGGGTAGCGGGGCCGATTCTGTTTTAGATATCTTTCTGGGGGAGGGTAGGGTGAAATGTACCCCGAGGCATTACATTACACTTTTAATTAAATTTTCTTTAAGGAATTAATGGCAAGCAATTTTGTATATAGATACTGATCCTGTTTTTGAAAAGCGTTATTATTGCGATGCGTTTTGATTGGAATATTGGGTACAAAGTGGAATGAACTGTTAATAAATATACTCTTTATCATTTAGTTGTAACGTTAAAATTGAATAACATGATTCCAATCATCCAGAATTGGACTTACCATTGAATCTAGATCACAGATAAAAAAATATGACACACAGAAAAGAAAAACTAAAGTAAAAATTGCCCACTTTAAAATTTACTACGTTCGTTATTAGAATTAGACCTACTAGAAATCTACTTTTGTACTTAGAGTCGCATAAAATGTAAATGATACGCTTGATCTAAAATGTTGATAAATTATAAAAAAATAATCGGCAAACGCTCAAATAGTAGACAAACTGAAACCACTATAACGTCTAAGCTTTTTTTCTTATTTCATCTTTATTTTTTTGCTGAAGCAATTCTTTTGGAATCTTTGAAAATAGAACTAGTTTTAAAAAAGTTTCGCTTTTTCCCCTTCCTGTTCAAAGACAAGTCGTTATTTGCAACGTATTTCAAATAAAGCTCACAGCGGTGTTCCTTTTTCGAATCTGTCTTTCCATCCAACTGTCAATCCAACGCTAACTTTTCTTACCCTTACATACATACATGTGTCAAACAAATTCGATCTAATTTACGGTCAAAATGTATCGTCATAGATAGTGAAAGCCATGCCTTGACCCGTGTTAAATGTGTGAAAGTGAGAGTCCTATTAGAGCGGGGTTAGGAAGGCGATACAAACCTTTGTGGTCAGTGGTTAGGCGATAATTGTACGCTCATTAATGTACTATTATACTACATAGTTGGTTAGGAATAATAAATCAACGCGGTGAATTTAGTTGGTGTAGAAATTAGGCGGGAATAGCTTTCAAATTTAGAACCATTTTGTTATCTGATTGGGCTTTTGAATTATCATTTATTTAATTGAATTATGTAATTATGGTGTAAGAAATTTAAAATACTGAAGATATTGATACATTGAGGAGGATTAGGCATAATCATTACGTTTGCTTTGTATACGTTTGCTCTGTAAATAAATAAATTTATCTTTTTATGCTTCGGTATACTTTATATGTTATACTTCAATATAAAAACTGTGTTACCAACTGCCGCACTCAGAGACGTTACTTACAACTCTTAACTAATTGGTATGCATACATATATATTACACATCAAAATTACTTATGAAATCTCTCTATGGAAGCATTAGATGTCTCTAAATATAACGTTAGTCTACAATTACTTAACCTCTCAATGACTAACCATAGACAACAAGAATCATAGAGTTAAATCGAATCAAACTATCGATACACCGATACCAAATCCGAACTAAGTTTACCCCATCTCTAGTACGCATGACGTGAACTTATGTGCCTAAGATATAGGCACGCAAGGTCAGGGTCGGTGAACTAGCGAAAGTGTACGTATATACGTCTAGAGTGGGCTATGTACGTCTAGACTATGTGTCGGGTTAGACACTGACCTATTTATATAATTGATCTGCGTTTAATAGATTTGTGGTCCATAGATAGTGTAATCTAACAAGTGGTAGAAGGGTTTAGGTTTATATAAAAACTAGCCACGCACGTCCCCCGGTTTTACTCACGTTGTATCCGTTCCCGTGGGAATTTTGGGATGAAAAATAGCCTATAACCTTCCCGTTGAATATGGCTATCCATTGCAAAAAGAATTATTCAAATCGGGCTGGTGTTACTTGATATTAGCTCGAACATACAAACAATCTTACAAATTGTACCTCTTTATCCTACTTCCTACTAATATTATAAATGCGAAAGTTTGTGAGGATGGATGTATGTATGGATGTATGGATGTATGTTTGTTGCTCTTTCACGAAAAAAATAATGGACGGATTTGGATGAAACTTTACAATAATATAGGTTATACATCAGAATAACACATGGGATACATTTTATCCCGAAATTCCCGCGGGGAACCGATATAACGTGGGTAACACCGCGGGGCGCGGCTAGTGATATTATAAAGTATAGATTGTCATATTTTTTTTCATATTATGTTTGTGTTGTTATATATTATATTAGTTGAGTTTTATTATATTAGTTACTTAATATTTAAATTGACATAACTTGAGAAAAATGATTTTTACTCAACATATTGGGCGTTTTTCCATTACCCGGCCCGGCACCGGCACGGCTCCGGCATGGCCGTGCACCGGCACCGGCGCCGGGGTTTCGTTTTTCCACTGCGCCGGTGTCGATGCCGGTTTACGCCCGGTGAGTGGTATAGTACTGACACGGACTTACACACTCACACGGCTACAATTCATATAAATATGCAATACACATGCAATTTTGCCAGGCCGGCACCGGTGGGAAGCTTGCTACCTCGGCGCCGGCAGGACTCAATGCCGGGCCGGCGCCGGCGCCGGTAAGTCAAAAAGCGAGCCATACATTTTCATACATTTTTGCTTACCGGCACGGCGCCGGCGCCGGCGCCGGTGCCGGTGCCGGGCCGGGTAATGGAAAAACGCCCATTATATTATATGAGTGTGCACATAATAAGAAACAAAAGAAAAATAAGGTTACTTAATTAAAGATTCGTAGCAAAATTGCTACGCTCGTAGCAATGCCGTAGCACTAAGTTAAATTCGTGAAACCTAGTCAGCAATAAAATAATAGGAAGCATTCTAAATTTGAATTAAATATATTCTAAATTTGACTTAAATGCTCTATTAATAGTGTTAGTCCAAAAACAATAAACACGATTCCAAATTCAATTTGGTTAATAAACAACATTAACGAACATAGAGCATACCGCATAATATAGAGCCGCGCCGCTATTTAATATAACACTGGCCACAAACAAATCTAATACGAATAGGTGTTTAGACCTGTTACACTGTAGGCATTGCGGGAAGTGGCGGGACGTGTGACGTCATATTGGTGATTAGAACATTAGGTGTGCTACCACACTGTTAGGACGTAGCGATAGCAAAACAAGTATCAGTTGCGTGAAATGAAAATGGTTTTTCTTGGTTTGTTCGTGTCTTATATTATTTTTAGTGACATATTTGTGTATTTTCTAAAATTGTTATGATAAATAAATAATAAATAAATATACCTGAACAAATTCACTCACGGTTAGTTAGACCCAAACTAAGCTCTTAGCTTGTAATATGGAATCTAACTAACTGATACTACTACATATATATACACAAATACTTTATATGAATATATAATTGACACCCAGACGTCGTCGCCAACAACTATGTCTTCACATATTGTTGACTCCGGGCGGGAATCGAACCCGCAACCCCCGACACAGTAAGCGCTCTCACTGCGACTGTGCCAACGGACTTGTCAAGTGATTAGGTAAGTTAGAGTAGGTTGGTTAGTGTCAGAGTTTTTAGAACGCCTAAAGGCCTCCGACATTATCTATCATACATAATTTATACCAATTTACTTTTATGGATCTTCCTTAAACATATTTTTTTTAAAGTACAGAAACAATATTTATTAGCCGTTTAATATTAAACCTTTGAACCAAAACCTTTCTTTAAATTTCAGCCGGTTCCTGTTTTTCATTTTACATTAAAAAAACGATTCGCCAAATTATTTCCTTATTATGAAATAATTTTGCGAATAGTTTTATTTCTTCCAGTTGGTTCCCAAAGTGGAGAAGGCAAAAGGGTCATAATATTACTATCAAATGCACCTACAATCCGAGCTTAGGTCATATTACACTAGTTTTTATTTCACTTCAATCCATGCAGTATTTCCGAAGTTATAACAAAGAGAAGTTCAAGCCCTTTTTTGAATTTCCGAGATTAGGTGCGCTTACGCTATGACGTCACAAGACTGCTCAGACGCGACCGCGAGACGGGCGGGGCGCGGGGCGGTCGGTCGGTCCGGTAAACTCCAGTAAACTTTGGTGCGTTTTTATATCGCCGAGTTTATATTGAAAAAAAAAAACTATCAATACTGAAAGTCCTTATTTTAAAAGGATTTTACAAAGTAAAAAAAAGAAGGCTGCGAAATACTTAATATTTTTTTTTTCTAATTGTATCCCTACTAATATAAATTAATTTCCAACTGCATTATATCTTCATTTCACTGTCTTCTACTACTACGTTACTGCCTAACACCAAACTAAATCAATTAACATATATTCTGTTTATTCTGCAACCAGTACCCCATTCAAGGTTTCGTCCCGCCAGTAATATGTATCGACACACCTCGCATTGATTGCCAACGCCAACACCGCTATGCAATTACCGCCAATATGTTAGTTGATAAACGGTCTAACTAAATAGCTAATTGACTGAACAATTCAATTGTTTAGACGTTAAATACAACGTTTACGTCGCTGTTATTGTAATTGTTAGACTGTTAGTAATGGTAATTGGTTTTTGAGTTGTTTATATACACGTAAATGTGTTTAATTAACACGTTTTGTGTTACGTTCGATTAAGTACGATGGTTCAATCATCATCTATCTATCTATAGTTAACGGGTAGTATTAAAAATCTATCTCTAGAGAGCAGATTAGTTCATCTGTCATTGTTCCTATGTAAAAAATAATATAATTATATAATCTAATATATAAAGTTCTCTGTCACGGGGTGCGTGGTAGAACTCCTCTGAAACGGCTCGACCGATTCTCATGAAATTTTGTGTGCATATCGGGTAGGTCTGAGAATCGGACAACATCTATTTTTCACCCCGAAATTCCCGCGGGAACGGGTACAACGCGGGTGAAACCGCGGGGCGCAGCTAGTATCATTATATAAAAACGGCTAGATTATATTTGACATTTACATCAAATTTAGATGTCTAGTTTTTTTACATTTACTCAGAAATAACGTTAAATTTTGATCTGCTATATTAGAGATTGGACTTTTCGGTTAACAACTAAAGAGTCACAGAGTCTAGATTCAGTAAAGACAAATGTTTGCGCAACGTCTATAGATCTAATTGTTTTTTGGTATTTATCTATTACCTACCTATTAAAAACAACATACATTTGGATTGAAAATAAAAAAAAAAAAAAAAAAAAAATGTATTTATTGGAAACAAAAACAAAATGGGATACAAAAAGCAATAAAGTAACGATGATATCCGCAGTAGTATAACTGTGTCGCGGATATCAACGCCCACCTCCTTAGTAAAGATTGAAAGTACAAATTAATCCATATTAACAGTTACAAAGGAATATACAATTAAAAGTTTGTAAGGGTATGTGTGTGTATGTGAGTGTGTGTGTATGTGTGTGAGTATGTAAATAAAACCATATGAGAAAAAAAATATTTTGACTTATTATAAACAGAACAGTATTTTTTACTAGGCCTAAAGGAAAATGTCGCTGTCGGTCAGCACTGACCGCGTCAGCAGAGAACGTGTTAGAAAAAGGATTAGCCTATAATGTCCCACAGCTGGACAAATACCTCTCATCTCACTGAAGACATTAATACAGTAAGATTAATCGTAATCACTACGCTTGCCTATTGCGGGTTGGTGATCTTAAACCCGAGCCATGTTCTTCTGCTTCATCGAGTGGATGATCAACCTGACCAATCCTGGTGTCAGAGTTATTGAGCCGCCAAAGGCCTCTGACATGGCTCATGTAACGACTACTATCCGTAGAAAGTAAAAAACATTATATTAAAAAAAAAACGTTTACACATACAAGTCGTTATATACTTTATCTTTGTATCTAAACCTTCGTACCGTAAAGTATCCTTTTCAAACGTTAATATAATTTTGTAAATGCGTCATCAATCACCCTGGTAGGGGAGTTAAGTCGACACATGTAAATTTCCACTCCCTAATTATACGGAAGGCGCGTCGTGTTACACCGAAGGGTTTCTAAACAAATTTGTGTTTAAAACTGTTGGAAACGACGCTTGTTTCACAGGGTGATCAATAACAGATAAGTATTTAAATGGATATATTTGAAATAATAAAGCTGAAGAGTGGCTTTTGAACGCGCTATTCTCAGACACTACCAATCCTCTCTCTCTCTTCCTGGCTATGTGCCCCACATGGTGGTGGGGTCAGCCTCCCTTATTTAGAAACTGCCAATCCAATTTGAATAATTATTTTTGTTTAGGATAGCCAAATTCAACGGGAAGGTTATAGATTATTTTTTGTGCCGAAATTGCTACGGGAACGGCCACAATGCGGGTAAATCCGTCGGACGCGGCTAGTTTAAACATAAAAAATAATATTGTTTTATTTCTACAACTCTTTGGTAAAAATTTCCACGTTCCAACCTTGTGAATAGCACATCATAGTAATTCTAAATTTAATTTTTGAAGTAAACAACAAAAGACAAACGATCACATGATCGAAATTCAAATAAAAGAACGAACATTCAAACGCGTTAACCCTGATCAATCACCAATACATAACTTCACAGCTCACGCCTTTAAAATTGTTTCACGAACATATAAATTCTGGAACCTATTGCCGAAAGGGGATCGTAATAAAACCCGAAAAAGATATTTCACTGGAAAGAGGCCATTACATCGGTCTTGGCTAAAATGCCCGGGCATCATCAATTAGTGGAGGAGGTTTGGGCAAACAGGCCCGTTTTAGGGGCAAATAATCGGCGCCTCATTTACGATCGAACCCAAAAGCCCCTCTCCCCGTGTTTACTAGTCATTAAGCAAAAGATCGCGAGTCGGATGTTAAGCAAGTTTAAAATGTAAATATATTTTGGCATTAAAAAACGGTACGCTAATATTTGTGTTGGGCCGGAACTAATGTTAGGTAAATGTACCTATTACTAGTCGGTAAGGTTCAGTTTACTCTGAGCGAAGTTACTAATTGCGAGACGGTTTATTGCAATAGAATACAGCATGCATTCTAGAGATTCTATATACTTCTTTTAGTATACATCTGTGATGTGACAAGTGACTTAATTGACATATTATTATGTCATCAGCTTGTAAACTCTATCTATGTAATCGATCCTTGCACATGGGACTTTTAGGGCTCCCACACAAAACTGCGATGCGATGCGATGCGAATTCGCATCGCAGGAACTTGCGATGCTGTTCCATTAATTAGCGATTCTCATTTAATATATTCATCTCTTTTCTTTGTACTGTAGTAATGGCGATAGATATACCTATTTCAATTCGTATTGCAGAAATTCGCATCGCAAGTTCCTGCGATGTGAATTCGCATCGCATCGCATCGCAGTTTTGTGTGGGAGCCCTTGCATATTTTTTTGGATGTCCACATTTTGTTGGATGGGTGGCCGATAGTGGCATTTCTGTCCGACCGTTACCGGGCTTTGGAGGAGAAGTAAAATTTTCGCCCTGATTGTTTTAATCGTTTGATCGTGTATGAGGCCTTTAGGCGGTCTAAAAACTCCGATACCAAGGTTAGCCACTAACCTACTCGAACTTACAACATACCTATGTATAATAAGACACTAATACTCTTTTTTTTCTAAAACAAAACCAAACACCAACCGCTATTTCCATTAAAACATTTTAAGCCCACAAAAATCTAAATGAAGAACTTAAAACACATTAACCAAAGAATGCTGGAATAAAAAATTCGGGTCCGCACTTAAAAATTACTCCCCTCCCTCGACATGCGTCGTGTGGTCGCGACAGGCGTAATTTTTCTCGCGCCATTACTTTGGGAGTTCGTCATTTTCGAGATTTTCCCCATTCCGGATTCTGTCAGGGTGTTAAGTGTTAAAATGCAAATCACGGACCTTTATTATATACGAGTATTATGAAGGTATATAGTAATATACTCCTTTTAAATAGAATTAGACAGACCGTCATAAATATGAAGTAAAATGCTTTATTTTAAAACCGATAGTGTTTTAGGTGGAGTCCTAAAGTGCCATCTTAGAAGTCTTACTGCTACACTCAGAGACATCCAATGTCCATTAAATTGACACTTAACTAATTGACGTAATTTTTCTTATATTAGATGTCAAAATGACAAGGATGCATTTGACAACTGTGTACGGGCGTTAGGTAAAAGGTTAGGTATTATTATATTTAAAAAAAAATACCGACTCTATAACCAGTAGTTTTATTGTAAATAACTACAATGTTTAACAGAAAGTTTAACTTTATATCCGAATTTATTGGATAATGGAATAAAGTGATTTCAAACTAAATATTCCAAAAATGTATTTAAAAAAGTTGTACCCGTTTAAAACTACATGATCGAATATTTTGGCCTTAAAGAATATTTAAGTGAAAGTAGTGCTAAGTAAACTCTGCGCTCACTGACAATATCGTTACAGTAAGGAAAATAGACATAATCACCAATATTGCCTAATAGGGATTGGTGATTATTTTGGTGACTATTACTTCAGATCAGATGCAGCCACACCTTAATTAAAATAAGTACATTTCAGACTTAAGAGGATATGTTTGAATGTCCATGGAAGGGTTATCCTAAACAATGGTTCAGAGCCAACCCTTTCCGTCCATTTACCATGGGATGGAAGATGCGTCCGCCCGATAGTGACGTAATGGCCGACGTAAAATGCCTTCAATGACGTCGTTAGGGGTTGAAATTAAAAATGACCGTGATACAGCGTTTTCTTTTTTGTTCCAAAAGGGAGGAAGGTGAATTTTGTTGAAAGAATATTTCGAAGGGACGGGCCTTTATGACCCCGGGAGGTGGGAGGGTTATTATATTAGAAGGGCCTTTGAAGGGATAGGTAGCTGACGGTGCCGAAATATAATGAGTTTCTTTTATATTTTTTTAATAAAAATTTTGGTTAAGTTTTATTTTTGGTTTTTGATAATGCGGCCGTTTCGTGGTTTATGACGTGCTTAAGCGCAGGATATAAGGTAGTGCTGGTGCGGGCTGGGTGCGGGTCACGTGACAATGTATTCCTTGTATTTGTATGAAAGGTGTCATACTGGCATACAGTGTGTCTAGCGCTTTAATCCTATCATACTTATTGCCATAATGGGATTTATTTTACCAAGATATAATCGACAGCCTTTATATCGTTACATACATAATTAATTTCCGTAGAAACAATTGAAGAATTTGTCAATTCCGGAAAATAGTTTTAATCTCTCATTCTTTTCATTGTTCAGATTCTCAAGTGACAAGAAATTTTCCTTATCTCCATTCGGACGATTTCTTTGAACACTTAAATAAAACAGGAGAATAGTATAAAATTTAATGTAAATCACAAAAGTATCGTCCTAAGAGGATTACGGGCTTACGTAATCAGCTGAATTTTAGGTGGTTTTTAAAAATTAAACGGCAAGTGTTGTTACAAAAATTATAATTAATGGAGTGGTTTCGGTGCGAAGAATATTTTTGGCGCCAAACCGACGCCGGGCCTAAGCCGGACAAAACCGGACAATTTACCCTGTCGCACCGTGCCTGTTAATTAGACCTTTAATTAAAATTAATAGACGATTATTTGAATTTTTTAAGAATATATTTTTATGCCGCTTGGGTTTTGTATTACATTTTGGGTAAAGCGTTTTAGATTACAATCTCTTTTGTAAACGTTTTTGAGATTATAAAGTACATCACTATAATAATTCAGTTTTAAAAATATACTTATTTATTCAAAAGAAAAAAAAACTTCATACCAAGACATTTTATGATCGAACTAATCAAAACTAAAAACAAAAGAATAACGTTCTCAGGGAGCAGTTGTCATTTGTTTCTGATACACTCTCCTCCGTATCTTAATGCAGTTAGAAGGGTGTTGTGACAGTAAACAGGTTAGAGAGAGCTACGTCAGTTATTCCATGCCCGCGAAACCGCTCGATGGCAAAAAAGCCAAAATTCTCACGCGTGAAAGTGGCACTCTTCTTTTACCTTTTGCCAATGGGTATCGAACCGCCTTTCGATTTCATTACGGACGTCCGAAGTTTTTTGTTTTTAAATCACGGCCGTACGCGGCCACTTTTTTATTTCAACCGTTCTGTCTGTATTTTTTTTCCACTCGTTTCGATTTTTTATGCACGCGGCCCGCAAACAATGCCATCGCTGCCGCAGAATTAACTCCTGACTTTTTTGTGCCTTATGGCGCCAATAAAAATATTTTAATTCAACGCAAGCGTGTTAATTAATAATTAATATTTTTCAACGACCGCCGTTTAATGGCCTCGTTTAACACGTGTTTCGATGCGATTGTTTTTTCGTTTATCGTTTTCATGAATGAAATGATGACGTAATAGGATAATGTCAGGGAAATTTCACGTTTTTATTGGACCAATGTTTTCGTTTTTTTTGTAACGAGCCGGCCAGTCAATGGAACGAGTGCATTGGCTTTAATTTTCAATGTCATTATCACTTTCACAATGAGATGGTGATTTCAGCTACAGTACAGTACTTTTATTTTTGCCTTTCACTTAAAGCGGTACCTTTGTGTGTAGTGCCGAGGGGTACAGAGCTCAAACAGTGAGAGGTCAAATATTGACCTTCGACCACTTTTGAACTTAGATCCCTAACTCATAACCGGTTCATTTATTCCATGCACGCGCTGGTGAGGGTTCAATGGTTATCTATTCATGGATGAAGTTAACTTTTTCAAATATGGTCGGACTTAACTGCAGGCCTTTACATTAGTTACCATAGTAAGAACTCGGGCTCCGTATAAACGCAGATATGTCTCGTGATCTAGTGGCATCTCATCATACGTATGTAAGTTCTAATAGGCAGCTGTGAGTGTATTTAGACCGCTTAAATGTCTTGTGATCATCAACCACAGTTGACAGGCGTGATGATTACTTATGAATAATCTCATACTGTGTCGAAGTCTTCATTGAAATAACACGCCTTATTATATTTACTGTCGCTTTCAGACACGTCTATTAAATCGAGACTTAACGAATTTACTTTAATTGTTCATACATTATATGTCAAAATCACTCATTAAATCTCTAGTAAGGAAGCATTCAACGGCTCCTAGTAAGTTTGCAGTCTGAAGTAGATTGTGACAAGTTTTCCAGTCATATTAGGCAAACGAAGGTTCCAAAACTCAATTGTTATCGGAAATTAGATTAATAAAATTTACTTTAATTTACACAGAAAGTAAAATCCTAATCTGCTCTCTTAGATAGGTTACTTTGATCCGCAACTAATGTAATTATGCCATTATATTAGGCACATAAATACATAGCCTAATATAATATCAGATAAGTAGATAGCTATGTATAATTTTGTTGAGTTGTTCTGAGTCCGTGATCCCGCATCCCGGGCGTTCATTTGCATAGGCCCTGCGGCCGGGCCCTCCGCAGGGCCCTCCGCAGGGCCCTCTCGTCTCTATCGACCGCCTTTTACGACGTAAACACGCGTTTTTGTACAGGTTCTCAAACTTTGGGTAATGGAAAAATATATAAAAATTACTTAGTTTTTGATAGTTCTCTGTTCCAATAAGTCCGGTAATAGTAAGTGTCTTTCAAAAAAAATCTTTTACATTCACTATTTTATTTACTAAGGTCCTTCATTATTACTATAACTTAGGGTCATTGCAGTCGATACTAGGGTTGGCTAGTAATCTACTCAAATTTACTTTTTAAAGTGCAAGACACACATAGTACAGGTGCGAGCCGGGTGCCGGTTACGGGACGTCGTATTCCTTTGAATTGGTACGAAAGGTATCACACTAGCCCGCAACAGGCTCGCACACGCACTGTGATTCTTGACTAGAAATATAAAGGTTTTTAACCGAAAAATTTATAACACTCTCATGAAATATTAAGAGATACGGAATTAAAAGAAAACAAGGTATAATGAGTGGGTTAAATAATATCCTCATATCCAACTTTGAGCACCCCACAACCCCAAGGGTTGGGGATGTTTGGGACAAATCGCCGGCGGCCGCGGCCAGGCACGCAGAGCCATTTGCAAGACGCACCCTCATAATCCATCCCTCCCACCCTCATTACATACAAGGATAGTTAAAATTACCCCAACCACCCTCTCGGACCAAGGTTTTATGTCTTCAATAAAACGGGGTGCGCAGTACTTTGTTAAGGGTAGGTTGGGTTATGATATAAATACGTATGATACGAACGTAGACTGTTTGGATTATCAAAATATTTTGGTATTTGGAAGTAAGAATTTCTAGTTATGTTTTGGTCTTTATCCTTTTGCGGATTTAGAATAAGTTTCTGCTAAGTAATTATAATTAAAAAACATCGCCTTCCGTTTTATCCGCGTTGTGCCCATGGGAATATTGGGATAAAATAACCTATAACCTTCCCGTTAAAGTTGGCTATAAAAAAATGAATCGCAAAATGTGTTGGCAAGCATAACTTCAGAACGACTGCACCAAATTGAATGATTCTTTTTTTAATGTGTTCCTTATTGTCAGGACAAGGTTTTTATAAAAGAAAAATAAGGAATAAAGGTCTCAAAATTCCCACGGGAACGGGGGCACTGCGGGTGAAACCGCGGGGCACAGCTAGTTACAAATATAAATTAAACCGGATCGTTAGTTCCTGAGATTAGCGATATCAAACTCTTTTGCTTTATTTATTTAAGAATAGATGTACCTATGTACTTAAGCTAGGGAAGTTCAACATCCCTACAGCAAAAATTAACATATTTTTTTACTTTAATGTTACTTTTCTTAGAATAAACTGTAGGTTATAAAAACTCATGAACCCTGAAATGTAAAAAAACAACTTTCCTAACCTTAAAAATAACGACCACATTCCGTACAATTAAAATGGATAAATTTTAATAAAATTTCCTCAAACCTACTGTAATTCCAGCTCCTGATAAGTCTCCCTTTAGGGAGAGACCCACAATAACCCTTATTCCCCCCTCGTATAGAAGATAGTTAAACCCCACCCTGAATAAATTTCGCTCGTCAATAAAAAGGGCTTTTGTCCTTTGAAATGGAGGGATGTTTTTGTTATCTTGAGGATTGCCTAATTTGGTATTAACAAAGGTTTTCCGCAAAGGGAGATATGATAACATCATTTTTTTGTTTTTTTTTGGACGTGAAACGACGCAATTTCAGCTTACGATTTGTTCAGGAGAATAAAGGACTCATATAACGGAAACTGTTTTCAAATAAATTTTTGTAATCTCTTTGTTGGATTTTGTTTGTCTTTGGTAATTATTGGAGTGGAAAATAACCTCAAAAATGTGACGTCCTAAGTTCAACATAAGTATACCTAAGGTAACAAATACCTACATTCTCAGTATGCATCGAAATAGTATCAACAGCACTTACTGCAGCACTCAGAGACTCATTAGATAAATAGACTTAACTAATTGACGAAATGTTACATACATCAATCTCTAATTAATTCTCTTCTTTGGTAGCATTTGACGTCTCTGAGTACGGTTGTGAGAGACCCCGTGACATCTTGTTTCTGCATCGAGAATATTCTGATAAACATTGCTGTAAACTATTTATTGTAGCTATGTTTTTGAAGTATGCCGTGTTTGTGGCGCCTTACTATGAAGATCAAAATGAGTTGCGAGTTGTGAGTTCGAGTGAAGCTCGAGAGCTGTCTAAATTTCAGCGAATGGTACAGCATAATTATTTGATAGTACTCGCTTTACTCGCGTTATGCCCATTCCCGTAGGAATTTTGGGTTGAAAAATGTATAATTTATAAATATGATAAAACAACGTTTGCCGGTCAGCTAGTTATTCTATAACAATCGCCAACTTACAGCTTGTTAACCCATCCAACTAAACAGAGAGCTAAACTCCTTGCAAAACAGCCAAAATTCAAAATTCCCAGAAATTAGAAAATCCATTAAAAGTTAAAAGATGAAACTGCACCATTTTGCTGGATGCGCTAAGTGTTATGGGCCAGAGCGAGCCTTTCCGTGGATTCAACACTTGAGCGCTGTTTGAATGCACTTGTTTATGTTTACGATTCAATTGGAGGTTGTTTTTGCTGGCTGTACTCATTGTTTCATACTGCTTGTTTGTTGTGGTTTAGTGCTTTTCGTAGTTCATATGTTTTTCGTTCTTTATATAAAACATCGTTTTGTAGATTCAACGGATTGACCAGTCCATAGTCTAATAGAACTCAACCGAGTGATAACTTCACATTTCTGAAGTTCGTTTTCGTGTAATCTCGTATTACTATGCCTAAGTGGACAAGATTTATGCCCTCAGATTATTAGTTGTACTCAAAAACGTCAATTTAATGAGTGATTTCGTATGAAAAATTAGTGTCGATTTATTGAACGTAACTCTGAGTGTGGCAGCCTACTAGTTACTTATTTAAAGAATTGGAACTCTCAGGTATCTTTGAAAAATTTTAGTGCCTCAATATTTAAGGAAGTTTTGGGAATTTTAATGTAAGTAATGGATTAATGCGAATGAAACCGCCGGGAGGTAATTGATAAAATATTTCAACACCATAATATTAAAATTGAAATTACATTTGATATACAAATTTATTATGTTCCTTGCAATATCTATAATATAAAAATGAATCGCTGAATCTGTTGCTGAGCGCATAACTTCAGAACGACTGCACCAAATTGGATGATTCTTTTTTTTATGTGTTCCTTATTGTCAGGACAAGGTTTTTTTATAAGAAAAATAAGGAATAAAAATCTCAAAATTCCCACGGGAACGGGGGCGCTGGCGCTGAAACCGCGGGGCACAGCTAGTTTATCATAAAAATCCATACACACGATAGTCGAAGTTACTTAAAAAAATACAAACCACCATAAACAGGGAAATTCGACCAATAAAGTCGATAGTGTAACGGCTATTCGTAGTAAGGGATATTCAACCTTTTTTCTTGGCCCGAATTGAAATTCGAACACTGAGTTCAAGTGCGATCTCTGACCCCTCGCACTCAACTCGCTCTATATGACTTTTTCAATACGAATCAATTCGATTCTCCTTTTTGAGTCGACTCGATTCGATCGAACTATTCACTGGTTGATGTGTTTAAGGCGCGTTTTGTAGACTGTGTTTTTAGACTATTTTTGCATAGTTGGCGATCTTGATTTTTGATCTTGATTTTTGTGTAAGCATTTTATTTGAGTTCGACGGATTTTTTAATGTGTTTATGTGTAGATAATAGGTGCTATTGGATAGGTGGTACTGCTATTGAAAATGTACAATTATGTTGAAAAATACAGAACGAAATAGCATACCTTGTATATTGGAACTGTAACTACTTATTAAAAGTATGTATAAGTACAAAAAATACCGTAAAAAGCGTACCGATCTATAAGCACAAGGACCCAGTAATAATAGCTTATATTATATGTATAAAACGGCACAAGGATGATTATTTTGTTGGATTTTGATATACTGTTGATGACAAACATAACACTACGTATTTCAATTTTTTACAAGCTAGCGTTCCAATGCACGCGAGGAAACAAGTAATATGGCAAGTATGAGGATATGACAAGTGGAGGCTTTTAGGCGGTCTAAAAACTCCATGGTTAACCACTAACATAGAACAAATCCTATCATATCTTTACCAGCCCTACCGCACTACCTATACCAAAGTAATCAAGTGCCTAACCGTATAATATACGCACACAGGTGTAAACAAGATTAATTAATCGTCACCGGACCACTCAGGGCTGCCACGTGCCGAATGTTGGAGACACCTGACATCTTCGATAACACTCAGAGTCACCTTCGTGACACCCCTGATTGTTTAATCGTTATTAAATTAGGAATCCGCGGGTGGAAATCTATGGGGTTAGTTGAGATGGCTTTTGTCTATGGGCTGGTTTGACTATGGTCTATTCTGTAGCATAGACCATAGTGACATACATAGGCTGTAGACTAGGCGTCGTTGACTAAAGTCAACGTAAAGTTTATAATATGCGAGCCAGTGAATTCGAAATTCAATTTTTTAAGACATGTTCTGAGTAATAAAGAACGAGGCTATTAGGAGAAACACAAATTGAGACACCTGATTTTTATTGAACTCACTGGCTTGCGAATCTGCTTATCTAGTAGTAACAATGTAGTAATTTCCGTACGTATTTTAAAAAAAATACCCAAAAACTTTCCATCGTTATGTAATCATGCACAAGTACCTGTAGGTTTATATAAAAGGTCCCGAGATTAAATAAACAAAGTTTTTTGTGAAATCCTGTGAGTTAAAACATCAAACAGCTTAGGAGGGTTTGTGTGCGGGAGGGATACATTGCCTTGATTAAAGGCGGGCTAAGGGCTGGGCCTTTCGGGGGTTTGCAGAGGAACGGTATTGAAACGGTACTAGCAACGCCACGTTGTTGTAACCGGATTGTTTTATTCACTATGCCCAGTTTTTTTCTTTCGTGATCATCCAGATTGCTTTTAAGTAGATTTAGAACATTTACAAAAAGAAAGTCCGGACAACTAAACCATCTTGCTCCTAGTAAGGTATAAACTGTAGGATAGTTTTTACTTGTATAATAATCTTTGTTGTAGACATTTCTAAGAAAATGTATGAGTATCCAGTTACGAAATGAACCAACATCATTAAATTACAGTAATTTTAACAATGTAATAGGTACTTGTTATCATTGTAAAACAATACACGAAATCATTATTCTTTACTTTTTAATCTAATGGACTTAGTAGGTTTTTATACGTCGCGCCTCCTGGTTGTTCTGATTAAGAAATTATGACACGAAAATTAGTGATCTATGATTATACCAAGGATGGACTGAACATTTATATAGGAATAGATAAGGTTAATAACACAAATACTAATAATTACCATACCTATATGAACTCATTATTTTAAAACACCACATCAACAGCTCTATATACTTTATAATCACAAAGCTATAGTACCAAGTTCTATATCGTACCTCAGAATAACCTCCATAAAAACTGAGCCGAGTTAAATCTTCTCTGTTTTTCGAGCTATTTTTCTCAAGGGCCGCGCGTGTCGGGTGAATTATCGCCGGCCCAAGCGGTACAGGGGAGAATGGGGATAAAGGGGGTTGCCCTAATTTTTCACGTGTACCCTCCGAGGTTAGTTGAAAGAGGTACGTTGGTTTGTGACGGTATTATCTGCATTGACGATCTTGAACATTAAAAAGAGTTTTTGTGGGCTTCGTAGAATTTAGAATGATAGGATTATGTGATTGTTTTGATCGCTTTGAACATTATTTACTGGTGGTTCTTTTTGTGTTTGTACCTGTTATTGTGTTAAGGTTTTTTAGTAAATGTATGACCTGATTCCATCTTGTATTACATTTCAGATAATAATTATAAGTAATGTTAATTTATTGGGTTAGATAAGAGCAATAATGTCCTGATTTTATGTAGCTATTTTTATTTAATTTTAAATATTGTAATTAAGTTGAGGTGGCTTTGTAACTATCTCTACACAGTAAAGTGAAAGAATTACTCGTACTGTAATAACAGTAACAAATACTATGTTAACAACAAAACCTTAGAACATTTCTATTGCCATGGGCACAAACCACTATTTAAATAAAACACAACTACAATATATGTTTGTACTTATCGAGATAGCAATAAGAATTTACCTTTCACTTAAAATCTAATAGTTACCAAATTCTATTAAGAAATCATTTAATAATTAAATCTCATTCAGCTAATAATCCGCCATAATTCAAAATTAATACATCAAAAACGATAAATCACCGGCACATGGTACACTCGGCCGCTCGTAAATTACGAAGATTGAATTATTATTACTGAACAAAATCTTACGCGGCCATTTTGTTCTACCACCCTCTGCCTGAAACAGACGATTACACATAAACAAACTTACCATTTACGAGCAGAAAATAAAAATTAAATTTAAAAATGTACCTCTTGGTTTTATACATAAGGTCCAAATTTGCCGGTGTTCCTCTTTCGTACCCGCGGTACTAAGTTGGTCCCTTTTGTGTTCAGTCCTTTGGTAGGCATAATTAGGGATGTACCCTTTTAGATGAGATTCGGTTCTGGCTTAAATTGATTCGATCGAATCGTGGTGTTTCGCGCGAGAGGTTTCGAGATTTTTTATTTTCTTCAGGGTTTACAATTGGTTTCAAGGACTTTTTAAATAATTAATTAATTAAGTGGTGTTTCAAATCAATTAAAAGGGGCTGATGCTGTTATTTTATTCCATTTTAATTGACTTTGACTTAATTGCACATGGTGGGAGATACTCATCCGCCATATTTGATTTCAGGGAGTTTATAGGTTTTCAAAATTCAATGAATACCGAGTTTTTCATCACTCAAATAAATGGCATGTTGCCTAAGAAAATATCTTTTGTTTTCTGTAACGATCACCAGTAGTGGTGATCGTTACAGGTTTCTATGAATCTCTTTAAAACTTCGACCGCGGCGGTACTGCTGCTGGCGTTCGGCAGTTGCTGCTGCAGTCGCTACCGAAAACACACCTTAACTCTTATAGCTTCAGACTTGCCCATACTGACCGATCTAAATGAGCCACCCTGTATACTCGTATCTTTAGAGCCACCCTGTACATGGCTGCACCCGCTGCACTTTCCGTATTAGACAATTAAAAAACGCAGCTGCTTACCACACCCATCCATCAATGTTCTTTAAAACAATTGCTTCGGGAAAAAAGGAAAAGTGTACTTAATTTCTTCTTGGGAAAGTTTAATTTAAGCTTTGAAAAATACGGTCCCATCAATTTAAGTAAAGTTTTTTATACAAAGGTGGTTTTTGTTAAGACTTGAATTATTTTTATATATTTTTTTATTTGGATTTGCTTGTTATTTACAGATGAAGGTTCATTACAATTGAACAATTATATTTAACTTTTTTATCATATTTATTTAAAAAGAGACAGAGGATCGGTAGATGCTTTCAAATTTTGTATGATTTTTCATCAGTTTTGAATCCATTTCCACATTCTCTTGTTACCATATTTGTATCGAATTTGTTCCATTTTTAAGAGAATAAAATAAATGTTTGTTCTTAATTTGGGCCACCACATACTATCCAACAATTTAAGTTCTTTTTGAAAGACACAAAGATATGTAACTTAATTTGTGTATAATTTAGGGCATAGACTGGTTCTCAAAAATAAGTCCATGTTTCGGCAACATCAGAGTAAATTAAAAATCTTTAAACTAACTATATATAAATTGGTACATATTAAAGTCAAAACTAATATATTATTTCATAAATATAAAAGCCCAAAATATAATCATGCTTTATACGAGTATAATAATACACTGCATAATTTTTAATATCTAGCCGTAGGCTGTGAAGGGCTTTGTTTAAATAAAATACGAATACCTATTCAATTTTAATAAATTTTGATGAAACTACTAACGCCTACTAACTCGCATTTTTATATGATGTTTTAATTTTAATAAAGTCTGTTGTCTGCTGTTGTTAGGTTTTGAAAATTGATTTTAAATATTTACGTTATTAAATTAAATAACTGTAAGCAAATTAATGATTCGATAATAGAGTCCAAAGATGAGTTTATTTCTTTAACTACTTTTTTCTGTGAAAATGTGGAACATCGAGTGCCACGGTAAAGCGACGCGTGACGGCGACAACTAGTGTATTTTTGAAATAAAGATCTTTGAACATTTGCTCTTACTTTATCATTTTGTGTTCTTTTTTAAGACATTCTCTAGTCACTGTCGTTCACTTGCGCCGTCGCGTCGCACCTACTTATGCCATATACCTTAACGAAACCGCAAAGTAGAGTTCGGTATATTTTATCTCAAAATTAAAACTAATTCAATTCAGGTTAAACCATACCTACCTGCCTACTATATACCTACAATACCTACTTCACTCATTAATTAATTAATTTCAAATAGATCAGTGGCTAACCCTTGTGTTAGAGTTTTAGACCGCCTAAAGACCTCCGACATGGTCTAACGATTGAAACAACAAAGACTGCTTTACATGCCCTCCGAAGTGGGCCAGACTGACCATCACACCACCCTGTCACACTAGTGTGGTGGTTAGGAATTCTATTTCTTAACTGTCCCACCGACAAAAGAAGATCGAGAAAATACGATAATCAAGTAATCAAGTAGGTATGTTTAATAGTGTGAGGTCACATTCGTAGAATTTCCACATTCGTACAATTCCACATTCGTACAATTCCACATTCGTACAATTCCACATTCGTACAATTCCACATTCGTACAATTCCACATTCGTACAATTCCACATTCGTACAAATACTTACTATTCGGTAGGTTAGGGTTATTTTTTTTACTAGTTCCATAGTTATCGGTTTTATAGCACCTATTTGTACGAATGTTAGTGTGACAGTTAAGAAATGGAATTCAAAATTGCAAGGAAATATTAACTGTGACACTTAAGAAATAGAATTCCTAACCACCACACTAGTGTGACAGGGTGGTGTGATGGTCAGTCTGGCCCCCTCCGAAGCACGGTAGTTCTCAGATAGAAATGCCACTACCGACCACCAATCCGAGTACTGGCCGAGCTGAACATTGCTTAACATTCGCAAAGAGCTAACATCGCTTATTCAAACTATGCCATAAGGACTACACCTACTTGGGTAGTAGGTGTATAATCTATTTCTTTTGGATTGGCACAAAATGTGGTTAAATGTCGTCAATTTTCCAGCCGAAGACGATTGCTTCTGAAGAGGAAAAAGGTTTAGAGATAGGGTAAGAATGAAATAAAATTACTAAACCTTTTTCCTCTTCAGAAGCAATCGTCTTCGGCTGGAAAATTGACGACATTTAACCACATTTTGTGCTAATCCAAAAGAAATAGAGTATAGTGCCTATGGCATAGTTTAATAGCTACCTCACCATAAACTGTTTTATACCTACCCAATTAAAAAATACCTCTAAATTCTATCCTAAAACAAACCTCAACCATTTTAATACATAAAGTAGGAAACTAATATATTAAAATTCTTGTTGAAGTCGTTAAATAACGTACCGTGCCGTATTTAACTTCGTCTAGCGGAGGCGGGGAAGATAAATTATTTAGAACGAACTCTCGGCGATTCCCCAACGAACAAAAGCTTGGGTTAGAATTATATATGAGTGGAGCTTAAAGTTTAGAAGCTCGCTGTGCAAGTCTAAAAGCTTGGGTCGCCGTGTGCTATGTTGTGGTAGACAGGACCGGTTTGATTAATCATAATCTTCTTCTAATATATAAAATTCTCGTGTCACAATGTTCGTTCCCATACTCCTCCGAAACGGCTCGACCGATTCTCATGAAATTTTGTATACATATCGGGTAGGCCTGAGAATCGGACAACATCTATTTTTCATACCGAAATTCCCGTGGGAACGGATACAACGCGGGTGAAACCGCGGGGCGCAGCTAGTATTAATATATACTAGCAGTTTAACCCGTCTTGTGTCCATCCCCGTGGGAATATCGGCATGAAAAATAGTCTATAATCTTCCTGATGAATGTGGCTATCCAATACTAAAATAATTGTTCGAATCGGACACTTAATTCCATAGTTGTTGGCGACGACGTCTGGGTGTCAATTATATATTCTTATAAAGTATTTGTGTATGTATAAGTAGTAGTATCAGGAGCCATACCATGACCTCTTAGCGCGATACAAATGCGGACCTAAACTAGTTCGCTGTCAGTTTTCGTACCATGACATCAATGAGTGACAAATTGTAGTTGCTTAGCAGATTACCTAAACTGATTCGCTATTTGTCATACTAAAGATGTTTTCGTTCATTCATTTGGTACCATGAGCGTCTTTTGCGGCTTTGGTAAAGCGTCTCAGCTGTCAAAATTAGCAATTCAATAAAAGATACATTTTTCTAACATAAATTGAACCGTTGTTGATATTTTTAACAACAATAAGTATGTACTTTAGTTAATTATTAATGTTTAATTGTTCCTTACTATAAACAATGCATTTGTGCAAATACCTTAATGATATTCAACTGAAAGAATTGATTAAAATGTGCGAGTTTGCATTTAAAAATTAAATTAATTATATTAAATTAAGAACTTTGGAGCTTTTGGAGATTAACGAAGAAAAAGTTAATCGACGTTTGAGGCGATGCCCACTAAGATACTAAGATTAAGTCGAACCCGTTGAATGATTACATGATTGGAGAGTGAAGAATTTATTAGTTCTTACACGATATATAGCTTCACCAAACAATTGGTGAAAACTGAGACCACTTAAACGACCCCAATAAAATCCTTTACATTATTAAAATTGGACATTTCTTTTCTGAGTTATGATGAGAAGTAAATATGTACTTACACAAAATAAAATACGAGCGCGGACGGGTTTTAGTACTGTATAGTGTAGATTGAGCGCAGGGGATGTACGAGTATTTTATTACTTTGTTTTATCCCGAATTTCCCCAATGAAGCGAGAGCGACAAGGCACAAGGCTCTAGAATTCTGAGACTTAACTTATATTCCTGGTGAATCCATAATACTCGTAGAAATAAATCTTTAACAATCGCAATTTATATCAAACAAGCTTGAAGGTAATAATTTAAATGCTTAAAAAATATACCTATAATAATATATTTAATCTATGTCTATATTATAATCTATGTCTATATTTTAATCTATGTCTATTTTATATTCTATGAATTGTTTGATCTTTGCCAAAAATGAAATGCCACTTTCAGTGACGTTCCGAACACTTAAATCTTAATTTTATTTTGGATGTCTGTTTAAAATTAAAAATACCATTGGTTTCTGGAGCAATAAATACTTTATAGTTCAAACATTTTATGATTACAAATTAGGTAAAAATAATTATTGTGTGTATAAACAAACCAATGTTTGTTTTAAATAATACTTATCATTTTAAATAGGTTCTCATAAAAACCGTAACTTTCCGTTATTTTAATTATTAAGGTTTTCGAACGCACCTTAATAACTTCTCTTAGAGGAAGTGACGCAATTAGCCGATCAGCAAAATGGTTTGTTCATTCATTCAAAGCGATGGCGATTCAAGTGCGATATTGTTTAAATAAGGTCACGGTACGAATTGAAACGCAAACCTAAACTAATCTGCTTGGATCTTGAGACGCCATCTAAGAGGTCATGGTATGGCTACAGTTAATTAGATTCCATAACACAAGCTTAGAGCTTACTTTGGGTCTAATTAAACGTGAGTGAATTTGTCCGGGTATATTTATTTATTTATTTATTTAATTCCCGAGATTAGACAGAACATACAAAAAAAAACAAAATTAAAAAATGTTACCTCATTATAATATTGATATAACCTCCATAACCGATATCGGCTAAGCGAATCCTACTAATATTATGTATGTACATATGTGTGTATGTTTGTTACTCTTTCACGCAAAAACTATTGAACGGATTTGGATGAAACTTTATAGTGGGATAATTTAATCCCGAAATTAAAACCTACAGCGCGGATGAAACCGCAGGGCGCGGCTAGTCCAATATATTAATACAGAATGTACTGTTCGTGGCGTAGTTTGACTAAGCGATGTTAATTTATCGCTATTATCAAGTAACGTGCAGCTCAGTAGCGACTTGGATGTTCTTCTTCTTATCGAGTGGATGGCCAACCTGACCAATCCTAGTGTCAGAGTTATTGAGCCGCCAAAGGCCTCTGACATGGCTCATGTAACGACTACTATCCGTAAAAACTAACCGGGACCGACGGCTTAACGTGCCCTCCGAAGCACGGAATCATCTTACTTTTCGGGCAATCAGGTGATTCAGCCTGCAATGCCCTAACCAATCTGAGGAAAGTCTCACAAAGAGATTTTTGTGAGATATCCCCCACCGGGAATCGAACCCGGAACCTCCGGGTCGTGAGCCGGGCGCTCAAACCACAAGACCACGGAGGCTGTTACTTGGATGTTGAAGTAGTAAAACCCTTATTTGTCTACTAATTTATCGTGTTTTTCCATTACCCTGTCTATACATCCCTCAGTCTAAGTAATGTAGAGTTAGCAAAACATTAGTTAGAGACCGCGGGCGAGCTGTCACTATCTAAATGTGAATGTTTATCTGTGATTCTATTCCTATGTGCTAATTTTATTGTACGTCTTTAGTTTTACCCGACTTCAGTAGAAAAAAGAGTAGTGAGATGTTTTGCTGGGTGAAAATTACTGCAGGAAAATCTAACGTTTTCTGAGACGTTAAAAGTAATCTATAAATTTAAAAAAGTGACTTCTGTATGTTGCAAATTATCTATACTACTCGTAGTATACATAATAAAGTTGAAGAGTTTGATTTGTTTGAATCTTAGTAACTACAAATCCGATTTGAATAATTATTTTTGTAATGGATAGCCACATTCATCGAGAAGGTTATACAGGCTATATTATTCATACCAAAATTCCTATGGAAACGGGCACACAGCGCGGGTAAAACCGCGGAGCGCTACTAGTAATGTATAATAAGCGTTCGAATGCTCCTCGGCATCTGACAATTTTGTCTTAATTTTTGATTTGAAGATTAACTAATTTCAAACTCCATAGTCATACAAAATACTCATACTCCATACATGGCTTCTCACTTTTTCTGCCACATTTAGAGATATGCATTAAATCGACATTTAATTGATGTAATGTTTCGTATATTACTCATTAAATCTCTACCAAGGAAGCAATTGACATCTCTAAGTACAAGCAAACCATTTTGCCCGTAGCTTTTATATTTTACGCTATCTATGCAAAGTTGAGGTTAGCCATATTATTGCTATATAATGCCATCAAACTAAGCAGAAAAAATTTCAATTAATCAATACAATTCACTTTTTCTATCCAGTACCGAATATTTTACTATTAATTGAAACGTACGTTAATGACATTATTATTATTATTTGTCATTATTATGTGTTAAAACGGGAACTCTCACCAGTAACATCCGCGGTACCCAATAAACAAAGCATCTCCTTCAACAAACTAAACTAAACTCTCCAATAAAACACTATTAAACGTACCTATTCTGTAAACCGTACTCGTAAATTGTAGTTCTAAAATTCCCTACAGATCGAAAGCGTACCTACGAACCTCCAAACTTACGAGCACGGTACGACAGTTCGATAAAATATATCAATATTGAATTCGATTCGAGCCCCGAGGCAAATTACTGACGGCCGCAGTCTGTGTTGGAGATTGAATCAAAGATACTCTTCACTGTTGAAATGACATGACAAATGAACTTTTAAGTTCGAGATTAGTTAGAATACGGACACTTGGTTTATGAACATTAACGCGATGGTCAAGGAGAAAGTTTAAGTACTAATGATAAATATATCTTATCTATATCTATATCTATTTAAATATATAAAAGAAAGTCGTGTTTGTTACACTATTTATAACTCGAGAACGGCTGAACCGATTTGGCTGAAAATTGGTGGGGAGGTAGCTTAGAACCAGGAGACGGATATAGGATACTATTTATCCCATATTTCCTACGGGAACGGGTGCGCTGTGGGTGAAACCGCGGGGCACAGCTAGTTATCTATAAATATAAAAAGTCGTGTTAGTTACACCTTTTATAACTCAAGAACGGCTGGACCGATTTGAATGATTATTTTTTGGTTTTATTTATCTTGGTCAGGAATAGGATAATAAGTAATAAAAATCCCGAAAATACCACGGGAACGGGTGCGCGAACGAAACCGCAGGACACATCTATATAGGATAAATAAATGTGTACAGGACAAATTTATATACCGTTTGTAAGACTCAAACTAAGCTCTAAGGCCTCTAAGCTTATACCTTTTATAAGTTTAAATGTTGTGTTTTTAGAGACGTTCATTAAATCTACACTTACTTAACTAATTGACGTAATTTTTCGGACATTACAAGTCAACATTAAATCAGTCATTAAATCTCTACTAAGGAAGCCTAAGCACTTAGAAGTGACATTTAATTACTTACCAACCTACGGTGTTTGTTGCTCATCAATTCTAGAAGGAGAGACTCTATTTTGCTTTATATCATCCCTGTGATAAGCTTACTAATAACGACGACATACACACAAATAATCAAAAAAATAAGTTTATATTTTCTATATTTATCTAACTTTCTGAGTATATACTAGCTAGAACATTATTTACACGTTAAATCCTTCTTATCTCCATATAACTGGAAACAATACACAATTTTTCCTTCATTAAAACAATACCACACTCATCCACAAATACTCATTTAATTGATAATTCCTCCATACAGATGCAACGCAAAGACTTGAACTAAGCTCAGTAATCTAGGTATTCAAGTCTAAAATTACGTTATGACAAAACGGCTCTTATATTTTAACAGTGAAGAGTTATTTTGGTATGCTAAAAATGGGTAAATGTTTGTTTTATCTTGAGGTTTTAAAAGCAGATGTTGCAAGACTGGTCTCGTTTGCGATAGCAAGGCTTGTAAGAGGATTAACAAGATTTATACCGTCCTATCGCTACTTAAGTGAGCAAGAGTTTGTGTTAAATGTTTATATTCATACAAGAAAAACATTTTAATATGATTTTTTGGAGTGGTTAGTAGGAAAAGGAAATTATTCGTACAAGACTTATAGATAGTTGAATGCGAAATATTATGGGAGTGTGTAGAGTTTAAATGAAGTCTTTATCAGAGTATAAAAGAACTTGTTAATTTGTGTTAATATTTAACGAAATTAATTCAAAAATATTAAAGATTTTTATAGATTTAACTCTAATAACAATATATACATTAAATCAAGTAGTTTATTGAAGTCCCTAGTGGAAAGACAAAAATATAATATCACGATTTCCCTGCGACATTATCTGCGGAACAGATTCCAGTATTTCACAATCACTATCAAATTAATAATTCGTAACTTTGTACCCCTACCACAGTTATTGTAGTACTGTAGCGCTCGTTTGACTAACCGATGTTAGCACATTGCGATTGTTAAGCAAAGCATTTCGGCCCCTACTTGGATGGGTGGCCGATAGAATGATTTCTTTCTGACCCCTACCGTGTACGTTAAATTGTAGGTCACGGTTTTTGCCATCGATAGACCAAGTCGGAGGTCTTAAAGCGGTCTATAAACTGCGATACCGTGGTAGGCCTGCAGCGTGCAGGAATGCAAGCTGCATTTCTCAAATACCTATTTAATAAACACTTGGTAGAAATTGAAAAAATAATCATGGCAGATCGGTAAAACATCGGATAGGATTAAGGATAGGATAGGAAAAGAATAGGCGATTGTCTTTTGTCTATAGTAATATAATACTATAGAGACAAATGGTAAGGGACAGAGCTTTCATAACACTTCTGATATGACGTAGACGAGCGACGATCACGGCTATTTCAGAACTATTCGATACGAATCTTATGGAATTATTGATGGACTCCGATGCGGTCGATGTTTCTATGGGATAGATTCAGTTAATTCATTTATAGTAGTTTAAGGTTAGCTCATTAGTCACTTGCTAGCCGATCAGCATTGTCTCGCTTAGAGCAGTTAATATTCTTTGGTTTTATGACTTGAATTCCATAGTACTTTACCCGTGAGTAATTTTGTAAGTTGACTATTAAGTAAACTTACTTTGTGCCATGTGAATTGGCACATGGTACATACTGGTTTAAGTAAAAATAAGTTTTTATAAAGCGCAAGACACACACATATTGCGGCTGCGGGCCGCGTGATGTATTCCTTGTATTTGTATGAAAGGTTACATTGACCCATTGTGTACCCGCTGCAAGCCCGCTGCAGGCCATTGTGACATTATAAATATCTACTTTGAATTCCATTAAAACAAGCACAAGTAAGACAGCAAATGATTTAAAACACCAACATTTCCGACTGCGCATTTTCGTCTCATAACTCAACTATCCAGCCAAACTTTCAATAAGTACCCATACATTTAAAATCGGAATCCTAGCAAAATCTATTGAAAAGAACAATCTAATCTGACTCCATTAATAAATGAAGGTACCGCTGTAACAAAAGCGATTTAATTAAAACATTGGTGAGAGTCCAATTCAGTTAGTAAAGAAAATGCTGACGCTACGTCCTGCGCTTGGTCTTCCATTCAGCGTTTTACTTTTCTGCTCCGCTGTACCTGGTTTACATTTTTAACTTAGCTTAGTCGTAAAAGAAAACGATTATGTGGTTCAGTGTACTACTCGTAGATAGAGCGAATGTTTTAAATGTTTTGTGACATTTTCATCGTTTTATGTTTTGTAAGTCGTTAGAAAGATATTAAAGATTAAACTTTGTATTTTTCATGATTCGGTTTCTTTTAACGGGGTCATTGTGCAGTGATCAACTACGGAGGTTACCGATTTTTTAACTGACTTCAAAAATAAACAAATAGGTAGTTTCTCAATATTCTACTGCTGGTTTATCCGTATGTTTGTTACCTGATATCTCCGTCATTTAGAACCGATTTCAAAAATTCTGTCGGTATATGAAGGGTTGTTAGTATATGAAAATGAGAAGAAAACATACAGATTGGTCTAATTTATAAACGGTCCAAAGGAAGGTTCTCATAGATTTGAAGTCTGTTTTTTTTTAAAGTTATTAAATTACATTAATTGTATTCTTTTTTTAAATCACAATTCGCCATTGCTGAACCTTACCTATGACGCATGACTCTATCACCAACCAATCAGCACTCTTTAAATTCTAGTTCTATCCTCCGTTCCCTAAATATTGTAAGAATGAACAATACTCCCAAAGAGAGTCACGTTTGTCCTTAATGAGCGCGTCTGGAAACGATTTCAATCCGCCATTGTCCCTTTGTTTTTTGTACACCTGTTTGTCACAGGACGCTGATTGGATTCACAGACTGAATAAAAAGCTAATTTAATCCCTCTCTTGATTAGAAAACAAAAAAAGGTTCTATTGCTTTCTTGATTTACTTGGAACCTCTAGGACATGGTATTCTTGATTGAGAATAAAGTAGCTCTTGATGGTGATTTTATGGTTTAAATTGTCGTTAGTATAGTCGACATTTCATGTTTAGGTACACCTTTTTACCTCGTAGCGCTTTCACCTCGCGGCGTAGTTTAAGTAAGTGATGTTTACTCTTCACGATTGTTAAGCAACGTGCAGCTCGGTTCTTACTTGGATGAGTGGCCGATAGCGGCTTTTGTATCTGAGCGCTACCGAATCACGTTAAATTGTCGGTCCCGGTTGTTCCATTGTCAGACCATGTCGGAGGTTTAAGCTCCAACACCAGGGTCGGCCACTGACCTATTCGAAAAGAATGATAAGAGCTTATAATTCTTTCTTCACGTGACTATTATATGACGTCATCAACAAATTCGTCCCTCACATAATGTTACTTGCTTATGTATACTGAACCTTCATCGCCCAAAAAAACTAATTATAAAACCTACTTATTAAAACATATTCATCATTCTCGGAGCGAGAGGGAACCCTCTTTATATTCAGTTACTTGTTTATAATTCCTTTTGTCCGTCACAAAGCCTTCGGGCCCGTATTTTATATCAATTCGTCCCTTTTACGGGTCTCATTACGTATTCCTTCATAAGATATATTCAGCGAATATTCGAGGCGGCGAGTGAAATTATGACAGGAAGCTGTTTGGACTCAAAATTTCAGTGTATATCAACTTACTTGATGTTTAAGGTTTGTTTTCGGTAGCGACTGCAGCAGGAGACAGCAAGTGCCGACCGCAAGCATGATCAAGGCTACCAGCATTATTACTATGAATCACGCTGCGACAGTACTCCGCGACCGCGGGCAGCACGCCGCGACCGCAAGCAGTTTAACCCAGTGCATTGCTTGCGGTCGGCAGTTGCTGACTGCTGCTGCTGTCGCTACGGAAAACAAACCTATACAGGTTAAGGGGTCGAGCGCGTATGTTAGCGGCTTTCCGCGGAGTTCCGGGTGGTCGTATTGTGGCTAGGACGTCGCGTCTCGGGAGGTTAAGAGTTGTGGTAGAGGACCGCACGGCGCACAAGAGTCGGGGGGTTTAAACTTTCTTAGATTTTAAACATATCATTTTTATCAGAAGTGTCAAGTATTTTTATTCAGTCTATGCCCTTTTGAGCGTACAGGACATAGAGGATACCTCCTGGTGCGCTCGCGGCTCGCGGCCCCTTCTACGTCTTAACGCTAACGCTGCATCCGATGGCGGTCCGAGATGCAAGACGTTCGTCTGTAACCGTTGTAAACCTAGATGCGGCGGCATGTGCGTCTAAGCAGCGCCGCGTTAGACGCTGACTTTGGAGTCAGCGTCTTCCATCCGGGTGTCCCTTGACACCTCTCAAAGTTTATTTTATTATAAAATGATTTCGATCAAACTTAAGAATCAGCGTAAACTCTTTTGTTCTTTAATAAGATATTACCTACTTAAACCAAAATTAATTTATATTATTTTAAAAAACGGCTATCATCCCAATACAGATTTCCAACAGTTGCTTAACAACCGCAATATAAAACAAAGAGACGCCAAGTAATTACATAATAGCTACATTTAATAAATATTTAGTTGCGAAACGTAAGTATTTATGTAGTAGGTAACATCAAAACCACACAGTCACAGAACTAAAACTAAACAGTTTCAAAATGAAATAGTTACTAAACTAAATAGCCAAACAATAGTCATATTTCACTGGATTAATTCTAAAATTACAGCAAACTTATTGAATAGTTGAACAGGTAGTGAAAGGGTCGGTATCCGGAGTACAGTCGCGTACAAATTACTGTACACGGTAATACGTAAGCGGCAGTGTCCGTTTAATGAGGAATTGTGTGCGACATCACGCTGTTTTGTGTGGGGCAAGTGAGTAGCGGTAAGCGATGAGGACGTTATTTCATTGTAAGTAAGTAGGTATTAGCCTATAATGTCCCACTGCTGGGCAAAGGCCTCTCATCTCACTGATGCTATCAGTACAGTGAGGAGGATTAAACATAATCACCACGCTTGCCAAATGCGGATTGGTGATCTCAAACTCGAGCCATGTTTGAAAAGTAGGAAACATGTTTTCGCTTGACCCGGGAATTGAACCCGGGACCTCAGTCTTGGCAGGCGAGCACACATACCACTACACCACCGAGGCGTTTTCATTGATATTTTATTATTATTGTTATATTTAGCCTAGTGTGTCTCACTGCTGGGCAAAGACCTATCCACTCTCTGACCACACCTCTATTGAGTGCTAGGCAGGGCAAGTCCTTCCGGTCCTTCTAGCTCATCGCACTATTGATATTTTACTTTAGGTTAAAATCTAATTATAATATTAATACTTATGCTTCCTTAGTAGAGATGTAATGGGTGATTTTGACATATAATATTTGAAAAAAATACATCAATTATTTAGGTGTCCATTTCTTTTCGTCGATTTCTTTTCTAGTTTGATTTCAACCTGTAGTAGATAAGGTTGATAATAATTTGAAGTACATCATATCCCATAGCGTCGAAGGGCGTCCGGAATTCTAATCTCGGACGAAACATGTTAATAAGCGTGGTGTTTCGACCTAATCTACTGTACTGATATCATCATTGAGATTTAATTATATTTTTTAGAAATCAAATCTCATTTTAAATGGTAAACTTTGTTCTTATATCGCAAGAGTATGTCATAATGTACAAGTTTAAATCGTATACATCTACAATATGTACACAATTTTAAAATCAATTAAAATTAAATCATTAACAATTTTACTGGACTGACTGTCTCATGTAAAATAAACACAAATAACCAACTAACTACAACTAACTCGTGACACGGAACAAAAAATTAATAAATAAAAAATAAGTCATCGGAGATAAAAAGAGATTTTTTAAAAACGCCCGCGCTCATAATTTCCGTCACAAAAATTATTCCAGTGAAGTATGCGCACTTAACCGCCCGCTCGTCTACAAATACGACTGTTTTTCAGAGATTACTATTAAAAGTTATACAGAAAATGTTAATAATAAAATATTTTGTCGACGTTTCAGTGACTTGGAGAATATTTTATTCAAGGCTTTAGCTGTCGTTAGGAGGGTCAGCCGTGACGTGGCATAAAAGAGATGGACAGGTTTATTTGCGAAAATTACGAACTTTTTTAGAAATAAGACTTTTTTTGACGAGTGTACATTTGTTTGAGTTTACGGTTAATTTGTGTTATCAGAATGTTGAGTTGGTTGCTTTGTAGCAGCTCTAGTTTAATATAAATATAGCTCATATGTGTTAAAACTTGAAATTAATCATATATGTAGCTGCTATAATATTACTAGTAGCGACAATTTTATCCCGTTGTGCTCGCTCCCTTAAGAGTTTTGGGATGAAAAATAGCCTATGAAAGGTCATAGGCTATTTTTCATCCCATTGAAATTTGGCTTTCTATTCCAAAAATAATTATCTTGTTTCTGAGCTTAGCGCGTTCAAACAGACAAAAGCCAAAAATACAAATCTTTTGCTTTTTACTAAAGTATAATATTATGTACAATAATTAATATGTATTATTGTTAAACAGTAGCAAAGAGAACCAGATACAAGGTAATTATCATAAATAACCAAAAGCGTTAATTCACAAAAGACCTCCACGAAGCCCTATCGTTAACCATGCCCATAAAATACGGATACTTTGATCAAACTCAATTCAGGTAAAAAACGGAATTTTCTCATTTAAATAACTTATTTTGTGATACAAAAAGTGGGCCCGCCTGGCCCCAACCGCACTACCATACGACCTGTTTCATGTGAGGGCTTTATACCCTTACTTTTTAAGTCTTTTCCCAGGATTTATATTCAGTGGGCACTTCAGTGGACCCCGAGAGGGCCATAAATAACCACCGCAGAGGTCTCGGCCCATTCCACCCCGATCTGACTCACCCCACGTCTGTTAAGGTTACATAAAGATTGTGGTAGATTTTTGGAATAATCGGTTGATTGTGGGAAATAGAGGTCATAGTTTGTTACTTGATTTAACAGATTTTTTACCCTATTGGTATTATTTTATTATAGCACAAAATAAAATAAAGTCTATGTTTTTTTCTGACCACATACAAAAATATTTGAACAAATACATAATAAATTGTAAAATATTATGAAAAAGGTTCTATAATATAACCTTTTATATCGACTTAACTAATTGACGTAATTTTTCATACATTACATTTCAATATTACTCATTAAATTTCTACTAAGGAAGCATTTTCGTCTCTGAATACGGGCGTTAGTGTTTAAAAAAGAAATGAAATTAGGATATGATTTTCCATACATCCTCTTTGTATATATATCTCATATACCTATTGTATATGGCAGCTAACCCTTTACCCGCTGAGTAGAACAGCCTCCGATTTGCATTATAATTCCATTTCCTACCGAACCGGTCCAAATCGCAACTTTTCTTTAATAAATGGCGCCTAACACCCATCAGCTTGAAATCTCATTACCGGCCCTTACAAATTGAGATCGTTCAGGGGTGTACCGAACTAGTTTTGATTTTTAATGCTTTTTTTATTTTTAACCACGTTTAATCCTCAACTAATTCTTTTGTATATACCTTCCTCTTCTGTAGTACAGACAGACAACTTTAGAGAACTTTGTTGTATAATAATATTAATATCGATGTATATGCAGTATCTGTTTAGTATGTTCAATATACATACAAATTTACAAAAAGTATAACAAGACACTTATTGAAAATACACCTATTTCCACCCAAGAAATAAAAAGTATTAACCTGTAAAGTCCCACGGCTGGACAAATGCCCCTCATCTCACTAAAGATTTCAGTACAGTGAGGTACCCAAGAAACATAGTTTCACCTAAAATGATTTCACACAGTTAACACCTTAAATGATTTCAATGGTCCCTTACACTTGGATTCACGAGAATCGAACAAACATACCCATAGTAGAAAATAAGTGTACGAGCTCACATCGGGCTTCAGATGAAAATTTAACCCTTTCAGTCTAGAGATTGTTAACGAATCTCTCCTTTTACGACTCAAGTGGGAACAGTTAAGTTGACGGGTTGATGCGGTCTCGGTTCAACGGACAGGGCTGCCCAAGTCAATGTGGAAATATGGCTTCAATTTACAAAGGCTGTTTCGGAACAATAGTTGATTTACAGGCAGTTTAATTTTACAGACTTTTTTAGGCAGTTTTTTGTTTTTTTAATGAAGCGAAAGTCTTTAATGAAGGTGTAAATATTTGGTGGTATGTTACTGTTAGCCCGTATCGTCCCCCAACTCTCTTGTGTAAAGGCCTCTTCACATTCCCGCCACTCTTCTTCTTCTCTTCTCGATTTGGAGTCCAATTCCCAGTCCCACTTGTAGGTATGAATATGTCAATTTAAAGATGGTTTCATGTAGACACATTATAAAATAACATTATTTTTCTTCTTTTTTTGTTTGACAATGAAAAAATAATTAATTATGAAATTTGAAATAATGACTGAACTTAGAGGCCCGAATAACTTGCTTTGTAAAATTTTCTATTTCGTGTCTAAAAGTATTCATTTCATCAGCTTTCACTAAATAAATATTCTTTTTTTTTTCTTATTCTCAAATTCAGGAGTAAATGTTTATAAAGCAAAAATAAATAAAATTATTATTTTTCCGTTTTTTTGTTCCAGTTCCATCCCTAGAGGAGTGGAAGTTAGGCAAGCGGTGGGCAGGGCGGGTCTTGCGGCGCAGGGCGGGCGGGTAATGAGTTGGGCGGCGGGACCGAGGAGCTATACGCAGATGGCCAAGTCGGTAATGAAACTTTTGCAGAATACCCCCACTAGTTCGCTTACTAACTAAAAGCTTGGTAGTTCCGAATAGTGTTAGATGTTTAGAACGTTCCATTTATTCAACGGTCTTATGTGCCTTTTGTTTAAGGGTATCTTTTAAATAGACAGAATTACCCACCTGTGTTTCAATTTAATTCATTTACGACTAGGTGCAGCTTCACAAATAATATCTAAGTTACTTTAATGATTTCTATATGTGTTTTATTATTCTTTTGGATACTTACTAACACAGAAGGTATATTTACAAATTATAAATATAAAAAAATATTTTTATATCTGCTGTATTTATCTATCTATGTATATTATTTTTCCTTTTGGACATCAAATTAGTTTGGGACAAAAAACACCGGCTCTTTCAATAAGAAGACAATAACAAGAAATATACTTTTGGGTGGTCTAATATCTATGAATTAAATGATATGGCCTTCCTTATAAACAGGTGTTAAACTAGTACTGCCATTTGTTAACTACAGTTTCATAAAATTTTCTCAAGGCTTATTTTTTCTATGGCCATGTAACGGCACATCCATTTTACATCACCTTTCGTGACTCCACGTTCGTAAAGTTGAATTTCGGCGTTCGCTCTCGAGACTACAGATATTTATCTGGCAGTGGCCGGACTTTTTTAATATAAATGTTCTTTGTTCCTGACGGGAGAAAGTTTTAATGAAAATTCAAATAAGGACAACTTTTAACCTTTTGTTTTTAATATTTTTGTTAGGAATTTTGTTTTTGTCAAGTGTCCACAATAAGGGCCGTTTAATTTTGTTTCTAAAAAGTAATTAGATTTTTATGTTTTCCACTTTTTTGTGGAAAATGAGATGGCGTTCTAGATTTTATAAATAGAGTAGATATGCAATCGATTCATGAACATAATAAAATTTTATATCCCCTAACAAAATCTGATTTAAACATTGAAAAATCAATTGATAGTAACTTTAGGTGTTCATCTCGTAAATAGATGAATCTATAAATCTATACGCCATTATTAATTAAAAACACACTTATTTCTGGTCTAAACAAGTACAAACTTAAAATAACCATCTTGACTTGACAAGAAGATTAAAACATATAACAAAATAACATAATTTTTATATAACCTTAATCTTCCAAAGAAAACCACAAAACATCAAACACTTTACAATACCAACCACCATCATTATACAACAAACAAACCTAAACATTAGTGCATACAAGCGATCAAATCGCTCGATTGAAGAGTTTCTAAGCGTCTACGCATCAATTCATTAGCCCGTGCAATCATTTGAATGTTTACCCATTCCTCTCACATACCCTTCACGTAAAAGAAGCCCCGCTAATGAGTCCTGGCCTTATTTATACGTTTTATTTACAAAGTAAGGCCTCTGGGACTTTGAGCAAATAAAAAACCCTCTTATTTGAACTCTGACGTACATTTTAATCAAGTGACCCTGTAGGTAACGAGTAATTACTTAACTTTATTATGTATGGGGTTTTTAATATTTTGAGTTTTCTTTGATTATGTAGGTATAACCAACATTGTAAATAGATGCTTAACTATCTGATTACATTTGTTTCAATTAAGCCCGGAGACAGCGAGACGACGTCGCGGCAGACCGCGCAGACGGTGGCGGGACGTTGGTGGCCCAAAATCGAGAAGAGTGGCAGGAATGGGGGGAGGCCTTTGCCCAGCAGTGGGACAATACGGTCTAACAGTAACAGTAAGCTCAAGACACACATACGCTTAACTGATACGTGGCCGAGCTAGTGTGACGCCTTTCATACAAATAAAATATCACAAAAATATTAAAAAAATAAAAGTTATTCTGTTACAAACCTACATAAGTACAATATTAACATAATGACGTAACTACATGAAGCTACAAATAACAGTTGTTACAGGCATATCACAGAGCCGTCTGCTGAACAATGGTGTAAGGAAGCGTGAACGAATTCATCGCTCGCAACCGAGGATGGTAACTTTTGTACAATTACCGCGGTGCCGCGGCCGCCCGCCCGGCCGCCGCCCGCCTAGCGCCACGGTACTCACTGCAAAAACAACAATATTAAACTATAATTTTTTTATTGATTCATATTTATAAACACATGTAAAAAAATAAGAAATATATAAACATTATGGGTTTTATTCATAAACGCTTATTAACAGCACTTTATCTATCAGATGTTTTGTCCCTTTCCGACATACGCTATTTGCCAAAGAGCGAAAGAGACAAAACACTTTAAAACACTGTTTAGGTTAAATATCGTTTATAAAAAAGGCGGTAAGTGGATTAAATAGGGTATAGTCATGTAATATTCCATCAACAGTGCAATTACACTGTTTTGCCTTTCCACCAGATGTGCTATGCTACTTTGCTATGGATGCGTTGGATATCCACCAATCATATTCATGTGGTGGATGCGTGCTATGGATGCTAGCTATGGGCCCACCAATATAATCAAATGTAGCATCGTAACATAGCGATGGTGGTATATAAATAAATATGCCCGGACAAATTCACTCACGGTTAATTAGACCCAAACTAAGCTCTAAGCTTGTAATATGGAATCTAACTAACTGATACTATTACATATACATACACAAATACTTTATAAGAATATATAATTGACACCCAGACGTCGTCGCCAACAACTATGTCTTCACATATTGTTGACTCCGGGCGGGAATCGAACCCGCAACCCCCGACACAGTAAGCGCTCTCACTGCCACTGTGCCAACGGGCTTGTCATATAATTGCTACGTTTAATCCATTAGCTATGTCATGGTACTATGGTACTGGAAAGGTGCACTACTGATACTGACACTGATGATGATAGTTTTATTAATAAGGCAGATAGGTAGAAGTGGTTGTATGGTTATAAAGCTATCACGAAAGTATGTCAGTTCGTGTAGGTTATTGGTCAAAAATTAATTTCTTTTTTATCTAAGACAAACACCAATTGATTTGCTAACGGTACATCTAGAAGTTGGTTAGGCACACATAAATTATAGCCACCAAAGGATATCCAGTCTAACTTTGCACTTTACCAGTATTTTACACTAAAATGGATATATATGAGCGGTGGAAACTTTCTAGGCATTCTGGCAACTTGCTAATTGAGAGTGTTACTGTAGCATAGTATTTAGGTATTACATGAACGCTAACGTGCTTCATATTGTTATAAGTTTGTGAAACTAATTTTAATCTGATTTTAGAATTTAGATTTGATGTATAGTTTTGCTTGTGTGCTACCTAATACATATTAAAATTACAAATATGTGTGTTGGCAAGGAAGGAAAAATTAATCACTACATAGTATAAAACAAAGTCGCTATTTTTGTCTGTTTGTCTGTATGCTTAAATCTTAAAAATTACGCAACGGATTTTGATGCGGTTTTTTGTAATAGGTAGAGTGATTCAAGAGGAAAGTTTTTATGTAACAAAATTCCCGAAATTCCCACGGGAACGGGCACAACGCGGGTAAAACCGCGGGGCACTGCTAGTTATTGATATATGAAAATTAACTATTATGCATAAGGTAAACATTATACTGATAATTATTTAAGTTTGTGTAGGTTAGTGGCCAAGCTTGGTGTTGGAGTTTTTGTAGACCGCATTAAAGTCTTCGACATGTTCGAACGAATGAAATAACCGGGACCGACTGCTTAACGTGCCACTCTGTTGGCCACCTATCTAAGCAGAGGGTTCTATATTTAAATAGAGAGAAAAATATCGAAAAGAGAGGATAAATTTAAAATAATTCAAAGTCAAAATTACTTAGATTAAAGCGTTAAAATTAAGTCAAATAATATGAATAGTGAAATAACATGAAACTAGCCTCTAACTAAGCGTTCATCCGGTATACGGTGACTGGTTATTACTTAACTGGCAATGTGGTTTCAAATTGTAACTTTAATTTCAGTCGGGGTAATGTTGATGACTTTATTTAGAAAATGTTAGACATTTTTATTTAAAAGTATTTTACAGTCCGACCATCTTATCTGTTCAGTTGACAGCGTCGCTAGTGGAGAATTTGGTTTTGCCATAATATAAGAAATTCACCAAGAAACAAAGTTAATTAAAACATGTCTTGCAAGTCAGTCTATAGATATCATTAAAATTTAAGAAACTACAATATCAATCTTATAAAGCCTAACTAAGAAAGAGATTCAATATGACGCGGCTGTAGTTCCCATTTTGCCCACCTGAACAGTTAAGTTGGTGGCATTGTACAGTAACTTTGACGTTGAATAGTTTTACTTGACTATTAGGTAAACAAGGTATTAAATTAAAATATTTTTGGTGTTCGTTTTTTATTTACCCTTAAGCGATTTATGATGTGTGTTTTTGAATATTTTTTTCAAGTTATTCCTTTTTTGACGGACTTAATAAAACTGATTTTGCTGTGGTCAGTGTAGGTATTTTTTTTGTCTAGCTGATGAAAAGCCTGTGGCAGACGAAAAAGTCTGTTAGACGTCTTGGATCTAGTATGGGCTCTGGTATACAAGCCCCAATGCAAAATAGTTCGTAGTAGCACAAAGTAGTTTTATTTCACCAGTGCTTCTGAGCCTGTATAGGTAATTGTACATATATATTGTCTTAGCGTCCGCGTCAAAATTGTCTTAGTAGCGACAGCATGGCAGTTTTAAAAAGAGAGAGGTCTGTCAAATGAAAATAAACAATTATCTTGACGACGGTACTGAAAGTTATGCACACAAAGGCGCGTGTCTATATTCATTTCAACTATAAGCATGACCTAGAGACGTTCGTGAATTAAAACAACAGCCTAATCTTAAAATGTATCTCTTTTACCAACTGTTTTGATACGACTGAGTCTCAAAGTGTATCGCTCTTGTAAATTTTTAATTTGCGACAAGTGGCGCCATCTACACATTGGTCGTGGAACCATATGGCTGGGAAGGGTCCTGCCGACTTAGCTATTAATTTCCCTAAGGGAACGCGGACCCGACACCCCTGTACCATGTCATTATGAGTGGTAAGCGATAGGGTACCGTAGCGGGTGTTTGAAACCTTTGAATTTTGTCTATATTTTATTTTATTCTATTTTTGAAGTGTGGAAATATAATAAAGATTTGCCTTGCCGTGGGACTCACTAGAATAAATAATAATAATAAAAGACCGGCTTGTTCCGCGACTCCGAGGTGAAATACTCCAATAATATTATTTTATAAAGTTTTTAATAAGTTATAAAATAATTAACTCCTTGACTAACTAAACGCGGCTTTTTATGCTTGAGATACGGTACTAGTGAAAAAGCCACCGTGAGGGGAAATTATCGAAGTCCTATATTAATCGTAGATTCATTTGTTTTGGTAGGAAAATTTGGTCATGTTTTGGTTACCGATGAGTTGTTAAAATTATCATTATTTATTGTTTTTTATCCCTAGTGTGCATTGATGAAATATGAGGAATTGGTTGTAGCTGTGGTGAAATGGCTGATTTTGGAATAGATGGAGTATGGAACTGTCTCGTGACGGCCAAAGTAAGTAAGTATTTTTGTGACTTAACGCTTAGTTTAATAATCTTTCTTATATAATGAATACCAAGATTGAAGAAATTTATTGGCACATATGTAAAATAACGATGGACCTTTTTTTAATTTGCGACCTGACGCCAACTATTGAAGAAAACAAATATACCATTGATGTTTTGTTACACTGAGAAGAAGAAGTACAGAAATAAATGAGATTCTTATTAACTTAATACCAGATAGGAAATTCAACAAGAAAATCAGAAGTACCTAAATTAATTCATAAACATCCAATAAAAGGGAATTAGATAACTAAAATCTAATTCAATTCATACCTAATAATTGCATACAATACATTCTCTTACAATCTAAGGACATCTTATTTCAAACTCATATTCATTACAAAAAAACCGAACGGAACCCTATCTCCAGCGATGAATATCGTTTACATTTTTCTATCGCCGTCGTGGTACGGAGGAGGGACGAGGTTTTATCTTCACACTCGCACGACTGTGCTATGTTAATGAAATGAAAAATTACTGGGTTTTGTGTTTCTGATACTTGTGTGCTCTTACTTGTACTTTCGTATGGAGAATATCTTATATATAAAATTCTCGTGTCACAGTGTTCGTTCCCGTACTCCTCCGAAACGACTTGACCGATTCTTAGGAAATTTTGTGAGCATATTGAGTAGGTCTGAGAATCGGCCAACATCTATTTTTCATCCCGAAATTCCCGCGGGAACGGGTACAAAGCGAGTGAAACCGCGGGGCGCAGCTAGTAAGATATAATATGCTTCGTATAGGTAATATAATAATCCAACACACATTACTTCTGTAAGAAAAAAGATGGCTTTTTGCTTAAAGTTGTAATGTAATTTGAAATCAACCCATTTTATTGTTTATGTATATACCAACCTAATGTCTAGTTTATACTTTTTTGTCGATGTACATTGTCAAATGTATTTCATTTCTATGAATATTTTAGTTTAGTTATTCAAGTCCGTCATACAGATTTTTTAAAATGTAATGTATGAGTCTTCGTGCTTTTGCTATTCTTTTGGACCCCGCGACGCTTGTCCACGGCAACCACGGCTAGAATCTGAAATCAAAATTATTTTTTATTCTTTAACTATACAGTCATATAAAAGAAAATCATGTTAATTACTCCATTTATAACTCGAGATCGCCTGAACCGACTTTAATAATGCTATTTTATAAATAGAATTATAAGTAATAAAAATCCGGTGTGCTGCGGATGAAGCCGTGGGGCAGAGCTAGTTTTCCATAATGTTTCATAGATAAAAGATTTTAAATCGGCTTTGATGATATCAGAATGTTATTGTATCAATACAATAATAGTATGCCCAATAGTGGTATTTCTATCTGAGCGCTGCCGTGCTTCGGAGGGCACGTTAAACAGTCGATCCCGGTTGTTTAAATCGTCAGACTGTATCGGATGCCCTTAGTCGGTTTAACAGCCTCCGTGGTCTAGTGGTTTGAGCGCTCGGCTCACGACCCGGAGGTTCCGGGTTCGATTCCCGGTGGGGATATCTCACAAAAATCACTTTGTGAGACCGTCCTGAGTTTGGTTAGGGCATTGCAGGCTGAATCACCTGATTGCCCGAAAAGTAAGATGATTCCGTGCTTCGGAGGGCACGTTAAGCCGTCGGTTCCGGTTACTTTCTACGGATAGTAGTCGTTACATGAGCCATATCGGAGGCCTTTGGCGGCTCAATAACTCTGACACCAGGATTGGTCAGGTTGGCCATCCACTCGATAAGAAGAAGACGGTTTAAAAAATTTGACATTAGGGTTGGCCACTAACCTATTCGAAATGAATGGCTAATAAATGTATTTAGTATTTTTTCCTCCACAGAACGACAAACTAGTAAAAACTGGTCTTCAAATAAACCTAGACTGCGTCACATACTCGTACGTGATACGTCTTTCAATCGCTGCGTCCGCACGACCATTGCATCTTTTAACCTTAGTAGTGTGGAACTGCGTGTAGCCCCACAATCCCCTTTTCAACCCTTCCGAGAGACATTTTGATACCCCTTCACTTAAAACCACCCATCACTCAAAGACCATTTGACCAACGAATAGAAACCTACTTTAATTCCTACCAATATAATCGAAATCAAGACTCGAATGAATTCGATCACTCGAGATACGATCTTTGGAGAAATTTAAAATTAGTATTGTAATTTGAGCTTTATCGAGGTGGTGTTAGGGTGTTGGTTGGTTTGGGGCGGAAGTGTAGAAATGGAGGTGCAATAATTTAAGCAAAGGGTGGAAAGCGATGGAGAGTTCTTTTTGGAGTTTGTGCGAGTGAGACGTGCGTACGGGTCGAGAGGGTGCGGGTTAAACGCGCTCCAGGGACGGCGCAAGGGTTGGAAGCTAGTTCGTAATTTAGTATTTAGGTGTCAAGTAGTAAACTAGGTAAGTAACTAAAAACAAATATACAAAAGTCCAACTGCCTTATTCATTTTAACTTAAACAGTGTTTTATAGTGTGTTGTCTCTTTCGCTCTTTGCCAAATAGCGTATGTCGGAAAGGGACGAACTATTTGATAGCTGCTGTTAATAAGTGTTTATGAACAAGGCCCTAAGTCTGTATTATGGACTCAAACTAACTGATTCCACTAAAATAATTCCTCTAACAACGTATGCTTGAAATCTTCTTGAATAAAGATTTTCAATGAAAGCTTCAATTGAGATACATCACTAAACTGCAAAAAAACAGTAGATGGTTACGTTGATTCTTCTGTACTGATAGCTTTAGGATGTATGCCTTTGCCGTGCGCGATATATTACACATACTTATTATTTATTTTTATTATACTGATTACAAATTACAATATAACAAGATATAAGATGTTATAATAATATATAACCTTTTTTGTTTTTAACATACCTCCATGTTTAATTCTTCTTGTCTTGAATGTAGAACTACGATTTTCTCGATCATGCTTGGCTTGGATAAGTCTTTTTCCATTCTCTCTCAGACTGGCCTGAAACATTTAATTATTTAAGTGTGAATTACATACTTATATTTTAAAGAGGTAAACTTTTTAATTTTGTTTGCATGTTCCGGCTTATTGCAGGAATTACCAATTTGGTTAGAAATATTCTTTTTGTAATGGATAGCCACATCCAACGGGAAAGTAAAAGGCTGCTTTTTATCCTGACATTAACATGGGATAGGGCACAACATCATCACATCATTTATATAGTAAAATATGATACAAAACAATTCTTTACTTAAGTATAAAAAGTAACCAATTGCTTAGTTTTGTAGCTAAAGTTATTCAAAATGTAAGTACCCTTTAACGACATTACGTTGTACTAATTATACTAAATCGACGATAAGAGTTTTATTAATCAAAGTGTGTACAGTTATTCATTTATAAATCATCATCAACAAATCGTCAACGTTATTATTCCAGAGTAAACAATACAATAACTCTAAGCTCCCTGTTCCGGCCCTGTTTGCTATCAACACCCCAAATAGGCCGCTGCGAACGCTAAAAACGTACCCCTTTCGCCCCTCACCCTGATTTTTAAGCCTACTCCCAGCCACCCCTAACTCCCGGGTTAGCCTGAGGTACATTTATGCGCAATAAATTTTGACCGCCAACGTCCATTCAAAATGGCGCCAATACTACCACTTTTGCCAAACAAAATCCCACTCTAATCCTGAACCTTTACATCTAAATTTGTCCAACAAAACTTTCGGAACATAGTCTATGTAAAAGAAACCGGCCGGGAGTTTTGAAAGCTCAACTCTTTGTGTGCAAAAATTTTCCTTGTGTCGGGGTTGTAGGGTTGAGTTTTGTTTGGAGTCGGGTGTATAAAAGAAGGTGCCACTTTTGCGGGGTGGACAGGGACAAAGCTAGACTATTTACCTAGCTTTAGATATTGTCTATTTCTCATTTGTCTTGGTGATAGTGTGGTAATAAAATCCATTGTTTTGACGTCTGGCGGCCAGGACGTGTGGGGGAAACAAAGGAACGGCAGCTTTTTATTATCTCTACAATAATTATCTTTGTAAACGTATCATTGCGTGCCGGGTGCAGATATTAACGATTTGTTATGGATGGAGTGTTTTTGTAATGTTCGTATAATGATATCAATCTTAAGCGGCGCGCGGCGTGTTGGGTATTATGTCACGCAACTTATAGGTATTAAATACTTGTAGGTATATATGCAGGTTTTACGCAATTAATTTTGTTTTTATCCATGTATTTGAAGGTTACAGAAATATGTAACTTTACCTTCATTACACTTAGTCCCTAGACGTTGCCTATTATTATTGAAATATAAGAAGCACATCTAAGATAAACAGATAGGATTCACAAAAGAGGTTTTAGATTACATGAAATTAGTACCTAGTACACAATCTATACTATTATTATAAAGAGGTAAAATTTGTAAGTTTGTTTGTGTGTTCGAGGTAATCTCTGGAATTACCTGTCTGATTTGAATAATTCTTTTTGGTTAAAGTTTCATCCCGAAATTCGCCGGCGGTTTTTTACCCGCGTTGTACCCGCAGCGGGTACAACGTGGGTAAAACCGCGGGGCACTGCTAGTTATTGTATATCTAGCTGTAGGGTTTCGATAGGTGGCGCTAGTGTAAATAGTTTCATAACGCGCTTACCTTATTTTCCCGGATTTAGAGGAGTCGCGAAGATTTAGGAAAAAAACTTGTACCTATATAAAATTATTATGGATTATATTCATAGCCTTATGCGGTGACCGTGAATGGTGCAACTATGAAGAATACGAAAGTTGGCCGCATTCGGTTCGGTGAGCGAACAGCGGACAGCGATCGGTAACCGAACTCATCATAGACATTGATGAGGGACACTTTATTTATTACCCTTAATTTGAATAGCATTCATGATTTCTACCAAAAAGGTTTCGGTTCCAAATGTATTATAGTAGTTTATGCAACTGTCATATAAGGAAGGGTATTAAAACACGAGTGTGAGTTTATGAAACGAGCGCAGCGAGTTTCATAATAGTAACGAGTGTTTTAATACCCGTGTTATATGCAGTTGCATACACTACTTTATCTTCACTAATGCAATTAAACAAACAACAAGAGTAAAAGCTCACAATAGTTTTTTACGCGTACGTGTATTGTCACAGTGAACTTGCCGCCATTAAAATCTAACCAATGAGAGCGCAGCTGCGCGTAGGGCCAATCAGGAGCGAGCGAGATCTTACCAAAGAGTTTTGTGTATGTAGTTTCGACGAGGTTTTCACGTATAACCCAACTGTTTTCAAAAGCCAGCCTAATATCAAAATTTTATACAACTAGTATGAGGATTTTGACATAAGGCTCGCCAGGTTAATTGGTCGCGTTATAATGATGTTATAATGAAATTTTACGATATCGATGTGGATATTATAACATCATGTGCAATTGCTTAAATTGAGTGTTTTAATTGTCTGCGCTATAACAGTAGTAATTATAAGTCAAGTATTGGAAACATAAGTAGAATGTTACAACATTAGTGTAGATAAAAAAATTTATACGTCAACGAACACTTACTTAAACCTTAAACCATTTATAAGTACTTTAAATAAAATTCATTCCCATACCTATCGTCATTTAAAAATGGAATATCTGTTTCATTTCAAATCGCAGCGTCGGCCATTAAATCATAAAACATTCGGGAATAAAAATTAACTCAAAATTAGAGCGAATCAGCCTGATTCTAGTTTTGAAAGCAATCTCTAAGCTTTGGTCCAATAAGAGTACTTCAAACTTAATTAAGCTGTAGCTTGATCTCAATTTTAGCTTGATTTGGTTTGTTGATGAGACTCAAATACGATTTTTTTAAAATTCTTTGTACTTAGTGACTATGAGGTGTCTTAGACTGCTCAGACTTTATAATGATTATTAAATTGATTATTATCACTTATTTTCAAGGCATGCTAGGTATTTGGCTAATACCTATACCTACAATGTCGAGTTTACTTGCACAGTTTATTCCTTAAGTTTAAAATATTGTAGTTATATTACGAGTATACCTACTTGTTGTTTATTAAGTATACGTACTTAACCTCTATATGATAATATATAAAAATCATTCGGGTTTGTTTGTGTCGCTTAAACTCGAGAACGGGGGCCGATTTAGCTGAAATGTTTGTCGTTAGTCAGGTAAGGTGTAAACGGTAAGCAGTGAAGGAAAAAATGTGGGGAAAACCGCAGGGCACAGCTATAAACATATACCTGAGTAGGCACCCAAGATTCATTACAGTAGGTACTTAAAAGAGGTGAAAGATTTAAGCATATACTCGTAGATAGGTATCTCAAGGTCTCGTAAGGAATAACTAAGCCGATGCGTTTATTATCACCGTCACGTTATGAGCACCGAATGTCGAGGCGGAAGCGATTGGCCGCTGAGTATTTGGGGCGCAGTGATAGCCACATTCATTGGGAAGGTTATAGGCTATTTTTTATCCCGAAGTTCCCAAGGAAACGGGCACAACGCAGGTGAAACCGCTGGGCGCTGCAATATGACTTATTATTCCACTGTCTTAGCTAAGAATATTCCTCGCACAGCAAGCTCCGGGCAGCATATCTTTATAGCACATTTTCTTTTTACAACTACATAGCATTCAGTGGCATATTGGTCACAAGGCTTAGTAGCTTAACTTGTATATTCGTAGATTAGCTACGTAGCGTAGTAGCTGTAGTTACACTCTATGTTTTGTTCCTCAATGAGAGCAGTTGTCTTTGGTTGCGTAATCAGTAGAATATAAATAAATATCGTATTAACGTCTTAAATTCATTCACAATGACATCACAGACCAAACCTACCCATTTATTCTCGTAGGTACACCGCCATTGTGAAAAAATAACCGCAATATATACTTATACTCCTACTTAAACGAGCAAAAAAATAACAAAGGACAATTACCGTCGGAAGTGTGGCCCTCATCAAGATAAATAGAAACGTCACTATGATGGATTACCACCCCAAGAAACCTGCCAACTTATTTTGCTGCCGCGAAAAAAAAACAGCGCCCTTAATCCGTTAAGTTAAGGTCGATTATTCCACTGTAGAGTTAAGGGTTAGGGTAAATTGGTTTTGTATCTGAAGACTGCGTTTGTCGTTATGTATGGTAAGTAAATATAAGGGCATTTGTTTATAGATAAGTACTGGGGTTGGGTTGGCCTCTACTTGATAACTCTATTATGGTATATTGAAGCTATGTGGACTCTACGTCTACTTGTTTGTAGAGTTCTTTTGTGATGGATATTACAGTATTTTTGGAATACCTACAACCATTTTTGAGTTTTTTCTTCAACCTATTCTGTCCTATTTCTGAGTAAAGGTCTCTCAATATCTTCCGAGGGCGACATGGGCTAAATAAGAGTCACTAACTTGTTTTTATACTTTTGTTAGTTGCTTTAATTAAGACATAGAATACAAAATACCTTCTCTTCTTTCACTATTTTATGTACTGGTAAGAGTTACATTACATAGGCAGGTTTATCCATTACCCATACCCATTAATATAAAATTTCAAGCATATTATTGTGTTTTATTTACCATACGCACTTTGCCGTGGTTTTAAGTTTTAGTATTAAAAGTAGCCTCAATCCGTCTTCAAGTCTAAATTAATTAAGATCTGTAGCCATACCATGACCTCTTAGATAGCGTCTCAAGATCCAAGCAGATTAGTTTAGGTTTGCGTTTCAATTCGTACCGTGACCTTATTTAAACAATATCGCACTTGAATCGCCATCGCTATGAATGAATGAACAAACCATTTTGCTGATCGGCTAATTGCGTCACTTCCTATAAGAGAAGTTATTAAGGTGCGTTCGAAAACCTTAATAATTAAAATTACGGAATGTTACGGTTTTTAGGAGAACTTATTTAAAATGATAAGTATTATTTAAAACAAACATTGGTTTGTTTATACACACAATAATTATTTTTACCTAATTTGTAATCATAAAATGTTTGAACTATAAAGTATTTATTGCTCCAGAAACCAATGGTATTTTTAATTTTAAACAGACATCCAAAATAAAATTAAGATTTAAGTGTTCGGAACGTCACTGAAAGTGGCATTTCATTTTTGGCAAAGATCAAACAATTCATAGAATATAAAATAGACATAGATTAAAATATAGACATAGATTAAATATATTATTATAGGTATATTTTTTAAGCATTTAAATTATTACCTTCAAGCTCGTTTGATATAAATTGCGATTGTTAAAGATTTATTTCTACGAGTATTATGGATTAACCAGGAATATAAGTTAAGTCTCAGAATTCTAGAGCCTTGTGCCTTGTCGCTCTCGCTTCATTGGGGAAATTCGGGATAAAACAAAGCATATCCTCCATGTTTATATTGATAGTCATGTTTACCCTCGTAAATACCTACCTACTCGTACATCCCCTGCGCTCAATCTACACTATACAGTACTACAACCCGTCCGCGCTCGTATTTTATTTTGTGTAAGTACATATTTACTTCTCATCATAACTCAGAAAAGAAATGTCCAATTTTAATAATGTAAAGGTCTGTTGATTTTATTGGGGTCGTTAAACAGTGGTCTCAGTGGTCTCAGTTTTCACCAATTGTTTGGTGAGGCTATAAAATATCGTGTAAGAACTAATAAATTCTTCACTCTCCAATCATGTAATCATTCAATATCTTAGTGGACATCGCCTCAAACGTCGATTAACTTTTTCTTCGTTAATGTCCAAAAGCTCCAAAGTTCTTAATTTAATATAATTAATTTAATTTTTAAATGTAAACTCGCATATTTTAATCAATTCTTTCAGTTGAATATCATTAAGTTATTTGCACAAATGCATTGTTTATAGTAAGGAACAATTAAACATTAATAATTAACTAAAGTACATACTTATTGTTGTTAAAAATATCAACAACGGTTCAATTTATGTTAGAAAAATGTATCTTTTATTGAATTGCTAATTTTGACAGCTGAGACGCTTTACCAAAGCCGCAAAAGACGCTCTTGGTACCAAATGAATGAACGACAACATCTTTAGTATGACAAATAGCGAATCAGTTTAGGTAATCTGCTAAGCAACTACAATTTGTCACTCATTGATGTCATGGTACGAAAACTGACAGCGAACTAGTTTAGGTCCGCATTTGTATCGCGCTAAGAGGTCATGGTATGGCTCCTGTTTGTAGTTTGAAAGCACAGATATACTGAAATAAGCTGCAATTTGGCTAATTCTTAGTATAATTAAATTTGACCTGTGTGACGTAGCCGACCATTTTAATTAAACGCAAATTCAATTGCATTGTATCTTTAAAACTCGCTCAAATCATAATGGCTATGGCAAAAAAATCTTATTGTCTTTGGCCCAAACAAAAAAGCTTGATTGTTCTTTTATGTTTTGCCTATACATGTTCTTTTTTACTGTAGCGTTCAAACGTGTCCTCCCTGCGGCATTTATGTATAAAACTACGTACAGCTACGACAACAATCATAGATGAATCCCCCAGGGGTGATTAGTATTCAGTTTCATGCCCATATACCTAAACAGTCATCTAACGAAAACTAAAAGCGACCACTAAAACAAAAAAAAACAAAATTACTACGCAAAAACAAAATGGAAGACCGCGGTTTAGAGGGTGTCGGGAGATCTACCACGCATGTGCGTATTTTGAAGGGAGGGGAGGCAGGGCGCAATCGGCCACCTACAACTTTGTGGGTGGGTTTTTATACTAGGCATAATTTTTTCGACAATCTTCCTTGAGCATTTACTCCCTTTGAATTATTCGCGGGAAAGGGGAGTCACGGTTTGTAGAATTAATTAGAGGGAACTTTTTTACTGTTTTACGTGCTTTTGAAATAGGCTTTTTGGTTTGTGGTTGAATGTAATATAATGAGAGGCGTATTAATTATGAGCGTACGATGTTGATGAGTATCAAAACAGAATTTTGTTTATATTTTAGCGGAAATATATTAATTATTTTCATTGTTAATTACAATGGAATATTTTGTACTCTACATACCGGCGATATAGTTTCACGAAATATTATATCCGCTTGTACAAATTAAAAACTAATTAATGAATTGAAAATGTAGAAGTTTTCCCGTGAACATTTCGGGACAAAATGTATCACAGGTGTTATTTTGATGTATAATTATACCATATTTATCTACAATTTCATTCAACGCGCATCTTTTTTATTGAGATTGTAATAATTTTTAATTTTAAGCCATAATTGTAACATGGCATTAATCAATAATTTTCTTTTAAATTATTTTTTACAAATCCGTTCGGTACTTTTTCAATGAAAGAGTAATAATATATAAACATACATAAACCGTCAATTACTTTCTCATTTACAATAAAAGTACGAGTAGTATATGAGGAACATAATACTGAACATATATTTTATTTTGATGTAAGTATTAAAACTTGACTAGTGCCAACTCTTTCAAATGTCTATTCTAAAGTCCAATTATTCACTTTGACGTCGGCCGTAGATAATCATCTGTCATGCAACACTGAACGGGAACCGAGCCAGTTTACCCTGACCTCCCTCCGTTCAATCCTTCACCATTTTCCAGAACACATTTTTAGGAAACTCATCCATACGGAGTTCTAGATATAATGGTGAATGAAAATGGAAAAGCAAAGTGCGGGACAGATTTGAGTTGGGCCTTGTTTGTGCGTAAAATAAGATTGTGAATGACGTTTTTTGGTAATGCCTGGTCGCTAGCAGATAATAAATTAATGTCAATGTTTGTTTAGCTTTTAATTATTTCATTTTTTTTTGTTCTATGTATGCCAGCTTATTATATATACCTACGCGTGTTAAAACACGCCATTTACGAAACAAAATATGAAACGTATTAATTATGATGATAAATAAAATATTAATTATGCTACCAAATAATTATTTTCACAATATTTTGCGGTATGTTTATTAATAAATTAAAATAACGTACACATTTTGATTTCCACTGGATCAGCTCAAATAAATCGGATACGTTTCGATTACTGTAATAGCTATAGTCTGTACAAAAAAATTAAAGCTGAAAAAAGTATTCCAGGGAATACTAAGCAAATTCACTTACTTTTTCCGGACAAAGTCTAAACAACGCGAAGGTAAGTATCAAGTAAAAGAAAAAGTATAAAACTCGTTTAAACAGATGTTTCAAAAGTCCATTATGGTGTATTTGCTTAAGCCTGGAAGGGACCTCGGGCCAAATAGGATACTTCCCCAAATAAGACTAATGGCTTCAGTAAATACCGTAAGTGAAGACTGGCGATGTATTTGGATTTGAGAGAAAAATAAACCTTTCAATTTTAGGTTCTTTAATTAAAATTTATTTTAAAATTTGACAATACTGATCTTCGAGAAAAAGAAAGCCGACAAGCCCGTTGGCACAGTGGCAGTGAGAGCGCTTACTGTGTCGGGGGTTGCGGGTTCGATTCCCGCCCGGAGTCAACAATATGTGCAGACATAGTTGTTGGCGACGACGTCTGGGTGTCAATTATATATTCTTATAAAGTATTTGTGTATGTATATGTAGTAGTACCAGTTAATTAGATTCCATAACACAAGCTTAGAGCTTACTTTGGGTCTAATTAACCGTGTGTGAATTTGTCCAGGTATATTTATTTATTATTATTATTATAAGGATAGTTTAAACGTACCCACACGGGTTTTTTCGCGGTATAAAGTTAATAAAGTAATAACTTACTTTTTATTTCCCGACGTTTCGAGGGGATTGCACCTCTCGTGGTTGCGGGTGAACTGAAGACATTGGAGTTGCCGCTGTGATGGGTAGGTAGGCGTTCCAAGTGTTGGAAGTACCCTCACATAGTCAATGTTAGAGTTATAAGGATTAAGAATTATAAGGATTCTTTAACAGAAGTTGAAGAAGAAGATGAATGAGTGATTTTGACGTGTAGTGTATGAAAATACGTCAATTATTTAATTGTCTACTTAAATGACGTCTCCAAGAGGCAGTTCTGGTCTTCGTTGCTTAAATAGATATTTTAAAAGTGTAACATTTTATGTTAAAGTATATGCGAATAATGAAAGAAAAGAAAGTATTAGCCTGTAATATCCCACTGCTGGGCAAAGGCCTCTCATCTCACTGAAGATATCAGTAGTGAGGAGGATTGGGCGTAACCACCACGCTTGCCAAATGTGGGCTGGTGATTTCAAACCCGAGCCATATAACCCTAATAATGGATAACCTATTGTATTTACTAGTCACCAATGCACTATTCACAATTGAAACCATTAACTTAAAAAGTAATGTCTATTGATCTCTATACTAATTATAAAGAGGTAAAATTTGTAAGTTTGTTTGTTTGTATGTTCGAGCTATTCACGGGAATTACCTGTCCGATTTGAATAATTCTTTTTGTAATAGATAGCTACATTCAACGGGAACGACATAGGCTATTTTTCATTTCGATATTCCCACGGGCTCGGGCACAACTCGGGTAAAACCGCGGGGCGCTGCTAGTGTAAAATATAACTGAAAATCAAACAGTTAAAACTGCAGAACCCGATAAAAAACGATAACTGCTTTTAAACAATATAATCCTATATATTTGTTCGAGTTTCCCTTTTTATACTCTTGGATCCAATTTCCTAAAAACAAAATACAAATTGACGAAAATGGTGCGTAAAAGGAAAAAAAAACATATGGTGTACTTTTATATATAATCCGGATAGGCGGAATAAAATTTTATCACGTAGTAGCCAGAAAAATTGGAGACCCATACAACCCTTGCACAGTGAATATGGAATATTTCTTTTTGATTACAACAATATAAATTGGAGCCTTTCGATTTTGGTTCAAAATGTAACATTGTAGCGATATACTTGTATTACAAAAGGAAATGATATTTAATCATGTTTTATGTCAAAAAATAAGTCGCAGTATAATTGGTATATGGAGTGAAATTAGCCTTTTTTATGGGTCGTTGTGTTATGTAGGTATTGGTTATTAGTCTAGCTTTAAAATTAGCGGTAAATTTGCTAAAAGGTAATAAAATTCGTAATATTAATAAAATTATAAATAATATCAATTGTCATAATCATACGCCTTTTTTGAAGATTTCAATGCGTTACACGTTGTGATTATCGATGGAGTTCAGTGGAAATGAACACTTATACGTTCGTGTCTTAACCCAAACGTAGGTATATCCCTTTCAGAGTACGGCAAATTAAGCAGGGACGCCCTTTGCGGGCTTCAGGCAAAAATTCAATTACAAACTTTGTACCATCCCAGGAGTATGCCTAAAGGGCCGCACGTACGTTTTTTGCCTCTAAATTTTTATGCGGCCCTTTACAAGGTCGTAAAGGGCGGTTTTATGAATATTCCATTTACGGACCTCTAGGGCTCTCGGATTATGTATCTGAAGTTGGGGGAAGTAGGAATACATAGGATGGTGTGTTCCTTAATTAGAAACTGGTGATTTACGAGCCTTTTGTCCAGGGGTGCTTGGAGCTGGTAATTGGTTATAAATGAAGGCGTGGAAAGATAACCGTTCTTTTGTTTATTCTAATTAATTGATGCGTTTTAGCTTAGAAAGGTTGGAATCAATTTCAATGCAACTTTTAACACTGTATCATAAATAAGAAATTTGAGTAGGTTACTGCGTAGCCATGGTGTCAGTTCCTAGACCGCCCATTTGACGAAGCCTTTATAACTCGGTTGCGCTCATATGAGGATGCATTTATCTAAAATAGAGGCACTATCTTGGAGAAAAGTCTTCATCTAAAGTAAGCAATATTAAGTGAGTAAGAGCTTGAGCCTAGTTAGACAGTCCAAGCACACACACTAGGACCAAGACGTTTAACAGACATTTTTGTTTCTCATAGACTTTTTTGTCTGACTAAACTTTTTTACCGTCAGCTGTTGTTTTTTGTAGTTTGAAAAAAGACAGTTTTTTCCGTGAGCGTACAGCTTTAATATTTATGAGGTGAGCCCGCTGTTCCGTATAGGAAAAGATGCTGATGGTAAGTTGCATTGCGCGCCCTGTAACAGGCTCTTCAAAACAACATTTGGTTTCGCAGCCACATCCGAGCTTACGAACGAGCTTTAACCCAAGATTAAGGTATAATAGACAAGGTATATAGGAAAAGACAGTTTTATATGCGTTGAACAAGATAATCTAAAGACTAAAATAGGCTTTAAAAGTCTAAAACATCAGATCGATCTCTGGGCCGCGACTAACATAATATAAAAAAGCTCTGCCGTTTCAAAGCCACATTTTATAGCTTTATTTTGAAAGGCAGCGTACCGTGGGCAATTAAAGCCTTAATGATATACATACATAAATACCTAACTTTTATATTAGAGCCATGTTTTCTCTGAAATTACCTAAACTTGCTCCAAAAAAGCTGGGGAAATTTACATAATGACTTTATATTACGGCCGGGGACAGAATTTTAATGACTACACCCATGTTTTGGGTTTTAATGCATAATATATGAGAAGTAGTAGAAAACAAAACGTTAAATTGGGAGGAATTACATTGAGACTAGTTAGGACTTGGTGGTTAACTATGTAACTACCTATTCGTAGTTTGAATTACCAAGGTTACATGAGAGTGCGCCTGAAAGTGGTTTGCAATCCACAATTAGGTCCAACACTGCGTGAAGCGTGCGCACGCTGCGGTTTCATACAAAAGTTAAACGTCGCGGGCGCCCGCGGCGTGCGCACGCGGCGGGCGCACGCGACGTGCGCACGCTTAACACAGTGTCGGCCTGTCAGTTGAACCAGGCCAGTATCGCTGTCATTTTTCTATAAGAAAGTGGAACTAATCTCCAACTAACAGTTCAATAATTTCTCTGTAATATCACAGATCAATCATTTCTCCGAAACTCATAGTTTTCCCTGTATAGGGCACCACACAATTTACACAATCTGAGTAAAAGCCATGCTAATCTTCTTGTTTCGAATTCAGTCACGCCTCACTTATCCGTAATGGAGCTTTGGTAAGTTATCTACGTTTAAGAGAATTGAACCTTAAGTTGTTAGAGCTAAAGCTAAGATTAGATAGAGCGGTAGATAAAAGTTAATCTAAGTTGGTAATAGATTTTAATGGCGGTTTTGTGAAGCAATTATTCGAAGGTTTAGGCGTGAAGAGGAAGGCTGTGATTGGACGAGGAGTTTTAGATAGAGATTCTATTTAGCTTGTATAGGTAATATATGGGTTTTGTTCTTAAGAGAGTTAGGAAATCGGGATTACGCCTACGCATTACGGTACGCGTACACCGAATCCGTCATCGGCCGAAGTATGCTCGGGCGTCATCGGCCGAACTCGGCCGATCAAATCAAACGTAAGTAAATGGAAGAGAGCGCATACACTGCTACTACCGACGTCGTCCGATTAGCAGTGTATGCGCTCTCTTCCATTTACTTACGTTTGATTTGATCGGCCGAGTTCGGCCGATGACGCCCGAGCATACTTCGGCCGATGACGGATTCGGTGTACGCGTACCGTTAGGCTGCTTCGCGTACTATTCCGTTCCGTTATGTAGGTATTGTCAAAATGTATGTGTTTTTGACATTTGACATAAGAAACGCTTGTCACTTGTCCAGGGTTTATATTTTGTGAGTGACGCCTTTCCTCACCAAGACGTTTTGTGTCTTATTTGTACTCTAATAAAGATCACACTCCATCTTCTACCTTCATTCGGGATCCGTTTCCAAAACTATTTTATAAGATACTAGCAGCGCCCCGCGGTTTTACCCGCGTTGTGCCCGTTCCCGTGGGAATTTCGGGATTTTTTTTAAATAAAAACCTTCCTCTTGAATCACTCTACCTATTACAAAAAAACCGCATCAAAATCCGTTGCGTAATTTTAAAGATTTAAGCATACAGACAAACAAACAGACAAAAATAGCGACTTTGTTTTATACTATGTAGTGATTTTTGAAGTTACGGATCTTTGGATCGGCGGGTACAAATATTAGATTGTCACTTTATTGGTAAGGCATTCCGGTATCAGTGGATACAAGTTGGCGCGATCAGTGGCTAAATATATCTGATCCCGAGATACGTGAATACCAACCTTATTAAACATATCACTCGCACGTTCTTAAGATCTTTTCGGCCACGCAACTTGTGAACTTTCCCATCTAAATTGCGCCTTATCTCACGAATACTATTTACTTTAAGAACGCCTGAACCCAGCCCACACAACACACCCGAAGACCCATCAAATATGTACGTTACCGCGCACATACTAAGTACATAACAAACAGAAAAGGGTTACCTAAATCCCAGCGATTTACGTCACGTCGTTACTCATTACACATTCCCGTTAAGGCTTTGAAGGTAAAATTACTGGCCCTTGAGGGGGACAAGGGGTGTAGGGGGCGGTATAATAAATGACACAACCAACCCTAGGGGCGAAGTTGCCAACTTTTTGTGACAAATTACCCCAAAAGTGCGTACGCCTAAATTGGTGCTTTTACTTTTGTATGTGTGCGTTGTTAAAATTATGACTGCATAGTGGTGGCTGTTAAATGTTTATTAGTGTTGACATTTGGTTTGTGTTCTTTAAAGTTGGGTTTTGTATTAAAAATGTTTTTTGTTTTTTTGTTATACTTTTTGATAACTAATGAGTTCCGGGCAATGAAATAGCTACAATACAGTGAATAAAACAATTATGAGTAGATATTACAAATGCTTTCATTAGAAGAGATTTAATGAGTGATTTTGATTTGAAATGTACTAGCAGCGCCCCGCGGTTTTACCCGCGTTGTACCCGTTCCCGTGGGAATTTCGGGATGAAAAATAGCCTATAACCTTCCCGTTGAGTCTGGCTATCTATTACAAAAAGAATTATTCAAATCGGACTGATAATTCTTGAGATTACCTCGAACATACAAACAAACAAACAAACAAACTTACAAATTTTACCTCTTTATATTATTAGTATATGAAAAATTACGTCAATTAGTCAAGTGTCTATGAAATGGACGTCACTGAGTGCAGCCGAAAGTACTTTAACCACCTAGCTAACTTTCTCACTGTACTGATATCTTCAGTGCCCTTTGCCCAGCAAGGTATATACAGGCTGATATTTTACTATACACTAAGTACATTGCTTGTATAAAATCTTTGCTAGTCTTTAGACTTTAGAAGATTTCAATCTTAATCAATAAAGTAAGTACCTACTAATTACGCGTAGGTATATATAAAAAGATTTCATCAAATTGTCTCAAGAACTGGTTGATAGGTTCTCTACTTCATTATAAACGTTTTACTTATAATGAATCTAATAAGGTATGCTTTGTAACATACCTTATTTAATTCTGCATTTTCAAATTATATAATGTGACTCCACGACTTTATGAAGTAACATTACAGATATATCAAATCAAATGAAACCATTTACTTCAGACAATACATATGTATATGCTAAATCGTACTGTAGGTATTTTTGAAAACAATCTTACATAACAACAATAAAAAAAGTATTCCCCTCGATGCGTATCTTGCTAATAGGAAATGAGAAAATTAATTAAGTGTGGACAAACAGACCGCCCCGCGATGTTTGTTTAGGCACCGGCCAAATCCGCAGGAAGCCACATGTTTTCATAAGATTTTCCCTTTGGCTCGCTTTGTTTCCACCCTTATGTGCCTACTCTAATTAAATTTTGTGTTTACATATTTTTTTGTTTTAACAATGTTTGTGCCTACACCATTTTAGGTGATAGGCGCAAGTAAATGTTTGAATTTGGTGTGTAATTTTCGTTGTATTTAAAAACTAATTCCAGAGAAATGTTTTGGAAGAATATTGATTTATAATAATATTAATTACTTACGCGCGATGCGAACTCACGTAAAGTTAATTTTATGCTGACAATGATAAATGATTATAATGATCTGATATAATACAGACATTTGAATTTGACTTAATTACATATTAAGCTTTGTACGCTATAATAGACATGTCAAAGATGGACTGCAGAGTTGCAGCTGCAAACTACACTAGTTTCTATGTATCTCTAGTTGTCTATGTATAACATTGATTACTGACAAGGTTGAGCTATAGAAAGAAGTAAAGATGTTAGCATGTTATGTCCCACTGCTGAGTAAAGGCCTTTCGCCTAACCTAAGATATCAGTACAGTGGGAAAGATAAAACGTAATCACCACGCTTGCTTACTGCAGTTTGGTGATCTCAAACCCGAGCCACGTTTGAACTAAACCCGGATATTGTTGTTTTATTTTTCTCGAGTTTCTTTCGTACGTCGTCGAGGTTTGAGATCACCATCCCGTGAAAGGTAAGAATGGTTATTATGCCAACCTCACTGCACTGATATCTTCAGTGAGATGAGATGCTCAGTAATGGAATAGGCTTAACCTGATACTTAAAATTGACGATGTAACCATTGATGATGGTGTTTTAGAATGATAAGTTGATCAGTTTATAATTTTATTTATGGGCTTTCGAAATAAAACCTTTTTTGTGAATATATAAAACCTGACCTATTATAAAGATACAACAAAAAAGTTTGGATTGCGGCGCGCACCCTCGCTACATTACCATACGCCCACCCGGCCGGCCCGGTCCGGTCCGGCCTATTCTAACCTCAAACATAACTCTTCGTAAGCTCCAGAACAAAACGAACACAGAAAACGTTCCAATTTCAAAAGGCACACCCAAAAACCCTCGGCTTATAAAAAAACAAAAAAAAGTTATTTAAATAAAACTCCGCTCGAGCGTTCTGTGTCGCATAAATTGCCTTCATTAATTTCCGGACCCTGCAAAATATTGTCTTGAAAGGATAATCAAATACAAAAACGGGGAAATGGCGGTGCGTCATTTCCATAACATTTCGCCCCCCTTACAGCCCCTTTTCGCCCCCTTTTCCGGTCCCTCTGTCCCCTTTATGAGGCCTCCAATTACATACAACGGTTAAGCTTAAGGCCAGCATTAGAGAGAGTCGTAATGGGGGCAATTAGGTACGTACCTGGCAATTAAAATTTATATAATGGCATTTATTTTGAATGTTGAGTTGAGCACTTTTCTGAGTGAAAAGGCTTCTACCCTTTTATTTCCATAAAAGATTTTTACATTTTACAGTATTGTGTGGATGTGTTTGAAACATTGCTTTTAAATCTAAAGCGAAATAAACGCAATCGTGATGATATCTAAACAAACAAATATATAAGTAGTAGTATATATAAATAGGTATATGATTATATGCCTACTTTACCATACGGTCATGGTAAGCGTTATCGTTAATTAACCAAGCAAAAACAATGTTTAGCTTCTATTGAAATATAATACTCAGGTACTGATCAAATTGACAACTTTCCTCTACTTTGATGAAGTCCGTTAAAGAACTATTCGTTGTAAAATTTTCGTATCGACTTAAATAAAAATACTTAAGTAGGTAACCCTCCGTTTGGGCTTCGCCGCAGTCCGGTAAAAATTAAAGACATTGCAGTATGATTAAAAAATATATTTAACTGATTTGATCCTGCCACAATATGAAAATTAGATATGGCGGAAAATGAAGTTCTTGTAGTATAATTAACACGTTCACTGCGTTACGGGGACTTTTCAACCCCGTGCGTTACTTTCATTCAGTGCGGGGCAAAAAAGTGCTGTCTATCCGCTGGTGCGGGAGCTCTATCTCAGGCATTTATGACTGCATGACTGAGATAACTATATATTTGTGTGTTTTGTCGAATATATAATTCATATTTGTTAAAAAAATATACGGGGTTTTATGAACCCCGCTCCGACCAGATAGTAAAAAATCTATTTAAGTGCGATACGGGGTTCAAAAAACCCCGTAGAAATAATTACTTGCCCGTACGGGGTTTTGACCTCATTTACATTGGAGATGTCAGTAACAAACGACGTATCGATATTTTATTGAAAATGAAGCGTTCGCGACGTATGTTGGCCTTATCTTTCAAAAAGTTTTTGTAATTTTACCAAGTAAAACTTTGTTTAATTTTTTAAATTTAATAATAGGACATAGAGTTTCATTTTTTTTTAGTTTTTATGTGGCAATTTTTAAATAGTTTCTTTATCATAAGTGGATTTGTCAAAGATTGTTTCTTATCCTTTTTATATGCTTATATTTAATTAAAATACTTTTCATTCAATTATAAGATTGTGTAACACCTATGTGAAACCAATCGAAATAAACAATATTTTCATTAAAATTATCGTTTTATTTCATTCCCATCACTATCATTTCATCGACAAAAACTAATTGTGGGCGCTACGGGGAACTTAACCCATTTAGACCTACCGTACCACATAGGGTACAGTAAGTTTAAAAAAATATAATTCGTTGCTAATATTTTTTTTTAAAAGTTTAACTTGTTTATTAGTTAACTTGATTTGTTAGCTTTATGTAAAAAAATATAAAACATAGTTTTTACTAGTAACTTTGAAAATACTTGTGATTATATGGAGCTGGGTCGAGAAAAAATAATTGCAATGTTTTCGAGAAGGTAAGTACAGAATTATTTCTGGTAAATAATATTATTTATTAGTTATATCCTAAAGTTTATAATATAGTCAATACTATAACAACTAAAAATGATCGGTAAATACAGTTTTGTAAGAATTATACAGTTTGAAAGTAGGTGTACCATATACGGTACAGTAGGCCTATACGACATCTAAAATCACTAGTATTTCATACATTTGAAAAATACTTGGTTAGTGACATATTTTGTAAAATTTGGAGTTATTTAAATGGAATTTGGTATGTATAAGGTTATTACTTTTTTACATAATATTCGCTGTTAATTATCCTGCAATTCCCACGGGAAACTAATATCTTGGGTACTGTTTTGATAAAATTATTATTACATTCATATATTTGTATTCTAGGTCTTTGACTCTGCACGATATTGCAACAAACTTTGAAGATGAAGACGAGTACCAGTAGTAATGAGCAAGAATATGATATTTTCGTACTGCCACCTGCAACTGCTAATGCCGATCAGACCGATGAAGATTTATAGGTGGACCAGGCAAGATTAGAGGCATGTGCCACTTTTTGCCCTGAATGCATATTCGTAATGAATACTTTGGTGGTAAGTCTTGCCTATTTCACCCATAAATCTTGGATTCTTTTTGTAAGGGCTCTTCAGATCCACAAGCTACGTCCTCATCAACCTCTGGATCTCCAGAACCTCTAGCCACTTCAGCTGGTGCTCGAAGCAAACTAAGAGGCAAATTATGGATTTCCACGCGATTTCCATCGTTTGCATTGACATGTCTGAGCAAATTGCGTGGCTGCTGTGCGGAGATACTGGTGGGAAGATGGATTTGCAAATTGTTCTATGTCTTATTATACATTATATCCGAAATAAAATGAACCATTGCCAAAAATCGGGTCCTATTCGTCCACCATCAATAGCATCTGATCATCTGATGACGTAGAACACCACGATACTGAGCAAGGAAAACGGATGAGATGTGGACAATGTCATAAACTATGCCTGACAAAATGTGCCAAGTGCGAAATATGTATCCAAATAAAATGTTTTATTATGTATTATACAAAAACTGAATAAAATTAGTTGCTAAAAATATCGAACTTTTTGTATGCGTATAGTCCTACCGTACCACATAGGGTACGGCCCCCCTACGACCCTCCTTTTATTACAGATTTTTTTAAATGTGATTTTTCTGATCATAAGACTCCTATTGATAGATATCAGCAATAAAAACACAACATTTTAACAAAAATAGTTTGCGGTCTAAATGGGTTAAGGCGAGGATATGTGAAAATAACGCGCATAGTCGCTACTTTGACGATCAAATATTAACACTTCTATAGATTCTATCAAAAAAATAAAAATACCAATTAAAAGAATATATCCTCAATAAAATAGTAAATCGAGTAGAATTTTAAAATTCATTATAATAATGTAGAAATAAGATGCACAAGATTATGTAAAAATATTTTTTTCTCGTCCTAGATCTCGTTATTTGAAGCATCAAATTCATCGTTTTTTTTTGGAATATCAATTTCCTAATACTCACTTAGATTCTAGCTCAGTTACATTTTTCATTAGACCCGCCAATTTCTATAAAAACGCAAAAGAATTCAAATAAAACGAAATATTCGCCCGCCATGTTTCACGCACTTGAGTCTTGCTTCACAAATCTCAACCTTATTTTATGGAACGCAGGCATCGCATCAGATTGTTTACTAGCTTCAGTCGACGAGCGTAGCTCGTAGTGTACGGTTGTGAACCGGACGCTCTGCTTCGTGAGTTCACATCTATAAAATCGACTATTGTTTACATCATGGTAAAATAAAGTATCAATAAAATCAGAAACTGTTGCACAAGGAAGCGGAAAAGAAAAGTAAAAAGACATGCTGGTATGTTTAGGTAAGTATGTAAAATTAATAAATATAGTCAAAGCTCAAAGTAAAATAAATAGTCAAAGCTGGTCAAAGAGTAAAGTTTCAAAGAGTAAATTAGTAACTTATAGCCTTGTTTATTTTTTTAGGTGTCAGAATAAACAGTCAGATAATATACCAATAACACTAACTGAACTTGTTCCCGTGCAACCAACTCATGCACAAAACGAGTAAGGCATAAAAATACCTACACTTCATATTGCCTAATTGAATGTACCTACATACTACACATACTACTAGGAAATACTCCAGTTAAAATAGACATTCCAGTTTGCATTAATTCCCAACAAGCTGGATTTTTGTGCAGACCTTGAATACGTCATTACAAATGATATGTCAAAAGTCCCTATCGATCCCGCTTGTGCGTTGTTTTTAATTCGAGGTCAAAGGTCACAAATTTGTGTTTTTTGCGTATATCTCTGAAACAATGAGAGCTACCGAAAAATGGTTCAAACAAAGTTTGTAGATCGTAAAATTGTCTACAAAAAAGATCTCGACACTTTTCTTCTACAAAGCATCGCTTTCGAGATATCGTGACTTTAGACCGCAGGAAAGTCGTATTTTCGACTACATAATATGCACACATTTCCGCCCCACCTCTGAAGTAGTGTACACGGCGCTTTTTTTTAACGTGGTTTCCCCAGTAATGTAATGGGACACTATTTTTATGAAGGTTTTTTTTTTAAATTTAAATTTAATTTAAATTAACTACTTTTTGCAATTAGAAAAAATTGTATTGAGTAATTTTTTGGAGCAGGTGACAGTAAAGTCTGTATTGGCTCCAAACTATTATTCATCAGTTTCCAGCCCCAATCTTCAGGATTTAGATCATTGCCTAGCCACACTTGCACTTGGTAGAACACACGAAATAAGTGTTGATAAGCAGAAGCAGATGTTGGAGAGAGACAAGATAACTGCACTCTCTTATTGTTTTCTTGTATTTATCACAAAACTCAAATATCTATACTGGCCACGTATGAGTGCATATTCGTATTTTCTATGTTTAAAATAGCCATAATTCGAGAACTGTGCACCGTAGAAGAAAAAGTGTTGAGATCTTTTTTGTAGACAATTTTACGATCTACAAACTTTGTTGGTACCATTTTTCGGTAGCTCTCATTGTTTCAGAGATATACGCAAAAAACGCAAATTTGTGACCTTTGACCTCGAATTAAAAACAACGCACAAGCGGGATCGATAGGGACTTTTGACATATCATTTGTAATGACGTATTCAAGGTCTGCACAAAAATCCAGCTTGTTGAGAATGAATGCAAACTTGAATCATAATTTAGTCTAACATAAGTAATAACATAAGTGAGAATAACGCCTCACTTTTCAAATGAGGCGTTATTCACCGAGACGTATTTTTTGCGCCGACCCGACATCTAGTTGTGCATTGTTGATCGAAGGGTATAATGAAAAAGTTTCAACGGTAATTTTAATTTCTTCAGCGCGCTTTGTGCGATGTTTTGTAGCGGGGCGCGCGGGCAGCGCCCCGCTGATTGCCCCGCACCTCACCACCTCAGATCTGCCCGAGCGCCACATATCCTCGCCTTAAAACCCCGTATTTCATCATTTGTAGTGCGTTACGGGGACAAGATCACCCCGAAAATTTAATTTCTTTATAATTTCTTGAGTTTTTGCTCAATCTACAGGCGAAAAGAGTGCTGGATAGTAAATTTTGTAATCTTTCGATTGAAAAAAAAAAAAAATTGAAAAAGTTAAATTTCAGTAAGTTATAGAGGTTTAAAGCAACATAGGTCTACGGGGCACTTTTATACCCGTAACGCACAATGGAGTAGATCATTACGGGGCACATTATTTCCCGTAACGCACTTGAATTAAGAACAAGTTTTTAGCCCCCGCAGCAAACGTGTTAATAATACATTCATAATTAGTATAATTCGACAAGCCCGTTGGCACAGTGGCAGTGAGAGCGCTTACTGTGTCGGGGGTTGCGGGTTCGATCCCCGCCCGGAGTCAACAATATGTGAAGACATAGTTGTTGGCGACGACGTCTGGGTGTCAATTATATATTCTTATAAAGTATTTGTGTTTGTATAAGTAGTAGTATCAGTGAGTTAGATTCCATAAGCTTACTTTGGGTCTAATTAACCGTGTGTGAATTTGTCCAAGTATTTATTATTTATTATTATTATAATAATTCGTTATCAAACCTAAACCGTATATATATCATATGTTTAAGGCGACGATTACACGTAAAGTATTTACTGTGATCCATCAGTAAATATGACGTAACGTGGTATTTACTGAACGTGTAACCTAATGTATTGATGGATGACAGTATTTATTGATGGATTTCTAGATTTCTTGATTCTGTAATGATGATCCGTCGGATTATGATCGTGATCCATTTTAGACGTGTAAACAGCAGGAGACCGGACACAATACTGACGTAATAAATACTGTACGTGTAGGCTGGTGTATTAATCCATCAGTAAATACTGCAATCCATCAATAAATACTGTATTGACGGATCACAGTAAATACTTTACGTGTTATCGTCGCCTAAGAAATTCATTGATGAAAGCGAAAGCCGGTTGATTTTCAACAATAGGTTTACAAAATATAAACCAATTTTCGCTTTATTATTTAAGTAGTAATCTAAGCGTGATTATTATATTTTGGCAGTCGCTGTAAACACATTCGACTCGAGAACCTGCTTCATATTTCGGAATTGAAGTAAAAACTAAGATAACTGAGAGAGTAACATTTCAAAAAACACGGAGAAACTCCACATCCTCATTTCATAAATAATTCTCTGTGTTAAAGAGTTCCCTAGCGTTACGTGCAAGTAAGTATAAAAAGTAATTATAGAAGAGCTAGGAAAACAGGCGCGCAAGCCCGCACCGCCAAATCCCTCTGCTTAACATTCTACGCCATGCCTTCATACATACAAAAACCTCGCCTTCTACACCCCAACACACCCGAAATTCAACCCTATCACCGAAAAACAGAGCCCATTCCACCCCCACGCCAAACTTTCACAACAATCCCAAACGTACAACAAAAACTCTATCTTATGATTATTGTACAAAAGTACATTTTCAAACAGAGAACACACAAATGAGACTGAGAAAATTCGCATTATGTAATAAAAACATTTATTTTGTCCGTTTCAGAGTAAATAGGACTCCTCTTCCCCTTATGTACAGTGATTTAGTGCGCGAGAGATTGTTTTGATAACTCCTTTCATATTTCGCTCGGCGGAGCGTTATCTTAGCAGGAAATGAGAGTATTACGTTTTAAAAATGTTGTCTCTTTATTTTTTAACTGTGTTTCATCTCGTCTGTTCTTTTCCTTGGCAGCACGAGTTAAACAAAATGTCTAGATTGAAAAACTTTGATACACAAACATGTTTAAGCTTTAATTTTGAAAATGGAACTTGCTAGTATTTTTTGTACGACTAAAAGACAAAACTGTACGATGTTTATTAAAAAGGTTTTGCAGTTATGTCATGCATTGCTTCATTCCATTTTTAAAATAGAGTATCGTTATTCTACATTAAATTGACAAAGCATTTATTATATTTTTTCAATCAATTATAAGCGGCCAGTTATAACCTCTACAGATTATATTATTTGTGTCAGTACAATTGCGTTCGGAAACCCTTGTCAATTGGAGTAGGGCTCAACAATGAGTGGCGCTTGTCGAAATCAAGTCCAGAAACCAGTTTTTCAATTTTGCAGCAGAATCTTTGCATTCCGTGTACCTGCAAACGTTGCAGAACCCTTTGCGTTAAACTTGTTTTATTTATTAACTCGATATTATTGTTGTATTGTTAGTTTTTGCAATTTGCAGCTACTGGGTGTTGCACGAGGTTAGCTTTGCTTGGACGGGTTTTTAATCTTTATTGAACTGTATTTGGTACGTGTATTGTGATATTTTGTATGAATACACAATTCAATGAACGAGTTTACATAGTTCTGTGAGTAAAGTTTACATTGCGGATACCAAAAGGGCGCTAGCAAGCAAGCTTTACCGACTCAATTTTGCGATCTACACATTTCATGCGCGTATGAAATTATCTTACTTTTCAAAGATGGCTCGAGTTTGATATCACCAACCCGCATTAGGCAAGCGTGGTGATTACACCTAATCCTCACTGTACTAATATCTTCAGTGACATGAGAGGCCTTTGCCAGCAGTGGGACATTACAGGCTAATACTTTACTTGTACTTTATAAAATTAATAAAAAACTTCGGTTATACGCATAGTAGAGTAGGCTAGATGTATCCACACTCATTATATAAAATGAACAAATTTCTTCCTGTCCAACAAAATGTATGAGCGCGACTCCACTCATTCTCAGAAATAACGCAAGGCCGGTTTAATTTTTTTCATATTACCTAATGCCATCTATTTTATCGCAGATGGAACCACCGCGCAGGACACCTAGCCTTCAATAATACAATCATGCATAACTCAGAAATTCCTATTCGGTACCTACCTTAAGTAGATATGCTACATTTTGACACCGCGATTTCGTCGCTTTTTAGAAACTAAACGCATCCAAACATTTCAAATATCAGTTAGTCAAGGGAATAATCAGTCTAATTAAAGTATCTTACGGTCTGAAAAATGCTGTACAAAACCTTTTAAAACCGGGACTGGCCCCTACTTCCTCCAACTTACTTTTCCAAAGCTAATTTTCTCCATGAAACAATGCAATCCAATTCTCAGTTTAGTGATTAAAAACGATTATCAAGAGGAGTTTAAACAAAAGATGGCTATCCAATGAAGCTCAATTTGGTCGCCATAATACAAATGCCTCATTTACATTTAGATTAATACTGTGTTCGGACTGGTTAGGGCTTTTTGTGTCCAACGCGGTTGATAATGGTACGAAGAAACGGGTTCGCTTATTTGCTTTTATGTTGAGTAGCCTATGGTTAGTAAAACGTTATTTGTTATCTCTTACTTGTATGTATATGTATTTCTAGTATGTATCTTGTATACTACCTATTTAATAACTTTGATTGATTGATATTGATTATTGATATTGACATTTTATCTCTAGGTATACTTACAGAATTACTTAACAATAATTAAGATAACGTTTTTATTTGTAGGTATGTAGTAGGTTTTAGTAGTAAGTACCGCTGCAGCGCTGGCGCCTTTTATTCCTCCGCCATTGAAAAAGTTTGTTAGTATATTTATTTGAAGTTATGGGAACTTTGTCCGTAGTACCTTTAGACCTGAAACTGCGTTAAACGGGCACCCGTGCGGTTTCATACAAAAGTGCTACGTTGCGGGGAGGCGCGCGCGCACCCGCGCGACGGATCCGGCCTCCGTGCGACGGACGCCCGTGCGGGTCCCCGCGACATAGCACTTTTGTATGAAACCGCGCGGGTGCCCGCTCGTAACGGAGCCTGTCACGTTCCCACAGAGTCCACGCGTGTCCATGCGTGTAGACACGCGACGGTTGCCCGTCCGCTTAACGCAGTTTCAGGCCTCATAGTCATTACGTATGAATTATAAACGCTTAAGTATTTTCTATTTAGGCAAACAAAATTACAAGAGCTAGAAAATCGCTCAAAAAATCTTGTTTTGAGTATGGTTAGACCTTACATACAAAAAAAACAAAGAAATAACTAATTTACTCACCTCAAAAAACCAAATTTATAACCACAAAATTCATAAAATACAACACACACCTATCCGAATACTTATTTAAACTAAACTATATAATATTCGGGCGACGAGTAAAACTGTTTATCCTACATTATATCAAAAAGAGGCGCGCTTTGCCACCCTTTGCGCTGAGCTTGGTTTTGCACGCGAGCTGTACATAGCTACATCATTATGTACTTGGGTTTACCTCGCGGTGTGCACGCAATCTTAGCTGGCCTGCAGAAAACCGGTTTTTTATTTAAGTTTAATGCTTTTGTTGTTAATATTGTATTGTATTTTAGTATAGCATGCAAAAAGAGATTGTTTTATGTTTTCGATTTTGTGTTGGTTTTAATTTATTTGCACATGAGTTTTTAGAAATAATTATCACAATAATTGTTATTCTTCTTCTAATAACATTTTTTTTTCGAAATACAACCCTTAACCTACTTACCTACTTACCTTATAAACGAGGAAACAGTAAACAAGGTTATCTCTAAATCTAGATACTACTATCAGTGCTTTTTAATTATTGAGAAAAAAATAACATCGTAAATATCAACCTGGTTTGTTTTGTTTAAAGTGTCAGTAGGTATTTAACATACCTACCTAATGTAAATGTTTGGTCAATGATCATTAAGGGTGACTGGCACAAGAACTCCTAATACCGCACTCAGAGACGTCACATACAGACACTAAACTAGGTATTTGACGTAATTTTTCATATATTACATTTCAAAATCACTCATTAAACCAGTACTTAGGAAACATTTGACGTATCTGAGTACGGACGTTCAATTGTTTAGTAGGTACCTAAACATGTTTAAGAAAAACAAGCTTCGTTCAAAATTGTATTTTATATTGATCTCTATTTAAAACGAACTAATGGGAGATTCCATGAGCCATGTCAGAGGCCTTTGGCGGCTCAATAACTCTGACACCAGGATTGGTCAGGTTGGCCATACACTCGATGAAGAAGAAGATGGGAGATTCCGTGTAAATAACTAAGGTCGGCCACTAGCTTAACGTTCGGTTTGGTTAAATACCTTGTTAATTTTAATGTTTATACTACAGTATGAACTAATTTCTGCGTTCGACATAAGTGAGGGCTTTTCAGTGGTTTCACTTTGTTGTGGGTAACGGGTAACATTTTCTTTATATAATGTTCGTAGACTGTAAAATTGTAATTTAACCTTTAATCTTGAGGTATTTTTAAAGAAAAATAAATTGTGATAGCGTTGTGTTTGTGCTAAAAAATAAAATTGTGGTGTTTTTTTCATAATGAAACCAAATAATTTTTTGCTATTCGTTTTTAGTTTAAAAAATATGAATATCTCTAAAACACTATCAGCCAAATGCAAGCAAATAAAAAATGTACAAAAAACTAAAATGCTTTGATGAATTCGCTGAAATTACATTCGATTTTATGTTTCGTAAATAAATTGAATATTATTCCAGGAAATTCAACCTGTATTCATATACTCGTGTAGGTAATAAAAGTTTAGTGAGTTCTCTGCGTATTATGTACCTATGAATGTACTTATATGAATGTAGGTATGTTGTATACTTAATTTTTGCATCAAAACAAGACTTTATTGAAAGCTTTAATTTAAGGGGGATGCCCAAACTTTCTTAATTGTATTCAGCGTCTAAATATGTTTAATAAGGTATGTATGGATGTATGTATGTATATAACTACCAAATGGTTTCTAATTCAAATTCAAATTTATGTATTTGCCATAAAGTACCTAAATACATTACACCCTTTTTTTACATACACTATTTTCTGAAGAGCAAAAGAGACAAAACACTCACTAACAGTGTTTTAGTCAGAGAGCGTTTATGAATAAGGCAGTAAGACTTTAATCCATATACATATAGGTATATCTTAGAGTCAATAATTAATTACGTAAAGGTGAAAATGGTAATTATACATACGAGTATATGACGTCTACTATACATTAAAAAATAGTTAGCCAACACCGAGTTGCCAGGACTAAAAACACTAAAGGCATCCCGATATCGTCTGGTAACCGGAGACAATCTCATCTACAAAGTAAAAAAACTTTGTTTGTTTGTTTATGGACAGACGCACGGCATATGGCGGATACGAGATCTACGCAAAATAACAACAATTGACGACATACAATTGTTGTTGTGTACTCAAGCCGGTATCAAACTCATTTTTCCGTACTTTTTCTCGTTTTTTCTGTTTTTTAGTCGTTCTGTTGCGAGGCGGCGGTCGAGTGATGATTACTAATTAATAGATTTGTCTTTTGTTTTGACGGATCGTTGACGGTATGTTTTTTTGTAAGCTCCGACGCAAAGAGGTTTTACATCGACTGATTGAAGGGTAGTCAGTTGTTAGTTGGTGTGTTTAAATCGGGTGCGCCAAAGTTCACCTAAATTTTCAACTCCGATAATTGGAAATCCGAAAATGTTCTTCCTAACATTTTTCATCCTAACAATCACAATTCCTAACTACTTTGTCTCTAATGTTCATAATCCGAATGATCACTCTTCCTAAAATTTTTCATCCTAAAGTTTTCATTCATACTATTTGTAGTGCTACCGGCGATGTTCATAACACTCATGTTTCTTTTATACTATTATTCAAAGTCATATCTTTTTTCTTTAGATTTCTTTTTATAGGTTAGGTTAGGTTAGAACTGTGACCAACTACGCGCGAGCCGAGCGAGCGAAGCGAGCGGTGCCGCGGCAGCGGCCGGCGAGCGCTACAACTACAACAAAATTATGCCATGTTATATTATGTCTAAAGTTTTTATGCAAATGGATAGGGAACCGTTTTGTAATCACAAGAAATAGTTTAAAAACAAACCTTTTCCTTTAAAGCGTTATGATAAAAAACAGTAGGAGTTTAAATATATTTACATTAATGATATTATTAATTACAATTTTCGGAAACATGAGTGTTATGAACATCGCCGGTAGCACTACAAATAGTATGAATGAAAACTTTAGGATGAAAAATTTTAGGAAGAGTGATCATTCGGATTACAAATCGTTAGGAAGAACAATTTCGGGTAAAGAACTTTAGTTGAGCCAATATGGACCCGTTTAAATCATTGAGTTATATGTACTGCGTTAGTACCTATGTATAACTCAATGGTTTTAATTATGGATTAAATGTTTGAATATAAACTCCGTGGCTTTAATTTAAGTTTATTTGTCTGTTTTAGTTGTAAGCTGTTGTAAGCTTAGAGCTTAGTTTAGGTCTAATTAACCGCGAGTGAATTTGTCCGGGTATATTTATTGGATAACTAGCTGACCCGGCGAACTTCGTTCCGCCTTAGTGAATGACATTGACATTCGTTACGCGTGTTTTTTTAAATATGCAAAATTAAATGTATATTTTTCAATATTTCTGAGAGATTTTTTTAATATTTTTTTTCCGTAAGAACCTTCTCCTAATAATAACAAATACAACAAAAAAAGAATTAGTGAAATCGGTCCAGCCATTCACGCTTGATGCCGCGACCAAGGAAAACGGGTTTCATTTTTATATATATAGATTCCGTATCAGATAATATGATTGTGTAATAAAACTATGTTTATTTCTGTAACATGCTACTGATTGACTGATTTTTCCTTCGATCAACAATACACAACGATTTTTCAACCTAATACACTTTCTATTGAGGAAAATAGAATTAAATCACTAAACCTTTTTCCTCTTCAAAAGGAATCGTCTTCAGCTGGAAAATCGACTACATTAATCCAAATTTTAACTCTCGTAAGAAAAAGTAGATTAAATAAGTAAATTTGAGAGTTTTTGAGTAGGTATGTCCTTTGCTTTGAGACAGTAAAAAAAAACTCTATGCAGTCTATAAAAACTGGTCAAGTGCGAGTAGAAACTGCGAACGAAGAGTTCCGAACATTGATTATAAATTAAATAATAAAAATGGTTCTTCACATACCATAGACTTCTTATGTTATCCATGTAGGATGCTTTATAATCTGAAAATCTCTCAAAAATATTTTCACCCCCAAACTGAAACCATCGTTGGGAACCAACCAGATAAAATACGTAGTAATTTTCTATTTAATCGGTACATAATTATGTTTCTTGGAAAATGTATGTGGCAAACAGACATCGTAATCTTTAAGAGTCCGGTCTTCCATTCCAGATACGGAGCCCTAAAACCTAAATATGTATATCAAATGTCAAAACAACAGGCCACCATTACATGAAAAACAATGGCGCGAAATTTAAAAATGGAACAATAACCTCTAACTCGGCCACGGATGGCTGATACCGAAAAAAGAAAAGTTAAACCAATATTTACTCTCACCACCCGACACTTCGGTTGAAATTCTTTTATCGATGCTTTGTTCGATCAAACAGATATGCATCGAGATATTCGAATTGGGTATCGACTTTATGATGCTAGTTCCGTTTTTGTGTCCATTTTTATCGGATAGATTTGTGGTGTTCTTTTATTAAATTAATGATTAAGTAGGCTTTTGTTTTTTACTGTTGGATTATGATGATTTGGCTTTTTTGTTATTTATTTTATCAGTTCGCTCTACGTTCAATCAAAGGAATAATAATTTAATGCTGAAGTAAATTTCAGTGATAAATAGGTTCGTGGCTACTAGAAAAATAAAAGTAGTTTTATGTTTTATGTTTGTCAAATATTCATAGAAGTAAATGTATCCGCTTCCTTAATCTGTTTATAGATTACTAGCAGTGCTCCGCGGTTTTACCCGCGTTGTACCCGTTCCTGTAGGAATTTCGGGAATTTTTATACATAATAAACCTTCCTCTTGAATCACTCTATGTAGTTAAAAAACCGCGTCAAAGTCCGTGCTGTATTTGAGTTTATCGCGAACAGACAGACAGACGGACGCGTCTGGGCCTTTGTTTTATGATATGTAGTGAAACTTGATTATCAAATATTGTATTATATTGAATATAAATACATATAATTCAATAAATATAAATACTTCATATTATATTTTGGTTGCAGTGTCGATTAAAACGCTCAAACTGAACTAAACGTAAGTTTTATTATTGTCCAAACATTCTGCCAAATGTGCCCGCTTGTGGTTACAGCTGCGAAGCTACAGATAAAGTAACCATTTTTGGTACAATGTCTATTCGCCCTTAACCCTCTTTGCAGCTAAAAGACTGCACAATGAGTTGAGTTGGTACGTAAATAAGTACTGACTCGCTCATTGTACACATAGGTATTTGTAGTAATTTTGGATTGTGAATGAATTTGTTAGTATGTAGAACATAGTTTGAAACACGGTAATATACCTACTGAACAAGACCTTATTACTCATCGGAACTAAAACATTATATGGGTTGTGACGGGAGAAAAACATAATATATAGTTGTGAACTATAACCCTGAAACATACTTGCAGTTGTTATGTATTTGAGACGCGTTTTTTATTGTAATAGTACCTATTTCATATATGACCACTCTCCTCCTCGTTTTAACATACCTACGTGAACAGATCAAATAAACACGACTCAAAGTAAATACACCTAAGCCACAGTATATTTCTAACTTTTAATCAGCTCTGTTTCTAAATTTAACCTTTTAATATTTATGAGCAATTCCGAGCACCGGTCCAGCATAAAGTACCGAGTTTTCCCTTCAAAACGCGCCATTTTTCTCCACTCTGCCCGAGGGATATTAATAATATATCACCATGTAAGAAATCTCACCCCAGTAGGGCGAGGGTGGCGATGAATGCTCGGTCCCTATGCGATCAAATAGCTACGCCCACGCTAATTAAACCGCTATTTTTTCTCAGTTAAGGTTCAAAATAAAACAGGTGGATATCGTCACTTAATCACACTGTCTCGGATGGTACGTGTGCTTAGGTATAGCGGTACTTAGGCTTTTTTTAGTAACCCATTTGAATGTGACGCCTCAGAGCAATATGGCGTCGCGTCGCGCTCAACGTTTTTTTACCTGTAATTATTTGCTTTTCATTCTAAAATAGGTTTTATATGCGAGTGAAATCATGCAGAATTAGAGCTTAATTGTTTTCGGTATGCTTTGATATTGGATTGAGTTGAAAGGGTGGGAATGAAGGGAAATATATTTGCATTTGAATGAGTTTATAATATTTTTACTGTTGTTTTTATTTTAAATCTACTGGCCCGTCCTTGCTTCGCGTTTGATTACGAAACATTGAATTTGGATTGTTAGTAAACAAAACATTACGTTATCACGATCGTATTTGTATTAAACGTCAAGCAATTTGTTAATACCCTCAATGTTGTGCTTAGGAGTTATAACAGGACAGCATAGGCGTACATTCATTGAAAAGGCTAAAGCTTCAATAAAACTTTCTTACGAGTCCCATAAAGTAAAATAATATGGCGGATTTTCTGAGCAAAGACAATACATTCTATAGAACATAGATATTTAGTGATGGGTAAAAATAAGAAACTATTTATTAATTGGCTATAATTCAATTATTAAATTTTTTTTGTTCTTGGTTAAGTCGACATCTGCCGTCAAATGTATCGTGTTGTCCTACAGTATTTTAAATGGGGTTGTTCTGTTTGTCTAGTAATTACTTGATCAAAGTATCGATATATCGGAAGAATCGATTCTATTATTAGTTCAGCTTGTTTTGTTTCGATTGATTCACGTTACCGTTTATTTTGGATAGTTTACACTACTGTGGGAATATAAACAGAGAGTGTGTATTTAGTTTTTTAAACAGTCATATGAAAATGAGAATATACGATGTATTTTTGTTGGGATTTTGTAATTGGAAGTTTGGAATATGCGTTGATTGATAATATGTACAGTGTTTCGTTTAAATTATGAAATATGGATATTTTCTAGTTTTGTACAATACTAGGAGCGTTCCGCGGTTTTACCCGCGTTGTGCCCAATCCCGTGGGAATTTCAGGATGAAAAATAGCCAATAACCTTCCCGTTGAATGTGGCTATCTAGTACCAAAACAATTATTCAAATCGGACTGGTAATTACCGAGATTAAAGCGTGATTTAGACGATACAATTTTCTTGTACATTCAAGTGCAATTATTGAATGCAATAAATGAAGTGCGATAATTGCCCTTCAAGAATTGTACGCAACTGTTTACACGAGGATACAAGTAAAAAAATTGAACGCAATTATTGAATGCAAGTCTTGACTGAAAATAGTTGCAAATGTCCTTTGTTTAGACCAATACAATAATGTTTAGGAGATTATTGCTTTCAAGTTTTGACTTGTCTAAACAGAGAGTTGTATGTGCGTGTAACATTTCAAAAAAAAATGCCAAAATGCTAATATATATAAGACGCGTAGGTAATTGGTTTTAAAAATCTTCTTGTATTGTAATGTAATGTTCTTGCCACGTTCAAGAAAAAGGTCATCTTATCTATAGGTACTAATATAGTAAAACTGAAGAATTTGTTTGAACGCGCTAATCTCAGGAACTTCCAATCCAATTTGGATTATTCTTTTTGTAATGCATAGCTACATTCAACGGGAAAGTTATAAGCTATTTTTGATTCCGAAATTCCCACAGGAACGTGCACAACCCTTTTATGGTTTTAGAGCACTGTTTATCACTACATAGTATAAAACAAAGTCGCTTTCCGCTGTCTGTCTGTCTGTCCCTATGTATACTTAGATCTAAACTACGCAACGGATTTTGACGCGGTTTTTTTTAAATACATAGAGTGATTCAAGAGGAAGGTTTATATGTATAAAAAATCCCGATATTCCTACGGGACAACGCGTTTACAACCGCGGGGCGCTGCTAGTTTATTATAAATGAAATCTAGGTATTGCCATTAATTTAATGTGGTACCTACATTTAATAATTTAACTACCTGAAAGGTAACCATAAACATTGATGCCTAAACCTGAAACAAAAACTAAGTAATATGTAATGTTAGCACGTCCAATTTAAAGCTCTATTCCATGTAAATTTATAAACGTAAGCGAATAATAAATACGCCCGAATTTTATATAAACTACACATCTATTTAACGGGGAACATAGCACAGAAATATTTAGCTAAATTTAAACATGCTAAAATAAACTCTATGCCATTGTAGTAAAGTCGAAATAATGATGTCATAGACTCCCTCGACTAGGAATAGAAAAATGGGGTAACTATTTCGCTATAGGGGAACTATTTACATAACATAGATGAACATTTTTAGTTTAATTTATTCGGTATAAACATTTGTGATTGGTTAGAATTTATTATATATACCTATCTATAAATATTAATATGTTGTTGTTTTCATTTGTGGAGTATATGTGGAGTGCCATGGTGCGAGCGACAGCGCAACCGACCAGACTTATCGAAAAAGATAACGAACATTATAATTTTGTGTTCTCGAAAAACAAATTATTTTTATCCGTCACCGTCGCTGTGCCATGGCACCTCTTACTTACCTATCTTCTGCAGTTGTAGGTGAAAGTTGCAGAGTTATAAAGTGAAAAAAGCATATGCTATAAGATAATATTTGCCTGTAAGAAATGTATCGCTTGTATAATAATTTTGACCTCCAAATGTTAACCCAATGAGATTATTAAGCACCGTGTAGCTCAGTCACCACTTGGATGGGTGGCCAATAGGCAGCATAGATTTGAATTGAACCTACGTTTGGGTTTTATTTTAAACTTTTATCTGAAGACTGTCCATCCTGTCCAGCTGTGATAATATGTCTTCTGTGACCACGGTTCCTGTCTTTTTCGTCGTGTCAATATGGTTCCAGTCAAAATTATGTATATGGAGTTCCTGTAAAGGAGCCGAAACTTAAGATAAAAGTTTTAACTAAAAGCGAAGTGTATTCGTTAACGTAATTTCAGTTCACAATGAGTAAGTTTGCTTGAACCTAAGAAACTAATATGATATTTAATATGAGCGCTACTTTACTTTACTACTCTATCGTTGGACCAAACAGTATAATATTCCTTCAAAGTTTTGTAGAGGTCATATAGAAAGCAGTACCCCCTGTTTTACCGCATCATACCTGTCCCCGTAGGAATTTTGGGATAAAAAGCATCCTGTTACTTATTTCAGACTGTAATTTCTACGGTAAATTTCATTCAGATCCGATCAATAGTTTTCTTTGTGAAAGAGTCACAAACATACATCCATCCTCACAAACTTTCGCATTTATAAGATTAGTAGGATGTTTGACTTCTCAATCTTCTAGAATACGTTATTTCGTTAGTAAACAATCGTGAATTATTACGGTTAAGATTAAGTTTATCCTCTACCGATTGTTTTGGTTAGGTAGGTATCTCTCTTTTGTTTTAGTTAGATGTACAAACTTCGATCAACAATGCACAACTAGATGTCGGGTCGGCGCAAAAAATACGTCTCTGTGAATAACGCCTCATTTGAAAAGTGAGGCGTTATTGTCACTTATGTTATTCATAAGATTTGCTACTTTATTGCTAGGTGTCATGGTTGTAATTAGGTTGAACTTCGAACTGTTTTAAAACTCTTTTTTCAGTTCGGTAGTAAACAAACTAAGCTGTCACACGTCATCCACGCGGACAGTATTTAGCTTTGATTTTGTACGTGACCCGATATCTAGTTGTGTATTGTTGATCGAAGTGTACAAAACTATATTCGTAATCGTCGCCATTTTTAAATACGTTGACACATACAATGAATTAAATAGTTAAACTTTAACACAGATAAGCGTACTCAGGCGTCAAAGGAGTCCTCAGGAGAGTGATGTATCAAGAGTAAGCTAATTAGCTAATTGTCGATTTGATTTACGTCCCTAAGTACGAAATATAGCGAACAGAAGAGGTTTATAAAGGTAAGCGGTAAACCAAAACACAAACAGTCTAGATAGTAGATAGTAACTTTCGTTTTAGAATCTAAAGTGATCTAATTACATTATGTAGGTAATAATATGTTGTAAAAACAATCCTCCAATAAAGAGTAGTATTAGTAACAGCGAAATTCTAACATTTAGTTCTTCTAATTTTCGCTAGAGGCGCCACTAACTATGGATTAGAAAGAGTTCAAACTTAAGTACTGCACAAATTAAAAAAGTGGATTATTGTATATTATTTTCAAAACATAAGTATCTTGATTACATAATTTATCAAAAATGGTTTTATTAATTAATATAAATTAAAAAAATCACAAAAATTGCTTTAAATGTAGTTGGATATTACAACTTAACCTCGCGTGGCTGATATTTTAGTTAGACTACTCGCCACTAGATGGCGTTATTTGAAGTTAAGGATAACTTGCGAAAATTATTTATTTACGAAACCGTATTATTACGGTGCTATATCAATATTGTTCATTGCAATTTTTTTAATTTTATTTTCATATTTAATAAAATTATTTTTTTGTTCTCAATTAGATTTTTTTCCGTCTAGTTTTCATTATTGCTGGAAGGTGGCGCGACTGTGCAACTTACTACGCCGTAGACGCCGTAACATCGCCGTAAACAACCGTAGACGCGTAGCAACATATCGTAGGCTTGTAGGCGGAGGTCGTAGCCCTATTTTTGGACGTCAATTTATTTCTGCCTGCATGTATTTTGATGTTATTTATAAACCAATGTTGTCAAAATTAAATAGATATTGTTAAACAACAGTAGTAGTATAAAGATTAAAATTTTGTTTGTAATACAAACGTATTTTTTAATAATGAAAGTCGCTATTTTTCTTTTAGTTTTAAGGTAATTAAATGTATTACTTACTAATATAAGAGTACGAGAGAGACAGATCAGTGAAATACATTAGGTTTAAAGACAATACATTTTTAGGATATCGCTTTGATGTTTTTTTTATTAAATAAAACATATTTAGAAAGTAGTAAATTGTTTTTCATCTCACCTTCAAAAATATTACATCATTAATATGAACTATAGCAGCGCCCCGCGGTTTTACCCGCGTTGTGCCCGTTCCCGTGGGAATTTCGGGATAAAATGTAGCCTATAGCCTTCCTCGATCAATAGACTATCTAACAGTGAAAAAATTATTCAAATCGGTTCAGTAGTTTCTGAGATTAGCGCGTTTAAACAAACAAACAAACAAACAAACAAACAAACAAAACAAACTCTTCAGCTTTATAATATTAGTATAGATGTTAAAGTTTAGACAAAGTAAATACTCGTATCGTAAGCCTTTTTCTTAACCAAATATGTTTAAGAAATAACATTACAAAGATGCTCGTAAACCACCTATATTTGAAAATAAAAGCAAAATTCATATTTTACTTTAATCCTTAATGATAGCTATGGACTAGACGCCATGACGATAACAATTCATCTAGTTTAGTTATTGTATGAAGTGACGCAAACGAAATTATGAAAGACCATGATTAATCAGTGTCCACGCACGTATTCGAATACGTTTTGTCCACCGCTCCTATGTACAGGCACATAGCGGTGACATCTCATTATGTACGGCACATACATAAGCCACTATCAACTATCTAGGAAGTTTGCACGCAAAAATCTAGCGCTAGGTGCTTGCCCCCGTCGCGTCATGCACACATACGCACTCTTTACAAAACACACGCGAGCATTAAGGAGAGAGACATCCTGCTAGAAAAAGACAGACATAAAAATCTCCCGGTGGTGTGAGGCGATGCCCCCAAAAAAAGCACCAAAAACGCAATCTGCGCAACTTTCCGGCGCAGAATCGTTAACGACTCCAGCTCTCTTTATCGTACACGCCGAGCATCCTATATTTCTATTTTTTCTCCGTCCGCCATTAGACGTAAGACTATTCTCACTGCGCTCTAAAACCACCCCAAATGCTAACACAATAACACACATAATCGCGTGACAAAATCGTGGCGTATATCTTTGGGGGAGACCGATAGACGCACACATTCGTACCGGAACAGAAATAACGATCGCATTTTTGACCGAAAAGGACAGACAGATGGCTGAAAAGAGAAGAAAAAAATGTCGACCATTTTGCTTGGCGTACCTACGGCGATGCCGAGGTGACTCGGTATGTATGGGATCTTTTTTTGAGAAAAAAACCAACCAAAACAAATGCACGTGGCGGACTGTTATGACCGGGACGGAAAAATTCTGGCGTTCGCCGATAGATGCCGCTATGAGCGCGGTTTTTTTCCGCGCGCCTTTTAGTTATGAAAAAAATTACTGGGGGCGCTATCGCTGCTGATTAACCTTTGTTCTCGATGTGACTATGTACCTATACGACTGAGCTACATGCCCCTTCATAACAGGTAGTCTATCGTGAAAAATCTATAAGATGCCCTAAACGACAGATGTCGTAACATGCAAATTACAATGAAAGTACCAATAAGTACAACTTTCATGGAATAGTTAGCTGTAATTTGCGAATTCTTACGTGAATGATAGTTTGGTTACATTTACCTACTTGCTAAGAAAGAAGAACAAATATATGAATCTCAGATGATATTACGATTTAGAAGTAAAACATGAAATCATATTCTTACTACCTTTAAAATACAAATATCTTTTTATATTATCAACGTCAAGTACTCGTTTTGCGATAACTACACCGTCGCGTTGTACGGTATATATCTGAATTACTTATTATTTAAAAAAAATTGGTATTCCAACTACGGTTTAAAGAATCAAACTTTAAATATGTATTAAAAAGCAACCAAGTGTATTTCTTAAATGAAACCTAATGATGTAATTACGCAGGTATTACGATCCGTAATCAACTTGAGATTGTATTGTAATTTTAACACCCATCTCAATTCATTTTTTATATCAATATCTTTTTCATTCATTTCATCAGTGAGATTCCATAATAAATACGATGCAATGGGAAATATTCCAAGAGTGTTCTCTGCATTTCGCTGTTACATGATTTAATGGAATAAGACAGTTAGATAGATTTCAAAATTATCGTATTTGTTTGTTATACATAAAGCTCTGAAGCGAAGCGTTGCAATTAGCCTTTTTACTAACTAAAGGGTTTAATAAAACAACAATGCAGATTTCAGTTTTTATTGCATATTTCTTTGCCTCCGTATATTATTATAATACAATACATATATTTTTTCATTTACTATAACAGAGACTATAGACTAGATACCTATCTATTTTGACAACCTTTTTGAGCTGGTTTTAAGGTTTTAGCGAACACTTCGCAATTTTAATTGGAACTACGTTGACGATTACACTTCGCTTTTATTTGACATTTTTATCAGACGATCCAGCTCCTTTACAGGAAGCGTGGTCAAAGAAGACCACGAGTCATGAAGACCATGACATCTGTAACCATGGTTTCTGTAAAGGGGCCGCCGATATCACTACATAGTATAAAACAAAGTCGCTATTTTTGTCTGTTTGTCTGTATGCTTAAATCTTTAAAATTGCGCAACGGATTTTGATGCGGTTTTTTGTAATAGGTAGAGTGATTCAAGAGGAAGGTTTTTATGTAAAAAAATCCCGAAATTCCCACGGGAACGGGCACAACGCGGGTAAAACCGCGGGGCGCTGCTAGTGTCAGATAAAAATGTCAAATAAAAGCGAAGTGTACCCGTTAGGCTGCGGCTCCATTGAGGCGGAGACGAGCGGAGCTGAGAGGAGCAGAGCTGTGAAAAGAGGTATGTGATTCCACTGAGGCGGAGACGAGCGGAGCTGAGAGGAGACGTGTGGGGATCGACCAATCGTATTACATGAAATCCACATCTCGTCTCCGCTTGACTGTTTCCATTGAAGCGGAGCGGAGACGAGATGTGGATTTCATGTAATACGATTGGTCGATCCCCACACGTCTCCTCTCAGCTCCGCTCGTCTCCGCTTGACTGTTTCCATTGAAGCGGAGCGGAGACGAGATGTGGATTTCATGTAATACGATTGGTCAATCCCCACACGTCTCCTCTCAGCTCCGCTCGTCTCCGCCTCAATGGAGCCGCAGTCTTAACGTAGTTTCAATTCAACCTTTTTGAGATTATGGGTGTCTTTTCGATGTTATTCAGGGTACTCGCTTATAGTAAGATTCAAAGATACTTGTTTGTAACAAGCATAAAGATATTATATTTTTTATATTCCCAATATGAGTAATAGGTATGTATTATTTTCCATAAGTACCTAGTTTCGATTACAGGAGAGATTTGTGTTGGTGAATGCACCAATTATAATGATAATTGATATTATTTTCGTATATTTATCCTCTGTCTATACTCATATAGGTTGTCTTCAAATGCTCAAGTTACTATAGGTATCTGCTCGTAACATTTTAGTGCTTAAATTAATAAACCGATTTTAACGAATTCTGGAATCAGTACAAATTAAAACCTAAAGACGGTCAAAGCCAAAATGTAATCCCGGTATTCTCACCGGCTAAGTCCACACTGGTCCCTAGATTAATAACATATAAATCACAAGATTTATATCTTAAGTTAGACTATCTAGTCATATAACGAATAATTTTGTATTCTAAATAAAATGACATTAACAAAAAAAATACTAAATGAAACGGGTCTGTATTGCGATAGATATTAAACGTATTTTTGTAAAAATAGGTACCCGACGTTTCGAGCGCATTGCACCGCTCGTGAACACGTTTAAAAAGTAGGTACCTATATTACTAGTGCAGTGAGTATTTTGCTAAGCAGAAGCAAAGCAAAGCGTGGGTGAAGCTATCAATCGAAACTGCTTACTTAGCTACTTCGATTTTCTAAGCCCCTTGTAGTCTTCATCGAAGATCTAAACGTGCCTGAAAAACATAAGAAAAAGTAACGTTAAAACTGTTCTTCGTCTATCTCATTCATATTCATTCATTCATTCATAATTGTTAACATTAAGCAAGTTTACTAGCTGCTAGTCTCTTTGTGAGACTGTCCTCAGTTTGGTTAGGGCATTGCAGGCTAAATCACCTGATTGCTCGAAAAGTAAGACGATTCCGTGCTTCGGAGGGCACGTTAAGCCGTCGGTCCCGGTTACTTTCTACGGATAGTAGTCTTTACTTGAGCCATGTCACGATTGTAGTTCATTGTTCAGCCGGCATCGGTCGGACAGGTATATATACATTACTAGCAGCGCCCCGCGGTTTTACCCGCGTTGTGCCCGTTCCCGTGGGAATTTCGGGAATTTTTTTACATAAAAACCTTCCTCTTGAATCACTCTACCTATTACAAAAAACCACATCAAAATCCGGAGGCTTTTGGCGGCTCAATAACTCTGACACCAGGATTGGTCAGGTTGGCCATCCGCTCGATGAAGAAGAAGACTATTTGGCAAGTTCTGTAGAAAGCCATCGCCATGTGTGTCAAATATCAGACTAATTGATTTCGAACAGGTTACTTAGTACAACCCCCCGGTGTCGGAATTTTTAAACCGCCTTAAGGTCTCAGACATCCGACATTAACGACTGAAACAACCGGGACCGACTGTTTCACGTGCCCTCCGAATCACGGTAGCGCGCAGATTGAAATGCCAAATATCAGATACTAGCAGCGCCCCGCGGTTTTACCCGCGTTGTGCCCGTTCCCGTGGGAATATCGGGATTTTTTTTACATAAAAACCTTCCTCTTGAATCACTCTACCTAGTACAAAAAACCGCATCAAAATCCGTTGCGTAATTTTAAAGATTTAAGCATACAGACAGACAAACAGACGGCAAACAGACACGACTTTATTTTATACTATGTAGTGATAAATGCGCTGCGCCGGCATACTCTAAAGACTGAAGTCACTCAATATTAACGATAGTTATAATTAGCGAGTAAGAGGCCTTTGCCCAGCAGTGGGACATTACAGGCTATTCCTTCCTTCCATTCATGTGTAGTAATATGGATGGGAAAGCGACAGCGACGGGAAAAAACGAACATTGGACAATGAACATATAAGCACTTATACTTCCTTTTTTTATTTTTGGAAATTAATTAATCGCTATTTACCGCACCGTAGAAAGAAATGATTTATTTAAATATGTATAGGCATTATTTTCCTCACTTGCGATATAGGTAAGTATAAATATGTAAGTTTAAAATACATACTTACATGATTAGTTGCTTTTTGGTTTGTACTCTTTGTAATTCCGGTTGTATATGAAGGTCAGAATTTCTGATTCTCGCAGTAGTTAGAATTCCGCCTGTAAATGAAAAAAAATCAGGAAATGAAAATCAATTCACAACAATTTTATGAGCGTTTTAACAAATACTTTTAACATTTTTCTTTCTTTCCGTGATCATTACTAATAGAGCAACACGTTATAAATTAAGAAACTAAAAAGACCGCCTGAATAATATGACAAGCCGTCTGAAAAGAATAAACGCAGCCGCCATGTTGTTTTTTAAACGTGACTAAGTTAAAAACACTCGGGCTGTCAAGGTTAATCTAACAATATCTTATTATTACTTAAATTCGGATTGAACGATAAATGGTTATAAAGAATACGACATACATACATACACACAATATATACATTGATACCATATAAGATACGCGCGGAAAACATAACCCTTCTTGCATTCAGGTTAAACTACGAGTAACATATTTGTAATTTCACCCGACATTCGCTGCCTACATCTTTTTGTTAGCACAGACAAAAATCGCTTAACACATTCACACAATGCAACATTACTTACTTGTATCTTCAAATAGGTTATAGCCGAGATGGATCAAGAGTTCAGGAATTCTTCTATTTTATCGTCTATAGCGTTCAGCTTCACCTGAAAACAAAAAGATAAAAACTGAATAAACAGTGTAGGAATATAAAGAAAAGGTAATATACCGATTCATCTTTTTAATGTTTCATGTAACCCACACATCTAATAAGAAAATCGCACGAAAAATTAATATAAGTAGTCTTAATAACGTAACAATGGAAGAATTATGTGAGCGAGAGAGCTATGTACACATCTTGATCTATTTGAAGGGAGAAACCGATTTCTAACCAGGTTTTTATTCGAACAACCTTTTTTAAGAATTTCCGAAATCGGTTCATACACGACGGAGATCTGATAACAAACATACAAAAAAATCATACATACAACAGGTTACTCGAAAACATGTCCAAATCCAATTGCGATTGATGGTTGTGAATCCGTCTTACGCGACTTACCGACCGTGCTAGGAGCCGCAAAATCCCTTCTTGGCGCCCTGTAATAGGAACCCTTTCTTTTGGAGAACGCCAAGAAGGGATTTTGCGAAATTCAACCCCTAAAAGAGGGTGGTCTTTCACCCTACGCGAAGCGATGGCGCGCCGTTAGTTTTGTATATGTAGGTACATTATTACTATGTACCTATATCGAAAATTTTCAGAATAAAAATTAGCCCGCATTCAATATGTACATATATGTAAGTAAAATAAATACTAGTTAAATAATATACATTCTGTGTATATGTCTCATTGATAAGTTTGGCGTGTAGATGTTAGATATAACAAATTAATAGGTCTCCGGTGCACAGTTGGTTATACTTTTAGCTATTCGTTGATTATAACTAACGAACACATTAACACGGTATTTACATTAAATATTCATTTTTAAATGTGATTTTGTATTTTTTATAACGAAATTTTGGTTTAAGAGTATTTTTAGTCATACATATATAGAAGTAATATATAGTTCATTTAATACCTATTCCAGATCTATACTAATAGGACTATTAAACCTGAAGAGTTGATTTTTTAGGGTTCCGTACCCAAAGGGTAAAAACGGGACCCTATTACTGAGACTTCGCTGTCCGTCCGTCCGTCCGTCTATCACCAGGCTGTAACGGTGATAGCTAGACAGTTGAAATTTTCACAGATGATGTATTTATTGCCGCTATAACAACAAATACTAAAAATAAAATAAAACAAATATTCAAGGGGGCTCTCATACAACAAATGTGATTTTATTGCCGTTTTTTAGAGTACGGAACCCGTGCGCGAGTCCGACTCGCACTTGGCCGGTTTTTGTTTGGTTTCTGTTTGAATGCGCTAATATCAGAAACTACAATCGATTTTGACCACGGGGCGATGCTAGTAAACGTATATTTTGAGATGGTGAGTAAAATGAATGTCTGATTAATGTAAACGAAATATATCTTGAGTGCGGTATGTTTGGTGAGGGGCAATTTGAGATAGCAGATAAAATGTTGGCATCGTTTCTATGTAAAACACATTTAGACTAAGCTTAAAAGAAATAAATATACGACCCGTCACCGTAACGAAAAAATACAGTTTAAGTTCTAAATCAATATATTTGGTACATAAGTTACTCTATTTATCCTATTTGTTTTTTAACGCAAAATATATTTTTTTACATATTGGAACTTATGCATAAAAAATAAATATCCCATTGCGTTATATGTACTACGTAGTACTAACTCAATGAGATATTGTAATAAAATAAAAAAAACCTCAAAAGGGTGCGTAACAAGATCTCGTTAAATCCGACCAATTGGTTGAAGTAAATAACCGATAAAATCCGGAAAAACCGGTTTCCTCCGCCCTGAACCGATTAGATTATGTGCCAAATTTTGGATAAAACAGATGTTTTTTACACGAATTTGGACTTTATTTCTTTTGGAATTTTGTTTTATTGTCGGTTTTCGGGATGCAAAATCGGTGCACGGACATGAGAATTAGATTCGAAACTCATTCGTGTTTGATAATTTGCATGACGGGGCGGGCAAGTTGAAGTTAGATTTTTATACACAATATAAGTATATACATGCTTACATTTTGAATTTAATATGACTTGATGAAAGTTATTAAACATGTCACGTTATCATACATACATGATCTATTCTGATTTGAGATATTGAAATTTATAAAAACATATTTACGGATTGAGAAAATTCCTCCTTTTTTGAAGTCGGTTGAAAAGATCTTCGATAGTATCATAACTCTAAAGCGTTAGCCATTTTTACCCGACTGCAGCAGAGCCTAAAAGGTCTTGTATTATTTGAACTGAATCACTACATAGTATAAAATAAAGTCGTCTCTGTTTCGTGTCTGTTTGTCTGTTTGTATGTATGCTTAAATCTTTAAAATTACGCAACGGATTTTGATGCGGTTTTTTTTAATAGGTAGAGTGATTCAAGAGGAAGGTTTTTATGTAAAAAATTCCCGAAATTCCCACGGGAACGGGCACAACGCGGGTAAAACCGCGGGGCGCTGCTAGTATATTAATATAGTATAGTATTGTCAATTTTTTTTCGTTTGTAGGCGGTGGGCATCGCTTTGCAGATCTGAAACTAGCCCAGTATTTTACTTCAAACGTTGAAGATGATTTACGAGTATACTTAATACTAATATTCGTACTTACATGTTTAAACAACACAACACTTTTCACTCTTTTTATTATTAGTAATCATACTTATTATTCATTAGGTAATAAAAAGTGGCAGTGACTTAATTTTATGTAACCTTGGACTTAGGATATAATTTCAATATATTGTATAAATTTTTATAACATTATATTTGCATTAAATCAACTGTAAAATCACTTAAAAAAATACAACATCTCACCACAACAGTCACCACATCAATGCCAGAAAACTTAACCCTTAAACCGCTTAACTAAAAAATATCCCACGAAACCGTGAGAAAATAAAACTTGGAAATTAAAATAAGTTTTTGATATAAAAAGAATAAATTAATAAGTAATCGTGAGATGACCGGGGATGGTCGAAGTTCAGAGATCACCCCTGTTTAGTATGCGCGTGCGACCTTGTATCGTCTTATATTGACCGTTGATCTGCGATACCGGTTTCGGATGAGAAGAGGTTAAGGGTTAAAATTGTAAGATTTGTTAGATTTCATAAATATTTATGGGTTCAATTGAGTTTGAGATTCTGTACGACGTGAATAAGGAGTGAAAATGTGTTCGATTTTTGTGTTTAGGAAATCAGATTGCCTAAAAAGTAAAATGTTTTTTTTTACGAATAGTTTTGGAAGTATGGAATCTGGTTCTTTGTAAGTAACTTTAAGTACTGTATAATAAGATATCCTGTTGTTATGATATTATGTAGTAAAGTGATATAGATTTTGAAAGATCTGGAAAGAACAGATAAAGTCCTCATTTGCAATTTTTTCAGTTATTTAAGAAAAATAGCCTGATATGATAACTAATCAAAATAATCCTTAGTTAATAAACCCAAAATTACTACTATCAAAGTAACACCCTAATCAACAAACGAAATCACATACAGCACACCCGAATTAACTCAAAACTACGAATATCTAATACATTTCAACGTTCCCCGACACCCGACACAGAGCGACACAGTGTCCAAAAGCTGTGTCTCTCCCTGAAAATGTTCTTGGTAGTATTAGACACAGTGGATGTAATGGAAAGCAGTAGGTCAACTTAACGAATCTAATCCCAGGAGCGAACGTAACCAAACGGGTTTGGGTATGTGTGTATGTGTGTGCGTGTGTGTGTGAGTGACGGGTGTGTGCGTGCAAGGCGAAGTTAGATCGTCCACACTTTACCGCGGACCTCGATAGAAGAGGAGTAGGCGCTGGGGGTGTTGGATTGTGATGTTTTTTTATGTATGTGTCAAAAAGTAATCACGATTAGTTTTTATGTATGTCTGATTTCTGATTTGTGCATTCTATAACAATGAATGTTAATTCATGTTAAGTTTTCTATTTTTGAATTAACATTCAGTGTAATATCCAGTTTAATAAACCAATAAAGTTAAAATAAATTATGAATGACCATGTCGGAGGCCTTAAGGCGGTCAACTTTGACATTAGGTTGGCCTCTAATCTACTCGAATTTGTCTTTTCTGTTGTGTGAAATATAAGTATAATGCAACGGACATACTATACTTATGTAAATTATTGAAATATGTTCTGCTTTATTTTAAGTTAGAGTAGGTCAGTGGCGAATTTGTATTGCTGTCTAAAACCAAGATACATTAGCTCTAAATAAGATAATACCAACCATAGTAACAACAGCCGTAAGTTTCTGTATCAAATTCCAAAACCCCCAGCGCCTGTATGTCGGTCAGTTCCTAACATCATTAATCTAACTTTCGTGCTACCCTTTATAATAGTTCGGCCTCCCCCGGGCAGTGAGGGTGTAAGATTGGGGAGGGGTGAAAAGGGGGTTGTATTAACATACGAATTTGGACCTCGCAAGCTTCTTGAGGGGGACGAAATTTAAGTTTCACTCCAGTATTGATCCAACGTTTTCTCTAGAGGACCGAGCGTTATGTTATGTCTATTTTGTGCGTTATGTTTTGATTTTGGTTATGTTTTAATAGATTTAGCTGAACAGATTGATCTTCATTACATTATTTATACTGTCATGATGTAAATACATTGAAGACAAGTAGATAAACAGACGTAATCGTGAAAAAACTATTCTAATATAATAAAGCTGTAGAATTTGATTTTTTGATTCTTTGAACGCGATAATCTCAAGAACCACAAATCCGATTTGAATAATTATTTTTGTAATTAATAGCCATATTCAATAGGTTTTAGGCACTATCCCGAAATTTATATGGAAACGGGCACAACGCGGGTAAAACCGCGGGCCGCTGTTAATTAATAAAATACCTTGACGTTTTTAAAGTGAAAAAGTATATGTATGTATGTATATGAAAAAAAACGTGTGTAAACGTACTTCAAGTCAAACTAAGAGATTCTTTTATTTATCTATGTATTTAAAAAAATGGCGACGCTGTTGCCCTATTGTGCTAAGGCACCCTTAAGTAATTACTACCATTATCATTTTAATTGCATCCAATAAATACAGCCAAAAATCTTCATTAAAATTTACATCAAAAAAGATAATCTAATAACTAAAATTTAGCATGTATATGAATATTTATGGTGTTTGAAACCCGTGTGCATATTAGACAGATCTGATTGGATCTCAGCGGAGAGGAAATGATTCAAAACGACAGATGGAGTATGGAATCAATTATTAGCAGTTAACTGGAGGTGGTGCAAAGATAGAGACGAGTATATGGCTTTATTTATAGCATTTATTTACGGTATTGAAATGATTATTTGATATATTCCTGTCAGCCTCGACTCGCGTTTGGGGATACAATTTAGCGCTCCAGACAAGACTTTAAGGTCCTATTTTTACTTGATGAAATTGAAGGAAAGTAAAGTAAAAATAATATCAGCTAATATTAAATATGATAAAATGATTTTTTGAGTAATACGAGTTATTAATTAAGATAAAAACAATTAATGATAATAATCATTTGAGATCACTAGCCCAATGTACTGATATCTTCAGTAAAATGAGAGGCCTAGCGGTGATTTAGCTTACACTCACGCTCCAGTTAACGTAAACACAAATTGTTAGCTCAACAGACGTAAGAAAATGAAAAATAACTTTTCAGACTGTCATTTAAATTATGAAACTGCACTTTGTATTTAACAGACGTTTAACAACATTAAAAAATTGACCTTTTTAACGAATGTATGTTACGATAACAAACTGTTTACAACAACCCTCCTTTATATTTTTGAAGGCCATTTTCCTCCAATTTTTTTATTTATTTTTATTTATCCTGTTGTATCCCACTGCTGGGCAAAGGTCTCCCCCAATTCTTTCCACCTGAATCTGTCTTTCGCCACTTCTTTCCAAATAATTTACAAAATTACCCATGATTTGTATGCTTATTCAAAACCCATCTGTATACCATATTTACTGGTTTCGTTGTCACCGCCTATTGGTATGGTATACTTAACACCACAGGCGGCAAAATGGCGCTCATCTTTTGATCTCAGATCTTCACAGTTCAATGGTTCAGCTAGCAATGAACCGAACGGATCCCTTGGATGAACGGAATCTATGACTCTAACACTTGTACGTATGTTGAGGTAAGTTAGAAAATATAGTATGCTAGGTATATTACGAGTAAATGGTTTATAGTCACTTCATAGTATAAAATAAAGTCGTCTCTTTTTCGTGTCTGTCTGTCTGTTTGTCTGTCTGTATGCTTAAATCTTTAAAATTACGCAACGGATTTTGATGCGGTTTTTTGTAATAGGTAGAGTGAGTCAAGAGGAAGGTTTTTATGTAAAAAAATTCCCGAAATTCCCACGGGAACGGGCACAACGCGGGTAAAACCGCGGGGCGCTGCTAGTAAAGTATTGATTAAGCCTGTAATGTCCTACTGCTGGGCAAAGACCTCTCGTCTCACTGAAGATATCAGTACAGTGAGGAGGATTAGGCGCAATCACCACGCTTGCCTAATGCGGGTTAGTGATCTCAAACGGGTATATTACGATTTCAAAGTTGATGTAGAAAGCAAATAAATATGGTCGATTTTGATTTGCGTTCGGGTTTTTAGTAGATAAATTTCCAAACAATTTTCCAACCTAGGACTCGTACAGTTCGTGCTTTAGATCACACGCTTAGTGACATAATTGCATTGTTACCCCATCACTATATCATCTGAAGAAGAAACGTTTTTTTTTGGTCAATCGCCATATTTGTTTGCATAATATCACCAACGAAATATATTTAAACAATGTGTTTAGGTATTGTTCCTATAAAATTTAATCGATGACTAGCTTAAAACATTATTGACTATCATATGTATGTTTTTCATAACATTTTTCAAAATCTCTTGGTACAGTGGCAATAAAACTCTTCCTATACCGCTCGAAACAGATTCGATACACGCGCAATCAACTTGAATCTTAACAATGTTATCGCCATACTATACTCTACAAAAAGTCGTTTCCTCCTCTCAAATTGTTTAATAAGAGAGAAAAGGACAGCACTAATCTAACCCTTCTAAATGTGCGGAATTAATTAGCGAAAACAAGAAGGAACAGGGTGGGTCGGACCCTTTAACTTGGATATCCCGATCTATTCAAGAAATTGCGAACCAGCGCCGAAACATCACCGCTTTATCAAACTTCCCCCACACAAATAGCAAGTACCCCTTTTGTTTATGTACAGATTGGGGTGGTAAACAATAAAGAAACAAAGAAATAAGTAAAAAAGGCGATGGTTGTATTTTTTTTTATGTTGATTATTACAAAATTTAAAAAAGTGTAATAAATTAATGAAATGGCTACTGAAAGTTGTAATTCTGTTTAGGTATTCTACTTTGATAATACAGAAAGAAAAACTAAAATATTTCATAACAATACTAGGAATACAACGGACTCGTCCCGCACTCGCACTATAGTGTCTTGCGCTTTAAATAATCTTTTGTATGGTAATGTTTCGGATAAAATCCTATATAGAGTCAATAATGCCAGTTTTTGTATGAATAGATGTCACAATTATACTGAATTACTTATAAGTAAGACAATAGATTTTGGGCTATCACAAGCCATGTTTTGTAGCAATCGTGGCATAGTTTCGCTTAGACGTCAACTCTTTGCTATTGTCAAGCAACGTGCAGTTCAGCCCCTACTTATATGGGTGGCCAGTAGTGACATTTCTATCAGCGTTTCTGTGTTTCGGAGAGCACGTTAAATAGTTGTTCCGGGTTATTTTAATCGTTAAACTACGTATATCTGAGGCCTTGAGGCAGTCTAAAAACTCCGACATCACGAATGGCAACACACCTCGAAATTACTTATTTACTTCGGTTTGTAACGAATGATTGGGTAAAAATAATTGAGTATTTTTGTATGTACGATCATATTGCGCCCCCATCGGACCTCTAAGATCATCCGCACGCACTTCCCCCTTATAATTGTCTCCCCCTACTCATTACTCCGGGTCCTTTCTCAACCCGTTTCCCGCTTATCTTTACGAGTTATATACGACATCTATATCACAACACGCTTTATAGACCTTACATATTAAAAGCTAAGGTCTATTTTAGAATATGTCTGAATTAATTTTGTTTTGTTTGTTTCGTACTTGGTGATACGTAGAACAATGATCCCGTTAAAGTCTTTTTGATGTGTTGTGTTTCTGAATTATTTTGTTTAAGTTTTAGCTTTTAATTATTTATCTATAAATAAAGAATAATATAACGATACTACAATTTGAAAGTCAACAAATTATAAACGTCTTTTGTTTTTAAATGCCGGAGTAAATTGCTACGAAAATTCGTAGCTACAGCTACGAAGCGTAGCTGAATTTTCGTAGCTCGTAGTCAACTAACAAAATATAATTACCTATATTTATGTTCTTTCGAAAAACACACATCGATATAATACAATCCTAATAATAATAAAATCTCAAAGGAATACATTTCCATATATACTTATAGAATCACATAGACGGCAAACAATAGATACTTAACCGCTGACTAGAAAATTAACAAATTCCCTTTTACAAATGTTGAGAACGAAACAATGTGGTAAAATACCTAGAGCCGGCATGTCAGATCGACTTAAAATTATTATTCAAGTCCATGCCAATTTCTGCTCTATCTATCAAATATTAAGGACGATTTTCCCGTTTTATTTTGACCTTTTTGTGGGAAGATTAGGATAAAGTAACACGTATTAGGCAGCTAATGAATACCACGAGTCGACGGATGTTTGACTGGAATAGAAATGGGTTTGGAGTGAATGTACTTGTAGGTATTAATATGGGCACTGGGTAGCTTAATATTGGACGATTCAAAAAGCGAATAAGTACAGATACCGACAAACGTACAATAGATGATGATATATCTTCCCTGTCGGTGTTTGAATGAAGACAGCGAATAGTTCAAGATTTGTAGAGCGATACGTCTTTCACACTATAAGTATTATTTATAAATAATATTAAAAACACATATGCTCATTCGGTCAAAGGTTAATTGAGCGATGTTAGTTGATTGCGATTGTCAAGCAAGGTGCACCGCTGCCCCTACTTGGATGGGTGGCCGATAGTGACATATCTGAGCGCTACCGAGCTAAGCAGTCTGCTCCGGTTATTTTAATTTAAATCGTTAGACCTTGTCGGAGTCCTTTAACAATAGCTACTTCTTATACTTTTTGAACATTTCATTTGGCGGTACATTAAAGTCTGACACACAAACAGTCTGTTAGACATCTTGTCTCAATGATCTCAAAAACCAGAAGACCATCTAGCTACCGTCTCAAATACTACATCTACGAAGATCTCACGATCTAAGAAGCAATACCTATAGTAGTATTTACAACCATTAGCCATCTTACAAAAGTGAATGTCGAGGTGGGCGGGGCGTGAGTGGTGAATGGCACGAATGGCGTGATGCTGGTATGGCAGTCCAGGCACGCCGGAGATAGGGCTGACACGGACAACTAATCACTGATATATTGATATAGAAGATGGTTATTAAACGCAGGTATATAGGTGAAAAGGTAGTATTAATTTCTCAATGCATAATCCGACCGTTTGGTTTGATATAGTTTGATAAAGGTGAAAGAAAATTTATAGCTTAAGTAAGCACGTAAAAAATATGAATTGATTTCAATGTTAAATGTATTAACATTTTTGAAAAAACATATGAACGGCGTAGCTAGACTCATACATTAACAAAAAAAACTTTTGAATTAAGAGGCTCAAGAGAACCTTCTAATTTAAGTTTATTAAAAAAGTGAGTCATTAATTTGATATCTAACTGACACTAAACTATATAAAATCCGTTGCTAGCACACAAGTACAAACCCGAACACAATAGCACAGAGGCGTAATTATTCAACTTAGTTCCCACATCCCTGAAAGGGGCAAATATCTCGCGAGCTTCTGTAATTGAAAACATGCTGGGTCCCGACAGTTTTAATGGTCCTTACGTAATAGGATACCCGTGTTAGGCAATTGTTGGTATTACGATGCATCTAGCAAATACCAAACCTTATTGAATTTTCAGAGTCTATGTTAAAACAATTTCGAAACCCATTGAAGTCGAAAAAATATTGTGTCATGTAAGTCATGTAAGGCTCCGTGTAAACGGTCATCAATCGTAGCTGGCGATAAGTTTGACATGATTTTAACACGTTTTGTTAGGATGTATGGCGAAGTCAGTCCTTACTCTTTTCAGCGATGACACCACTGCAAGACAAGAGTCTTTAAAATGGTCGCTCGATGAAAATCGACAGCCATTGGCCGTTGTAGTTATGTCAATGATATATAGATATGATGCTCTTGACTCAGAATACAGAAGTACTACCAGAAGGAGCATTCAAATGTATTTACAAGCTACACGCTGTGTCCAAAAACTGAACAAAGTCCCCGCGTAGTGTTGTTAGCTCTCGCATTATTTGCCCATTTTTGGGGTAAATTTTGGGAGTTTTGGAGGTAATATGTTAATAGAATAAAAATTGTCCTTTTCTATATAACTATGTACCTACCTGATTATCTCAAGAAATAGATAGGTATATTAAATAAAACACGGTGTTAAGGTGGATGTTTGCACACTTTTAACGGGTGATGGAAAAACTTTATATGTTTTTATTTATTTTATTTTAAAGTATTCGGAAAACTTACAGCTAGGTACAAGAGTTACATAAAAAAAGAATAATTACTTAAGTCAAAATGCATCGAGCAAACTACGCTTCGCTTCGATGGTTTCCAGAACTGTTCCAGCCGTGCTCTTTGTATAATTTTTGTCCACACCGCTTTCCTTTCCTCATCAGCAGGGAAGCTAAAATTTAAGATGGCTAATATAGAAACATAATTTTATACCCGCTCCCCCTCTCCCCTTCTCCCTCACACGCACACCAAAAATTTTTTTAGAAACCTATAGACTAACATACTATTTAATAGGATTGTTAGGTTAGGTACATACGAGCCGCACTTACGCTTTATACTTTCTTTTTTCAAGTTGGTTAATTTTTATTATATTACTTATTAATATTCTACAACGAATTAAATCCCTCAAAAGGTAATAAAAAGAAGGGTAAATCAAAACTCTTATATTGGCAACACTAACATAGATTGACGCATCACTCTATATGACAATTGAAATCTGAGAAAATAATTAAATATTTAAATAAGACGATACCTAAATGCGATACTTACACGTGAAATGTGGTCCCTTCCTGTTTCTTTTTCAGACCCACTGCATTTTTACAGGTAGGAACGACACAAGACGGCATAGTTTCGTGAAATTGGTCACGGGTAAAACACGTTAGCGCGTTCCGACGGTCACAAAGTGACTGATCGGTTGCGCATAAAACTACACTATTTAAGGCTAGTTTGAGTAGCTACAGTATTAGGCGCGCTCACGGGTTCTGTAGGTACTTCTGTATTCTGAGGCTCTTGATTTAAATAGCTTTTAATAATAATACATTGTGCAGTAGGTCGATTCTGTGAAATTCAGACAAGAACTCGCATGTCACTTCGCTATTCACTCTCACTTCGCGTAAGGTTCAAATTGACCTTGATTTTGCATTCTGTAAGCATCACCTAGGCACTTGCGAAGTGAAGTGAGCTCCAAAGCGACCAATACTGTACTAATGATTACCACACTCGACAAAATGTAAGTCGATATTTATCGGTTTTTTATTTTACTAATTTTTGACACTGAATTTTAGCTATTTTGATGTTTAAATTATTTGTTTTGTATTTTAAGTAATTTGAGGCAGCTAATAAGTAAACAAAAAAAACAGAAAACTCTAAATTCGTGCCGTGAATTTAATAATTACCTTAAATTACGAAAAAAATTACTGACAGTGACAGACAATACCATTAGTAATCTGTGGACAATTTATTTTCATCATTTTATCTATGGTTTTTCTCTTTGACAGTGACTATCAGTGGCATTTGTTTGTTTACGTTTTTGGTCTCGAATTCTGAATCAAAGAAGAAGCGCTCCTAAAGGAAGGAAGAAGCGCAAACTCCATTCGCAATTATAATATGGCGTGGACTCGCTTGAAAGGAATTGAAAGAAAAATGGATCGTTCAGAAGCATTCAAGACCGCATACACCGCACAGGTTGAGAGTTTACTGGAAAAAGGTTACGCCTCGCTATGCGATAACCCCGAGGAAGGAAATGCACGGAATTGGTATTTACCTCACTTCGCAGTAACAAACCCGAACAAGCCGGGTAAAGTACGTATGGTGTTCGACGCGGCGGCGAAAGCGAATGGAGTTTGTTTGAACGATATGCTGTTAGACGGACCGGACCTGCTTCAAACGTTGCACGGGATACTGTTCAGATTCCGCGAGGGGCCCGTAGCCGTGACAGCCGATATAACGGAGATTACGCGAGCCGACCAATGGAGATGGGTGCCCACTGCGCTGAATGTCGCCGACGACGCGGCACGAACGGAGCACACTCAACTGAATAATAAGGATCGTTGGTTCACCGGCCCGGCATTCCTATACGAACCCCAACAATATTGGCCCGTAGCCGTAGAAGCCGACACGAAGGAAAGCGACGACGAGATAACGCACGCCGTCGTGATGGAAATACCGTGTATAGACGTGAGCCGCTTTTCAAGCTGTGAAAAGGCGGTGAGAATCGTCGCCCTGTGCTTAGAGTTCGTGGGAAAATGTAGGAAGCGCGATGCGAGTGACAGGCTTCAATACCTAAAGAAAGCTGAACTGATACTCGTGAGACTCGCACAAAGGGAGAGTTTCGCGCCCGAGTTACGACGATTAAGGAAAGGAAAACCTGTAGACGGTCAAAGCAAGCTGTACAAATTGGACCCAGTATTAGGAGAGGATGACGTCATACGTTTACACGGTAGGATAAACGCCGCAAACGTTCCCGAGGAGATGAAAAGTCCGCCTATACTGGACGCCCGCCATCACTGGACGAGATTGTTGATACGCCGCGAACACGAAACGCAGCATCACATTGGAAGAGAGCATTTGGTTAACAATCTACGTCAAAAGTACTGGATACTGCGATTACGAACTACGGTTCGCTCGATAGTGAACAACTGCGTTACCTGCAAGCGGAGAAAAGGCACCCCCCGCACCCCCGTCACCGGCGATCTACCCCGCGTAAGACTGGACGCCTACACACGCCCATTCACGAGAAGCGGAGTTGATTGTTTCGGCCCTATGTGGGTGACAGTTGGACGGCGCAAGGAAAAGCGCTGGGGGATGATTTTTACCTGCTTAGTCACGCGAGCGGTACATATCGAGTTGATTCCCAGCTTAAGTACGGACTCAGCAATCATGGCGATACGGCGAATGGCAGCACGACGAGGATGGCCCGAAACGATCGTATCGGATAATGGAACTAACTTTCACGGTGCTGACGAGGAACTTAGGAAGGCACTGGAGGCTTGGAAGCCTACAATTAGAGATTTTTACCTCAAAAAAAGAATTAGTTGGAAGTTCATTGACCCGGGGGTGCCTAATCAAGGAGGCGCGTGGGAGAGATTGATACGGACGTTCAAATCATCTCTGAACACTATTCTCAACCGAAAAACTGTGCGGGAGGAGGTACTGTCGACGCTGGCCGCCGAGATCGAATACACGATGAACGCGCGACCATTGACTCACGTGTCCGTGAGTCCCGATGATCCCGAGGCACTGACCCCCAACCATTTCTTGTTGGGGACTGCAAACGGAATGCCTCACATTGGAATATACGACTCGGCGAACAGGCAGGTGTGGAAGGCCGCCCAGGGGTTGGCCGACGAGTACTGGAGGCGATGGACGCGGGAGTACTTGCCGACATTGACGGCGCGAGGAGAGCTGCATCGAGACACCGGGAACATCACGCCGGGAACCATCGTCCTAATCGTAGACGGAACGCTGCCCAGGAACGTATGGCCGTTGGGAAAAGTCATGGACACGTATCCGGGCCCGGACGGTGTTGTGCGAAGCGTGGATGTGTGGACGAAGGGTGGCATTTTTAGACGCCCTATCAGGCGTCTAGTCGTCCTGCCGGTGGAGGAAGGCTGCGGGGACCTGCGCCGGGGGGAGACTGTTGCGGACGACGGGGAAGATCAACCCTCTCAACCAACCCTCTCATAAAACCCTCTTATAAAACTTTAATATTGTTAATAAACCCGTAGTTCATTTAGTTTAGCTTAGCTTTGTTTTAATTTTGTATAGCGCTGTCTCTTTCCCTCGCGCGTGTAATTTTACTCATCATGTGTACAGTAAGTTGCGGGCACTATTCTCCTATATATTGAGGCACATTTTGCCAGTAAATGTTGACATCCAACGGTGCTCGCAGCTTGCTCAAGAAATCTGGAAAAGTACGAATAAGCAGAATAAAGAAGTCAATTTTGTATTTGGAAAGTTGGTGTTTCATTGAGGAGAGAAATCCATCGCAGTAGGCAGGCAGGAACCCTACACTACACTACACCACCAACAATAACTATGAGTTCTTCTATTTTCACTCGTAAAATAGATGCTTTTATTTTGACACTTTAAATCGGGTTTGAGTGCGAAGTGACCATAGATGTAGGATATACAAGATGCACATAGAAAGCTTGGAAGCATCACCAAAAAAAATATACACATGTGTTGGTGAATGTCTATGTGTGAGTTAAAAATAGTGTTGGCCACAATACATTTTTACTTTATGGACTATTTCAGTTTCAAACTTGAAAGATTGGACTTGATATTTCATACTTGAAAACTTCAAATAAAGATGACCGCAAATGCACTGGCGGGATTGCGCCGAAAAGACTCCCAGCCACCCCCCACGCTTTAAAAAAAACGCTGGCCCTGTTTTTTTCTATTTCAATATCCCGACTTGACTAGATCCCTGGCGTACGGCGGCGGGGCAATACAACTTTCTTTTTTAAACATACTCGTTAAGGTTTAAGTTGTAGGTCTAAAACATTTATACCAAAAGTACAGGTAATTAAAACACTGAATATAATTTTGATTAATTATTTATTGCCCTCGGAATATTACAGTTTTGTTTAAGTGTGTTCGTAACGTTTCTCTATCCAATTTTAACAATTTACTCTCATGTTTTAATCGGAGATCAAAATAAGTTTCGATTATAGTTTTCTTATGCAGATATCTATGACTGTCTAAGGGATCTTGATCTAAAACATGATGTTGTAGATTATTAAACAGGGACTGTACGTTACTTATATAACTTTTAACACACATTTAGCAAAAATTAGTTCAGTCATTATTTTCTTCTTCATATAATCTCTGAAAAAACTCTCAGTCTTAGAACACAATGTAATAACGTCTTTAGATGTCATTTCCTTTGGATTAAACATTTGTTGTCAAAATGTTTGCTACAGATAGTGGAGTTAGTACTAGCATTCCAATCTGGTCTATTTACAGTCCGTAACCATTTTTCACGCACAAGGTGGAAATCTAGAACAAAATATTAGTTACGCAATTACCAAGTTTTGTATTCTTACACGTAAATAATGAGTTCCTAATGTATATTGTAATTTTATTTCAAAATTGCTTGATTAAATAACTTTTATTGATGTCTTGACAGTCTCTAAAAAAGATCAAGTTTTTATCGATACTCGTGTCGTCATCGCTTTGTCAAGCACTAGCGTAGCGAAGCAATTTACTATTTTACATATTTTTTCCGCGAATTCTGTATTAAATCACGAAATATACTTAAATTTATCAACGGATAACAATAAACTATTGTAAACATCTTTTACTGAGCCGATTTAGAGCAGAAATTTGGCAAAATATGGTTCGAGAAATTCCAATAACAAAATCGTATTTACCTGTGAAAAGTGTATTGATTGGGATTATATCGGCTTGTAACGTCACATCCAGGTACAGAACAGGTCACCATAATTGAAAATTGTAATATTCTTAAGTTTAATCGAGGGATTAGTTAAAAAATCACAAATTCCACCACAACGTGAAACGGACTCGGACGCTATGGGCTCTTACTCGAAAAAATTATGACTTATCGGTACTCCTTTCGCTGTCCCTTTTTCTCTCGGGCGGTTTGAACTTGATTAGGATTTCTCGCTCGCACGCTTCATGTATCTGCGTAGCGAAAAAAATTCTAAGGGACCTTACGCACTAGCGGTTGGCCGCTAGGCGGTTAGACTCGAGCGGTCCAACCGCTTAACGCGGTTTCTTCGCGGTTAGCCGCCATAGCGGTCAGCCGCGATGAAACCGCGTTAAGCGGTTGGACCGCTCGAAGGCGCGTGGCTCATAAACAAAATGGACGCCGTCGAGATAGCTTGTGTTATTTATTTTTGGCTGCGCAACTGAAAACACGTGCATACTTCACCGGCGGCTCGCCGCAAACTAACCGCCAGTGCGTATACACAAGATGGCGGCTAGCCGCGAAGCGGGCCGCGTCACTCCATTCAACCGCCGCGGTTGAAATTTTGTGGCGGTTTAGTGCGTACAATCATAAGCGGTTGCATATTAAACTGGAAAAGCGGCTAGCCGCGCGGTTAGCCGCCCCCGCGGTTAGCCGCTAGTGCGTAAGAGCGCTATATCTATGGAAGTGACCGTCGAAGTGACGGAGGAATTACCGTATAGAATGCCACTTTTTACGTCATCTCATACTTTATCTGTCAAAATCTCGAAGTCAATTTAGTTCAACTCGCAAACACGCTCGCAAGAGTAGCGCTAGTGTAGATTCGAATTAACAACCGAGTTTTAGAAAGAAACTCACAGCGGATTCAGATTCGAAGTTTAGAATGAAGTCTTACAGAATTACATAGCTGGACTTCGCGGGAACGCTGTCTCCCATCCCACAGATCTATTTATATTTTGGGAAACACCACTTTTAAAACTCTGTCTAAAAGTGCCTATGTAATGAGTAAAAGATTTATCAATTTTATATCAAGCCCAATTTTTATATTAAAGACTAATCTGGAGGTCGTTGGACGATCTAAATACGACGTAGAAACCACTCCAATTACTCTAACCCCACATTAATTATATCTCTATTATAACCACATCCACAGCGAACCAGAGCTACAAAACTAACGTACAACTCCTGGAACAGCTAACAATCCTCTGCATTTGATACCACCGTTTACAATTTAAAACATAATTTTAACAATATAACTAAACGCTCAAAGCGCGGAACTTTGTGGGCCTGCTTAGGTAATTGTTAAACCTACCGTGAGCGCTTTTTGCCACAACTCTACTGCAACTCGATGAAACTTCTGGCAGCGCAACGGTAGCGGAACTACGGAACGGCAGAACTTTCTAGACTGCATAGAACCTACAAAGGTAGCGTATCAGTGAATCAACACTATCTACTTTTCAATGCAAATGAGTCGGAAAACTCAGGTGGTGTAAGAAAACAAGCATAACTACGTTCATAGTTGGGCCGCTAAAATGACGCTCTGGCGGTGTTACGGAGGCATCTAAAATGTAGCTTTCTTAAAGCTAAGAACAATAATTTCATTTCAAATAGAAAACGATTAGGTAGTTAGGGTATGTAAGTCTCTAAATGTGAAAATTACAATTGCATTACTGTAAAAATACAGTTATATAAATATAAATACCCCAATGGTAAAAATATACGTATCGAAGCGTTATAACACTTTTAAAACTATTTTTACAGTCATTGGTTATTCCTGCTCCGACAACAAAAAATATGTATTAGTTCCTATAATTTAGATTGCTTAAGTAATGTTCTACATCATGACACAACAAGCTGATGGTACCTACGAGTATATACACCAAAAAACATCTAAACTTATATTTACCATACCATTCTTTCTATCGACATAACTACAAACATAAAACAAAATCCGTATCCAAGTTCTAATACAAAGTTTAATAGAAAGGGAACATATTATTATTCGTGTTCAGCGAACAAAACGCGAAATGATATGTAAAGTAGTATCGTAGAGTCGTAAGGAACGGGGTTCCGCGGGGAGGGCTTCCTAGCGATAGTTTCGCCTTTGTGGCACCGCCCACGCAAACTACACGCTACAATGGTCGCAGAGATGTAATAAGTATAATAATGTTTAGGTTATGTATCTGTATACTAATAGAATAAAGCTGAAAATATTTTTTTTTAATATCGTACCTGATATAATTAAGCTGAGCTTTGATTTTTTGAAAAATTTGATCGTTATAAGTATGTATAGGAACGGTTAAAGTGAGTTCGTTTAAAGTTAATACTATTTGTTGCTGAAAGTAATTCTAATTGCAGTTTATTAAAAAACTAGATAGATTATTGTGTATGTTAATTACCGAAATCTGAATAAATATATTGACGTATGTATAATTGTATAATGGGTATATCAGTCAATACCATCTACATACTAAGCTAGTGTAACCATGTCACACAATCTATTTAATATAAAATCAATGCCACTTTTCGTTGTAACTGAACTCCTCCTAAACAGCTGGACCGATTTGAATGATTTTTTTGGTATGCGTTTGGGTGGCACCCTCGATGGTTTAGATTCACACTAGCGACATCTATTAGGTCGCGGGTGGAACAACCGCGACAGCTAGTAAACTATATTCAACAAAACACTGTAAAAATATGTTCGTCCGCGGCCATTGTAGATCGCCCACCGCTATCTGAGAAAGTAATTTATAAAGTTGGATAGCTCGACGATAGTTGTCCGCATTATTTATCTTGTTCATACATTATTTATGTATTTCTGTTACATAAACCATGTGTGGACGTACTGATATTTTAATGAGATACTCGTACTAAGTTGGTGCAGTGTTGGATAACGCTCTCCATATTTAACCGACTTACATAGTTTATTATGAGGTGCTGTTATTTACTGTATGTCTGTCTTCAGAGTTTTAGGTTTACAGACTACTGAAAGTTAGTGAAATCGGTGGGTTATATTTGATAACAGATTCTATCATTTTTAAATAAATTTTTAAAGTGCCGTTTCAGCCGCAAAAAATACATTTATTGCCGATTATTTACCTACATGAAAAATAACAACACTTGGCCCTATAAATAACGTCGATCGTGATTGGTTATCGTGTCTGCATCAAAAACAGATATCAATCAAAATATGTATGACTAATGTATCATATAATAACTCATACATTTTCCTCTTTATGAAGAGGTAAAGTACATTTTCTTTCTTCATGAATATAGGTAAAGAAAACGAGCATTCCACGTTAAAAAAAAAGTTTCAAAAATTATATTTAACCATTTTTATTCGCAAAGCAATTTTCAAATATCCGAGTCCAATACCATCAGGAAACGTAGCAAAGACCATGTACCCCTAACTTCCCATCTTAATTTGATGTCAGTGACCCCCAGCCCTCCACGATTAATGTCCAAGGGGTCGCAAGAATCACTAATACGGCGAAATTAAGACGGGCCGTGGCGACCCATCTGTGACCCCCCAATAACCACCCAAACGACCCTTGTGCGACCCTTGCTAGTATTGCAAATGGACGCTAGATGGACTATTGTTATTTTAAGTAGGCACCTTTACTTATTTTTTGCATAATTTTCCTATTAGTTGTTGGATAGTGCAATTTATTTACTTTGAAAATGCAACGGTAACACAAAACAAGAAAAACAAAAAAATATTTAAGATCGCTTAAGATGGATTTTGGGCTTATTATATTATTTATTAAATTAAATACAATTATTACGTACTTACTCTAATAATATTTTAAAACAGACAGTCTATGTTAATCGGCGTTACAATTAAGTTGACATACAACAACGAAGTAGATAAGAAAAAACTCATAGATTACACAAAGTCGGCAAAAAAATTCTCACCATCAATACATCTATACATCAATATCTCTATACTCTCCCTATACTCTCTATACTGCCCAAACTCCTTAGATACCTATATTTTACCTCACTATTTCACACAAACAAATCTTCCAACAAGAGCTTATCAACAAAGCCACACGTCAAAGATTGTATAACGCTACGCCGTCATTCAAATGACACAAGTAACCTTTATCACGGGTGCCTCCGCGGGGAAAGTTTTCCAATTATGCTGAGTCAAGTGACCCACGCCTCCCCCTACCCGTTGGGGGGGAACCGCACAAAGAAGTTTTAATTGCTTGGCTTCGAGTTAGTAATCAACAGCACTATTTAGAGTTATTCAAATATACGTCAAAGCATCAATGTAGTTGTAGGTATATAATGAATCGTTGTGTTTGTATGATTGTGTCTTATTGGGCGTATGTTTACATAAGAGGTATATAGACAACTAGCAGCGCCCCGGGGTTTTACCCGCGTTGTACCCGTTTCCGTGGGAATTTCGCGATGAAAAATAGCCTATTACCTTCCCGTTGAATGTGGCTATCTATTACAAAATGAATTATTCAAATCGGACTGATAATTCCTGTGATTACCTTGAACATACAAACAAACAATCTTACAATTTTACCTCTATAATTATTAGTATAGAAAAAATAAGTATAATATAGGTACTTTAACATTTCCTACTATAAATTACTATTTTAAAATAATTTTACTGTAATATTTTAACGGCTGATAAGTCCTTTAAATAAAGCAGTAACAGTCTAAAACATTAATATATTTCAATGAAACTTAATTCAAAATTTATGAGTCTCTTAGTTTTTAATAATACTGGGGAGACCTTAGCCAATGATTTTATGGTCTAGGGGCGCTCTGTTAGAGTCGGGGGTCAAATATCATTTTATTGTTGCTACAATCATTATCAAAGTTAACGACCGACCAGCCTTGCTGTATATTTGAATGTATATAAGAGAAGTTCATTGCTATTTTTAATTGAAATAAAAATAAATAAATACTTATTACATTTGGCTGGTTGTAACCTATCGTCACAGAATAATAAGTACATCGTGTACTCAGAGGTGTCAATTTTTTCAGCAATTAGAGAATTAAAGCTTTTACCGGTGCACAATATAAGTAGGCATTATAATGTAATTGACTTTATGCATAAGTAATATATAGATCGGAACCAGAAACAAAATCACTCCTTTAAATGGTATCTACCACAAGCAATAGAAGCTCTTAAACCACAGACAAACTTGCCGGTCCTTTCAACCACAACACATAGAAAACATTAGATACAATTGTTGTTATCTCCACCTCTAGTTAACAATGTACTCATTGTCTTTAATATAGTGTACAATACAAGAGATAGCGGGTGTGGCTTCGTACATTAAAACATAACTTCTAAGACAAAGCTCCTGGCCATTGGACGGCAGTACAAAGGATCTGGAGTGAATGGCAGCCATAATTAAAACAGTAATAGACGTTTGTTTGTTACGAATCAATAGTTTAGTTATGTAGACTGGCTATTAGAAACTTTTAGATGAATGAAGGTATGGATGGAAAGGTGAAAATAATTAATTTAATGCAGCTGCAACTTCAGGGCAAAAGTCACTGTAGATAATCAGTTCATGCTAACTAATATAAGTAGGTATGTATTTCTTTCATATTCGTGAAGAAAACCACAACAATATTTAGCGATGAACTTGAACCGTTCAAAAAACACCCTTTGAGGGTAAAAAGACGGGTAAACGGATTATGTTTGTTTACGGTATTCCTTTGGGCACTATGGGCAATGCACTAAAACGTTTTGACACGTTTTCTTTTTATCTATTGTCCATTTATGTATTATGTCTTATCCTCTTCTAATTTAGTTTTAGTTTTATATATATATTTTTTAATTTATGTGTTTCTCGTACTATTAATTAAACTGTAAACTGTACAATAAGGAAGGAGGTCCCCAAAACACAGGCTGACCTAGTTTGGGGACCAACAAATCATTTGATGTACCATGTAATTTATTCAATAAAAACTTATTATTAAAACTTATTATTATTTATCATTGTAGAGTCTTAGCGTGCATCGTAGTCCCCGGAAAAGTCCTGTCAAAATTGTGTATGAAGCACGAAATAAAGACAGAAAGTGCTTCGCGCTTCCGTGGGATGAAGTAGAGTCATTCGACAGTTATTCGCGGTTGTATGTCAGCTATACTAATATTATAAAGAGGTATTTTTTTTAACTTTGTTTGTTTGTATGTTCGAGGTAATCTCAGGAATTATCCATCCGATTTGAATAATTCTTTTTGTAATAGATAGCCACATTCAACGGAAAGGTTATAGGCTATTTTTCAACCCGAAATTCCCACGGGAACGGGTACAACGCGGGTAAAATCGCGGGGCGCTACTAGTTTGAATATAAACAATGATCTGGTCGACGGTACTGATAGTTACGCACACAAAAACGTGTGTCTATACTCATTACAACTACAAGTATGACTCAGGAGCGCTCGTGAAAGAAAATAACTAACAAAGGGTAAAATAGCTAGAGTGAAAGCTACCTAACATAGCTATAGTTTAAAATGTCGAAAATTAAATTAGTCTTAAACAAACACAAGTTAACAAACAGTTATTTTGTCAAATTATTTATTTAAAACAACGGCTGGTTTCATTTCATAATGTTTGCTTGTAACTGGTACCTAAATGAGTATTTGTGACATTTCCCAGAGGTTTTTAGTAAAATGCGGTAAATACTTTGGCCTGATTCTATTGTAGTTTAGTTTCGTATTTTAATTTACTTGTATGACTTAATGAATTTCTGGAAAGATCCTTCCTATTGAATTAAATATGTAAGTTATGATATATCAAAGTCTAGTATGCGCTAGCACTCTTATAGGTATTATAGACGAAAAGATAGCGTTTAGATGACCACGACTCCAGTCTTCTTTTAAATATATAAGACTAGCCTCGCCCCGCGATTTCACCCGCGTTGTACCCATTCCCGCGGGAATTTCGCGTAAAAAAGTAGCTTATGTCCTTTCTCAGGTTCTGCACTAAATGTGTACCAAATTACGTTCAAATCGGTACAGAAGTTTTGGCGTGAAAGCGTAACAGACAGCCAGAGTTATTTTCGCATTTATATAATACTAGCAGCGCCCCGCGGTTTTACCCGCGTTGTACCCGTTCCCGTGGGAATTTCGGGAATTTTTATACATATAAACCTTCCTCTTGAATCACTCTATCTATTACAAAAAACCGCATCAAAATCCGTTGCGTAATTTTAAAGATTTAAGCATACAGACAAACAAACAGACAAAAGTAGCGACTTTGTTTTATACTATGTTGTAGTGATTAGTTAGGATTAGAACCAATACCGCTCATTCCCATAGCAATCCTTATATACTTACTCACTTGATATTATTTACACCAAGTTATACAATGTGTAACATAATACCCCTATAAGTACCGAGGCAGGGCATTCTACTCGTCATGGCGAACTACGTTTATTCTACCCTAATTGATATTTCCAAGTTTTTCATTCATGTATTTACTTTTAAAGTTTCCTTCAGAAATACACTATCACCAGGATGAGGCAACCCTACAACAGCTGTTTATTTGACCTTCCACTTTGAACTCTAGACCAAAAAACCAGAAATCAAAAATAGACAAAACATAGGTAGAAAAGTAAAATATTGACATTTCAAAGAGTATTATTTAAAGAGGCCGTCATCAACAGTAGCTCTTAAGAGGCCCATACACGGTGAGATTTATCTGTACGATCCGTCGCGTCAAACCGATCGAAACGACGAATCGATGGTGTATGTCAAGATCGTTAACGATTTACTTAATCGAAAATGATGTCGGAAATCGCAACCAAAACATTAATTTGAACACGTCCTTAACATTCAGCTTCAAACAAGTAAATGATCGATCGTTACGACCAGTCGTTTCGAGTATGAGCGACATTTTTGATGCAATCAATCGTCACGATTTTCATCAGATCGATCGTATAGACGAATCGTGCCGTGTATGGGGCCCTTTAGTACGCTATGAAATGAGGTTGGCAATCGACATAATGATTATTTATGGGTAAAGTTTATAACCTTATTATTGCTCAGCTCTTGACAGCTCTTGAAAGCTGCCAATATGTAAACAACTATTTTTAAGCTGATAAATATTTTTGTAGGATTTAAATATTGTCTTCTTATGAAGTGATGTGTGGAGACTGTGGAGTGTCTTGTCTGTTGTGTACCTAGTGTTGTGTAAACTTAATCAATGATAACAAAATCGCGTCAATATTCAGTTGTTAAACCAGTGATACAATCGTACCTACCTAGTTGTTTTTTTATGTGTGAAAACTAGTGTTATTTTTTACGATAGTGGCACACACATCAAAACGCACGTCTTTCCTAAAGGCATGTGCTGGTTTAGGGTGCGTCCAGATCTAGCGAATGCGTCGCAGTCCGTAAATAAAGGTTCGTAAATAAAGGCATTTAGGGTTGTCGCAAATTTCTAAGATTAAAATAATTTTACTTCTGTATGGGAATTTTAAATACGATGTATTCTACCTTTGCACACGTAAAACAATTTACATGCTTTATCGAAACAAACCGGCTGAGTACTTATAGGGCCATACATATACTCCTTGTATAACACAAACATGTTCCATCAAAATTAAATTCCCCTTCCCTCGTTAAACTACGTCCCAAAACTAGCAAATTAATTATAAAACACGTCAAAACAACGCACAAAGTTTAGACCCGAGGAGCACAAAGGGGCGATTCAACCCTTCTACCCTTATCGCAAGGTCTAATCTGGACACCCTCCATCGATCTTAAGTAGGGTGACTTGACCCAAGGGGAGGGATGAAAGAAAATTGTAGGGGGAAAGGGATTTTGAGGGTGGTAACGACGGTAAAGGGTTAGTTTTGTCACGTCACGTTTTGGAACGGTTTTCATGCGGCGGTGTTAGGCTGAGAGCATTTATCAAGTTTTGTGTAGTGTAGGTAGTTGTATGGGTAGCTATAGAAATTCGTTGATTTAGTAAAAGAGGCAGTAAGTTCAGACCCTGAGTTGATAGTAATAACTTCTATGGGTAGATTTGGATCTTCAAAATTTCAAAATTCATTGGTATAGTCAAAATGGTTTGTAGCTTAAGACCTTGAAAAGATACACGTAAGTGAGTCGTACACTATAATCTCCACTATACTTAAGATAAACAATACATTTTACGTAACACACTGATTGCAGGCTCTGTCTGGGAGCTGTCAGCGCGACTGGAGACGCGGAAGAATGTCACGCGGTACCGTGATTCCGTCAGTGAGCCGCTGACGACGGAACACAGTAGGAGTTTTAGTGGGTATTTGACCCGAAACAATTCCCGTAATAGGGTAATCGTGTCACATACCCTGGTCGTTTCTCTAAATGGCTGGGATGCGAGGCATTTCTCGTACTAAACCAAAAAATTGTTGGTTTACTTACTTGCTGAACATCACTGTTTTTCACACTATTAATCGTTGAATACAATCACAATACTTCAAACACAGGTAGCACTCATGACGTAGTGGACATAAAGCTGTTAACAGCTTCACAACAACAGCAGTCCAGAGTAGCATTTTTTATTATTCAAATCTCTTACAGCCACTAAGCAGGCACGACCTCAAGGCACAGCAAGTGGATTAACAAATATATTTGCGTTTTCTTTTGTTTAGATTTAGAACATTAATTTGAGTTCTTCACACTACAATTCTAAAATCATTTTTTTGTTCAAACATTTCTCTTGATTTTAATTTTCCAAAAACATTTCAATTTTATTTATATGCAACGACATCAACGCACCTCTAAATCGGACTACACAACAGAAACAAGAAACAGTAAAGATGATTTCAAACGCAAGAAGCTGGGATACTTTATCTCAAACATTAGCATAACGATGACAATTGAATCTGGTTTTGACCAGATTTCAAATTCAAATGGTCACCGATTGTTATTCTAATAAGACCTCGTGAGAACCGGGGTCAAGTAAACGTTATTCTGTGAATAATTTAGTATAAGTTACGTGTTTTATGTCAGGGGTTAGTGGTCAGTCTTAGAGTTGAAGATTTGACCTTCTCAAAAAAAATATGAAGAAAATTTGGTAAGTATCAAATAAATTTAAGTACATACGTAAGTTCGTGTAGGTCAGTGGCCAACGCTGGTGTTGGAGTTTTTAGACCGAGTAAAGATCTCCGACATGGTACAGAGTCTATATATATAAAAGAAAGTCGTGTTAGTTACACTATTTATAAATCGAGAACGGCTGAACCGATTTGGCTGAAAATTGGTGGGGAGGTAGCTTAGAACCAGGAGATGGATATAGGATACTATTTATCCCGTATTTCCTACGGGAACGGGTGCGCTGTGGGTGAAGCCGCGTGGCACAGCTAGTTTAGTATAAAATAAAGACTTACTAAAATTTAAATGTAGGTAAGTACCTAAAATAATTAGTGTGTAATAAAATAAATAGGTATAAAAATAAACTATAATCTAATGATTTAAAAAAAAATCTTAAAACGAAAAGAGTTAAATTAAAAACTAACTTTCAAGATGACCAAATTCAGCTTCATTTTAAGTAACTTCAAAAGTAAATACTGCAAAAAGCAAACGACAGAAACAAAGCTAACTTAATACACGTTAAAATCTACTATTAAAATTAGCAGGCGAGTCACGATTCTACGTACGAAAATTTGTTCCAATATTATACTCTCGTCATCTTAGTAGAGGGTGGTTTCCACCCCCGAGTGAGGGTTGGCAGGGGTGATTTGAAGGAGGGTTTTATTATAGGTCCGCCAGCGGTTTGTGGCCAAGCCCGGGACGCACTTCTTACGGCTATTGCAGGCAGGGCTGCCATTTTGTATAGTTCTACTCTTATGTACTGGTAACACTGTCGCGTTTTGTGCATCGTTTAGTAAACAGTCAAATTACTATTTAATTACTTTCTTGATTTGTCAAGTTAAATTGAAATGGGTGAAATTATGTAGTTTAGATTCTACTAGCAGCGCCCCGCGGTTTTACCCGCGTTCCTTTACTACATTACTTTACTTACATCTTTTAAAAAGCCTAAACTTAAATAAATACAGAAAATTTCAACATAACAAATACAAACAAGATGGTAACCCTACATCTGTACGCCATAAAACTCCCTTGAATTCGGGACACAAGAAATTACATACTTTAATCTTATCGTTGGAATAAAATGGAATATTAAATTGTTGTCCGTCGCTGGACGACCGTTGTATTAAACACGGTTTGTTCGATCAGTGACGGCCAGTTTGGAATTCAAGGAATGCTATATTATTTGTTTGTATATAAGATCGTTGGGACTAATGTTTCGCTTTAATATGTCGATTAAAAGGAGACAAAAGTCTTCCTAATGTTTGGTATATATGTTTGTTTGGGTTATGTTTCAAGTTTTAATGTTATCTACGGGAAACGCTCGAAAAAAAAAAAACTGACTTTGGATGCACTAAAGACAATATTTTTCAATCTATCTTGTATCTCTTTTCTTCATATAGAAATAGAGCGAGATAAATGTCTTTAGAGAAAGTAAAGACAAGACCTTTGTCTTTGTCCTTTGTCTCTTGTGTCTTAGCCCTTCAGGTTTTCGGTAAACTTTGAGCTTACACAGAAAAGCGGAAGAAATGAGGTCGAATTATAAGATACTAGCAGCGCCCCGCGGTTTTATCCGAGTTGTACCCGTTCCCGTGGGAATTTCGGGATTAAAAATAGCCTATAACCTTCCCGTTGAATGTGGCAATCTATTACAAAAAGAATTATTCAAATCGGACTGATAATTCCTGAGATTACCTCGAACATACAAACAAACAAACAAACAAACAAACTTACAAATTTTACCTCTTTATACTATTAGTATAGATTTGCGTAATAAATTGCATTGCTGAATTTTTATGCGTTGGCTAAAATATATAATGAACTAAATTCTATCTTTTTGACACAAATATTTAAGTACCTATGTTACGGCTAATACCCGAAGTGCGGCTACACCTAGTTCTAACCGGCTAAAACTAGGTGTAGCCGCACTTCGGGTATTAGCCGTATGTCATTTTAATGAAAAGAGAGAGTTGAAACATCAAAAAAAAAATAACCCTAACCTACCGAATTACTTACTATTCGGTAGGTTAGGGTTATTTTTTTTTTCATGTATAAACTCTCTCTTTTCATTAAAATGACATATATATGCACCTATACTCGGAATTTTAATTCGATTCCAGATTTGACATTAGCTACTGTCATTTTGTGAAATAATGATACCACATATAATAGTGTAGTGTAGTGATACGAATATCTTATTTCATTGCGAATCGATATTTTGTATCCGAGATGTATCCAAGTTGTATAATAAATGTTACAGAAAGTGACAGCGATAGCGATGACGGCGACAATTTATAAAATAAATTATTACCATAATACATCTATCTGTTTTATTTGTCATATTCCTTCATGATCACATTTTTTTATTTATTTCACACACAATTATAAAAGAAAAGTCTCAGATCGTTAATTAATCGTCAGAACTAAATTATCGGTTCAGAAATATTTAATTCCTGATATACTTAGTTTACGAGAGTAAAATTATAAACGAGAAGAATCGATCCGGAAATATTCCATTTCCATATCGAATAATTTCGCAACGTCACTATTTAGTACTTGTCATAATGTTGCAACACTGAAATTGTCAAATCTGGAATCGAATTAAAATTCCGAGTATAGTTCTAACCGGCTAAAACTAGGTGTAGCCGCACTTCGGGTATTAGCCGTAACACCTATAAATAGTATACTAGCATATAAAGCTGAATAGTTTTATTTGTTTGATCGAGCTAATCTCAGGACTCTGAACTACTAACCTGATATTTATTATTGTAACATTCAAAGGGAAGGTTAAAGGCTATTTCTATCCCGTATTTCCCACGGGAACGGGAACAACACAGCTAAAACCACAGAGTGCTGCTAGTTTTATAATAAACTAAGAAAACACCGCTCAATAAGCCGAGACTATTTTAACATGTGGATGTACGATATTAATTTAGTTTTCCAATTAGAATTCACCCTCTATCCGGCCCCGACTACACCCAAACTAAGCGTCCACCCTCATTATTTTACAAAGGTTTCTAAACATCGTCACTGGAGTATTCGCTTTTCACACACACACGCAGCGATCCGTATCTTCAGAGCCCGCATCGCACAAATATATCTAAGTGTCGGTGGTTTCGGTCAGTTTCTCCTTATCCTTTCCCCCCCCTTTCGGCACTATAAGCCCCTCGACACCCCCCGTCGCCTGCCACCCCCTCATAAACACCGCTAAACACTGGCGTGCAAAATTGTAAAATTTGGAGTTACCAGTTTTTGTCTCTCTCTGGCCGAGCGCCGTCAATTTGTTAAGATAACATTATTTAGAGTTGGGTGAAATTTATTAGGATATTAATTTACTTTGTTATTTTAATTTTAGATTTTGATTAGGATATTTGGTTGTTGATTGGTAGGAGTAGAATGACCTGATTGGGTGATCTTATTTAGGTGAATGGTAATAAAAGTGTAAGTACCTACTAGTAAAAGAGTAGTGAGTGACTGCATTATACCTTGTCTCTGGTGTTTATCAGGACTCTAAAAAGGTCATGAAATCGTGAAATTAATCAGTACCTAACATAAAAAATATACATTTCTATTTATTACACATTTTATGATCTTCCACGACAGAAAATGTGAAAAATATCCGATAGCTTCCTCAAATATATTTAATTAAGTACGAACATTAATATTCTAGTACAGTGGTAGTCAAGTGCCGCAGGGGATAGTCGCCCCTCCCCTGGACCAGCCCAGAGGGGGAGGGGGACGCTCAAAATCCTCGTTTTTAGGCCTAACCAACCTTTTTAGTATTCACGTAAGCTTTTGTGGCAATTTTAATGGGAAATAAATTCAACATTCACAATTGATTATAGATTTATAATAATGTGCCGAATGAGTATTTTGTTCGATTTTCCCACATTTTGTGATGTAATGGTGATGTGTTGATGTTCGTAACTTTGAAACGAAACATTGAAACAGTATTTTTAGGTAGTAGGTAGATAGATAGATAGATAGATACATAGATAGTACACTAATTTAGCGCAAATAGTTAAATTACATGTAAATGTATCTATAAGAAAAGAATATAATACAAATTTGGGAAGACAAAACACAAAACTTATAAAGGTAACAGTATAATGATGACTCTCTTATTTCTAAAAAGATATTATCAGTAATCTATTTCAACCAATGCCAAAATAATTTCCTTTATCGAACAAAGAACGAGCTAAACCAATGATTAGGTTAAACAAAACGATATAAATGCGCCAAAATGACTAGTAATACTTGTATTAAAAGTTGGTTATCCGTCGTAATAGTTATATAGATATTTCAGTGCAGTGGCTGCTATTAATCATAGAAAATGACGGACCATTGTGCGACTCTGTCGTACTCAAAATTGTGAAAACCTATCCGCTCGGAGCTCTGAACTAATAACGCGCTCGACTCACACTTTGGAAAATGCCACCGGGAGTACCGCACGCATAAGCACTGTACAATAAAAACAAAAAATTCAAAAAAAAAGTTTCGTAAAAATATTAGCCTATAATTTCTCAATGCTAGGCCTCTCAAGTCACGAAAGATATAGTGAGAAGGATAAAAAATAAAAATAAGGAAACGAAATTAAAATAGTATGTATCAATAGGAGGCGACACAGCTAATGCTGTACCGAGGCCGAAGTCTCGGTACAGCGCTGGTTTTCAGACGTCCCCCCCGCTCTAGTAGACATACATACGTAGAGGTATTATTTGTAAAGTTTTACTAAAAGACGTAACGAAAAACAAAACATACACTTATGTCACTTTTTAATTTTTTTAGGATTGTAAGAGCTTCACGTTGGCCTCATGAAGAAATGGAACAATGGGGGGAGGCCTTTACCCAATAATGGGACACCCGAAGCTAACATAATAATGTTTATTCCACTTTCAAAGTTCCAATATTCAACAATGGACAATCACATGTAATACATATTTTATGAAACTATGTTCGATGCGTAAAGAAAAAGCACACATCGAATAATTCCATCAGTAATCTGATTGGTCCATGAATGGTAGGATTGGATCTCTAGGTACTATTTTTGTAAAAAAATAAGGAAATAGCTTTTGGGGACTTTGTTTTATAATATGTATCAATAAAATAAATTCTCTTGAACATTACCAAAATTTTAAGCCACAGTATGAATCAAACCTCGCACTTCTAATTTAACGAGCGAATATCCATAACACATTATAATTTGAAATTGGAAACCAATTGTAATAGCAGATTAATTAGCTTATGTACACAGATTTAAGATAGATTTAGCTACATCATCGTACTAAATTTTTAGTGCAAATTTATACCCAAGATTAGATTTTTTTTCTTTTTTTACCAACTGTACCCCCCCAGAGAGCTTGACGATGATGCCGCGTGTTAGTGTGCGTGTTGATTCATTTGTATGTGTGCGTTACGCGTGACACTGCGTTGGACGTGATATATTGAGAACTCCAAAAATCGGTATAAAGGTACGCCCGCCGCGCCCACTAGCCGATCGATAGAATCACTATTGGGATCCAAATCATACCTACTAATATTATAAATGCGAAAGTTTGTGAGGATGGATGTATATATATCCATATATACATGGATACATCCGTATGGATGTATGCATATGGGATACATTTTATCCCGAACTTCCTGCGGGAACGGGTACAACGCGGGTAACACCGCGGGCGCGGCTACATATTATTAAATAGTAGACGTGTACTAGTCATTATAGATAGTTAAACTAATCCATACGCGGGGCCTTAAGAGTGTTGTAAGTAACACAACTTTCATTTGTTTTACAGTAACACATTCCTTTGTATGAAGAAAGGTTTCCTCACACGTAGAGCCGCGAAGGGAGTAGAATTGTCTATAAGATTCCAATTCATTCGAATTAGTGTGAATTCTAAAAGACCTTAAAAGCTTTATGTGATGACGTATTTTACATCCCGTTGGCTTAGTAGTTCGCGATAGCGCTTCCTGTATCGGGGGCTGCAGGTTCGATTCCCGTTCGAAGTCAATAATATTGTGCAGACATAGTTGTTGCTTGCGAAGTATGGACGTGAATTATATTTTGTATATTCATATATAAAGTATTTGTTTATTTATATGCCGTATAATACATTATAATACAAGCTGAGATATTGATTTATGTCATTAAATGAGTTCACTTGGTGTCGAAATTGTTAGAATTTTTTGTAAAGGATTTTATTCATGCACTGGAAATTCCAGTTTAGGCCCATCTCGTAGCCAGATTTGGTAGCTAGCTACGAAATGAGAAAAGTGTTTTCCCATCTTGTAGCTAGCTACTAAATGGGAACGATCTATTCGGTAGGTTAGGGTTATTTTTTTTTTTACTAGTTAAAATCCTAAATCTTGGACTTTCGAATTCCTATTTCGTAGCCAGCTTCGAATCGGGATTATTTCTCCCATTTGGAAGCTAGCTACCAAATCTGGCTACGAGATGGGCCTAAACCGAAATTCCTTTTCTGAAAACCTTTATAAGATAGATGATGAAAATTATTAGAATACATTTTCATAGTAAGACAAACGAAATCTTGTTTTTCAAGCTATGTTTCCGATAAATTAAAGTCATCTGTTGTCGACTACATTTGATATTTTAATGTCATTTGAGCCTTCAAAATTATTTTTATTCTTCATTTTTCATGTATGTTTATTAACTGTTTCACGAAAAAAGTACTGGACGGATTTGGATGAAACGTAACAGTAATATAGGTTATAGATCAGAATACACATGGGATACATTTTATCCCGAAATTCCCGCGGAAACGGGTACACCGCGGGGTGCGGCTAGTCAATAATAGAATAAGCGACCATACTTAAATAATAAAACATTTTTTTGTCACGTTACCATCTTTTAATCTTTTACCCGGGCCATACATATTGGATAGACGTTCTAATTGGATTTTTCGTCCAATTTATTTTACTTCTCAGTAATAAAATAATAGTATTCTAACTAGACCAATCAAATATCAAAGTTATATTTAAGAAACAATTCAGAGACCATTTCCCAAACAAGGACCTTGGTTACAAATAATGAGTAGCTAAACCGCTTAAATAAAATAAATAAATAAAATATTATTTATTTCACAAACACACATTCATATACATGAAATAGGCTAGGATCCCAGTAGGCTTTAATGGCCTGTGTCGGGTTATCCCGCTCTTCTTAAATTAAATAAATAAAAATAAAAAATTAACAAAATAGTACCGTTTGCAATTATAAGGTATTTGTTAGTTTTTAAATAAAATAATCATACGTACCTAAAAAACAGTTGCCTAGTTTCATTTATATATTATACACTAGCAGTGCCCCGCGGTTTTACCCGCGTTGTACCGGTTCCCGTGGGAATTTCGGGTTAAAAAATAGCCTATAACCTTCCCGTTGAATGTAGCTATATATTACAATAAGAATTATTCAAATAGGACTGATAATTCTTGAAATTACCTCGAACATACAAACAAACAAACTTAAAAATTTTACCTCTTTATAATATTAGTACATAAAGATAAAAAACTAATGGCTACTCTCAATTTTAAATAAAAAACTCATGTCTAGTTTCATTTATCGGCCCAAAATAATAACATAGACACGAAAGTCAAATAAAGCGAAATCATGCATTCATTCCACTTCGTACACCATCTCATTTGCGGCCCACAGAGAAGTAACAAACGACTATGTACGTATATTTTCGAATTTTATGCCTACCGCGTTACTATGCGGCCCTTGTGTTGGTGCGCGTATAGTTTTTGCTGCAGGCATGTTTGTGACCAGTATCTGTAGACACCTCTCATCGCTCCTGATTTCATCTCAACACGAATCATTTTGTTCAGGACAAGGGACGCGGAAGACCATGTTATGTTGGTTTTGTGCGCATGTGTGTGTAGTAGTTGAGCAATAGTGAAGGGGTAGAAACGCCCCCGTGCGTCGCGTCATCACGCTGACTATTGCATCTGTGTTAGAGAACATTTAAAATGCCCACCCCTTGACGATCACTGCGCGGCCATTTGCTTTTTTTGATCATGACTTTTTAATGAAAATTCGTTTGAAAGTTGCGGGCTAATAATTATTATTATATGGTCAGCATAAACACTAACTGCCACACTCAGAAATGTCCATTAAGTTGACACTTAACTAATTGATGTAATGTTTTATACTAATGTTAAAAACACTCATTAAATCTCTACTAACTCGCAGCTTTGAAACTAAGTATATTAAAACACCATACACACCATACAAAATTGAATTTGTTATGTTCGAGTTTCCAAACATGTCAATTTCAACCAAACGAGGATCAGAAGGAGGAAGAATATGAAATTATTATGATGGGGCGCCACGTCCACAAGCCATATTTTCTGGACTTACAATGACATTAAGGCCGAGATAAAATAGTCGTTGCTAAGAATTAGTCAAAAGTACTACTTTCAAAAGTCGTACTGTGGCTTAGAATAGTATGGATCCTAATAATTTCTTAAATAGAAGAGTCTATGAATAACGCTTGGCTAAGAATGGTCTTAGCGAAAGCCGTGGCGAAAGTATTGCCTTCCTATTGGCGCTATCGAAGTCACAAAATAACTTTTTTTTTTTCAATGTAATGTTTTTACGCAAAATACATTATGAAATATTATGAGTCAGCTTTTAGTTATATTTTTAATCATCTATTTAACAACTTTATGATATTTTTGGTGTAATTATATTTTTGAATACCGTTTATTTAATCAAATCATGATCTTAGAACACTGCTAAGCAATTGCTTCGGCTAAGACTTGTCTTAGAAACGACTATTTATCTAGGACTTAGACACTATCGACACTATCGACTAGTATGGGTGGTGATGATCATAACTGGGCTAAATATAGTAAATGACTACATTTTAAAATAAATAAATAAATTGAATTGAATCGATACTCAAGATTATACATGAATATGTAATTATTCTCTATTCTTATTTAACATATTTTCCAGATTAGGGAACCCTTGGTCCGGTTCGAACCGGTTCGTGGCTTGAACCTTCTTTCTGACACTCAAAGCCGTGCTCAGGATCTTCACTAAAAGTAAGGCTAGTCCAACCCTGGTGTCACGTGTAGACTAGTGGCCAACCCTGGTGTCACGTATAGACTAGTGGCCAACCCTGGTGTCACGTGTAGACTAGTGGCCAACACTGGTGTCACGTGTAGACTAGTGGCCAACCCTGGTGTCACGTGTAGACTAGTGGCCAACCCTGGTTTCACGTGTAGACTAGTGGCCAACCGTGGTGTCACGTGTAGACTAGTGGCCAACACTGGTGTCACGCGTAGACTAGTGGCCAACCCTGGTGTCACGTGTAGACTAGTGGCCAACCCTGGTGTCACGTGTAGACTAGTGGCCAACCCTGGTGTCGTAGTTTTAGACCGCGTAAAAGCGTAACCAATCTTATTATGCTTATCTAGTAAAGTGATGTCGGGCCTATTATAATGTTGTCTGTAATCATTGTTCTGTTCCAGTAGAGTTTGTACATCGAATTTTCTAATACTGTTTTGGCTTGTATTTGTAGTAAGGGTCCTTTTATGTTAAAAGTTTTGTTTTATTGGCTAGTTGTTGGTGTATTATAGCTGCAACTTGATCATGGTGGTGTTTGTAGTCTGGGCTATGGCCTTGCATGCTCCGGTGATATGTTCTCTGAGGCGCTGTGGCAACGTCGGCATGAGTCTGAGTAGTTGGGTCGTTTGATAATAAACTTCTGATAGTTTCCTGTGTCAATTGCTTGGTCCTGTATGGCAATCATAAATCCCTCGGTCTCAGGAAAAAGCTCTCCTCGCTGCAGCCAGGCGATCGACGCTGCGTAGGTAGTCGACAAGTGGCTGCTGAAAGTCAAGACGATGCCTTCCGTGAAGGGATTTTAATTGCCATGCAGCTATTTTATCTTTGACCTGTTCTGTGTTCGTTAGTTTGTGTGCTTAGGTCATGTAGATTTAGTGGTGAGAAATTTTTGTCTACAGCAAATTGCAAACCGGAATTATTAGATTTACAATGGAAAAAAAATCTGAGCGTTTCGTATTTGGTTTATTGTGTAAGTTCTCTATGTCGATGAAACCGCGTCCGCCTTCTTGTTTTGTTGTGGTCATTGGTCATTTTCTGTACACAGGATCGTGGATGGTGTTCGCGGTGTGTATTTAAGGTAGTGTTTTAATCATTCGCTGTAATTTTTTGACCATTTGATGATACCAAATTAATATATCAAGAGTCGTATGTCCATCTTAAACGTGTATTACCGTTACTATTTCCTTGTATGTTTGTTTTGTGTGGGAGTGGTGTCATTCTGTGTATCGATCAAACTGTTCATTACATCTTCTTTCATATTTTATAATAATAATAATAATAATTCCCACTCCACCAAAAATAGTCCCATATTATAAATACCAACCTGAAACAATATTAGAAAATTCCAATTTTAAACTTTATTATGACAGAGCAATACTAACCGATAAAACAATTCACTACAATAGACCAGATATCACTCTCATCGACAAAAACCACAAATCAGCCATCATCATCGACATAGCCATCCCCAACACCCACAACTTGCAAACCACTATTACAGAAAAACTTACAAAATATATAGAGTTGAAAGAAGAAATAATGAGGATGTGGCGACTCCAGAAAGTAACTATAGTACCTATTGTTGTATCCACTACCGGGGTAATTCCCCAGCAGTTATCTCAATCTCTTTCTTTACTCGATCTACCTACATTCACATACATACAACTTCAAAAATCAACAATATTAAACACTTGCAGAATCGTTCGCAAATTCCTTCAAATAGACACAAATACATCAATAACTTGATCTTCAAAAAAATAAAATCCTCTGCCTTCACTTGGCTTTGGCCCGTGATGTGCAGTTAAGTACCAGCTTTTCTAGCTGAGAGTATAAAATATACAACTACCATAATAATAATAATAATAAGCCCGCAGGGCAGCTTGTGGCGAGCTGTTGGTGAGTAGCGACACCACGGGCGATTCCCGAGTGCCCCAGAGAGTCGGTCAGGGCCCCCGTCTCCGGCGAGCCTTCCCCGGTCGGAGTGGACCCCAAGGGGGCCCGCAGGACTCTCGGCTCTGGCTTGCCTTCACCGGCCGGCCAGAGGGGGGTCGTTAGAGGCACAGTCGATTTCGGCTGTGTGATCCGGGGGTGGAAGTGTTAAAGGGCATAACGCCGCGAGTAACGTTTAGAGAAAGCGCAGCACACCTCTCTACACCCCCGAGTCGCCCACACCGATGTTGCCCCCTTGCCGTCTTTATGTCGGCTGTTTTGGGGGGCCCATCTAGTGGGTGGCGAGCCACGGCCTGCCGCCGATAACTTGTTCTCTACATGTTATGGCAGGTGCCGACCTCTCTGCAATAACCCATTTCTTATCCATCCAAACTTCATTCCCATAGCCCATTCTTATTTCTTTAATTTCCTGCAATAGTCCCTACTTCTGCAGGTACACATTCCCGGACATGTTGTACTGATGTGGTCGGGGGTGTGTCCCTGCAGTTGTAATCCATTACATAAAACATCTCCAAAGGGCCTCTACGAGTTGGATCTGTATCCCCTCGCATGCCTCTCAAAAAGACCGGGCTTGTCCCGTGACTCCGAGGAGAAACACTATAATAATAATAATAAACTTATAGAGTGTCGCATATTTGTAATTTATTTCTCATGATGGCCTGCCTTTGGTCCCCTATTCTTTTGTTTAGATTCTTTTATTTCTGGGAATCTAGCGGTAAACTGTGTGATGGATCGAGATATTCTCGGAGTCGGGTTACTGATTTTGTGATGACAAGGTAAGTGCGCCAAATGAACTGACTGAATTTCTGTCGTCCATTTGAATCGCGCGCGAGATCGTGCAGTGGGTGCAGGGTTGTCGGACGAGAGAAGGTGGTGGTCTTTGATGGTAGCAAAACTCATAGGGCTGAGGTGAAGATGAAGGTGATGCAAAGAGACTATGAGATGATAGCGATGATGGTGGACATGGTGGCTGATGGGAATGAGGGGTGATGATTATTATTATTCTAAAAATAATGTTGCAAGGTATTAAGGAAGGATTTTGAGTTATTAAAATCTGTCATCTACGACCTACCTATAACCTACGTACCTATAAGTATTGTGTAACCATCTATGACATAAACACTTCATAAACAAATAAAAGTAAAATATTAAAATTGCTTGCATTTATTGATAAAAAAAGATGTATCCTTGAAAAATAAAAATTATTTAGAAAAGGATTAACCTATCAGCAACCTGCACATGGCAACTGCTTCAGGGTGACAATAATATTTTTAGGAAGACTGCACACTCTTGGTCCACGCGAGCCGACCGATCCTCCTCGTCCTCCGTAACTGGAGGAAGATGACGTAGCTACTGCGGTAGAGCTTGTAGAGGTTGTTGAACCTCCCTCGATCATTATGATTGTAGGTTCTCCAGAACTACTGCTGGTTGAAGACGACGTAACTACACTGGAAGATGTGGATCCACCTGGACCGTAGCCATAATATTCTGGTTCGTTGCCACCGGATGCTGCCGCTGTTGCTGATGCCGCAGCGGATGAAGCTCCAGGACCACCTGGTCTGTATCCTCCACCTGGACCGTAACCTGCGTCAGGTCCGTAACCATCATCAATTCCATAAGGTCCTTCAAGTCCATAAGGCCCTTGTCCTCCTTGTCCACCAGATGCTACCGCTGCTGCCGCTGCCGATGCAGACGATCCTTTAGGTCCATATCCTCCAGGTCCATATCCTTCCGATCCGTAAGGCCCTTGTCCTCCTTGTCCACCAGCTGCTGCCGCTGCTGCCGCTGCCGATGAAGACGCTCCTTCAGGTCCATATCCTCCGGGTCCATATCCTCCAGGTCCATATCCTCCAGGTCCATATTCTCCAGGTCCATATCCTCCAGGTCCATATCCTTCAGATCCGTAAGGCCCTTGTCCTCCTTGTCCACCAGCTGCTGCCGCTGCTGCCGCTGCCGAGGAAGACGATCCTCCAGGTCCATATCCTCCAGATCCGTAAGGCCCTTGTCCTCCTTGTCCACCAGCTGCTGCCGCTGCTGCCGCTGCCGAGGAAGACGATCCTTCAGGTCCATATCCTCCAGATCCGTAAGGCCCTTGTCCTCCTTGTCCACCAGCTGCTGCCGCTGCTGCCGTTGCCGAAGAAGACGATCCTTCAGGTCCATATCCTCCAAATCCGTAAGGCCCTTGTCCTCCTTGTCCACCAGATGCTGCCGCTGCTGCCGCTGCCGATGAAGACGCTCCTTCAGGTCCATATCCTCCGGGTCCATATCCTCCAGGTCCATATCCTCCAGGTCCATATCCTCCAGGTCCATATCCTCCAGGTCCATATCCTTCAGATCCGAAGGGCCCTTGTCCACCAGCTGCTGCCGCTGCTGCCGCTGCTGCCGCTGCCGAGGATGACGATCCTCCAGGTCCATATCCTCCAGCTCCGTAAGGCCCTTGTCCTCCTTGTCCACCAGCTGCTGCCGCTGCTGCCGCTGCCGAGGAAGACGATCCTCCAGGTCCATATCCTCCAGGTCCATATTCTCCAAGTCCATATCCTCCAGGTCCATATCCTTCAGATCCGTAAGGCCCTTGTCCTCCTTGTCCACCAGCTGCTGCCGCTGCTGCTGCCGAGGAAGACGATCCTCCAGGTCCATATCCTCCAGATCCGTAAGGCCCTTGTCCTCCTTGTCCACCAGCTGCTGCCGCTGCTGCCGCTGCCGAGGAAGACGATCCTCCAGGTCCATATCCTCCAGGTCCATATCCTTCAGATCCGAAGGGCCCTTGTCCACCAGCTGCTGCCGCTGCTGCCGCTGCCGAGGAAGACGATCCTCCAGGTCCATATCCTCCAGGTCCATATTCTCCAGGTCCATATCCTTCAGATCCGTAAGGCCCTTGTCCTCTTTGTCCACCAGCTGCTGCCGCTGCTGCCGCTGCCGAGGAAGACGATCCTCCAGGTCCATATCCTCCAAGTCCATTTTCTCCAGGTCCATATTCTCCTGGTCCATATCCTTCAGATCCGTAAGGCCCTTGTCCTCCTTGTCCACCAGCTGCTGCCGCTGCTGCCGCTGCCGAGGATGACGATCCTCCAGGTCCATATCCTCCAGATCCGTAAGGCCCTTGTCCTCCTTGTCCACCAGCTGCTGCCGCTGCTGCCGCTGCCGAGGAAGACGATCCTCCAGGTCCATATCCTCCAGGTCCATATCCTCCAGGTCCATATCCTCCAGGTCCATATCCTTCAGATCCGTACGGCCCTTGTCCTCCTTGTCCACCAGCTGCTGCCGCTGCTGCTGCCGAGGAAGACGATCCACCAGGTCCATATCCTCCAGATCCGTAAGGCCCTTGTCCTCCTTGTCCACCAGCTGCTGCCGCTGCTGCTGCCGAGGAAGACGATCCTCCAGGTCCATATCCTCCAGATCCGTAAGGCCCTTGTCCTCCTTGTCCACCAGCTGCTGCCGCTGCTGCCGCTGCCGAGGAAGACGATCCTTCAGGTCCATATCCTCCAGGCCCATATCCTCCAGGTCCAAATTCTCCAGGTCCATATCCTCCAGGTCCATATCCTTCAGATCCGTAAGGCCCTTGTCCTCTTTGTCCACCAGCTGCTGCCGCTGCTGCCGCTGCCGAGGAAGACGATCCTCCAGGTCCATATCCTCCAGATCCGTAAGGCCCTTGCCCTCCTTGTCCACCAGCTGCTGCCGCTGCTGCCGCTGCCGAGGAAGACGATCCTCCAGGTCCATATCCTCCAGGTCCATATCCTCCAGGTCCATATCCTTCAGATCCGAAGGGCCCTTGTCCACCAGCTGCTGCCGCTGCTGCCGCTGCCGAGGAAGACGATCCTCCAGGTCCATATCCTCCAGGTCCATATTCTCCAGGTCCATATCCTCCAGGTCCATATCCTCCAGATCCATATCCTCCAGGTCCATATCCTTCAGATCCGAAGGGACCTTGTCCACCAGCTGCTGCCGCTGCTGCCGCTGCCGAGGAAGACGATCCTCCAGGTCCATATCCTCCAGGTCCATATCCTTCAGAACCGAAGGGCCCTTGTCCACCAGCTGCTGCCGCTGCTGCCGCTGCCGAGGAAGACGATCCTCCAGGTCCATATCCTCCAGGTCCATATCCTTCAGAACCGAAGGGCCCTTGTCCACCAGCTGCTGCCGCTGCTGCCGCTGCCGAGGAAGACGATCCTCCAGGTCCATATCCTCCAGGTCCATATCCTCCAGGTCCATATCCTTCAGAACCGAAGGGCCCTTGTCCACCAGCTGCTGCCGCTGCTGCCGCTGCCGAGGAAGACGATCCTCCAGGTCCATATCCTCCAGGTCCATATCCTCCAGGTCCATATCCTCCAGGTCCATATCCTTCAGATCCGAAGGGCCCTTGTCCACCAGCTGCTGCCGCTGCTGCCGCTGCTGCCGCTGCCGAGGAAGACGATCCTCCAGGTCCATATCCTCCAGGTCCATATTCTCCAGGTCCATATCCTCCAGGTCCATATCCTCCAGATCCATATCCTTCAGATCCGTAAGGCCCTTGTCCTCCTTGTCCACCAGCTGCTGCCGCTGCTGCCGCTGCCGAGGAAGACGATCCTCCAGGTCCATATCCTCCAGGTCCATATCCTTCAGATCCGTAAGGCCCTTGTCCTCCTTGTCCACCAGCTGCTGCCGCTGCTGCCGCTGCCGAGGAAGACGATCCTCCAGGTCCATATCCTCCAGATCCGTAAGGCCCTTGTCCTCCTTGTCCACCAGCTGCTGCCGCTGCTGCCGCTGCCGAGGAAGACGATCCTCCAGGTCCATATCCTCCAGATCCGTAAGGCCCTTGTCCTCCTTGTCCACCAGCTGCTGCCGCTGCTGCCGCTGCCGAGGAAGACGATCCTCCAGGACCATATCCTCCAGGTCCATATTCTCCAGGTCCATATTCTCCAGGTCCATATCCTCCAGGTCCATATCCTTCAGATCCGTAAAGCCCTTGTCCTCCTTGTCCACCAGCTGCTGCCGCTGCTGCCGCTGCCGAGGAAGACGATCCTCCAGGTCCATATCCTCCAGGTCCATATTCTCCAGGTCCATATCCTCCAGGTCCATATCCTCCAGATCCGTAAGGCCCTTGTCCACCAGCTGCTGCCGCTGCTGCCGCTGCCGAGGAAGACGATCCTCCAGGTCCATATCCTCCAGATCCGTAAGGCCCTTGTCCTCCTAGTCCACCAGCTGCTCCCGCTGCTGCCGCTGCTGCCGCTGCCGAGGAAGACGATCCTCCAGGTCCATATCCTCCAGGTCCATATTCTCCAGGTCCATATCCTTCAGATCCGTAAGGCCCTTGTCCTCCTGGTCCACCAGCTGCTGCCGCTGCTGCCGCTGCCGAGGAAGACGATCCTCCAGGTCCATATCCTCCAGGTCCATATTCTCCAGGTCCATATCCTCCAGGTCCATATCCTTCAGATCCGTAAGGCCCTTGTCCACCAGCTGCTGCCGCTGCTGCCGCTGCCGAGGAAGACGATCCTCCAGGTCCATATCCTCCAGATCCGTAAGGCCCTTGTCCTCCTAGTCCACCAGCTGCTCCCGCTGCTGCCACTGCCGAGGAAGACGATCCTCCAGGTCCATATCCTCCAGGTCCATATTCTCCTGGTCCATATCCTCCAGGTCCATATCCTTCAGATCCGTAAGGCCCTTGTCCTCCTGGTCCACCAGCTGCTGCCGCTGCTGCCGCTGCCGAGGCAGACGATCCTCCAGGTCCATATCCTCCAGGTCCATATTCTCCAGGTCCATATCCTCCAGGTCCATATCCTTCAGATCCGTAAGGCCCTTGTCCTCCTTGTCCACCAGCTGCTGCCGCTGCCGAGGAAGACGATCCTCCAGGTCCATATCCTCCAGATCCGTAAGGCCCTTGTCCTCCTAGTCCACCAGCTGCTCCCGCTGCTGCCGCTGCTGCCGCTGCTGAGGAAGACGATCCTCCAGGTCCATATCCTCCAGGTCCATATTCTCCAGGTCCATATCCTCCAGGTCCATATCCTCCAGATCCGTAAGGCCCTTGTCCTCCTAGTCCACCAGCTGCTCCCGCTGCTGCCGCTGCTGCCGCTGCTGAGGAAGACGATCCTCCAGGTCCATATCCTCCAGGTCCATATTCTCCAGGTCCATATCCTCCAGGTCCATATCCTTCAGATCCGTAAGGCCCTTGTCCTCCTGGTCCACCAGCTGCTGCCGCTGCTGCCGCTGCCGAGGAAGACGATCCTCCAGGTCCATATCCTCCAGATCCGTAAGGCCCTTGTCCTCCTTGTCCACCAGCTGCTGCCGCTGCTGCCGCTGCCGATGAAGACGATCCTTTAGGTCCATATCCTCCTAGTCCATATCCTTCAGATCCGTAAGGCCCTTGTCCTCCTTGTCCACCAGCTACTGCCGCTGCTGCCGCTGCCGATGAAGACGCTCCTTCAGGTCCAAATCCTCCGGGTCCATATCCTCCAGGTCCATATCCTTCAGAACCGAAGGGCCCTTGTCCACCAGCTGCTGCCGCTGCTGCCGCTGCCGAGGAAGACGATCCTCCAGGTCCATATCCTCCAGGTCCATATCCTTCAGAACCGAAGGGCCCTTGTCCACCAGCTGCTGCCGCTGCTGCCGCTGCCGAGGAAGACGATCCTCCAGGTCCATATCCTCCAGGTCCATAACCTCCAGGTCCATATCCTTCAGATCCGAAGGGCCCTTGTCCACCAGCTGCTGCCGCTGCTGCCGCTGCCGAGGAAGACGATCCTCCAGGTCCATATCCTCCAGGTCCATATCCCTCAGATCCGTAAGGCCCTTTTCCTCCTTGTCCACCAGCTGCTGCTGCTGCTGCCGCTGCCGATGCAGACGATCCTTTAGGTCCATATCCTCCAGGTCCGTATCCTCCAGGTCCATATTCTCCAGGTCCATATCCTCCAGGTCCATATCCTTCAGATCCGTATGGCCCTTGTCCTCCTGGTCCACCAGCTGCTGCCGCTGCTGCCGCTGCCGAGGAAGACGATCCTCCAGTTCCATATCCTCCAGGTCCATACCCTTCAGATCCGTAAGGCCCTTGTCCTCTTTGTCCACCAGCTGCTGCCGCTGCTGCCGCTGCCGAAGAAGACGATCCTCCAGGTCCATATCCTCCAGGTCCATATTCTCCAGGTCCATATCCTTCAGACCCGTAAGGCCCTTGTCCTCCTTGTCCACCAGCTGCTGCCGCTGCTGCCACTGCCGAGGAAGACGATCCTCCAGGTCCATATCCTCCAGATCCGTAAGGCCCATTTCCTCCAGCTGCTGCCGCTGCCGAGGAAGACGATCCTCCAGGTCCATATCCTCCAGGTCCATATCCTCCAGGTCCATATTCTCCAGGTCCATATCCTCCAGGTCCATATCCTTCAGATCCGTAAGGCCCTTGTCCTCCTGGTCCACCAGCTGCTGCCGCTGCTGCCGCTGCCGAGGAAGACGATCCTCCAGGTCCATATCCTCCAGATCCGTAAGGCCCTTGTCCTCCAGCTGCTGCCGCTGCTGCCGCTGCTGCCGCTGCCGAGGAAGACGATCCTCCAGGTCCATATCCTCCAGATCCGTAAGGCCCTTGTCCTCCTTGTCCACCAGCTGCTGCCGCTGCTGCCGCTGCCGATGAAGACGCTCCTTCAGGTCCATATCCTCCGGGTCCATATCCTCCAGGTCCGTATCCTCCAGGTCCATATTCTCCCGGTCCAAATCCTCCAGGTCCATATCCTTCAGATCCGTATGGCCCTTGTCCTCCTTGTCCACCAGCTGCTGCCGCTGCTGCCGCTGCCGAGGAAGACGATCCTCCAGGTCCATATCCTCCAGGTCCATATTCGCCAGGTCCATATCCTCCAGGTCCATATCCATCAGATCCGTAAAGCCCTTGTCCTCTTTGTCCACCAGCTGCTGCCGCTGCTGCCGCTGCCGAGGAAGACGATCCTCCAGGACCATATCCTCCAGGTCCGTAAGGCCCTTGTCCTCCTTGTCCACCAGCTGCTGCCGCTGCTGCCGCTGCGGAGGAAGACGATCCTCCAGGTCCATATCCTCCAAATCCGTAAGGCCCTTGTCCTCCTGGTCCACCAGCTGCTGCCGCTGCTGCCGCTGCCGAGGAAGACGATCCTTCAGGTCCATATTCTCCAGGTCCATATCCTTCAGATCCGTAAGGCCCTTGTCCTCCTAGTCCACCAGCTGCTGCCGCTGCTGCAGCTGCCGAGGAAGATGATCCTCCAGGTCCATATCCTCCAGGTCCATATTCTCCAGGGACATATCCTTCAGGTCCATATCCTCCAGGTCCATATTCTCCAGGTCCATATCCTTCAGGTCCATATCCTCCAGATCCGTCAGGCCTGCTTCGATGTTTTATTGTCTTAGTTGTTGATGTTGTTTGTGTTGTCGAAGGTTCTTCTATCACATACGTTTCAGGAGTACGACTGGTTGTCTGTGTCGTGGCTGTTGCCGTGGCTGTTGAAGTGGAAGTAGGTCCTTCAGGTGCGTAGCGTCCATATGGTCCTTGTCCTCTTTGTGCACCTGATGCTGCTGCTGCCGATGCAGAAGATCCTCCAGGTCCATATCCTCCAGGTCCGTAGGGCCCTTGTCCTCCTTGTCCACCAGATGCAGTCGCTGCTGCCGCTGCCGATGCAGAAGATCCTCCAGGTCCATATCCTCCTGGTCCATATCCTTCAGATCCATATCCTTCAGGTCCATATCCTCCAGGTCCATATCCTCCAGGTCCATATCCTTCAGATCCGTTAGGCCCTTGTCCTCCTTTTCCACCAGCTGCTGCCGCTGCTGCCGCTGCTGAGGAAGACGATCCTTCAGGTCCATATCCTCCAGGTCCATATCCTCCAGATCCATATCCTCTAGGTCCATATCCTTCAGATCCGTAAGGCCCTTGTCTTCCTTGTCCACCAGATGCTGCCGCTGCTGCCGCTGCCGATGCAGAAGATCCTCCAGGTCCATATCCTCCTGGTCCATATCCTTCAGATCCATATCCTTCAGGTCCATATCCTCCAGGTCCATATCCTCCAGGTCCATATCCTTCAGATCCGTTAGGCCCTTGTCCTCCTTTTCCACCAGCTGCTGCCGCTGCTGCCGCTGCTGAGGAAGACGATCCTTCAGGTCCATATCCACCAGGTCCATATCCTCCAGGTCCGTAAAGCCCTTGTCCTCCTTGTCCACCAGCTGCTGCCGCTGCTGCCGTTGCCGATGAAGACGATCCTTGAGGTCCATATCCTCCAGATCCGTAAGGCCCTTGTCCTCCTTGTCCACCAGATGCTGCCGCTGCTGCCGCTGCCGATGCAGAAGATCCTCCAGGTCCATATCCTCCTGGTCCATATCCTTCAGATCCATATCCTTCAGGTCCATATCCTCCAGGTCCATATCCTCCAGGTCCATATCCTTCAGATCCGTTAGGCCCTTGTCCTCCTTTTCCACCAGCTGCTGCCGCTGCTGCCGCTGCTGAGGAAGACGATCCTTCAGGTCCATATCCACCAGGTCCATATCCTCCAGGTCCGTAAAGCCCTTGTCCTCCTTGTCCACCAGCTGCTGCCGCTGCTGCCGTTGCCGATGAAGACGATCCTTGAGGTCCATAACCTCCAGATCCGTAAGGCCCTTGTCCTCCTTGTCCACCAGCTGCTGCCGCTGCTGCCGCTGCCGATGAAGACGCTCCTTCAGGGCCATATCCTCCAGGTCCATATCCTCCAGGTCCATATCCTCCAGGTCCATATCCTTCAGATCCGTAAGGCCCTTGTCCTCTTTTTCCACCAGATGCTGCCGCTGCTGCTGCTGCTGCCGATGCAGATGATCCTCCAGGTCCTGATGATCCCAAAGGTCCATATCCTCCAGGGCCGTAGGAATCCCCAGGTCTGTATGAACCTGGACCGTATGACCCTGCGGGTCCACTTGATGATGTAGCTGCCGCTGCAGCTGTACTTGTAGATGTAGTAGATGTACCTCCTTCATGAAGTACAATTTTTTTCCCTGGCACAGTTGTGGTAGTAGTGGTAACGACTACTTCTTCTTCTTCAGGATATTCCGGTTGGTAGGGTCTGCCTTTCGGTCCCATTGGTCGTCGCGATTGGCCGCCGCTTGCGGCCGCTGCGCTGGCGGCTGAAGAAGACGGGCCGGACCCCGGAGCACCCGGACGTGGTCCCGGGCCTCGTGGTCTTGTGCCTGCCGATGCCGATGATGAAGAGGATGAAGCAGATGAAGCAGATGAAGAAGAAGATGCAGCAGAAGCTGCAGCTACTTCCGGCACATCGTTAAATTCTTCAATTGTTTCGTTTATCGTTTCTGATCCATCATCATCTTCCACTATTTGGATAACTCGTATCTTTTTAGTGTGATGAGCGGAACCAGGTGGCACATAATGGGTGGCATTACGATGATATTGTTTGACTTGCTTATGTTCTTCCACCAAGTGTCCTCTTCCATCGCTTACAATGTTGTCTGATGAACGTGTACTTGTCACGAGTAAGTTTCTATCATTGAAAATGTTATTATATAAGTCGGCTGTAACGTACTGTAACAATTTACAAAAAAACAATACTTAGAGATATCGTTCATATTGGAATTAGGATTGATTTCACACTTGGCTCCTCTACTGTGAATGGCTAGGCTACTAAGAGCGTGACATTGTGAGGGTGTAATTATTCGGATATACATGAAAATTGGCACAGAAATAGATTAGAATTTACAATAACACACAAGTTACACTGTATCCCGAAATTCCCGAACAGGTACAATGCTGACGGAACAGCGGGGTGCAGCTAGTAGAATTATGAAAGTAAATAGACTTGAGGTAACTATAGATCTTCTCTAAAACCTCCTTATAGATTGCCTCGCCCAAACACACAGACCAAGCTCACCCTTTTTTACGTTTTTGGTTAAAATTAACACAAGATGTTAAGGTTTCACAAATAGGTTAAGGGATAATACTCGTACACCTCGAGTAAATGTTGTAGAACACCTTTAGGGTGTCTGTACATTGATGTGGAGCGAGCTGGCGGAGCTGAGAAACGGACAAATATTAACCAATTAGGATTGCATAAAATATCTGACCGGAGATTTTATGCATATGCAATCCCATCAGTTTATATTTGTCCGTGTCAATGGACAGGCACCCTTAGTATCATATAAACCTCAGGCCTATTTTGTTGTCGTCAAAATTAGTAAATTCTAAACAGCGTTAGTTTTTGTCGCTACCGTAAGCTATTTTTAAATTAATCACAAAATTCTTGTTAATGGATTGGGTTAAGTTGATTTTGATGCAAAAAGTGCTACAACGTTCTCTATTTTGTGAAATCTTTATTACAGTCTATTAATAGATATCTCCTGTAAGTCCGCGGGGCTTAAAATAGATGAATGAAATAAATTGAAAGTAGGTTGTCTAAAGCTGCTTTCGTTCCCGCGGTAACTTACAGAAATAAATGACAACATTACAGCTACCATCTTACAAACAAGTTTAATTTGATAAATGAATAAAACCAAATAAGAAATCGTTTTGTGATAATTGATTGTAAGATCTGCTGAATATATTATTATCACTATTTTAATATATCTACTGGGAGTCACGGGACAAGCTCGGTCCTTTTGAGAGGCATGCGAGGGGAAGTAGACCCGACTCGTAGAGGCCCTTTGGAGATGTTAAGTTCTCATTAATAATATGAATATTATTAATAAAGATTACAAAAACAATAAGATAGAATGAAATGTTACCTGGATTGCTCCCAGAAGGATCACGAAGGTTGTGACTCTCATTTTGAGAGTTGGAACCGAACTGATGCTAAATCGAAAAATCTTCAGCCTTTTATACTAGCACCTTACTCTATGTATTGACGTATTAACAAATTTAACATTGTTTTAAAAACAAATATTGATATAAAACTAAATAATATCCTACATTATTGTGAAACAATAGGATAGTCAAAAACAATAGATCGATAATGATTGTGTGTCTGTCCTTATTATGTTGATTGTAATCTATATCTTTACTACATTTTGCATATTTGATTAATTTGTGCATAATTGTTTATATTATTAACTAGTGATTCCTACTGGTTCCACCTATAATATATTTATTCGAAAAAAGCGGAAAAGACAGTAATCTATGACAACACTTCTTAAAAGGAACCATTTTAAAATTCAATGTTGCAGATATAGTCTTTGGATCTACCCATTTGTTTCCAACACTATTTTCTTATTTTATCCTATTCTGATATGTGAGATCAAAATTTAGCTCTAGACTTGTTTTATATGGAATCTAACTTACTGATACTATACATACACATACCTACTTTATTCTTCTTAGTAGTAGTATTGGCCTGTAATGTCCCACTGCTGGGCAAAGCACCTCCTAATCTCACTGAAGATATCAGTACAGTGAGGAGTAGGCGTAATAACCACGCTTGCCTAATTCGTTTTAGCTATTTCAAACGCGAGCCAGTGAGAAACATATTTTTCGCTTGATCGATTTCTTTTTATTTTATTCTTACAACGAAAAAATATTTCAGAGAAGATTTGACACAGTTTCTTAATAAAAAAGGTCAAATTAAACATTAGCTAGCTTTGTTACGCGTCCAGCACATGTTTGAAGAGGTCTCTATCGATCTATACACATCGTAATCTTTGCTCGTAAACCTGACCCTTTGTTGACACCCCTCCTTTACAGTTAATTAAGTGTACTCAAGATTTATTGTAACACTAGCCGTGTCCCGCGGTTTTACCCGCGTTGTGTCCGTTCCCATGGGAATTCCGGTATGAAAAATAGCCTATAACCTTCCCGTTGAATGTGGCTATCTATTACAAAAATAATTATTCAAATCGGACTTGTAATTACCGAGATTAGATTGAACATACAAACAAACAAACTTAAAAAAATTACCTTTATATGAGTATAGATAAAGAGCTCTACTAGCATCGTCAGTTAAGCAATATTCATCACGGACGCATCTCATGGGATGGGTGACCACGGATCTATACTAATATTATAAAGCTGAAGAGTTTGTTTTGTTTGTTTGTTTGTTTGTTTAAACGCGCTAATCTCAGAAACTACTGAACCGATTTGAATAATTCTTTCACTGTTAGATAGTCTATTTATCGAGGAAGGCTATAGGCTACATTTTATCCCGAAATTCCCACGGGAACGGGCACAACGCGGGTAAAACCGCGGGGCGCGGCTAGTAAATTATATATACACAATGTCAGCACCAATTCTTTTTTCAAAGCTAAGAACACAGATAAGAAAAAAATTGAGGTCTTATGAAAAAAAACTATAAGAAAAAACAAACAACATATTGTCAATAGAGCTTCGAAATTGAAACATAAACTTTTTTATAACGACCGTTATTTTAAGCAAATTGTGTTAATAACAACTTGTACCTTAAGAAGTGATGCCTAAGGGTTGCTTTTCTATGAAAAATAATCAGTTTTTTGTTTTTAACTGTTGATGGTTGATCATTAGACGGTAATCGATTAGTCAATGTTAGTTTAATGATGTCTTAATAACGTGTCAAGGATAAACGTATTTAATTCTCAGATTATAACTAGAGTTAACATATGTTGGAAAAGATATTTAATTTAAGCTTACTTTTTTAACCCCCGTCCCAAAAAAGAGTGTGTTATGTTTGTACTAAACTTGTATTATGCAATCTATGTAACTGATACTATAATACTACTAGCAGCGCCCCGCGGTTTTACCCGCGTGGTGCCCGTTCCCGTGGGAATTTCGGGATTTTTTTTACATAAAAACCTTCCTCTTGAATCACTCTACCTATTACAAAAAACCGCATCAAAATCCGTTGCGTAATTTTAAAGATTTAAGCATACAGACAGACAAACAGTGTGACAGACACGAAAAAGAGACGACTTTATTTTATACTATGTAGTGATTAGTATATCGATAGTAATATTATAAAGCTTCAGAGTTGGTTTGTTTTTTGAACGCGCTATTCTCAGGAACTACTGGTCCGATTTGAAAAAATCTTTTTGTAATGGATAGCCACATTAATGGGAAAGGTTCATCCTGAAATTCCCACAGGAACGGGTACAACGCGGGTAAAACCTCGGGGCGCTGCTAGTAATTGATATAATTGAAATGTACCTACAATTGAAGAAGTAATTAAACAAACTTAGCTCAAAGCTTGTATTATGGAATATAACTAACTCATACTGATACATATACATACACAAATACATTATCCTAATACATCATCGCCATCCCGACGTGGTCGCCAACAACTATGTATTCACACATTGTTGAATTCAGGCGGGAATCGAACCCGCAGCCTGTGCCAACAGGCTTGAGCGCATTCATCCACTGTGCCAACAGGCTTGAAGAAATACATTTAAGAATTTTTATACAATCGGCTGTTAAGGTTTAAATTGTTGTTCTCAATCTCAACGCCTCGATGGTCTAGTGGTATGGGCACTCGCCTGCCAAGACTAAGGTCCCGGGTTCAATTCCCGGGTCGAGCGAAAACATGTTTCCTACTTTTCAAACATGGCTGGAGTTAAAGATGCGAGTTGTGGCATTTGGTAAGCGTGGTGATTATGCCTTATCCTCCTCACTGTCCTGATATCTTCAGTGAGTCGAGAAGCCTTTGCCCAGCAGTGGGACATTACAGGCTAATACTGTTGCTTTTACTTTTTTTCTCAATCCCAACAAGTTTCATGGCGATCGACTTACTATAACCGCGCCATCGAACAACAATCTACCGGTGTCAACTAATTGTACAGTCCACTTACAAACTAAGAGCCGAACATTCAGTCGCAGAGACTAATTGACGACATCCAAACTTTGAGCATTAATTCCTGAAACTTCAGCGATACAAATCTTCTAATTGGATTTAATTTACGCCTGTAGCGTTTACGTATTTGATTCAGCGATAAACTCACAGTAAAGTAAAGTTCAACTTAGACATTACTTCAATCTACACTTCTACACTAATATTATAAAGAGGAAAACTTTGTTTGTTTGTAATGAACTTCTTTCACCAAATTCTTTCACCATTCGAAAGCTACATTCTCCGAGAGTAACATAGGCTATTTTTCATCCCGAAATTCCCATAGAAATGGACACAACGCGGGTAAAACCGTGGGGCGCTGCTAGTTTTACATAAATCGATCCAGAATACTTAGAAAATCTAAAGGAAATACCATTAGACGTATTCTACAAAGATTCCCGAAGTAAAGTTCTACCAGGGTGTAGTGCCTACAATACTGTTTTGATAATTAGTATTGTTCCGTTTTTAAATGTGCCTATCATTGAATAATATATGTTCCTTATATTTTAGCCAGAACCAGGACCGACAATAACCGGCATAACGGTTACGATTACGATTACGAACGGTTACGAACCCTGGAGGTATTGTATAAACCTGATGCAGTCACATACACTGACAACACCAAAACAGTAGTTATAGAATATTTCATCAGTCCGTTAAAGGAGATTCAGTATGAGATTGAAGCCATAGGGATGTAGTCGCTCCGGGTTTAACGGTATAACTGCACCAGCAGCAGGAAATTTTTATTTGAAAATAAAAAGTCTTGAAAATATCGTGTTAATCTTTCACTTTCTTCTTTAAATAATTAACAGTTTGAAGTGTGGTATGAACTCTTCACCCAAATAAGCACAACTAAGTACTCATTATGCTAAATGAAACGGGTCTGTATCGCGTTAGATAATTTAACGTATTTCACTAAATTTAGTATAATGAGTGCAAATCGTTTGAGTTTAAAAAGTATGACAACTAAGTATCTCCAGCAAGTGGAACGAGACATGATACGATACTAAATTAGTGCTAATGGTGGAATATTTCAGTTCCACCACATTAACACACTTGGTCACCGATCTTTGTGCTAGAAGCAGCAATGACAAGAGAGCTTAATAGAGTACCTAACCTAACCTATACAAACTAAGAGACCTGATTCTATACGGGACCTATCAACAAAGAGCGGTCATCCGTACAAGAGTTCCAATATTCAGGTATTTAGGACTGAATGAACTGAGCGGCATTCTTTTAATCGACCTCAAAAACCGAATTTCAATGTCAGCTTTTGTTAGTTTCGTTTCATGGCACGATTTTGATTTTGATTTTGGTACATAAAAGCCACCACGGCTCCTCCATCTCCTCTCCCAAGCAGAATCCAATAACAGCGGGTATGCTACGGGTAAATCCGCGGGGACCAGCTAGTTAGCGATATGTTAACACGCGTCCAATTAAAACCTTTAAAAAATCGGTTAAATTTTAAAAAAAGAACTCTAAAACATCTGGCGGTCGATAAGTTCTTTTTTCAAACGTCTTAAGAATAGGGTTGTCACCCTTGAGTTATCAAACATCCTGTTACTTTCTTGAAATCACCGTGTGTGACTGGCGCGTGCCTGTAACGGTCACATGGTCTTATTGCGAAGTGCATAAGGTTTATTTTAGCGCGTTTAATTAGTAATGTTGTCATAATGGTACGTTTATGGAAATTGGTACCATCCGTTCGTGTGTTAAGCACGTGCTGTGTGATATGGTCTGTGGATTGACCAGGTGTAATAATATCTTCTTTTTGAAGTCGGTTAAAGTTTAAAAAAGGCTACTAACCAACTGCATTTATAACTAGAATTTATTTATAGGTGTCCACTTCTCGTATCCTAACTAAAAGATTTTTTTTTATTTAACTCTGCTAAAAATGTAAGTACCCTTTATTGTCCCACTGCTGGGCAAATGGCTCTCATCTTAGTGAAGATATCAGTAAAGTAAGAATAATTGTAAAAATAAAAGGAAATAAAAACAAAGACAAACGTTCGTTCAGAGTTTTTAGACCACCTCAGGCTTCCAACATAATCTAGTCTTTGTAAATAATAGTTATTTCGTTATTTTTTACACTCGAGTACCCAATTTCAAATTTAAATACGGTAACGTTCGTGTGTGTACACCGTGCCCTTAGAATAATCGTCCTTCTTCAAGTACTACCAAGTGTGGGGTCGCATGAGAATTCTTGGTATAGTATAAGTTAAAAATCTATTTATTATTAAAGGGATGTTTTTTTTGTTAAAATATCAAAATGTTGTGTTTTCTTACTTTCCTTGTTAATATACATCTTGACTTGATTATTTTTGAAAATTAGATTTGTTTGTGCATACTTATATATGATTTGATTTTTTTAGGGAATTCTCTTAAAGGTATGTGCAAACAAAAAAATCTTCGCTAATTTCCGCCCTAACGCCTAACTTGTTATAAAAAACAAATCTTTACATTTGGACTTATTTTCAAAGGAATTTTGGGATAAAAATTATATATTTTTTTTATTTTACATTCAGTTAACAAAAACAAAAAAAAATTTTTTTCTCAAGTGACGTCAAAGAAAAACAAACTTGAATATAGAATGTGTTGTATTTGTTTTATTTAACGAAAGCCAAACGCGAACAATCACTCGTAATGAATAGATAAATTCACTTGCACATTGATTTGATATTCATCAGATCACGTTAACAGCTGTGTCAACAATAATCTATGTCTTTGTGCTTGTTGTTTTGACGAAATTTCTAGAATCTATGACCTTGGTGGTAAGCGGTGACAGGTTAGGTGTTATTGGTGGTTTTAGATTCGATTCTCGATTAGGGTAATTATCGATTATACCATTTTTAGTAAATTCAGGTCTTTGGTTAATTAAAAATCACTTAAGTTAAATAAAATGTTTAACATGTACGTGTGGATTATTTTATTATTAACAAGTTGCGCCCGCGGTTTTATCCGTGTCGTACATATTCTCGTGGGAATAACAGGATAAAAAACCTATTTCTACCCTCTTGAATTTGGCGGTGATTACAAAAACAAATGATCCATTAGAACATAAAAAAAGAAAAATTAGCTTCACTTTATTAAGTAAGCAGGTAAGTTCGTATAAGTCGTACAGTGAATACTAGTATGGGAGGTGATGTCTCAATAACTGGGCAAATATATTTTGTAGCTTCATTTGAAAATAAATAAATTGAATTGAATTGAAGTCAGTGGCCAACCCTCAGACTGTTAGACCTCCTAAAGGCCTCCAACATGGTCCAACAGCCTCCGTAGTCTAGTGGTTTGAGCGCTCGGCTCACGATCCGGAGGTTCCGGGTTCGATTCCCGGTGGGGATATCTCACAAAAATCTCTTTGTGAGACCGTCCTCAGTTTGGTTAGGGCATTGCAGGCTGAATCACCTGATTGCCCGAAAAGTAAGATGATTCCGTGCTTCGGAGGGCACGTTAAGCCGTCGGTCCCGGTTACTTTCTACGGATAGTAATCGTTACATGAGCCATGTCAGAGGCCTTTGGCGGCTCTATAACTCTGACACCAGGATTGGTCAGGTTGGCCATCCACTCGAAGAAGAAGAAGAAGATGGTCTAACGATTGAAACCACTTTGACCTATTTCATTAGTATAGATAAATTACAAGCTATAGTACTAAATTATTTTTCCTTCTAAAAACTTTTATTTTTTTGTTTAAGGTCCGCAGTTGAGGTTAGGTGTCGGCGCGCGCGACGATATGACCGTTAAAATAAGTCACCGTGCAATACTTCCTACCACAGGGAGGGATTCAGGACTAATACTAATAAAGAATTATTTGGAAGTTTTTTATTGGTGTTGAATTTTAGAGTACGTCAAGGAACAAATTATGGTGTAAAACATTGTTTTATTATTTTATTTATTTTTTCCTTAATGTCGTTTAATATTATAAAACAAACATATATTCTATTTACACAAAATACACTTAAAATAACGTACTGAAAAGACTTACCAGTAATAGTTTTTTTTCAAATAAATAAACTTATTAAATAATAATTGAATGAAATGTTTTTCATTAATTCTACAATAATTTTAATGATACAATTTGGTTTCAACACTTACTAAGAAAGATATAAATCATAACACAAAAATCAAATCAAAAAACATCAAATCATGAAATGAAATTTCACATTTGCAGTTTCCCAGTAGTTCCATATTTCTCCATTCCTAATCCGCGCCTGTATTATTTGCCTTCTTTTATGTTTACGAACAAGGAATAATCGGGAAGAAAGCTTCCCCTTCAAAATAAACCTTTATTTCAAACATATTGTACAAAAAAACCACTAGACCTTAATTACTCCAAAATAAGAACCATTTTCGATTATAATAAAAACATTGGCTATTTGGAACAGGGATGAATGGAGTCGGTATCATTTTTTATTTGTTACATTACGTTGTTGTAAAATATTTTTCTTAGATATTATTTAAGAACCTATTATTAAGTTGCTATTATATGCTGTTTGAAAGTTGTGTTTAAAAAGTTTGTTTCTCAAAAGATTTACAAATCACTTATAGAGAAAACAGTAATTATTATTCTAATAACATAAATGCCCACAAGCGTAGTGAGCGGGTAGATAACAAATAATATAAGTATTGTCCCAAAGTTGAGGCTATTTTGTTTGTTACAATCACACACAATTTTAGTTAATCATCAGTACTTACATAGATATTGCATACTTATTGTTTAGTGTCATAGTTATATTGTCACAGATAGACTCACTCTCAAATTTAATACCAACCTCTTATATGCGTTCACTATGACTCACAGTCATATTTTAATATAATATCACGAATATATCTTGCTGTGTTTATTTCTAGAAGGATTTACATAGTGTTCTTTTATTTTTAGCTTATTATTTATTAACATCTAACACAATTGTAATATCCAGTTAAATAAACCAATGAAGTTTTTTTTTATAAAAGTGTGATAACAGTGGTCTACTTACCACTGTTATCTAACTTTTATAATTATCATAATTAATCATTTAATAACTAAGAACATACATAACTTTCCAAATGCAAAATAACTACTTTCAAAACTTAGATAAAAATATCTGATTTCGAATAAAAACTATAACTAACATTATTTAATAAACATCCCAAAAAACTAGATCCTTTCAACTGAACGTTACTTATACTACACATTTATTAACATTAAGTAAGTATATTATAATTATAACAAAATAATTAAATTACACAAAACAGCTGTTCAAAAGCGACTCCATACATTTTTGTTCTATGTCAAACAAGCGAAGGGAATCGAGGGTCCAACGTAACGTCTTTTCGCCCTTTCAAGACGATATGGAGTTCCTTACAGACCGCCACAGGAACTGGTCGAAAACAAACCCGCTAAATTCCATATTCAAATTTGAATTTTAAAAAAGTTGACATCCATTCCATTGTGCCTTTATTTTTTTTTATTATTAAGTTAATTGCAACGTTGTGTTGTGCCAGTGATATTGTTGTGCAATAAATTAGTGATAATGCAATCTATGGTCTGATTTTAAAGTGTTAAGGCGTTCTGTATTTGAAAGGATTTCTATATCTATGGATGTGGTAAGTTTAATTAGACAGTACTTTGATCAACAATACACAACTAGATATCGGGTCCGCGCAAAAAATACGTCTCGGTGAATATCAGCGCACTTGAAACGTGAGCTTTTATTTTATTAATAAGATTTGCTACTTTATTGCTAGGTGGCATGGTTGTAATTAGGTTGAACTTAGAACTGGTTTAAATCTTTTGTCTTAGTTCGGTGGTAAACAAATGAAGCTGTATAAGTTGTACTCGCGGACAGCATTTAGCTTTGATTTTATACGTGACACGTTATCTAGTTGTGTATTGTTGATCGAAGAGAAAGTAAGTAGAACTGTGACACTTTAAGCTTTATTTTAAACAGTTATAGCGGTTTTACGAAGCAGCAATCAGTTCTTAGTGCGACAAAGTTGTAACTAATTATCTTTATTGATAAATAAGCGCTTGCGATGTTACATATACACAAATCTTTGAAAACTTAGGTTAACTTAAGGATACTCAATGACGATTTTTTTACGCTAGGTTTTTACTTGTGATGAACCTGATCCTCGGTGATATCAATACAGAAAATATTTCGTGTTTTCCTAATACACAGAAACTAGATCACATCATCAGCAAAGGTACAGAAACATACAAAAATCTCTCAACTTTCGCATCAACAATATCATCAAGCACTCGACCCCAACCCATCAATAACCCACCGCAATTAACTGAAAAAAAAAATAATACGAAAAGTAGTGGCTCATGAATGGAGCCGGTACACGTAGTTAATGAATTAAAAGTTCGATTCATAAAAATTAACACGAATAATACGGTATCGCACCCCGTGACGTCATAATTGACCGCGACACCAACTTTCACCCGATACGTAATTGGGCCGGGCCAACGCGAACGCAAAAAAACACGTTATTTTTAAACGTTTAAAACGAAATAAAAAACGTAATGAGTTATTGATTCTGAGTTCAGTGGACCGGTGACCTTCGGAGTAACGTCGTGTCAAGGTTTTATTTACGTGGATGTGTGGTGGAGTGCTCTTTTTGGAAAAGCTTTTCTGGAGCGCGCTCCCGATATTCTAACTGCGGTACTGTGTGAGTGGGCTTTAGACATAGGTATATAGTCTATACCTATACTATAGACAGTTCACTGCGTGGATTTAGGTTTAGATATTTGAAGCCTTTTCACAAACACGATGGAGGTGTACCGAGTAACATACACGGTTTCGTAGCGCTCGTACGTAGTTCGACAAAGCGATTTTAGCTCATTGCAATTGATAAGCAAGCATCTCGGCCACTATTGTCTGGATGGCCGATAGTGGCATTTTTCTCTGAGCGCTACCGTGCTTCGATGGGTGGGTACGTAAAATGGTGGGTCACGGTTGTTTATAGACCATTGATAGAGCATGTCAGAGGCGGACTAAAAACTCCGACACGAGGCCACGAGGTAACGAGGGTTAGCCAATAACATACACGAACGTACTTACTTATGATGTGATTTGATTGCTAAGGGTTATTTATTATACACTTTATTGATAGAAGTTCATAGCTATCTCTATCTCTACATCTATCTCTGGTTGTCTACTATGTATGGGATTTGTCATAACCACGTGACTATCACGAGACATTTCTATCCCACCTTTGCGTTCAGCAACCCTCAAACTATACAGTACCTTACGCTGCTAAGAATAAGATTGGTATTCGTTTAAATTTTGTTTCGATATTTTTAAATCACGAAATAAAAAGAGGTATAAATAATAAGTTTGAAATGTTTTATTTTTCATTAAATCTATAATGTGAATTGTATCAAATGGTAAAAAAAATATATTTAAATGCGAAAGTTTGTATGTAAGTATGTTTGTTACTCTTTCACGAAAAAATTACTGGACAGATTTAGACGAAATTTCACAGTAATATAGGTTATACGTCAGAAAAACATATTGGATACATTTTATCCCGAAATTCCCGCAAGTAACACCGCGTGGCGCGGCTAGTATTATCTATTAGTATCTACTCATAGGCATGCTAAATTGTGTTGTCTACACGAGGGTGATGCAAGCCCTTCCAGGGGTGACCAACCACAACCCACAAGAAACAGTTTAATTGTCGTCGAGATTTACGACCGAGAGACATGTTAGCCAAATTGAAAGTTGACTATAAATTAACAACAACACTGGCCGCCGGACAATTGCCGCTAATGTTGATTGCGTTGTGATTTAAATTGTTTCTCTGTGTTCCTTTTGGCAGGTGAGAGAAAGAAAATGTTTTTTATACCTTTATAATTACTTTTAAAAGCAACGACAATTAGGTGGTGTTTTTACCAGAAATATTCTTCGTATGGTATGGTATATCAAACTAGCGGTGCCCCGCGGGCATTTCGTCTTAGCTCGGCAATGTTCGTGGGTCCGAGGGCCACGTTTAATTTAAAAGTTCAAAACAAAACCGCAACCCTTACAAAGTCTTACAAAACTTCTTTTACAAAGCACTTAATCTTTTGTTTGACTACTTGTTTTACAGCTTATTACCCTCAAGTAGACGTGACGAGGCTTCCATTGTAAACCAAGGCCGTTTTCTATAAAATCTTAAAGTAACCATAAAAAAAGTAATTTGCAATATTTTCCTAACACCCGTTCCCGGCAACTTGTACACCTTTTTATTGCAAGCTTTTTAAATAAAATGGAGATAAAAACTTCGATACGTTTTAATGCAAACAAAGGTCTCATAGAAAAGTCATAAACGGTTAGGTGTTATCCCCAAACATATTAAGAGAACAATGTTCCGTCACAACTCAACACCATCAAAAAAGGATGACAATATTCTGAGCCAAACGCGAGACTTTCCAAACATCGACCGCAAGAATCCAAATTCTGTCACGCGAAAACAAATCATAACGCAAACGGACTAAGTCCAAATTGAACTGCACGATTTCTAATAACATACGACCACTTCGCAATGAAAAAAGTTTTTATTTATCGCCTCAACTCCATTTGGATTGGACCACAAATGAAAATGAGCCTCAAAGTTGAGTGCGTAGGGATGAAATTTGAAGCGTTGGTGGTGCAACAATAAAACCGTTTGAAAACCGAAGTTATTCCGAATGCAAAAACGTTAAAGGTGTGCCAATAAAAAAGAAGTTAGCTTCTTACGTGCCATTACAAGGTGACAACACGGCAACAATATACGGGCCCGCGGTGATTTGTTTAAAGACGAATTTATGTCGTCCGTAGATTGATCCACGTTTCACGAGCGGTCATTTATAGGTGTTTTTTATGGAAAATATTATTGTTTGAAGTAAACCGAAATATTTATTTGATGGTTTGATTTTTAATATGGGTAATTTTAGTATTGGATGTAATATAGGTGCTTTGACGTGAGCTTACTTTAATACTATAAACTGTTCTTACCTTTGGGCTGCTTCAACTTACGTTTACGCACCAGTGAACGTAAACACAAAATGTCAGTTTCAAGAGACGTAAGCAAATGGAAAATTGTGGCTTTCTACTCTCCGTCCGAATAACTTTAACAGGCTGTCATTTAGGTTTTGAAAGCTTTGTTATTAACAGACATTTAACAACGTAATCGTCAAGTTTTTACTTAACGTATGTTACGATAACCAACCGATTAATTTGCAACCACTCATGCTAAAAGTTTGTTAATACGTAACGTCTTACAAGTATCAAATTGAAGTGGTTAATTCAATCAAGTAAGCTTAGCGGTGACTTAAGGGTTGCTTTTAGACCGCCTAAAGGCCTCCTGGTCTAACGAATGGTCCATTGCTACACTATTTTTTAGCTTTAAGTAAAACTTGAATGTATTTTTCCTATTTTTTTTTGTGGCAATAACTTTTTTTTTTTAATGGTGAGCTTACTATCCAGCAACGTGTTAACGACAGAGTATTATACTCTACCAAAGAGTAACTATCGTTACCCTCGCGAGGAGTACATCTCGAACGAGTTAAGCAAAGAATGAGTTTTACGATGTGGCGATATTGCGAGGGGTGCCGGTTTACGAGGCATGGGGACAAGACTTCATTTTATTTGGTACATTTTGATTTAAAGAAGCGACTTTGAATACTTTATTTCTCCTACTGCTTTTTTTCATATTTTGTCTAAGTTAAGCTGTCCCACTGCTGGACAAAGTTCTTACCCAAAAATGTATAACTATTTTTTGTTATTTTAATAACAGTATTTGTAATATCATAAAAATGTGCTTAAATGAAAATGTTATTATTGACGATTTTCCAATCAGATATATTTCCTTTAGAGGATTTTTTTAGATGGAGTATCTAGGAATGGAATGAAATCACAAGGTAAACCATTTAATTATACAAAAGGAATTGAATTTGGTTGGAAAAAAAAAGACGTGTGGCACTCGGGGACTGCCGCGGTAAAGCTATTGCATAGTTATTTTTTGTATCACTAGATGGCGTTAGTGGGGAGCGTGAGGTTTTTTCACGTGAGGTTTTTTCATTACGGAATTTCTGGATTCGGTCCCCGCGCTCAAGGCCTGCGATAGAAGCTATGCAATAGCTTAAAAGACGTGTGGCACTCGGGGACTGCCGCGGTAAAGCTATTGCATAGTTATTTTTTGTATCACTAGATGGCGTTAGTGGGGAGCGTGAGGTTTTTTCATTACGGAATTTCTGGATTCGGTCCCCGCGCTCAAGGCCCGCGATAGAAGCTATGCAATAGCTTAATAATAATTGAAATACAGTTCGAGTCAAAACAACGCCATTTTTAGTGAAAATAAAAAATGAGACAATGAGAAAATGTACTCTACATTTAAAAAAAAGAATCGTATCGTAATCGTAGATCTATATGATTGTTTTTAAATTAAAAAAAGTAAAGTAAAGTATGAGCCTGTAATGTCCCACTGTTGGGCAAAGGCCTCTCATCTCACTGTATAAGTAACGCAATTAAAACATTTTGTGGTACACATAAAAAGCAAAATATATTTAAAAAAACACGAATTATTATTTGTTGTTGTTTTACGGTATTACAATTACCATGTTTATAAAAAGATAAATATTTGTCCTTTATGATTGATCCTTTAAATTGATTGACGACATAAAACCATAATTTTTTTTCGAAATTTCCCCGATATATGAGTAATTGAATGCAAATACATTTGAAGAACGACACTGGTATTTCATTCACCAAAAAACTTTTAAAAGGACATATATTCTAATAAGAAAATATAATTATCCCAAAAAAAAACATTTACCTAAACAAAGCACCACCAACAGATCATTTAAAAAACTGTAAAAAAATGTCTCAGAATAAAAAACACCTCAGTCGATCATTAGTAAGTAAATAAAAAGCTATGTCTAACGAAGATCGAACCCTGAAATTCAAACTACAAGAGCGGAACCAATAGCGCAGCCCTACTCGTCTTAAAAGCTTAATTTCTTCAACATTCATCTTAGATTCGAGACTGCTAACGCCATCTGTTATAATTAGGACGTAAACACACTATTAGAGGTAAGAAGAATACATTGCTCATTTTATTTGTAATAATTATTACGTATTTTCCCTCGTAAATGTTAAGTAATGTTCAAAGTAATTTTTATATAAATGCAAAGATTTATTTCGTAGATCTTATTTAAGTGTAGACAGCTTGATGGCTTTGTTCAGTTAGGAAAAGTGTGGAGAGATACACAGGCAATACGATCAAAATGTCTACAAAAAATCAAATGAAAACTAAAAAGAGACAGTGCAAACCAAAATGGTCGTTGAATACCCGGCGAAGTGAACGTTGCACTTTCACGATTAAAAAATACAAAAAAATAAAAAAGTACCAACGCGCTGGATATGAACCATCGGCGCTTAGTTCTAATATATGCCGTGGCGCTAAGATCGCGACGCGCTGCCACCACGATTAGAGATTAGTTCCGCTACTTGACGCCGCTGAGCTTTGGCAGCACTTACAATCTTATTGGAAAAGCTTGTTCTTTTTTTTCGTTTTATAGTTAAACCAAACTGGTAACCTTTTCAGTTGAACTGTTAGAAGATTACAAGTAATCATTTCATTACTTAACTTATCTAATTACATAGAACATTCTAAGAGCGATAACAAAAGTACATATATACTATTACAGCAGTAAAGAAAAAAGCTACAACTCACATAACGAAATAGAACACAGCAGTCTAAATAGAGAGTGAAAAATTAAAATAAAACATTTTTTTCCTATCGACGCCGACCCAGCTGTGGACACCAAAAATAATCACGCATGATAAAAAAAAGTATCGAAAACAGTCGATCACATGATCGGCAGATCGAACCGGGTCAAGCACAACAGGTGAGTTGCGAAGCGCATCAACTAAAAAATAAAATATCGAAATGCGAAAAAATAATAAAAATCAGCAAATATAGTAAATTGAAAAAAGTGTAGTGTTGTCCTTGTCTGGCGCGGTGTGTGTGGGGTGCGGCGGTCCTTGTCGCGGCGCGGGCTTGCGGCGCACGTGGCGCCGGGGCGCGTGGGGCGAGTGGGGCGAGTGGGCGCGGGCAGTGGGCGCCCGCCGCGCGACACCGGGCACATCCCGTCGCGGCCCGCGCCGACCGGCTGCATTGCCCGTAACCTCCGAATGACCTCATTTTTTTTTCTCCAATGTAAATATTCGGCTCGTTTTGCCGCATAGTCTATAAGTGGTATTAAGTTCCTTCGCGCGTTTTTTAAATTTCTTTTTTTATTTATTTTTAAGGTAGCGGTTAATTAGTGGACGACGGAATTGAGTTCGTCAGTGAAAAGTACTGTAAATTAGTGTTTTAGTGAAACGAACTTGGACCGGATTTTTATTTTAAAGTTTACTGACTTTTAGAACTGTAGAGATATTGTTTGTGATTTTTACGATAGTAAATAAAATTTTAAACGCCGAAAATATATTTTGGCGTTTCGTCAGAATAAAGTGCAGGTAATTTTTAATAGCAAAGTGTTGTATTTAGAAAATGTTTTTGCTTCTGTTAAGTTATGTCTGATTTTTGTTATAATTTCGCTTCTAAAATATAATTTGCATAAAAATATTTTCAGTGACGTTTACAAACTTTTTCTTAACATGGACTTTTAAAAAAAATATTTAATGTTCCTAAGTATGATGAATTGTATTTTCTAAAGTAAAATATTTGAAAGATAATTTAAAGTTACACAATAAAATAATTAAGTAAAGTTTCCAATTTTATAGATACATTTTTAACCTATTGTTTGGGACTACATTAGATTAGAAAAAAAACATTCAGTATCATATTTTATACTCGTAAAATTTTTGCACTGCCTCGATTTTTAATTTTTCATTAAAGCGCAATCAAGTTAAATTAAATAAGTAACTAAACAATTGAGCACCGATTTAAAAATACTACAGCTCGTAGTTGTTTATATCATATTGTTCGGTTAATTATATTCTTTTAACATAGAAATATATTTTGCTTTTTATGTGTACCACAAAATGTACCGTTGCGTTACTTAGACAGAAAATGTCCTAGATTTTTTAATGTCTTTTTTAAATTAATTACAATAAAAATTAGTTATTATCTAAATTCTAAAATTAGAAATTAATGGTAAAATAGTCAATGAAGTGATTTATAATTTTTCACTTAACCATAAAAAAAAACTTAAAAAAAAAACAAAAAAAAATGGTGTCAAAAAACGTATTCAAAAAATAAAATCGTCTGTTAACAAATGAAAATCGATGTCTCGTTTAAAGATGGTGCGTTGACCCCGGGGCAGCTGGACCGGTCCTCTCGCGATATGAGGATTATAACGTTGAAATATTTACCGATAGACTTTGCTATCTTGATACATTACATTAAAAATTGGACTATAGTTTTTGCCGTAAAAATGTAAAGAGTAGAGATTTATTTGTCTTCATTTTAGTAGTTGTAAATTGTGAGTAGAGTGATATTGTAAAAATGTATAGAGAATTTTTTTTTTTTTTTGGCATTTATTTATTTGTCGTAATGTAGTGATTAGTGAGAGTTTATTAGGAAACCTCTGTTCCAAAATGCTTGAATCTAGATTAAACTTAGGCCATCAAGTAAAAATGTAAATAGAAACACTAATTCTTTTTAAATTCCTCAAGTTAGTATATGTAGAATAAATTTTGAAAGCTCTGACTCGAAATATTTTTGAAACTACACTTAAAACAGTCGATCAAGTTTAACATTACCTAAAGAAATATATTAGGAGAATCGATTCACACACAGATACTTTTTTTACTTGTAAATTATGACTCCACAATTTTTGAACCAAGGGGTAAAAACTAGTTCGTAACAGCATACATAATTTATTGAACCGGTCTTTCTTCAAATATTGAATTGACCACAAAAATCTGCTAGAATTTTAGATTTTTTTATTTCACTATCATAATACATTTTCGGATGAAACTCCACAGTATTGTTAAGTTTTATTCGTTTTGTCAGAATAATAATAATACATGTAGTTAATTGAAAAATCAAATCTGTAATCTGCTGTAAGTAGAAAATATGAACCGACTTTCTATTTTTTGCTATTTGTGTTTGTAACATATAAATGTATTTGTAATTTTTGGATGTTACAAACTAAAATTAAGTATTTTTGAATTCAATATTTACGTCATATCGGTTCATGCTAAATCATCAATTTGACATATCATATTTTGTTTTCATATTCATGATAAAACTACATTCATTTGACATTTATTATAGGTGTTTACGCTTGGTCTAGAATTTGAGAGACGCAGACGCATTTAGGTTAATTTTAAAATGCAATTAGATATTCTTTATTTAAATACCTTTCAGTCGAAGTTGTTACTTAGTTCTTGTACGTAGCAGTTAAATACTCTGCGACAATTCAGTTGTCCCAATACTTATAATCTTAAAATATATCTCATAACCTCCGCACCGTTCTGATATACCTATTAGAGGTCTTTGTCCAGCTGTGGGACATTACAGACTAATCCCTTTTACGTTTTTTAAACACATTTATCGGTTGAAGTCATAAAAGACCGTAAATGCTTGTAATCGAACCTTTTAATATAAAGTAAAGTTGTTCTTTGGTTAAACACCCCAAAACCAACAAGAGACCGAGCCGAATTGAAATAAAACACACGCAATGTCGTGACGTAGGGAACGTAACCCAATAAAAATATGTCGGTACAACAAATGAATGCATATCACTCATTGATATTGTCGAGTGGCCGATTACCGGGGATTTTTTGCGAATGATTGAATTTTATTTACAATTAACCCCGGGCTCGGCGCCGGCGAAAGCGAGAGTGACGATTAAATGCCATTTAAAAATAAAACAGCTCGCCCCGCCATAACATTGAAATGTCGATAATTTATATTCCTGTATTGTGCCGACGTCGCGCAAAAAGTTTACGCGAACCTGCCTTCTAAAAACAAACCTAAACGTAAATCCCGCTCAAATCACGGCCCCGTTCTAAACCGCCGACATATTGCATCATAACTAAACTACGACACACAATAAATATTGGACGTTGTACTTTCTATACACATAGACAAGTCTATTCTATTTTCACAGCGGGCAATAAGTGAGCCTTTGTTCGTTCCGTTCGGGATTCGTTGAAAGAAAAATAGCTAAGGCGTGCACGATCGTCTTAGATAAAGTAGTAAGAAACCGCCCAAACGTAAGACGTAGTCGGGAGCGCGGGAGGGCGGCCCACCTAATTTGTCTTAGGCGGAAAAATCGCGCGGCGATTACAAGTGGCTCGTAACGAAGTCGGGTTGGGGGCGGGCGGGGGAGGCGGGTGGCAGGCGGGGCGGGCGGTGGCGGCGGCGGCGCGACGCGGGCCGCTCGGCTCAGTCGTCCGTCTGAAGTCGCGCGGGCCGGCCGGGCCGCGCGACGCAATACACGTTCCTCGTGCTCTTGTGATTATAAATTTAAATACAAAATCCAAAATTATCAATTAATAATAAATTTGACCGCGTCTAATCGGAAATATTTTTAGGCTAAATCCCCTTCGAACCCTCACTTTTTTGACCTATACTGTTGGCAGTGGAAAAAAAGTTTTTTGCAAAAATTTTAATATTTACGTCGTTTAAATTTGTAAAGAGATTAAAAAGGTTTGGCCGTTACTGAAAATATTTTTATTTGGATTTTTTTTTATCTAACTAGCGAGTGGACATTGATAAGTTGAGTAAATTGTAAGTGTTGAACTTAATCTTAGATTTATTGTAGTCACTTGAACTGAAGTCGGTAGTTACGGACACTGACAGTGTGTTAACGGACATTACCACTAGTGCATCTTCACAGAGACTATCACTGGACCAAGGTTGTGATTGTAATATTATTTTTTGTAATAGCTAGTGTTTTTTTTTTTTTTTGTATTCGAATTTTTTTTTGTAGTTTTATTTTTATTTTTAGTCTTTTTGTTGTAAGTTGTTAGAAATATACAATGATATAAATACTTTTAAAAGCTCTAATTTCACAAAGCGTCGGCCTTTCAAATGAAACTTTTTGTATATTTTTAACAACATTTTTTATTTATGTTTTTTGTATTTGATTTGTTTTTAAATAAAACTTTTTTATTTTTTTCGTTTTTTATTTCTTTGTACAGTGTGAGTAGAATTTATTTAAGTATCTCATTAGCCTGTAGTTTAGATTTTACATCAACTTTTATTAGTAGAATAAACTTTTGCCATGAATTTCATTTTGGAAAAGTACCATATTCAAAAATTGTATTTTGCTGAATTTAAACCAAATAATAAAAAAACAAAATAGTATATATTTGTGCCACAATTAATTTGATTAAATCAAATCATGCTTTAGTATTTAGTGTCGGAATTCAATTTGGTTTTTACAAGCGATTTCATACTAGCCTTTTTTTTTCTGCGCGTCGCGTGTGGGGTCGTATCGCGCTGTACGCGCTTAATCGCGCGCTACATTTCGCGGACAACGAACGCGCGTTCACGGTCTTATCTGAGCGTATTCGCTTTTAAAGGCAGTTGTTATCTTTTATCGTAGTCAAAAAACGCAGGTATAAATCGCTGGTATGAAACCACCCGAAATATAATTTTACTTTCTACATTTTTATCTCGCATGCATAGATTTTGTTCCCCCTATTTTTAATATTCACTTTTAATAATTTCAATAACCAGATGTGTTTTGTTTGTAACCAGTTTTGTAAAACTAGTTTAATCAGAAACGGTTTACCACACAATCAAAACCGGCTACAGTAAAGATAGCTTTAATAGTTACAAGTTTAATAGAGACAAAATATAGGTTTCAAATATTTAGTTTTTAATTGTATTACAAATATTAATGCGAAAGTTGATGAGAATAATGGGTTTAATAGATTATATTCCAACGCAGTCGAAATAAGCGCTGCGTTTTATCCTAGTACCTACTTGTGAAAAGCAAAAATTAACTGCATCATCATTAAATAGGTAGGTAGGTACGGCTAAGGAGATAGAAATTTTCTTTTGACCCCTTCATTTAGGTGACATAAGGTGAGTACTTCATTTAGGTGACGTAAGATAGGAATACAGTTTTCGGGTAGGTATTTAACTTACAAATTCATAGCTTTGAAATACTACGTACAGTAAAGTAAGTACGAGTACCTACATACTTTACTTACAAGGGATTTTTAAGATAAATAAAAATAACTTAAGAATACAGGTAAAAGGTACAGGCGACGATTTATAGTCGAACCCACACATGCCTATGTCATGCATAGACTAAATAATTTTGCTAGATACATGCTCTTGATAAACTTGGGTAGGCGAACAGATAGGTAAATTAAATACAAAGACAGGGTGAGTTGTTTAAAAGGATGGCTATCAAAGTTCATGACTTTTTATGCTGTTAAACGTCTGTTAAATAAATAGCGTTGTTCCATAACTTCATGACAGTCTGTTAAAGTAATGGAAGGTCAAAATTTTTCATTTTCTTATGTCTATTGAGACTGACATTTTCTGAACAAGCGACTAGGCTCTAGACGCTAAGCAATCCTAGAGCCTAGCGTTCGTAGCCTATATGTTATCAATTAAGCAGTCGGTCCCGGTCGTTTCGATCGTCAGACTTTGTTGGAGGCCTTTAGACGATCTAAAAACTCCCGAAACCAGGGTTGGCCACTAACCTACTTGTAATGAATGAATGAATCTTATCAATGTCTGCAGCCGGGAAGCAGTAACAAAATGTACTTATTATTCACGATTCCGATAAAACTCATGTTCCTAATCTCATAGCTACAGATAATTCATTATTTCTATATTCTGTGCCATTTTCCGAGAAACTGTACAGTTTTTCCTTCCAAGATTAAACATTAAATCTTCAATATGTATTTATTTCTTGGAAAACTTCTGAATTCGCTTAATTACTCGTATTACTATAACGCTGAGTAAGTTATCCCATATCATATTCCGTTTACTTATACAACTTATTATTATTAGTAAATAAATTAGGCAAGATTTATTTTATTTATTTTTTGTCCACAAATCCCTAATAACGGATACTACTCGCATAGAAAAGCATCAAACGTTTTAAACATTATTCAAAATCAAATTTAACGCCATCTATGATCAAATAGGGAAACCATTACGGCATATGACCCTATTAAGTTGGTATTATCCCTTACAATAATTTTAGTTCCGACAACTTTGGCTAGATGGCGCTGTTAATCACGACTCTGGCGCAGCTTTTATAAAATGGTGTATGCTGCATAGCACAGATGGCGTTAGTAGTAATTTAATAAAAGGTGCATTAATCTAGTTTTAGGTTGCAATTTCTAATAAATAAATTGTATAATTATAAATTTGGTAAGTGGTCTGTGCCTTATTTCAGAAAGCAATGTGTTTATTTATTTAGTTCGTCTTTTTAACAATAGAGGGCGTAGACAGCTTAAAAACATGTAAAATTATAAACTTTAAATTTTCCGAGTACCTAAGTTAAAATCAATATTTTCAGTGTGATGAGAGACTTTTGCCCATCAGTGGGACATTACAGGCTAACACTTTACTTTTTACCTTGGACTTAGATATTGTAATTAAACATGTTTAGTACTTAAGCTTAAATAAGTATATCTTATTTTCCTGTAAATGGCAAAAAGTAATAGAGTACATACGAAGGTTCATATTTGTCATAATAAAAAATACATTCTTCAAAAAAAGTATTACAAAACAATCTCCTTCTTTTTTACAAGTCGGTTAACTCCAATACGATGTATTAAGAATCTTTACTTTGATTTCCATTCGTCAATAGGTTGCAGTAGGCGTGATACATCTTGAGTGGGCGGTGTCGAACCGCTAAGAAAGTGGGCGGTGTAAGACGTGGGCGGGGTGACCGGCTATTGGCTAAGATTTATCACTCAAGTTGCTATAATATCGCCGTTGGTTTTTACTTCAACTAAGTAAGTAAAAGCACAGAATAATAACTAGTACTACGTACAGAAGCTTTACTTCGCAATGGTTTTCAAAGAAATATGACTCGAATCTGATAAACAATATGATTTAATTTAGCTCGCGGTCCAGTCGAGCACGTGTTCATTTACATACCTACCAATTTCTTTTTGAAGGAATATGGGCCTTAATTCACTATACTACGGTTCATAATAAGTTATACATGGTTATACGTATTGAAAGAGCCGCGGACTAGGGTTGCTTACTTCGAGAAACTACTTATGCCATCTAGCGCACAGCACGAGCGTGTGTGCAGTATTTAAACAATTAAATACTGCACAGTATCTTTTTGCTTTTTTTCGTTTTGTGTCCATCTTGCAATAATGAATCAATCAAAGTTGAACGTGGTCGAACATATAGCGCGCACGCGTGTGTTTTCTTTCGTTTGTGGCAGCCTACTAGATTGGCCCTTGCGCAGTGGCCGCCGCCCGTAGGTATGTTTTTAATACCTACACGCGGAGTGACACAGGCCTGGTAAAAGTAAACTATGAGCCTGCAATGTCCCACTGTTGGGCAAAGGCCTCTCATCTCACTGAAGATATCAGTACAGTGAGGAGGATTAGGCGTAATATTTTTTTACTTTTAAGTAAGTAGTAAGATTATAAACTGACGACATAGGTATTGTGAACTGTAAAAATCATTTACAATTTTACGCATATTTTTTTCTTTAGTTATAAATAACTGTCTATAGCAAAACGTAAATTGCTTAATTCTAATTGGAAAAAAACGCTTAGTGTCATTTCATTTTAAGGTGGATTATTTTTATTTACGCTTGATTTTTTGTAGTTACCTACGTAACAAATATTTAGTATATAAAATATCAATTAACAGGAACAATGTAGGTTTTTGTAGGAAATAATCTTTCATACATTACAGTCTTAATTAAAAATAAATAAATAAAACTCTTAGCGTTAGCTAATACGCTAGTTTATTGTCTACTAGCTGCGCCCCGCGGTGTTACCCGCGTTGTATCGGTTCCCGCGGGAATTTCGGGATAAAATGTATCCCATGTGTTATTCTCACGTATAACCTATATTACTGTAAAGTTTCATCCAAATCTATTCTGTAGTTTTTTCGTTAAAGTGCAACAAACAAACATCCATACATCCATACATCATCCATGCTCACAAACTTTCGCATTTATAATATTAAGTAGGAGTAGGATAGGATATGATAGGATTTACTAAATGAAGTCATCATTATCTATTAACTACCTAATTGATGTAGGTACCTATCAAGTGACGTCTCACAGACGGTAACAAAAGAACAATTAAAGCCTTGGCTACCAAAAGGCGTGTTGCGCACAAGTTTACAAACAACACATGACTGTGCGCACAAGAAGTTGGGCGGGGCTTGTAGGTGTGCCAAGACTGTGGGCGGGGCCTAAGTTGTAACTTAGGAAGTTTCAGCCTTGCCGCTAAGACAAAGTTACAGCTTATTGAATTGGACTTTAATGTTAGATACCTAGGTTTCAGAGAGATACCTAGGTATTGGTTAGTACGTATCTAGGTTAATGCGACATAAATAGGAGAAAGTTATTTACATTATCCGTCCCGATTGCTACAATCGGTAGACCATTTAAAGGCCTTAAGGTGGTCTAAAAACTTCAACACCAGTGTTAGCAACTAACCTTCTCGAGCTTAGATACTTAACGTTCAAAAGAGCCTCTATGGGATCAAAACCGAATAAAAATATTTTACTTTGACTTTGACTTTAACCTACTGTGAAAAAAATCGGTATGGAATAGATACAAAATTGCAAGATTCCATTTTATTAGGTATCTAACTCTGTTATATTTCATTACAGACCCCAACTTATGAAAAAGCAAGCTTCGACCATTAACCCTCTATTGCATGAATTATTAAATTAAAAAGAAAAAAAATATTTTTATGTTTTAATGTGTTTTAATAGGGCTTGTAAGACAAAATATAAAGTGAAAAAAAAAATAAGTATCTTATTTTAGAAAAAAAAAACAGAAGCCAAAATTGGCTTCCCATGCAATAACGTATGTATGAGACATGCCATTTTTGGCTTCCTATGCACAACAAATACCAAAACTTACACAAGGTGAAATTCTCTAAAACAGTTTCTTTTCTCATTCAAGCAAAGAAACACGTCACATTTCTCACATTTTATATGAGAACGCAAAGAACAATCATTCTGACATAATTGACGATTCTTTTGGTGTATCGGGAAATGGTCAATTTTGTCTGTACGTACTGAATTTAGAGGTAGGTCTTGCACTTTTGCTGGGGTTTTCCGTGCCCTTTTTCGAGGTGCGAAAGATTCATTTATACTGGTAGGAGTACCCGTTCTAGATGACGTAGGAGTATTTCCTCTTGACAAGGTAGGTGTACCGGGATTACTGATACTAGGACGGCCTCCTTTTCTTGAGATGCTTTTGCCAGCCTTGCAATAATGTTCAGAAATGGCTAGCTTGAAGTCAAATAGTGACATGTATTGGTCAGTCTTGCGTCGCCACAGTAACCAAGCATTAACTGCACACATATCAACCAAGTGGAAAAATATTTTTTTATACGACTGACGAGATCTTATTTTGATCCTATACAGACCTAACAAAGAGTCAAGCAAATCAACGCCTCCCATGTGTCGGTTATACACATCAACGCATTGTGGCGGAAAGATAAAAAAAAAACTCTGAATGCATGCGAAGCCATTTTAGGCGCAAACATACTTCATGCGTATGCATGCGAAGCCAAAATTGGCTCCTGTAGAAAATATTGAAAATGAAGTATAAGGAGCAAATATTTTGAATAAACTGTGATAGGGGTCAAAAACAGAGGTTTTGCAGAACATTATTTACATTTTTTAACATCAATTTTGTTACCTTTTCTATTTAATTTCCACCAACAAAGCTGCGATAAATTTCACTAAGAACGACGTCGCGTACGCACCGGAGAAAAGTGAGGTTATAATGACACATGACGTTGGCCATAGATAATAAAAATTACGTTTCGGTTCAGTTTGAATTCCTTAATATTACAACATTGACATTTTATAATTTTGTTTAAAATTAGGGTAGAAATAAATTACTAAAGTTGAGCAGCCAAAATTGGCTTTGTATGCAATAGAGGGTTAAGAAGCTGTCGGTATCACCTCCTTTTTATTTTTAAGGTAAGATAATTGCAAGTACTTACTTTACTTACCTACTTACATTTATAGTACTTAGGTACTGTCAACTACAAAAGTTGATGAACACTTTCAATATTACAAAAACACTTCAACACTTAGACATACCATAATTGTGTAATTGTGTTTTGTGATACCTATTGAATGTGTTCATCAACTTTTGTACTTGACTGTACATTACGAGTAAAGGCCTCCACCCATTACACCGTATCATACCATGATCGTGCTATGAACGTGTCAGGCAAAAAAGTATTCTTTGTATTGAAAAGTATGGGACTATGCTCACTAGACCGTTCCGTCACCAACCAACAACGTCGACTATTCTCACCTAATATTTTGCCGGTGCTGAAACGTTCATAGCACGGTCATGGTATGATACGGTATAATGGGTAGAAACCTTTATTCATAAACCTTGAGAACAGAAATAGAGGTACCTACGTTCTTACTTACCTATAGACAGGTTTAACTAAAATCCATTATCATTATCGCGTTCAAACAAACTTAGCTTTATATGAATACTTACTTATACCTAGATTAAATTTATAATAAAAAAACGGTCAACCCTGAAGAACGCCAATGGCGAATCTAAGCGTACCTGGCGTAAGCGTATCTGGCGTACTTACCTACCTACCTAGGTACAAAATAAAGGTGTTTTTAATAAAGTACAATTTGCGTACATTTGTCATGCATCTAACTTATCTCAAGGCTACATACAGATAGGTAACTTAAATACGTATATTACCGCTAATTAGGTAAACAGTACAGTTTAGTATCAAGTAAGCATGCAGATACCTTAGTTATATTGAAGTGGATATGTTCATAATTGGCAATTAACGTAAATTCCTATCTATTTCCTTGTTCAAAATTAATTTTAAAGGTACTTTATTTATTAAACTACAATTTAGGCATTAAAGTACTCAGTAGGTACTTAGTGCCTAAATACATTCGTATATACCTACTTTAGTCAACCAAAAAAAGCTAATGCATGCTTTTCCATCATATTGAGACATCGCTACAGAAGAAAGTCGATAATTAGGATGCTTTTTCTAGTTAGGGTCGGCTTTAAGCCCTTATGGTCTAGCACCCTAGAATCTAGGACCCTAAGCACATAGCTTTTACCAAACGCCGGGGGGCCTACTAAAAACATTAGGCACTAGTTTTTAGGGTAAATCCGGACCTGTTTCCAGTAACTTAACATTTTTAATATTTACAAATAAAAAACTAAAATTTCAACTTTTCTATACTTACTACAGTTGCAATAGAAAAAAAGACTCGATACAACAAAAAAAAACATGGCGCCTGAATAACATCTCCCGTTCTGTTTCACGTAATGATCGCTAAGATTCAGCTTCATCGCTCGCAGTTCTTAATTCGAACGTTCCTTAATGAGATCCACCTCCGTGTCTGCGTACAATGGAACGCCATGCGTGGGTTTTCTTTTTTTTTCGTATTTTTTCTAAGCGTAGTCGTCGCCTCTATTCATCCTTGAACGTTTTAAAAGAAGGCGGCGTAAGTAATGAGGTTGTAGGTGAATTTTTAATTTTAGTTAGTGGGTTATGTTTGGGGTTTAGAGTTCTAACTGTGAATGAAGTGAAGTAATTTACATGGCATTAGAAGATATTAATCTTTTTTTATTATGGATGGCGCCTTTACAGGTACCATTCAGTGCCTACAGAAGACAGTAAAGGGACCCAAAATTCAGATTCTCAATTCAAAACAAGTATAGTACTCGCTTAAACTTAAGAAACCAGATGAAATTCGAACTTCAAATCTATCCCAAACATCTGACCAATCACAATCAAGAGAAATCATTCTCAATCTAACCCTATCCGGTTCCCTTTGGCTTTGCATAAAGCTCGCTACAAAGAGTGGAACCTCAAAGATGGTTCTCCATTAGCGAGCGAGTGAGATGCGACGATTAAAGACTTATGGTAGACTTTATCTCCACTACTTCAGTTTATTCTCCACGGAAAAGTGTATATTTTTAATTGCACAGCGATTTAGGTTTTAATTTTGTATAAGTAAGTTATGCCTCCGTAAGTAAGTTATGCCTTAGTAAGTAAGTTTTAGTAGGTGTGACCAACCGTGGTACCGGAGTTTTAAAACCGCTTCAAGGTCTCCGACCTTTAAGGAAGCCCAGCGGTGGGACGATGTGGGCTAAGAAAAAAATAGCGGAACCCGGTTTCAATGAGATTTGAGAAAATTTTGGGACATGAAAAAACTTATATTTTCTTTAATATTATATCTTACGTACGGTTACTTTATTTTACAATTGGTTACATTGAATTAGTCGGTGTGTTGGCGTTCGCAGGGTTAACCACTTCGGTTAGTGGCTACCCTAACTTGAGGCTTGGTTTTGAAGCGCTATGTTAAAGTGTTAGGTATTAGGATTTAATATTATACTATTTATAGATAGATTGATATAAAAAATATAGGTATATTTATCATAAATAAATTAACACTTTTTGTAATAAAAAAAATACAACTACAAATTGAGATCTTTGTACTAAAGTAGGACGATAAAGTTTAATAGAAGTAAAGAAAAAAATTAAAACCTAATCAATCAAAACTTCAACTGCTAAATACTAACCGCAAACTATTCGTAATAACTTTCACACCAGCGCGTACGAAACGCGTCGCGCGATGACTTGCCTGTTTTCACAAAAGAAACCTTTCGCCGCCTCCGCACAATGAGCTAAGTTCACGTAAGTCGTAAATTGCTCGCGAGACGCCACGCAAATTGAATGCCTGAGGTGTTTGCGTAAACATACGGTAGGTTATTACTGACGAAAACGTGTAAGTGTAGATATTGTCATTTTGCAGTGAGTAAACCTTTGAATGATATTATTAATATCAGTTATGGTATTCAATTTTATTGTAGTAATAGTAATAAAAAATACAAGAAAATCTTGATTTTTGATGCGTGTACGCAAATAAAATATTCGAGAAAATATCACCTTTGTGTACAAGAACTCATTTCATTGCCAAACGACTTTAACGATATTTCTTAATATCTGACTCACCCGACAGCATTGAAAGAAGGGTGTAATATTTACGACAAAAAGTACCTAATGAGCAGTAAAAGGAAGCTTCGTTATTACCAGTATTGCCGCAACGTTTCCGTACATAATTCCGTCCCGTATGTCAACGTAAGTGTGAAAACTTTACACGGCTACGTGGGCATCGCGTCACGCAGCGCGAATGTGAAAGAATTTTAAAGTTTTCACATTAAGCCCACACTTGATGAGATCACGGCTTCTTTACTTTTAACATTTGAACATTACGCAGCATTACTGTAAAGGAACTTGTACAGAAAATAGTTCAGCATACTTAAAAGAAAACTTAGGGAAAAAGTCGCTTAATACTGGTTGTTCAGTCTTCTGTGACCGCGGTTCCTGTAAAGGAGCCGAAACGTCAGATACAAATGTAAAATAAAAGTGTATCTGTAAACGTACTTAGTTTCAATTGAATAGTCGTTTTATTTGTTCAGTGATTCATTATGCAGTGTTGTTTAGTTTAAGAATATCGTGTCTTGAAACAAAATTCAACATTCAAAGTGAAATATTTGTCTCAAAAAGAACTAAAACTAATACACCCTTTTCTAGCTGCCAAATTATTTACATTTTTATACCTACCAAGAAACCACATCAAAACTTGATCTTCTATCATAGCCTATCAACACCAGTAGTTATCAGCCGTAAATCAAATCTATAGGTACTAATATTAAAAAGAGGTAAAATTTGTAAGTTTGTTTGTTTGTTTGTATGTTCGAGGTAATCTCAGAAATTATCCGTCCGATTTGAATAATTATTTTTGTAATACATAGCCACATTCAACGGGAAGGTTATAGGCTATTTTTCATCCCGAAATTCCCACGGGAACGGGTACAACGCGGGAAAAACCGCGGGGCGCTGCTAGTAAATAATAAAGTAATGTCAAACATTTCAAAAGTGACGTCACCAACTTTTCCCTCCAAAAACAGTGTCCGGAACCGACCGGATCTAACCATCTTACATAGAATGTGTCCACTGGCGTGACGGTAGGTTATTGGCCAACCTTACATCCGTTTCCTAAGTATAACAATTACGTTGTTAAGTTGGTTATATGTACATAAATATAAGTATGAATAGACTGTAGATAATTAGGCAGAAGTTTGAATTTTGGTTTATTTTTGACGATATTTTTGTAAATATGTATTATATAGGTAGGTACTAGAAGTAAAAAGGTGTAATCATTGGACTGGAAAAATATGATGTTCTTTACTCGTATCTATAGGTACTTATACTTACGTACAGTTGCATATTTTGTTGCATAATTGAAATAAATAAATAATTAATATTTTATGACTCAATATTTCTTCTTCACTGTACTCACTCGCTGTCTTTAGTTAGATGAAAGGCCTTTGCCCAGCTATGGGACTTTACAGGCTAATACGTTACTTTACTGTTTTATGACAGAGTAATTAGTGCGACATATAAAAGTACAATGGGGTAAATTAAGCCTGAGCCAAAAATACATTTGACTTATTTGTACCAACATAAAAAAACAACATTAAGTACTAAAACTTATTTAAGTTCCTAGATACTGAATAATAATACAACAAGCATTCCAAGATAAACAGCTATTTAACTTGTTAAACCAAAAACCCTAATGTCGATAACCCCTAAGCAAGGGTGGCCAGGTGCGAGCGAAGACAGATGGCATCGCATACTCGTAGTAAGAATAATTCCATTGTTGTCAACTTGGGGTAGTACATTACTTGAATACTGATTAAAATATTGTTAAGTATTTATTGAGATGCTTATTACAACTTTGTATTCAAATGAATGACTAATTCGTACAAAAAAAAACATTTATTGATTTTTTAAGAACAGAAAATCTTACAAAAGTAGTAAAAAGTTATTGGAGAAGGCTCAACTTGTGCTGACCAGAGTATGCTACTCAAAGCAGAAAAATAGCTAACTTCTTCAATGGATAAAATTCAGTTTAGTTTAAACAAGTCACGACTCACAGCTTTGCATGAACAGTGGTAAAAGATAATAGAAATATTGCTTCTGTAATTCGCAAAACTATCAGCCAATATCAGACTTAAATGACTTAAGATAGTACACAATCAAATCTTAAAAAGTCTAGCATCCTGCGTCTTACTGTGGACTTAACATCATTGAAAAATCAATAGAAATCATTCAGTATTTTACCGAGTCCACTAACCGCTGCACTTAGATACACCTAGCTAATTGACGTTTTTTTTTTTTGACGTACGTTTGGTTTCATACATTATAGTTTCATACATTAGGTACATGTCAAATAACTCATAAAATCTGCTACGAAAGCATTTGACGTGTTTGTGTCTCTGGGCGTAAGTGTGGCAAACTTATGTACGACCTATGAAAAATATGTACCTAAGTACTTCTCCTACAAATATCCTCTTTAAAATAATCTCTTTTATCACACACTATCTCATAAACATTAAGCATAAAATCTTCATATTATTAAATCAAAGAAGTGAATCCGACGCGTGGCCAGCCAGGTGCGACCTCCCCTCTCACAAATATAATAATACTTATTACTCCTTATTATTTCTTGTTATAATTGTCCCCCTGACTTGCCTTTGACTCCTTTTGTTCTGTTAATGGCTTTTATTGTTTTGAATAGTTTTTCAAAAGTGACGCGTGCCGGCTGCGTCTGCAAGATCTTTTATATTTTTATAGTTAATCCGAGCTTTTGAGATAATTTTTAATTATTTTTTTGTTTTTCTTTCTTTCTTTGTGTTGTGTAAACAGTTTGTGTGTATCTAGACTAGGTATGGGTGTTTAGTTGTAGATAATTTTGAGGAACTATAATAGTACCTAAATAGATATATACCTAGGTAATAGGAATAATAGATATATAATAGGTATTATGTACTTATAAAATGCAGCTGCAAAAACTAATTAACTATTTGTTTGTTTGAACGCTCTAATCTTTGGAACTACGATTCCAAAAACTTTTTCATTCGAACAATTTTTTTCCTTATTTTATTCCGTAATTGCCCCAAAAAATAACCACCATCGTTGGAATATCCATTCAACCGCTAAGAAATGCTAAACAAAGCCGCTGGCAAAAGCTCTACACAATAAAACTAATTAACAAGACGCACCACACACCCACACATCATCGTACTATCTAAGTGAATATATGTATACCCTCTATCAATGTGTGTGTGTCTCCAAGAACTTAAAAGTAATCACACACGCGGTTCTCAAGGAATGTAGCCAATTTAACTTCACATCTTTCCAACTATTTCGACAACTATTTGGTAGTAATTATTGGCCCTATTGAGATTTGTAAAGGTTCCAAGCGGTTCGTATAGGATTCTAATAAGACCCGATTGATAAACTGTAAGTAGAGATAGTGGTATAGAAAAATCGAAAATATTAAGGTCTGTAAAGAAAAGTATTAGCCTGTAATGTCCCACTGCTGGGCCAAGGCCTCTCATCTCACCGAAGATATCAGTACAGTGAGGATTAGGCATAATCACCACGCTTGCCAAATGCGGGTTGCTGATCCCAAACTCGTGCCATATTTGAAAAGTAGGAAACATGTTTTCACTGGACCCGGGAATTGAACCCGTGGCCTCAGTCTTGGCAGGCGAGTAACATACCACTAGACCACCAAGGCGTTAATAGGTCTGTAAAGAAAGAAACCATAAAACTATTTAAATCCAATTGCATTCGGATCTACGACAAACTTAAAACACCCTTCTTTTTGCTATGAGACTTAAAAATCAACGGCTTAGTAGTCGATTCGCCCGAATTTAACTCGCCCGAAACGTGCCAATCGACACCTTTGAAAAAGATTATTTTTTTAGTAGGCGATTCGCCCGAAGTTAATTTGTTGGCGGGCGAATCGACACCTCCAAAAATATGTAGTAGGCTATTCGCACACATATTGTGTTTTATGAAATACAGTTAAAATAAAGTATACGTGAGTACAGAAGTAGTAAGGGTCAAATATCTTAAAAACAAAATAAAAACACAAACTAATTAAAAATATCTTTATTAAATTAAAATATGTATAAATCACAGAAGTGCACAGTTTTCTTATCACAATAAAATATCATAAAACTAGAACTATAACTATAATCACAATTTTAATCACAGATTTTACAATATAAGCTCTTATGTACTTAAAACGAACAAATCATCAATAATAAATCAAGGTATAACAATAATATAATGCTTACTTCTAATTCGTAAATAACAGGTTAAAATTCGTCAAATTCGTTAAAATCAAAATCACCGTTACCTTAAAACATTAAAAAAATTAAGAGTATACAATATTACCAGCAAACTAATTACGTAATTTTTCGATACAAACCTGTATAGTAATTTCACCGCGATTAAATTGCCATAAGATGTCTTCAATTCTTTTTTGTCGTCTTATTCTCTCTGGACTTTTAATCGATATGTACTGATTTTTACTATAAAGTTTTAAATAATAATTGGAATCTTTACTTATAGTATCTAAAAACAACGCAATATTGGTTTAGGTTTTATCAACCTATTGAAACGCGAGTTCCAAGCTTCGATGGCGTTATTGGTTTTATGACATACATCATAAAATGTCCATTTGTTTGCGAAATAAGTATTTTCATTCAACCAAGTATTAACAAAGTAATCATTAAATTGAGTGATTTTCTTTTCAGGCTCATTTTCTGATTCAATATATAACCAGCCATCTGATCTATGTTCTTGAGGCAAATATGCTAGAGCCATGCAACGTTTAACGTGCATTTTATCAATTAAGGATTTATCCATTCCAATTTTTTTTGCATTTCTCCATAAAGATTTTTGAAAATTAAATAAACAACCTTGAATACGAGCATCAGGAAATGTTTTTTCAATAGCAGTCATCGCACTTTTTTCAAAATCTGTGGTGAATATACGTGGAGAAAATTGAGGAATTCGACTTATTATTAGGTTAAAAAAAAATTCGTATGTTGTTTCTTTTTTGTCCGGCAGTAAAGCGTATATGGCTGGTTAAATGTTTGTCCTGCCAGCACACCACATTGTGTCACATCACAATATAATCTTAAATTATCGACTAGGCACGCATAGTATCTACAGTTAATCTTAGAACACAAACGTCCGTGACCAACGCGAGTGAGCGTGATAGCATATAGAGCTTTCTCTTTCATTTTTTCTTTTATTAGGGGAATATTGCTGTCTTGCTCTATATAAGCATGTAGATATGCCACGTTTTAAGTCATAATTATTACACATTTTTCTTACTTTTAAGTAAATACCTGTTATTTAAACTTCGATTATTTTTTGTTTTATTTCAGTGACGGCTGTGTACGACTGTACTTTAATTTTTTTATTCTTTAAAATAAAATGTGTGCGAATAGCCTACTACATATTTTTGGAGGTGTCGATTCGCCCGCCAACAAATTAAATTCGGGCGAATCGCCTACTAAAAAAATAATATTTTTCAAAGGTGTCGATTGGCACGTTTCGGGCGAGTTAAATTCGGGCGAATCGACTACTAAGCCAAATCAACACTTTAATCAGCACGTTTAATTATTTACATTATAAAGTAAAATAAAGACATTACTTTCAAACATAACTATGTATAAAATGACACTTTCAAAACCTACGCGAGTTATCAACATTCTTATATACCGTAACTTTTTATTTGTTACATAAAAAAACACAAATAAAACTATTTAAAAACACAATCTTAATAAGGTCTTTAAACCATCTCAACGTTAATACAGCTACGATATGAACAGATGGTTAAATGAAGAACATTTTGAATGACCCATATGTGTTTGATATCTTGCTCTTTGATTACCAATGTTGTAGAGAAAGGTACTAGTTTTAATTAATTTAAAATGTGACTTGTATGGGTTCGAACAAGACAGAGCTGAGAAGTCATTAAAGAGGAATTCTTAATAAAGGGAATTTTGGGATAAAATGTATCCCATATGTTATTCTGATATATAACCTACTAGCTGCGCCCCGCGGTGTTACCCGCGTCGTACCCGTTCCCGCAGGAATTTCGGGATAAAATGTATCCCATATGTTATCTGATGTGTAACCTACATTACTGTAAAGTTTCATCCAAATCCGTTCAGTAGTTTTTGCGTGAAAGAGCAACAAACATACATCCATACATCCATCCTCACAAACATTCACATTTATAATATTAGTAGGTTATACAAGCTTTATCCTCGGATCTATACCACTACTAGTAGCTCTCCGTAGATTTACCCGAATCGTATAAATTACTGTAGGAATTTTGGGATAAAACAAAGCCTATAACTTTCCTCATGAATGAGGTTATCAAGTACAAAAATATTTTAAAAATTCGATTGATATTTTGATATTGAAATAAGCGCGTCGAAACGTTTTGATCCCGCATACTAGATAAATTACGAGCTTTTTTATCCCGTAATGACAATGGGGACGGGTACAACGCGGGTAATTTCCGGAACGGGTATAATTCGAGATAACAGCGGGAGTTAGGCGAGTAAACCGCGGGGCACTAGTCTATCAAAATAAGACTCACTCATTCGTCTTGGCGCTACTTATCTAATTCTCTTAATGAATGATCTTCTAAAATGTTTACAGCACTTGTTAACAGCGATAAAACGAATGTAGGGTGAGAAAAGTTTGAGGAGACACTTCAAAAGACTACGGGTCCCTCGATAAATAGGGATATTAAGATAAACGTCTGGCTTCTTAGGGTTGGCGCTTGGGATTCTGTAAATACAATTATTGTTGAGTTGTTGAAGTTTTTTAGTTAGATATTAAACTATTTTCTTTAAACAATGATCCATAAGCTGTGAAAAGCTATTTTTTTAAAAGAAATCGCATACAACAATATCCCCTAAAAAACTACATTAAAATAATTTTTTAATCATCAGTTCGTAGCATGTTAAAAAAATCTAAATATTTGTAAGAAACGTCAAACTTATAACCTTCTTCTTTTTGCGTCAGCTTAAAGGAAGTAAAACCTAACCATTAACCGTGATAACCATCGCTTGGTATCAAAACAAGGTGTTAACAAAACAAATGCGATCGCGTGACACCCCTACGCTACCGTCTTAACCCTCATTCTGAAGACACGGTCTTAAACGCCCGCTTACTTACACATTGCTGGTTAGAGGGTCGGGTCGGGTAGACAGCGATTAGACAAATTGGTAATTGTGTTTATTTATTTCATTATTTTGTAGGAGTAAGTAAGATGGCGAGGCAAATTATATTGCTTTAAGATTTTTTATTTTTTACTTAAATAATGTTTGTATTATAATAAAATTTTATATAGGTATTGCAATAAAATATTCACTCTATCCCCTTTCTCTCTTCTCGGAAAGATAGATAAGTATAAGGTATTTATTTGTAACTATAATTCTACTTGAATTGTATTGTAATAAAAGCATGAGCATTTTTTGTACTAGTTTATTAAGCGTTCGCCTAAACCTAAGAAACTAGTACAATTTGAATTGAAACTATGTTTACGGGTACCTACACTTCGTTTTTATTTAACAACAACTAACCACAGCAACCCAGCAGGTTTACCCGCATCTTGCCCGTTACCATAAAAAAATTGGGATAAAAAAAATTTACAACCTTCCCCTTCAATGTAGCTATCAAACACAAATATAATTATTCAAATCAGACCATCCCCGCGATTAGTAACATACAAAACTAACAAATTTTAGCTCCATTATTAGTATAGATATTGTGTTAGGAAAAAATATAGAATTTAACCCGCTTTCACTGAAACCCAACCCTTAAACTTAAGTGTAGCTTTCCTGCTTGAGGGAGCGCAACATGTGCCCAAGTCGCGGTGGGTGGGGTAACATGGTTTGATTTCAAGTAATTTCACCCCAAATTAGTGTTTATTGTGCACCAATTTCGTAATAATATTCATAGTTACGATAAGAAAGGTAGAGTTACGGATATTTCCTTATTATTATAAAAACACTAGTTATTTAGTCATTATTTAATGTCATGCTTGTTTGGGCTTTTGTAAAATTATTTTTTTGGTCTCAATCCTAAAGAAGTATCTGAATATTTAGGATTGTTTTTAAAACATTATCTATTCAAATAATATAACTAATAGTTTTTTTTTTATTGTATTTCTTACAAAAAAAATTAAGCTAATAAACTTTGGTCTACCACACCAACCCATTATTTGGGTAACCATTTTTTGCAACAGTCAGCAAAGGGTTAAAAAACCACAGACAAGCAGAAAAGCTCATCTGAATTCGATTCAGTTTTCATCGCAAAAACTTTTAGCAAAAACATAGACAAACCACCTTTGAGCGTTTTTTTTTATATTGCTATTAAATATTGGCCATAAGTTATAGATGAAACATATGGGGCGCGTGCGCAAGCGCATCGTAAACGGAACACCTTTCACGACATTTGCAACCGATGAATGAGTGTGAAATGAATGAATCTCTTTTTTTTTAGTTTAATTAGAAATGCTTATTTTGAATTGAAATCTTTGATACACTTGTGTTTTTTTCGTTTTACATCCTTATTTTTATTGTTCCTGGCTTATGTTGTTGGGATTGCTCTCAAAAATCATAAAAAAATTACCAGGACGGCTAATACACCTGCATTAGTTGAATCCAAAACTAAGTTCTAAAGTTGTACTACGGAATCCAATTAGTACTCAACTTTAAGATTCTATGATTTCCACATTGCTTACAAGTACTTAATGTAGTACCTATAGGGTGCCTGTCCATTGATGTGGAGCGAGCTGGCGGAGCAGAGAAACGGACAAATATTTTATGCAATCCTACTGGTCTATATTTGTCCGTTTCTCTGCTCCGCCAGCTTAAACCCCTGTAACCTTGTGGTCCTAAAGCCCCAAGATAACATTAATATTGAAACTAAGCTTGTCTCAACTCAATTTAAAAGTCTAAACATCTTAACAAGTCGGAAACTGAAATAACTGCCATCAATTTTTTTCGAAATGTCTTTGTTCCTCAAACCATACAACCAATGTAACATTATCCCGTGTGTCTGTCCGTAAAGTAATATTTGTTGACAAATCAAACAGGAACAGATTGCGTCGAACAGAAGGCACTTTACAGGACGTTGAACTGGGAGCTTTTTTAATTAAAAAGTTTAATGGAATAAGTGATATTTTTGACCTTTTCCTTTTTTGACCACGACTTCCTTTTTCCTTTTTAACCGACTTGAAAAAGTAGATTATTAATTTATAATGTCTAGTTTCAAGTAAAGGTTTTGGATGAAAAAGGTGTTTTATATTGTGATTATTTTTTAAATAGCCGCGCCCTGCGGTTTTATCCATGTTATACCCGTTCCCGTGGGAATTTTGGGATAAAAAATAGCCTATAACCTTCCCGTTGAATTTGGCTATCCATTACAAAAACAATTATTCAAATAGGATGGGTAGTTCCTGAGATCAGCGCGTTCAAACAAACAAACAAGCAGCTTTATAATATTGGTATAGATATTGTCTTGGGAAAATAATTAATTCAACACTTCTAATACTTATATATTCGCTTCAGATTTTAATTTTGATTCCTCTTCCGGTGAAAGTTTCTAATATCTTATCAACTTTCTATCACCCTTTTGAAACTTTTTAACCCTCTGAGATTGGAGGGACACCCATCTGTAACTAGTTCTTAATAGTTTATTATAAAAATATAAAAACTATCAATATCTAGTTTTAACTACTAGAAATTAGACTTTCTTGTTTTCTTGTTTTTGATTGATCCATATTCCAAAATCAAATCATAAAATGGCATGAAATGATTGGCTATCACATAAAGAATACCACGAATTTTTAATACAAATAAACTTAGTACTATAGTTTTTTTACTAGTGGCGCCCCGCGGTTTCACCCGCGCTATCACCGTTCCTGCGGAAATTTCACAAAATCCCATCTTATCGACCATCTAAGTTTTAAAAGGAATCCCTATGCAAAATTTGAGCTTCCTACCACTAAGTACAAGTTTTTGAGATTTCGTGATTAACCAGCAAATGGTATTTCACTTTACACAAGTATATAGATTGGTACAGCAGCATCAAATTACCAGATAAACATACTCGTACTTATAATTTCTGAGATTTCGTGATAAATCAGCAAGTGGTATTTCGCTTTTATACTCGTATATGCATAGATTAGTACAAATCATACAGCAGCTTCAAACTAACAGATAAACATAGAATCCCACTGAAGAAAGGCATTTAATATTGCATTCAGTGTAAGGAGACAATCCTCTTAATCAGCACAGAGACATTGTTCGGAAACGGGGCCACGTACGCACATACGGAATGATTAGTCTCTTTGTGTGAGCACTGCCGCGGTGCAGCAGTTATGAGCATACCAACTTTGGACATTGTTCTTTTATGAACAATTTTGCAGCGTTTTTTTTAATATCGCTTTGGGACGTTCTAAGGTATGGTCGATTGCGGTAGTAATTAGTTTATTGTTTTGTTTTGTATGTTGAGGCGGGGTAACTTTTGTTTCTGTCTTGTAACAGTTGTAACTTTTGTCGCAGTTTTTTGGAATGCCTAAAGGCCACCGACATGGTCTAACAATTGACACAACCGACAGATTTACGTGTCATCCTAAGCACGGTAGCGTTCAGATAGAAATACCACTATTGGCCACCCATCCAAGGGCTGTCTTGTAAATGGTTTAATCCTTATCCCCATGATACTGCACTGATATTTGCAATAGTCGCTATATTGTTTTGTTCCTGTATGGTTTTCAGATGACCTATTCATAGTGGGCTAGTACAGGGATATCGTTTTATCCACTGTACTGATGTACATTTCGATCGAACTGGCTTTTAGTCTGCTTTCAAACTAAAGGCGGTTTAGAGACTGAACGCATAATAATGTAGGTATTGAATTCATTCAAGAACAACCGCTATGAATGTAACAAATTAAGCAACCAACCACACAACTAACACTACAGCTTTAAAAATAAATAAAAAAACACAAAAAGGCTGATTAAAAATTAAATCTTTTAAAAGACAAAAGACGTCAACTTTTCGGTTTATTGCCAACGTTGGAGGGAACGCAAAAAAATGATTACGTCACATAGGAAAGAAAGAGCCGAGCAAAAAACACAATAAAGTTACAATGTAAACAAGTTAGTGCGTACTTGAGTAGCTCATTATGAGCAGATACGGCAGTATTAGCCGGTTGGCTCGTTTGAGCGGCTTGAGCATAGCCGGGTGAAGCCGCGCGCCGCGCCGCAGCCACGCCTCGGTACCCCCACGAGCCGACTTTAAAACATAACCAAGCCTTTGTTTAACCTATTTCGGTTTAGATTACGCTTTTACAGTGATGAGAGACTTTAATTAATAAGATGTGTCTGTTAATTATTATATTTGCTAGCGTTATTCAGATGTTACGTTTTAACGTTTTCAAGCTTCTGTGTGAAACGTATTTACAAATCTAAAGTGTAAAACAACATTGGAGATATAAATGCGATTGTTTTATATGACATTGTTTGTTTGTTTAACTAAAATCAATTGTGTCTGAATTTGAAAAAGTTAAAAAATCAAAAATGTCCATATGGATATTGGAAAACTGACAACAAAAGGGTTATCACATCAATAAAATCGGATAAAACCGAATCGGTAGACAATCGCAGTCTCAAGTGCAACCAACAAAAGTTAACCCTCCGAACGCCAGCGGAGGAAAAATAAGGAATACAATCCGATTACACGTAGCGTGTATTGTGTGAACGCGAAATTTACGAATTTTCAAGTTTGATCACTCTCTTTTCGGAATTTGTTTTAGATATCGACGGAATACTGTGTACAATGTTTCTATCGTTATTTTGTTTCCCTATTGGCTACTGAAGGATGTTTGTATGATAGAGATTCATTATTCTGGCGGTTGTTCTTGGTTTCTTTTTGCAATTGAATTATTACAAAGAATAACGTAGATTAATTGTATATTAAGTTTAAAGTTTAAAGAAGAATCTTCATTTGTCACATTTATTAAGTACCTACATACTTTTTGAAACAATAATATTGATTATCTATCACAATTTTTTTTATTTTAATAACTGATTAAAATGGAGATTGATTATTCAACTTCCTACATTAATACTAATATTATAAAGAGGAAAACTTTGTTTGTTTGGTTGTAATGAAGAGGCTCAAAAACTACTGGACCGTTTTTAAAAATTCTTTCACCATTCGAAAGCTACATTATCCACGAATAACATAGGGTATTTTTCATCCCGAACGAATTCCTACAGGAATGGACACAACGCGGGTGAAACCGCGGGGCGCTGCTAGTGCCAATATAAACTTGATAAATAGCATGTTTTTTACTTAAATCAATGCGTACTCAAAGTGGTCATTACGCCTAATCCTGACTGTACTGATATCTTCAATGAGATGAGAGGTTTTTGTTCAGCAGTGGGACATTACAGGCTAATACTTGCTTACAAAGGGGGTGGTCTGAAAACCAGAGCTGCCCGGCGTAGCATACTTTGGGCAGCACAAGCTGAGCCTTCTCCAATTTCTTATTATTCTTATTAGTTATTTAAGATACTTATGTAATTTGTATTGGTTTCTTAAGTTTAAGCGAACGCCACTCATTTTGATCCGTAAATTCATTTTGTAAACGAAGTTTCAATACATAATTTTGTATTCTTAAAAAAGCAATAAAAATTGTTTTTAAAACTTTTTACATATTATTTATTTATACCAAGTCACCTCATTACTCAAGTTAACTTCACACACCTAATAACACAAACAAATTGAAAGAATCACAATAAACACGTGTTTAAGATCGCGATACGGAGTCCGGAAGCGTTTCACGTTATTCGGATCCGTATTATTTCCGGCGCGAGTCACGCATTGGGTTCCGTACCAACCGCAGCGGGCGAGGTGTTAACATCCGCGTGTTATTAAAAATAATCGGTACAATGTTCATTGGCGTTTTGATGGTTAAAAATTAACAAGATACCTTTTGAGAAATTAAGTATTTAAGAGTCTTGGTTGTGGTATTTTTAAATGGAAATTGAAAGCTTTCTGGCAATGCAAATCTGTATTTAGGAGATTTGACTGAGAGAACAGACGGTCAGACGTTTTAAGTTACAACATAATTCAATAGCAAAAACACTTATCTTTGCTGGAACATTAACATATTAATATTTATAAAACAAATTCAAACACGGTCAATTAGATTCAAACTAAGCTCCAAGCTTTTACTACAAGCTGAGAGCTTGAATGTATCTATTATTAAAATATGTATTAGCCTATATTATCCCACTGCAGGGCAAATGCCTTTACAGTTCTCACAAAAGACAACAACACAGTTAAGAGTATTAAAATACACACCACACTTCCAAACAGGTTGTATACTATCAATTCCACAAAAAAAATACAACAAGTTAAATGTTAAAAGTACAGCATATTACGTGATTCTCGATAAAAATTCCATTACTCATTGTAAGCGCAACAAGTAAAATTAATTTAACAAATCAACTGTTTTCCTGTCGGTACTAACAGGTGTATGAAAGGGGAAATGTGGGAACAGGAAACAAATCCGACTATAATAATGTACCCTACTGTTTGTCACGCTCGTAATTACATTGTCTATAATGGTATTTAGTTCTTATTCTAATAGGAGTCTTGTAAGAATATGTATTGCAATTCTTTTCTTAAACTTTGGGTGGTTTTATCCTACAATTTTGTGGAGACTTTTGCCCAGCTGTGAAGTGATTGAGCATCAAACGGACTTTCAGGTATATTTACAGAAAACGAATAGATATTGATATCTTTTTGAGTACGTTTTTAACGTTTAAACACATTGAAGGCAGGGAATTACACTACACCATTTTTAATCAAGATTTTTGAATCTACAGATTAAACTAGTGTCAGATATATATTGGCAGAATATATTATGACAATACGAGTAGTTTGCTCGACACTTTATTTATTAATTAAAATTAAAATAAACCCTCAAAAACATCCCCTTCAAGACATATCATAATTTAAATTTGAATACTCAACCTGTAAACGCCAATCCGTAAACACGAAAAGCCAAGAAATTTGAACCATATAATTTTAAATTAAACCTGTAAGTAAATATCTATTCATTTCGAAGGAAATAACAAGTGAATCACTTGTCTTCATTTTGTTCGTATTCCGCTATACGATCTAGTAATTATATATTTCCCGAGTATCTCTTTTGTGTGAGCTCGCTGTTTCCTGTCTTACGTTAGTGTGGGGTACAAGTTGTGAGAACACGGCGGGTTGAATATAAATATCATCAAAAATGATATTTTGAAAAAAGAATCATATCGTCACACTAGGCATCATTGGTGTTGGTCTATTTTCACCGGTTTTCAATGCGTTATGATTGATCAATTGAGCTCTGCACAGATTCGCTACGCTTCAAAGGAAATGTTAGCTTACACTTGCACCACTCTCATCTAGCTATAGCTGATTCTAATAATAATAGGGCAGTAGCATACTATCGAGCTATATGTGATCTAATGATGATATTTCACTACCATACTTTCTAGATATTGGTCATCTTATGGTTTTTGTCCACTAGCACATGTCGTTCATTTTTTTAAATAGTGTGGGAAATAATCATCAAAAGTATCAGTTATATTGCTTTACTTCTAAAACTTATGATACACAAAATTAAGATTGTATGGTCAAAACTAAAATCAAATCCCGCTATCAAACCTCAAAAATTATAGCCCGCTGTCGCTTATGACTTGAACTCGAGATGTGTTAGGGTGCAGTGATGAAATAGGGATGCGTAATAAATTAAGTACCAGCTTCCATTTCAGTTCAAATCCTATAACATTAAACGAAACTTAATTTTTCTTAGTTATTAATAAACAATTTACTTTAGGAAAAGTGTTTGCGCTATTAAACACTATCACAGATAGCGAATATAATTTAACACATAGGTAGTCTAAATCTATGGCCTGAAATAACAATTTTGACCAGAAGTTTTAAGAAAAAGTATTTTATAATTAGTTTATTAATTTTACTGTCAACCGTAAAATTCAAATGAAAATAAAGTAATATAAAGTTGTACATAAGATCAAAATTCCAAAAATCAAGTATTTTAATAGCAACACAATGTTTTAATGGCAACACCAGTTACCCTTAACACAAATAAAAACGCATCACTAAATATTATCAATGAGTGGACGATTTAAATAATCTATAACAAGCATTAGGGTTGGATTGGTTGCAAATGTCACGCAATTTGAAACGGATTGTCTAAACAAAACGCGCGTGTGATTTCTTTTTAATGTATAGGGTTGTAAATGGATTCGTCTAGTTACAATTTAATATAAAAAAAATATTCTGCCAATACTTAAAGATTGAAATCTTACTCAAAAACGTAATTCCATGGTAATATTTTAACACTGTAATGTTCTTCTTAGAAAGCTTAAAAAAGGTATATTGTACAAACGTGGATATAAAAATAAAAATAATTAGAATTTACATTTATTATTTAAATGAAAATAACCAAGAACGAAAGATAATTAATAAATACAATGAAATACTAACGAAATATATAATAGTGTAATCAGAAAATCCTATGTAATTTTATTCCTTAAACATTTAAAGAATTAAAAGAATTAAAAACTCAAATCAAATTCAAATCGGTACTTAACCCTACAACTGCACAAACTATCTTTCTTTCAACACGTGCTCCTGGCAGGTAACGAAACGGAACTCGATCTCAAGAAAAGAAAGAAAGAAAAAAATATTAAAGATGACCTACTTCAAAATTTGCACCTTTCGAATTTCGAACTAAGAAGAGTTCTATTATCTTTGGTACACCTTGCAGGACATATGTCGAACCCGCATCGGGTTCAAATGAACCTTTTTTGCAAAGCAATTGCTGAATCAGAATCGAAAACGTGGTCTCCATTCATAGAAACGATACTTGGATAAATAATCGAATTTGGTAGCTTGTAGAAAATATGTCAATGGATTTATGAGGAATATAATATTCATAGCACTTAATTATGATACTTAATATGTATATGAACAATAAGTTATGCAATTTATTCGTGGGTTTTTCTTTTAAATGCCAAAACAAGAGTCAAAAAGACATGTAACTACTGAAGGTTCAATCCGTCAATCCGTAGCGTTCGTGGCGTAGTTTGATGAAGCGATATTATCTCAATGGGATTGTTAAGCAACGTGCAGCTCGACCCCTACTTGGATCCCCATCCAGAAATGCGCTAGCGTTACCGTGCTTCGGAGGGTACGTAAAATTGTCGGTCCCGATTGTTTCAATCGTCAGACCATGTCGAAGGTCTTTAAGCGGTCTATTATAACCTCCGACATCAGGGTTGACCACTAACCTACTCGAACGTACATTCTTACTTTAAATCTAACCAAGAAAAAGAATCACTACAATCAACAATCGTCTTTCAATACACAAGTTACTCAAAAAAGCACCAACAAGCCTCACAATTCTTAAAAAACACAGACAAAACTCTTCAAAGTGGCAACGGCTTATCAAAGTAATGTATTAAAAAGAACCACACATGAAACTGAAACATTTTAATCACTGCTCTCCTCGGTCCGTATCACTCGTCCTCTCATATTGTCTTCGGTCTGTCCGTTTGTATGTAATCAAAGGTATGACAACAAAGACTAGGCTTTTTGAATCCTTTGCTTCCTACATTGAGAGTGCAGTAATTGGCTTTCGATATATTGAGCTCGTTTATTAAAAAGAAGTTGTTTTTGAAAATGGAATTGGATAGGATGGTTGAAAATATATTACTTTTATACTTATACACCGTTTACTAATACACTGCCTTGGGCTACACGGTAACCATAGTTGTTTTGATGTAAAATATTTGTTTTTGGCATTAAAATTTAATTGTATTTTAGTGGCAATTGTCTTATCTTTAAGTTATTTCTCTATATTAATCTGTTTTTAAATATTTTTGTACTATAATTCATTTCAGTTTAATTGCTCAAAAATCATAATTATGACAAATTAAGGAAACAATGTGGGTGGTGCGTACAAAAGAGGCTTTTTGGGCCAAAACTGAATAAAAATATTTTACTCTGATTTTAAACTTATCGAGTGCTGCATGTAGGTAGCAATACAGTAAAACATCATATAGGTATTTATAACTAGGTTTAAATTAATGAGCGAAAAGGTTAACATAAATAAAACCTAAAGACGCCAAATTCAAAGTTAACCGCTAAAGGGACGCGTGGCGAGCGCGTCACATCGCCCCACATTCGGTACCCCCGCGAAAGGTGCGTGTGCGCATGCAGGGGTCCACCGCCCCTATTATCTTTAACATTTTGAAGTCTGTTTGCAAGATAAAGGCAAGGGGAGCAGGGGGTGATTTTCTTTATTCTTCACCCGGATTTATTATTATTTTTTACTATATTATTACTATGATTGCCGCGTCGCGTGCGCACATGTCCCTAAGAGTGCCACCCTAATACGAAAGAGGAATGTAATGCTCTTACTTGTTTTGTATTTTTTCTGCGTATTGTTACCGGATTATTGAATGTAACATTAGTGGTTGCAACTGGTATTATTACTTGAAACAATTTATAAAGTAATAGTAATTAGTCGTGAAAAAAATTCTTGTTTAAATGTGTAAAGATTTGGACACAAAAAGTGACGTAGAGTAAGGTAAGGTCAGAGCCCGCATTTCAAAAGAAACCATCCTTCAAACACTTCTTATTATAAGACCTTGCCTTAAAAGCTTCAGACAAACCGAAACTTTATTTTAACCATCTTAGAGTTGACAATCTTAACACAAAAATAAGTCACAAAAACAGCTGATTTTACGTCCGGGCACCTTACTACGGATCGTAGTAAAAAATCTCCAAAGAAAATCGAATTTTAAACTTGAAGAAATAGATGTTCTTATTGCAAAGCTAAGCTTAAAAACTTTCAAGACGGTGTCAATGGTGTGTTATTAACGGATTTTAAACCTTATATTCATACTGTTAAAGTTGTAAGACGTTGATCTAAGCATTCTTAGCACGTGTTAAAAAGATAGCATCAGTACACATGTTTCGATTCAGCGATTTAATGCGTTGTGTGGGCGTATCAAATGTCTTTATATTTACAATGTGGCGCCTAGATTAAACCAGGTGTTGTTTTAAAGAAATCAAAAGTTTTGTACGGGTCTGTTAGACTCAAGTGGGCTGGCAAAGGTTAATTAATATCTTTTAGTGAAATATTTGGGAAAAAAGAAAATAAGAAAAATATTAGAAAGATAGTTGGATACATATTAAATTACACGACTATTTTGATGTAAATTCCTGTATTTTAACTAGAGCAGTTTATTTTGAAAAAATTGAAAATATGGACACACTTAAGTATCTATACATATATTCCTAAACATGCATGTTTAACATACCCCTTTGGTCACATAGAAACGTTTATTATAATAATAAAGGGTTAATTTAATTCCTAACTTAAAAACTAAAGTGTTTCCAAGTAATACCAAAGTTTAACTTGAAAACCCCAAACGCGTATCGATCCAACATGGCAGCTCCGGTAATCTGCACTCGAATAAAGTACAATAGTTACTTACCCCTCACTTGGCACCTTTGACCCTGCGCAGGAGCAGCTGCAACTAAGATGGCGAGGGGCGCATCGCGATCGATAATCGAACGCCATTTACATTTTAAACTTGGAATGCGTTTCTGATCAAGGAGTCTAATTTTGTCCGAACTCATTTGAAACTGATCGAATAGGTTAAGATAGATTGTAGTCTTGAAATTCGAATTTTAATCAAATGCATTTCTGATCGTTGGCAGAATAATAAATATTTAACAGATATGACTAAATAAGTTTTAAAGATTTAACCAGTAAATTATGCTTATAATACCAAATAAAAGAGACACTTAGTTTGAATTGAAACTGTTAGAAGAAGGCAAGAAAAATACCGTTGTTAATTTAATTAATTTGGTCAATCGGTCCTAAGAGAAATACGCGTATTTTCCTAACCATATTGTAGAATTTAATAGTAATTAAAATAGGTGTCACGCTTATTTTTCTTAAAATATTATTATTTTCGATTAGCTACTATTGCGTCCTAAACTTCTTATTGCTGTTCCATTTCCTTAAAAACTCATCTCACGTAAAAGGTTTGAGAGAACTTCATTTTGTTTTTTTTTTCTATGAAGGCGTTTAAAAAAAGAACCAATTTTAATGTAAACCTCTTCCATCCAGGCGTTTAAAAATGGAACAGAATATTTTGTTTATGACACTCATCAATCAGAATTGGAACATCTTTTGCATCTTTCAGATATGCGCACGCGCTGCAGATGCGCTTTGCAGCTTTGCTACGCGAAAATATTATTAAACATCCTTCATAATGCGTTCAAGTTTAACCCGTATTCAATTTATAGCCGCATTGTTTGTTTGTAGACGAAAGTCGATCAAAATTGTTTTGCTTGACGTATTTTGGTTTATTTCGGTCGAATCAAATTACAAAGCGTTTTGTAAGAAAATAAAGATATTATACTAGCTCTACCTACTAACTAATCTTTCGTATCAAGTCTGGACTTGTATGAGTCTTCTTATTCTAAATAATATGACAATAAATGACAAGCCCCAAATCAAATATTGTATTCGATTAATCGGCTGTACCCCATTCGATGCAAATTCGTTAAAGTATCGATTACACATCTGTTTGAATTTGAATTCGCAATGTGAAGAGCATAAGCTGTTTTTGATGGTTTTTTAAACGACGTTACAGCTGTGTTTAGTGTTTATCTGTGATGTATTATGTTAATAGAATTTAGAAACTGGTCATTTAAGTTATTGAAGATTAGAGACTTTAATCGAATTAGTGTTAATCTAGATCGATTTTGATATAATTTCAGTACTTATGTTTTAAAACAGACAGCTAGGTCCAAATGCTGCACTCGGATATGTTAATTAAATCGACAATTAACTAATTTATGTAATTTTTCATAGCATTACATGTCAAAATCACTCATTAAATCTCGACTAAGCATTTGACGTCTTTGAGTACGGCGGGAAGAAGACTACATCAAAATCTTTTATCCCACCGCACTATACCTTCTAATACTTCACTGAGATGACTGATTAGCCAATGCCCCGCCATGGAACATTACACTACTCTTACTACACTTCAGAAAATTTACAAAAAATCCAACAGGTAAATGAAATGTTAAAGTTTTAAATTCCGTTTAAAATCTTTCAGCAAAACCTATTACATATATTATGGGCCTTATTCATAAACGCTTATTAACAGCATTTTAGCTAAAATGGTTTGTCCCATTCCGACATACGCCATTTTCCATAGGGCAAAAGAGACAAAACACTTAATAACAGTGTTTTAGTTAAAGAGCATTTATGAATATCTTTAAAATCCAAGAATAATAAATCTCGTATCAACCAAGTTCAATCAAACAGATATACAACATTAAACACGCTTTCAAAAATAATAAAAAAATATTTATGTAAATCTTTATAGTAACATTAAAACAAGATGTGGCAACACCGGGCACGCGACATCTCATCCTGAAAGGTGTGACACCCCTTTCACCCATTATAATTGTCACACAACCCTTAGAATGTGGGGAGGTGAACAATTGGCTCTATTCTACTATTGAGATTAGATTTAGACTGGTATTGACTAGTGATAAGGTAGAAAATAGACTATAAGAGTATACGCGACTATAATATTCCCCGATAAGCTAACAGACAATTAGTTAACAACCAAACCAAAGCCTAGTTTGCACTACGCTAGTATTTTAGTCAAGTAGCGAGTATAGTAGTTAAAATACTCACCAGATAGAACTCACTAACTTAGTCGACTAAAATCTTGGTGTTTAGACATGTTTAGCTAGTAAATTACTCGCTACTACTACTGGATACTAGCGTGGTGTGAACTAGGCATAAGCTGTAAGCTTGTATATTACCTATATAATCTAAACATTTTAATGGAATCTAAGTGAGAGATAAAAAACAAGTTAATTCATTTTCTATTACCTACTTGTCCATCTTCCATTATTTCTCCTGTGATGTGATTTCCGGTTATTTCTGAGTGTAAAATATACATCTACAATACTAACAATAAATTAATTAATTTCAGCAAATACATAGTAACTTTTAAGACATCTAAACAAAATTACATCAACAAAAGCAATTGAACCTAAACTAAATAACCTTAGGTATTGATAACGAATAGCGGAGTTAAAAATAATTTAATATAACATTTACCTATATCTGGACAAAAGAGGAATTCCCGTTAATTAAGGTACCTATATAATTATTATTTAAAGGGAAACTTTAAATTTAATTCGTAATTATTTGCGTATTTCTCAATCAATGTGCGTTACAAAGTAGGTTAGTTTGAACGAAGTAAAGTATTATCTATAGGTACTAGTAACGTTTGACCGTTTGTATGTAGGATGATATCTCTTTTTGTATACGATACCTAAATTCAAGAAGTACATTATAGGGTACTTCATCTCGAAATGCCTACACGGTTACAATGAGGGTAAAACCGCGAGCAAGGAGCAAGTTTTTATAGAGGAAACATTCTACCTCTTTTGAACAAAAGTCATGATATTCTATAATTTTAAGAACAAATACTGAATTGCAAAAAATCTGACTAATAACAAACAACTACAACAAATACTTAAACCGCGAATACGAGAACAATTCATCTCGTAACTATTAATTAGTGCGACCCCAGCTTCGATTCTTAATCAAGCATAAAATTAAAACTTGGCACACGACAAGCCCAACAAAAAGTTAGGGTGTGTCCACACGAACCTTATGGCACGGCAATTTGTTCAAGACATCTGGCCTCTCACCTGCTCATACACTCATACCGATACAACACACAACAACCCCACACGTTAAAACACACCACTCTATCCCTACGTAATAAGTGCAGTAAAAACCGTGTGCTATGGTTTCAGCATCGTCCCCTGTCATTTCCACGCCACTCATTATAGTTTCGGAAATGACTAACTGTTTTTCGAGTCCAATTGTTCTAGGCTCGGTCAAGTGAGACTTTATGACGGGTTCGTATCAACTGGCGTAATTTGTTTCCTGCTGCAATAACAGACATCTTTCAATTAAAGTGGTGGACAAACGTTTGTCAAATGTTTGAACACATTCGAACGAATACCAATACTCGTACTACGCTCATTCATGTACGGTACACTGCACACACTACGTCATATGTACAAGATGCGCGGTGTGTGTTCATTCAAGATTGTGACGTGACTTCCGACGTCACGTCTTACAAGTGGGCGTGTGAACTCGCCCTAATGACATGATACGTCTCATGTTTTGACATTACGTATTCTTTTGATAACAAGCTGAAGGGTTGAGGTGGTAACTTGTAATTTTAAATTCTATTGGCTTTATGAATATACAGGCACATTATTTGATACAATGCGCTTTGGAAACGTTTAATTAGTTCATTAGCTTATTTCTTTCATCTTTCAAGTCTTAATTAAGCTATAAGTTCATGGATAAGTTTAAGATAAGTTTGATTTTACTAAAGAGCCCAAATATTTAAAGATCATAAACAATAATAAATAATCTAGTTACGTAAATAATTCCCCAAGCAAATACAAACCAACAAATTCAAAAACCCACTTAAATATAAGATTTCCGGGTCAAAGTCTTGGCAAAAAGCTTGTTAATTTGTCATTCAGACACCAGGGGTCCGAGGATGCGGGGCCAGAAATACTGGTAATTTGGACCAAGTAGACCAATTTTAGTGGTCTATTGTGTGCTCGAGGGCTCTAAGAATAATTCCTTCAATTTGCGGCGCCCGCATTGGGCCAGCGAATATATTAACACAGAGTACTTGCAGGGTTATATTCAATTTGTAGCTATGAGGCATTATAAGTGTTCTTAGTATACAATGACATAAAAAAAACATTCATTGATGAAACTCTTGAGACAATTTCAGAGCAAAGTTTTAAAAATATTCGTTTGAACAAAAATTAGACCGTAAATTATAGAGTGATCCGCACAAACATAAAAATAGAGAAAGGTTAGTCAGTCAGTCAGTCTGTTAGTCAGACAGTCAGTAAGTCATTCAGGTCAAAAGGAAGAGCATTGGGAAATAGGTATAATACAATAATACTAATATCAACAATTTCACATAAATAATGATGAGGAAAGATTTGTTTATATCGACCTATATAGTATGAATTGTCACATAAATTTTAATATCCCAAAAAACAACATCTATGCTATTTTTGGAATAAACTAATAATAGATAAGAGGATAAAATAATATTTTGATTCGATTAGATATAGGAAAAAGAAAATGTAATTATTCATAGACAGGTGTGAAACAAGAATAAAGTATTTACCTGTAATGTCCCGCAGCTGGGCAAAAGTCTCTCATCTCACTGAAGATATCAGTACAGTGAGAAGCATTAGGCTTAATCACTACGCTTGCCTAATGCTGGTTGGTGTTATCAAACCCATGCCGTATTTGAAAATTAGGAAACATGTTTTTGCTCGACCCGGGAATTGAACTCAAGACCTCATTCTTGACATACTACTAGACCACCGAGGTATGACACAAAAGTTTTCAAATTTCTCCAAAAATAAAAAAATAATTCATTTTGATACTTTGACGAAAAAATGTCTAAAAATCTTACCCATTTTATCGATCACAAACGTAATCGTATTAATCGGATCAATTTCAAATCGATACAAAGCTGTTTAAGAAACCTCTGAAGTCAAATGAAAGAAATACATTTGGCAAATACACATCTGTTCAAAAAAACAGTTAATACTGAAGATTGCGCAAAATTGATCTGCAATACAACGAGTGAAGCACGTCCGTTTTTAATGTCAATGAACAGATTGTGATTTTACGATCCTATTTGATATAAAGAGTAATCATCCATAAAAGCTAAGGTTGTATTACAGTTATTACCATGTCGGAAGTCTTTAGGCAATCTAAAAACTCGGACACCAGGGTTGGCTACTAACCTACTTACTCTATTACAATTAAGAAACATAATAATAGTTATTCTTCGCTATTCTTTTGAGATACCAATTATCTGTAGATATTTTTACAAATAAAAAAAAACATATATACGGTCGAACTGAGAAACCTCCCGCATATATGGTTGAATTGAGTAACCTCCTCCTTTTTTGAAGTCGGTTCAAAATGAGCAATTGAGGCGTAAAACGAAACAGACTGACAAACAGTACTGTCAAGCCTAGCCAATTTGCAAAAAAAACAAAGCTTGATATCTTGTGACCTGATATCTTGAATAAAATACTTATTATTACCTACCGAAGGTGCTGATGAACTTGTGTAGCATAATGTAGAAACACAGTTTCTATTCAAACTAACTAACCTAGCCCATAATAAATCAAACATTGTCTACTGAATCGGTTTACGCAAAGAGTTCCTTTTTCAAGTTTTACGTACTTACAAATTACTTCCGGTATTCAAGGGTTCTCCTTTGTGAACCGACTGACAATTAGGCCCTCGAAACCATAAATATACCATGAAAGTATCAATACAACGCACGCCTACTACACCTGGATGTAAATGGTAACATTATGAAAATGATTACTATAAGTTATCGTAGGTATAAACGTTTTGTTAAATCTAACAAAGATGTAATGCTAAGAAATTGGGTCGTAAATATCTCGCATATTTTCATCCAATTTTATGTTACTTTGGTTTATGTTATATGGTTTTGCATTTGCATGTTTGTCTCCAAGGTATAACCTATGCCAAAATTAATTAAATTCGATTCAGTACTTTGTATTTTTTTATATTGATTGCCCTCGATAACCAATGGAATCGTAACATTACAATCTGTTTATCGTGTATGCACAAACAAACATACACAGTAACTTTTTATAATATAAGTAGGGAAAGGTTTATCAACACAAAAGATAAAGGTTTTCGACCCCAAGATAATAATATTTATAAAATAGGAAGTATTTTATCACTGAAATATGAAGAAACAAAAAACCGGCGCACGCGCATCGCCGGGTGGTCTCGCACGTGCCACCCGTATTGATCAGTATCGATAAGCGATAGTGCTAGTGATGTGCCGTATCGATTTAACAGAAATTGAGACGATAACGGGCTCACCAGCTTTCTCTGATAGCGATTTTTTATGATTAATTTGTCAAGTATTGAGTAACTAGAGGCAAGTAACTTCGATCAACAATACACAACTAGATATCGGGTCACGTACAAAATCAAAGCTAAATACTGGCCGCGTGGATGACGTGCGACAGCTTCATTTGTTTACTACTCGAAGTTCAACCTAATTACAACCATGACACCTAGCAATAAAGTAGCAAATCTTATAAATAAACTAGCAGCGCCCCGCGGTTTTACCCGCGTTGTGCCCGTTCCCGTAGGAAATCCGGGATAAAATGTAGCCTATAGCCTTCCTCGATAAATAGACTATCTAACAGTGAAAGAATTATTCAAATCGGTTCAGTAGTTTCTGAGATTAGCGCGTTTAAACAAACAAACAAACAAACAAACAAACAAACAAACAAACAAAACAAACTCTTCAGCTTTATAATATTAGTATAGATAAGTGAGAATATCGCCTCACTTTTCAAATGAGGCGTTATTCACCGAGACGTATTTTTTGCGCCGACCCGACATCTAGTTATGTATTGTTGATCGAAGGCAAGTAAGAATAAGTTAGTTTGGGTAGGTAGTGACCAACCCTGGGAGCTTTTTAGACTGCCTAAAGTCTAACATGGTCTGACGGTTGATACAACAGGGACCGACATTTTCACGCGCCCTCCGATGGACGGTAGCGCTCACCTATCACCTAAATAGCGACAAGCGACAAGCCCGTTGGCACAGTGGCAGTGAGAGCGCTTACTGTGTCGGGGGTTGCGGGTTCGATTCCCGCCCGGAGTCAACAATACGTGCAGACATAGTTGTTGGCGACGACGTCTGGGTGTCAATTATATATTCTTATAAAGTATTTGTGTATGTATGTATATGTAGTAGTACCAGTTAATTAGATTCCATAAACACAAGCTTAGAGCTTACTTTGGGTCAAATTAACCGAGTGTGAATTTGTCCAGGTATATATATATAAATAGGGGCCGAGTTGCACGTTGCTTAACAATCGAAATGAACTATCATCGCTATGTTTTTTTTTTGATCATTCACTTTTACAGAATACAACATTGATCATTCACTTTTACAGAATAATTTTGTGTCGTCTTTGCTTAAGTTCTAAAGGCACGTCTCTAATGATTTAATTTTGTTAGATTTATTAATCCTTAAATATCAGGGTGCTCGTTCAATTTTCTTTCCTTTATGTTACCATGACTAAATTAATGTTTTTTATTACAGATCCATCGGAGGCCACGGGCATATTTCTTGTCGGATAGGCGTCAAAAAACATATTAATGGTAAGTAAAGTATAAAACACGTAGAAAAACACATATTATATCAACAACTTTCTAAATACTAAGCGTTAAAATTAAGTGTTTTCAACTATATATGCAAATAAGTCTTTGAAGAAGTTTAAAAACTTTATTATAACAAATATAAAAATTAACATATTTAAATTTTCTTTCATTATTTACAGAAAATTCCAATGACTAGTAGAAGTAATCTGTAATAATTGATCCATCACAAAATTCATTCCTTAACTTTCCACATTTACAGAAAATTAAAAATTCTGTAAAACTTTCTGTAACACAAATTAGTTATTACAACAGAACGCTGTCATATGTCAATCAAGCATAGTCATTGCACTAAAAGGCTTCATAAAGCTGCGTTCACAAATATATAATCAGATTGGCTAGTGCATTAACATGGTGTAGCCACTGTAACTGAATTTCCAACGGTCAGTTTTCCAGCCTACCCTCAGTTTGGAAAAGTTTTGAATTTTTCAATGGGGGAAATTTCCCGGTGCGACAGACGAAGTGCGACTTACTTGCTTTCCATATGTACACTGCCGTATGGCGGTGGCAATTTACGTGGACATAATTTTCTGGGCAGGTCTTTTACGATGAATATTTTAAACTTTTCTAGTCGGGCCTATTCAGTTTTATATGGGTTTTGGACGGTCAAAAGATAGGCTGTTTGTAGATGTAATAGGCATTATGTATACCTGTATACCTGTATGTAGCTCCTTTGTGTTTAATTTTTACATTGGTAAATGATTGTCCAGCCGTTCTCGAGTTATAAATGGTGTAACTGACGCGACTTTCTTACATAAATACCTACATATATAAAGATTTTAATACTTATCTACCTATTAAAATCGTCAAAAATGAACCCATATTTGTTCACCAACTTTTTCACACAACCCAAACTTTCTTGAACCAAAAACAACATCAATATTCAGTACAGTGAGTAATAAAAGCGATAAATCAGAACATTAATCATCGACGCAGTTTTGAGTATCGACCCGGCCGAAACGTTGTTTGATAACCAATGCATAGTCATCGCGAAATCGAGGCTACGGAACGCGCGACACGACGGCTATTCGTTTCGTTAAGTAAATATGGTTTTTAGTATTTATTATTCTAATTTATATTCTTTACTTATGTATATTTAATTAAGGAGGATACATATGATTTATCCTCCTGGCTGTAATGATATTTTCAGTGAAATGAGAGGCCTTTGCCCAGCAGAAGGACATTACAGGCTAATACCCAACTTTTTGTAAATGTATATTTGTAACCGTCGTTTTATATTAAAGTTTTTTTGTAGAAAACACTCCAATGAAATATTATTTTATTACCAATAAGTTTTATTTTAAAGGTCCACCGATTTTTGTTAAAGAAAGACCGGTTGAAAAATCAGTAGCTTAATAAATGAAAAGTAACAAACTACACTTAAGTATTTCTATTTCTCACTATTTTCATGTCAATATTAAAAGTTTTTGTACTGATATCTTTAGTGAAATGAGAAGCACGCGTCCTTGAGATTCTCAGCAGAGGACATTACAGACTAATACTTTACTTTTTATTTGTTTTTACTTTTAAAAGTTTTTGGCAGTATGTGCATTCTGCCGCCATATTTTTATTTAATTACAACCAAGTCTCCTCTAGCTTTCTATTCGCCTATTCCATGGCCCCACCCCAGGCTTACCGATAAGACATGCCGTGTCCGTTATGACTTTCTGATCAAAACCTTCGAGCAGACTCGCAGGCAGCCCTCGTGTGAATTCGTACACCCACTGCGCCTGCACGTATTTACACACGGAACAAGTCAATGTAATGGAAACTTGGGAATATATTTGGTAGGTATATAACCACTTTAAGACTCTACAAATATTATAGTTTATAATTACATTCAACTAGCAGCGCCCCGCGGATATACCCGCGTTGTGCCCGTTCCCGTAGGAATTTGGAGATGAAAATATCCGATAAGCTTTCTGTTGAAATCTGTTGCTATCAATGAGAAAAGAATGACTCAAATCGGATTGGTAGTTTCTGAGATTAGCGCGTTCAAACAAACAAACAAACAAAGATGAGCTTTATTACATTAAGTAACTATAGATATCCCATTACAGTACAAAGGTCTCACAATAACATATTGTGATAAAAACTACTTTAAACAGTAAAAAGTTTTAACAACGTAGAATACACGCTACAGTCTCTACTGCCTAAAGTACACTTATAATCAAAAGTCATAGCTTGCTAAAATAATAAAAAATCCACAAATAAATCAGCTTCCTCAACGATTAAACCAATACAAAGGCAGCCTGCATTTAATATCGCGAGCCTAATCAATATAAGTACCAACGTATTCAGACGCCATAATTCCGTTAATAAAAATACACACAGCCCGCCAGGGGAGACGCGCCCGGAAGCGCATTGGGCATCGGAAAATTCACCCGTTGAATGGGAAAGCGAGGCGATAGACAAACAGGCCGGCTGACCCCACTCTCCCCCTCCCACCTAACCGTACATTTTGAAATAATACCCCCCACACTACCTCTTTTACCTATGGACATTCCAATTTTAGCACGCACACAAAAAAACAGCTCACAATTATTTTTTGTTCGAACAATTTTCAAATTCGCCTTCTGTTTTTTGTGCTTTGTTCTGTTTGTTTACGGCGTGCGGTTGATTTTGATGTTTCGTTTTAATGATTGATTTCTAACTAACACGTCTATCTAGTATTGTCTATGGAAGTTAGGTGCCAACTCTTTGTGTCTAGTTACGTAATCTTTTTCTTATAACCTCTTTGGAATCTCCCACACTTTACAACGAAAATCTCGAATCGAATCGAAATCAAATTCAATTTTCGAACGCGTTTATTTTTAAATTCCCACTCGAGCAGCCAACATTGAAATTAATAAAGCCTTAACAGCCATAACAGGCAACCGTCAGAAACAAACGTATCTTGGTAAAGTTAGCGCGGGAACGCACAGAGAGGTTATAAATCTCGTCGACACGAAATGGCTGACCAACGCCATCGCCCTTTCACAGATCTATGTTGCTATAGCCTGCTGCAAAAGTGTGCACCATAAATTTTAAACAAGCACGGGTGTGTGGTAAAACTGAACTAGGGTTTGTGTGTGTGCGAAAATTCGTGTACCGCCCGTAAGAGGAGAGGACACTGCTTTGTGAATGTGTCGTGTACCTACGGAAATGGCAACGAGCCTACCAACGTCGAAATTGTAGCGGATTAATCAAAATAAATAATATAGTTACCGCTTTGGTGACATGCGGTATTGTTGCCGTATTAATTAGATAAATTGAAACGACTTTGCGGTCTTTATCTAAAATCGCTTCAGTTTACAAGATAATAGTTTGCTCTCAGAAGAATTGCGAATTCGGTAACAAATTGAATATGCATAGTCTGAATACCTGCAAAAGCCGATAAGTGCGAAAACGTGCCATCCATAGTGACATCATATTACGTACTGTCATCACCCGAATTGCAGTCGAACGATTTCGCGCGTTTTTTTAAACTTTTTTCTTCGTAACGAAGTAACCATCAACCGGCCTTTTATGTAGCTTTCCGTCCGGGCGGTTACAGCAGGCTGAAAGAAGTGTTAACCGGGCCGAGAGAATCTCCAGTCAGGTGTGGCTAACTCACAGAACGATGGACTTCCCCTGGCCAGCCAGTCTGACACTAAATATAATATCGTTTATTTTTATAAAGCGAGCCTACCCGACACAGCCTGTCGAATTCATTACAAAGGTACCGTCGCGAACAAAGACACGCCGTTAAATTGCCACTGAATATTGAATGAGCTAATGCTAAACATGTTACGACACGTTCCCGACTAACTCGCACCACTAATTACGGTTTTAAGTTGAAAGAAACAAATATATTTGAACATAGTTGTAGAGCCGTTCCAGAGGTTCTATTTTCAAACAATGAAACCTGTAAACTGTGTAAGTTTGAGGTTCAATAGAAGTTGCAGTGACAGCCCTATTGTAAGGAAAGTTAGTGTCGCCTACACAGACATAATTGAGTTCCAAACCGGGAGGGGGTAGCGCTCGTATTAAGGACGTTATCGGTTACGCACTTATGTTTACTCATAAACGTAGCTAAAGCGTAGTGTAGTGCACAAAAACGCATCTTTTGCCCCCAGCCTCCCACCCTCGGGGCGGTGGGCGAACGAATACATTCGACTAGCCCATTTGCAATATCGCATTGTGTGTGTGACTGTACACGGAAGCCGGCGCGCTCGTGTGCCCCCACACAAGCGAGTTTGCTTAGTCGGTGCGTAGTTTTACAGTTTACCTATCTACCTACCACACCTACCTACAGCCAGTATTGGTTTTCTGTACACTGTACACGGATAGGCTTTAACAAATTTCAAATTCACAAAATCGTGATTGGTTGGTATTTTGTTTGTACAAGCGGGCGCGGTGTCGGCTTCGCATAAAAGTCGCCGGGCAAATAATTCGTTTAGTTTAAAATTATGAGTTTTATTCAATTTTGTTTTAGGTAACAATATGTATAGACAATGTAGGTACGATGCTGATGATATAGATATGACTAGACACAATAATCTACTTCACAATGCACAGACATATGTAGAGTAATTAATTTCATTGCTCAGTGGAGTAGAAAAAAATGGATCGATCACACGTTGTCTCTGCAAATGAAGCAATTAAGTGTGCACGCGCCCCTAGTAGCCCACCGGAAGACAGACGGTCTAACAACCATCTTAGATTCTAAAATATCAATTTCTATTGACCGTTGAGGCGTGCAACGTCATTTTAAGTCAAATTAAGAATGGAACCGGAAGTTCGCTACAAAAAGCGAACCAATCAACCCAAGACGTTTGAATTACGAATACGAATTCGGAAATCAAACTTGTCCATTCACCGTGGAGGTGAGGATAAATTGAAATAAGGATACGTTCACACTTGATTGGAATCGTCTTTAGGGGCGCACCCTTACCATTTGCGGTTTCCTTTAAGACTGCATTGTTTGTTAGTTAGGGTGTAATAGATATCGAGGGAATGTTGTGTGTAAACACTAGTTTTAATGACTCTATTTAAATGTTATACTTAGATCAATTATAGCTTCAATAATGTTAAATTAAACTTATCGGAAAGATAACACTTAGTATCTAACATTGTAGTGTAGCTGTTTTTGTTTTATTTTAAAAGACGTACAAGTGTAGCAAAATATACTTCAAAATTAATCAAGAATTTCAAACCCAATTGCATGAATTTAACAAAAACTTAATAACAACACAATAAAAGCAACCCAAACCCATATAGATCGAAAATTAAACTCAAAAAACAGTAACACACAATTATATTAAAAACGAAACAATATACAAATAAATTCACGAATGACCGCGCTAAGGGCGAGTGCAGACGCGCGATGCGACAGATGTGCGGCGGCCGCGCGGCCGGTACCGCACGACAGTCGCGCGAACCGTTGAGCTCACGTAATTACCGCTAAAACTGAAGGCGACGACGCCTACACAACGACCAGACATTCCAAATTGAAACGGACAGTTTGTAACGTGTCACTTTTTAACGCAGCCGCGACTTTTAACGTAATTAGTAGGTATTAATAGATGTTTTTAATAGTGTTTGTGTCGTATTTTCAGAGGTATTGTTTGTATCGCATGATAGTCACTTTTTACTGCAGATAAACAACTACTCGTATGTATGTGAGTCGTGAACTCAGGTTTATTTTCTTATGATTTGACCTTGTATTAAGCTAAAAATTAAAGAACAGGCTATATATAATCTATACTATAGAGACTATATATTTTTTATTCGGTGAACACGTCAAAATAATAAAAAAAATCAAACTCTGCATTATTATTAAAAAAATAAATTTCAATCAACATTTTCGAAAACTATTTCCAATGCCATGTCTATAATCTTGAAAAGTTTATAAACCCAAGTTCACAATGCGATCCCACCGCCCCGTGCAATATGGCGGTCAACGTGGACGCGCCCTAATGACATGATATCACGCGACCCTTATCTTGGGAGATGATCTATTTCTTACAACTGTTTTACAACCCTTTGTTCTTCGACTAAGTAATGAGTTGTGTGTAAAACAATTGTAATTGGTTATAGATGTGTTTTATATTTTTATCTACACTAATGTTGTAACATTCTACTTATGTTTCCAATACTTGACTTATAATTACTACTGTTATAGCGCAGACAACTAAAACACTCAATTTAAGCAATTGCACATGATGTTATAATATCCACATCGATATCGTAAAATCTCATTATAACATCATTATAACGCGACCAATTAACCTGGCGAGCCTTATGTCAAAATCCTCATACTAGTTGCATAAAATTTTGATATTAGGCTGGCTTTTGAAAACAGTTGAGTTATACGTACGTGAAAACTTCGTCGAAACTACTAAACTTACATACACAAAACTCTTTGGTAAGATCTCGCTCGCTCCTGATTGGCCCTACGCGCAGCTGCGCTCTCATTGGTTAGATTTTAATGGCGGCAAGTTCACTGTGACAATACACGTACGCGTGAAAAACTATTGTCAGCTTTTACTCTTGTTGTTGGATTAATTGCATTAGTGAAGATAAAGTAGTGTATGCAACTGCATATAACACGGGTATTAAAACACGAGTGTGAGTTTATGAAACGAGCGCAGCGAGTTTCATAATAGTAACGAGTACTTCCTTATATGACAGTTGCATAAACTACTATTATTTCTTTTTCAGAGTTTATTATTATCGATCACCTCTTTATAATATTAGTACTTACATTTATAGATAACTGTCTGACTTTTAATCGAATGTCAAATATAGTCCGTTTAGACGTTTAGTTAATTATGTGAAGACACCGATACAGAACCGTATTTTTTATACATTAAAGTTTTAGTTCAAATGTTTTTTTTTCTTTACCGAAAGCGAACATTACGCCTGTTAAGTTTCACTAGTTCTACATAAAATGAGATACCTATTATACCTGGACAAGCCCGTTGGCACAGTGGCAGTGAGAGCGCTTACTGTGTCAGGGGTTGCGGGTTCGATCCCCGCCCGGAGTCAACAATATGTGAAGACATAGTTGTTGGCACCGACGTCTGAGTGTCAATTATATATTCTTATAAAGTATTTGTGTATGTATATGTAGTAGTATCAGTTAGTTAGATTCCATAATACAAGCTTAGAGCTTACTTTGGGTCTAATTAACCGTGTGTGAATTTGTCCAAGTATTTATTTATTTATTTATTACACTCTAATAGTAAACAACCAAATCACAACAATTGCTACTTGTCTATAAGACAGTGTAAGTAAACGAATATCGCCAATCGTTAGACCATATCGAAGGCCTTGAGGCGGTCTAAACTCCAACGAGTTGGCACCTAATCTTAGTCGTCATCTAAATCTGCAAACTTTTCGAGCAAGAAGTTCAAAATCATTAAACTCCAAAACGCCATATTTCCACACAACTATCCCCTGGGAAGCAATGAATACTCAAACAATGTAAAGACAAAAGGTGTCCAGTGTTTGCTAAGACGGGACCCCGTGGGACCATAGACGAAACAATAGTCTCTACCGCCATAAAGAAACTGAGGCTATTAATAATAAGAAGGGTACCTATAAGTAGGGTATAGGGTGTAAGTATCGATTTAAGAGATCGCATTAAGGTGAAGTAGCTTAATACAGGATAGATAGAAGATTTTTTTTGGAAATGCTCTATGACTAAATGTTGTTTCAATTTAGATTCTAGTTAATCCAAATACCTCGTCAAAATAAACTGAAAAACAACTTTTATTAAAAAGGGTCAAACGTCTTCAATCTACGAGAAAATTTAAGAACAACTATTTACAGCATAAAATAATTTCAAAATTACGACCAAATCTTTGGTACTTTAAATAATTTCAAACTTGGTAAACAACTAACCGATTTATGCCCTAACATAAAAACAAGCATAGAAACATCCATATCCAGTACCTCCTTTTTAAAGCCATTTAAAAAGAACATTCTAACCCATCTAAAACTGCAAACACCATCAATATCCCACAGGAAGAGGCCAATAAAGCCAAGATGTCCCGATCCGGAAACTGGTTAGTCCTTACATTAAGCACCTAATTACGAACAATAAGCTGGGGAACCCTTGCTTCCTCTATAGTGACTTCCTAAAGGATAATTCTCATAGTTCTCACAATCAAAAAAAGATTTGTCACCTATAAGGGTAGGTTCCCACTTCCCACCCGATCGTCCGGCAAATGATTATAGTGTGTATATCACTTACAAACCGCATGTGGTTTGAGGTTTACAATGTAAGGAGTTTGTCTTATCCGGTGATGGACAGATGGCTTTGGACACTGATCGCCATTACGATAATGGATATTGGTGATTCGTGAGACTTTATTTTATGTGATAATAATAGATATAATGTCATGACACAAAAACTAATTTCAACATGAATCGGAGAGCTAATTTAGAGACATTTATTTTCCTTTAGGTACAAAAGTAACAATTTATCTCCTATTATAATTAGATCTCATTTCAACATTAGAAGTATAATCTTAATCTCTTTCTTTTGAGTGTGGCTATCATTTCAAAAATGATTTCTTAAAATTAGACTGTAAGTCGGAGATAAGCGCTTTCAAACAAAACGTCATTAGCTTCAGTATAGGTATTCGATAATGCTCATTATAAACTAACCAAAGTCAAATGTCAGAAACAAAAACAAATAAAATCACTATTCTAAATTCAAACAAACATTAAACCATGACGTCACAATGCGCAGACGCACCGCGCGGACAGGAAGGAAGTGTAAGCGGACCGCGTGAGAAGCGCGCGTCGCCCGTGTGAACCACGCCTTAGAATCACAGGTGCTTTGTAATGTTGTGTGCACTATACTTTACTACTTATTGTATTATAATGGCGCTTATCGTCTTGAAAAAAGTGTTTGTTTTTACTGGCTTTGAAGCGAAGGGTTTTGTGTTTGGATACTTTAACAAAGTGTAAAGAAGGTATTGGGCTTGGGCTTGATGATATGAGTATGTATGAATAATTTTCTGTCAATTTGGATAATAGTTTTATCATAATTCTTAAACTTTAGATCCTAATTGGATGAAGATTTTGTTTTAAATTGAAGTTTTCAAATTTTTTATTTCGAAATTTACGATGTTAGTAACTACATACTTGTATCACTATTTACTTTAAAAAGAGTCTCTTTAGAGCACAAACTGACTTTGACTTATCAAAACGATAGACTTTATCTGCCGCTTCAAAAATGAGCTCTAAACGCACGGTGTCTCATACAACATTTTCCCAAAGAAATCATCTCGTTTACAAGCAATAAATCATATTCACTTCAAGCAGTGACTCATTTGGGGTTTCGTGCAAAAATAGTGCTTATTACCAAGGGTTAGAGTCCTGTGGTATCATACGTGTGGTCGACCATGGGTGATATGAGCTCAATAATAAAAAAAAGATGAGCGACAATCGTTCCGTTCTGAAGATCAGGGAGCGTCGACCTGATTCTGTGGGTTAAGTTACAGGAGACTAGTATAAGTTGACACCTATCTACCAAATAAATAGTGAACTGAAAGAGATCTACTTAAATTAGGTGATGGATCTGAAAGTGTGAAATTTATTTTTAATATCTTAGATTGGTCTTGAATGACTCAATGCAGAAAAATGTGGCGCACTGAAAATATCAGTATTAGAAGTACCTTAATAAACAGTAGGTATCTAAAAATAGATTTACCAAACTTTAGAACATAAGTATATGCTGAACAGATTTGATAATCATTTAAAATAGTTTATCTTATTTTTTCAGTGATTAAAAATCTTAACCCTAACGCCCGCTACATAAGTAAAGTGCCTCAAAATTCCCCAATTTTTCCACAATAAAACAAAACAAAATCTTTCCTACACACATTTACCTCATCTCCTATGACTTGGACCTTAAGGTCCACCGGAAGGAATCAGGGCGGGGGCCCACAATCTCGCCCGTCCGGTCCCGAGGCTTCCGGCGTCCGCACCGTGGCGACGCACCGTGACCTGCGCACGCGTCGCCATTCGGCTTAATTAGATAGGCGCAGCGAGAGGTGGAAATACCTTCCGGTGCTATATGCTTTGTTGGATGGTCAATGCTACCAATTCTGGTACACAATAGCAACTTGATTTACATGTTAAAATATTACATGTTTTTTGACATAAAAGAGTTTACAGTTATGGACGTTAGTTTTGGATGGAAAAGGTTTGGAAACTCTAGGTAGGTCACTGGTCTGGTTGATGCTTGGATTAGAAAAATACATATCTAAAAAAATTGCGTCAGAACATCTCAAAAGAATATTTGACCAACAGTGGGATGAGAATATAATAAATATGTATTAATACTAATAAGATAAAGTATCAGCATGTACTATCTCACTTCTAGGCAAAAGCCTCTCATCTCACTGAAGATATCAGTACAGTGAGGAGTATTAGGCCATATTTGAAACCATTTGAAATACAAATATATCTAAAAAACTCACCCAAGACGTCCATTATTTCCAAAATAATCTTCCCAATCTTTTCTTCCCCATCCATTTTGATTCCAACCTTCTTGCCCATTTTCCTTCACTAACCAATTCACTTCTCAAAGCGTAATGACTGTATCGTCCTTCCGTCAATCCTTATAAACGTGGAATCGTGTATATTTCTGCATCCAACTCCCGCTAAGATCATTTTCAACGACCCGCGGTGTGATATGAAAATAACTGCAAACAAAGGATCATGTCAAGTTCGTTGTTCTTTTGAATTAGACTAATTTAGAACTGTTTTTTAATTAAACTGTTACGGTGTTTAACTTTAGTGGAGTTTCTTTGTTTTGGGAAAAGTATGATTGGATTGACCAAGACTGGATTAGATCATTTATTAAGATATAGAAATGTTATTACAGTTAGGTTGATTACGCCTAATCTACCTCACTGTACTGATATCTTCAGTGAGATGAGAGGCTTTTACCCAGCAGTGGGACATTACAGGCTAAAATTTTCTATTTTCACTTTAGATTATTCAAGGATTGTATAATCATTCTTAATTCAAACTTAATTTGATACCTATGTTTAAAAAACAAATGACATTTGAAATAGTGTTCTATTTCGTTTTAAAAGTAACTGAAAATTAAAGAAAAAAGAAAAAATCTCTTCCTTGAACCGTAATACGAAGTCGGCATAAAAACGTCTTTTGTCATACTTGCTTAATTAGTCAAGATTAAGTTAAGAACGCGAACTTTTAATGAGCCAGTGATGTGCCAAAGTTCTATCGACAAACACGCTCCACTTAATTGCTTTCCTTACGTAATTATAATTGGCGGGCATAGTGTTGACATTAATTAATTATTCATTAACGTAGGTTAACCCCTCATTCGTCGCGTCGACTTGAGAAACACTAGTTAAGCAGTCGAGAGCACCACTGTTTTTCTAATAACGCGGCTTAATTGTGTAATTAAAATTTATCGATAGGGATATTTATTGTAGGTAGTTTCTTTGTGATAAATACACAGAATGAAAAACTCAGTAGTATAAATAAGAAATTATTTAAAGTTATTATAATAAATGCCATATCATGTACTGATATCATCAATGAGAAGAGATGCCCAGCTGTGGGACATTACAGGCTAACACTTGTTACTATATGATATGGCAGATGATTAAAATATGTAAGCATGTATTTCAAATATATCCTATTATATTACAAATGCGAAAGTTTGTGAGGATGGACGTATTATGAATGTATGTATGTTTGTTAGGTACTCTTTCACGAAAAAACACTGGATGGATTTGGATGAAACTTTACAATAATAGGTTATAAATCAGAATAACACATGGGATACATTTTATCCCGAAATTCCCGCGGGGCGCGGCTAGTACGTCTATAGATGAAGTGTAAATATAGCCCTCCAGTCGCCGCTGCATCTCGTTTGAATTTATAAAATGACTCGTGAAAGTTTCGGTGTTTACACGAGACGGTATTTATAATTCCGATGTTGTTCTTGAGGCGGTGAAGGGTTGAGAGGGTAGTCAAGTACGAAACCAACCCCCACCGGCCACCCCAATGCGTAGCTCAGAAAAATGTTAAATTACGGGGAAAATAAAAGAAGACAAACTCTACTTACTTTCATTCGTAACAGTGAAGTTTCCTCAAAGAATTTTATGAAACGAAATACAGTTTAATAATCTGTTTCGGTCTAATGATGTGGTTTGTGAAAGATTTTGTTTGTTTGTTTCTGATTTTAGTGAAAGAAGAGAACGTTTTGTGGTTTTCCAGCAAAAGTTGTTGAACGCATATTTTTAAGAAGCTCTTTGAATTTGATGATCAAAGTTTTTGAATTTGTAAGAATTTAAATTTCAGTCCAAATTAAGCTCTTGAACTTATTTCACAGGCCAAATATGAAACACCATAACTGTTTCAATGTTTTAATAAACAAATTCCTGAAGCACAATCTCATAGACAAAAATATTATCAACCAAGTTCAACTAAAAAGGTGAACCCACGCATGCGTATCAGGACTAAAATAGTAGGACAAAACCAAGAAAAGTACAAAGACAGGTGCGTGAAAGGGTTAACAATGTCATGTATCAAGTTCATGCAGGGCCGGGCCAACCTGTATGGTACGCAAATAAATATCTTGCGGTCACCACTGACACTACATTCCAACTTAATTTAAATTGTGTGGGCGTTTGAGGGGTTAACTGTATCGAGTTTAGACTGATAGGTGTTTCATTAATTAATATTGGGTACTAGATATATTATTTGTGTATTTTGAGTCTGAAATTACTTGAGATTTTATGTTGTTTTTTTAATACTAGCTGTGCCCAGCGGTTTTACTCAGGTTGTGCCCGTTTCTGTGTGAATTTCGAGATGACACCTTCCTCTTGAATATAGTTAAATACAAAAATAATCATTCGAATTGAACTGGCAATTCCCGAGATTGGTCCGAACATACAAATAAACAAAATTACAAATTTTATCTCTGTATAATATTAGTTCAGATAAATGAGCATTATGTTATTGAGTAGCCCAATTTTATTTTCTATTTAAAACCTATTCTAGTATATTTTGTGCTGCGTTCAGTACTTGAAAGCTACTCTTAAGATTCAGAACAGACAGACCGAACAATGCGAATGTAATTTTATATTACGACTGAATGTGGGAAATAATTAGAGCACACATAATCTGAGATTTTAAGACAATGGCCAAGAATAATACAGTTTTAAAAAGATATTTGATATATTACAAAAGGTTTGAGTTACCTTTACAACATTTTGGGTCTGTTCCTTCGTGGGCATTTAAGGGTTAAGTCAAAAAAGGTTATTATATAAAAAATAAACAAACAAATTTATGAATTTAATATATAGCAATCATACTTAGTACGTGACGGGAATGGAGGGAGGTCTTTGCCCAACAGTGGGACAAAGTGTAGTTGCTAGCTGTCTAACAGTAACAGTATACTATAATTGATATATACAACATACTCTCATTGAAAACATACTTTTATTAAGAAACATTTGCGAATAAGATTTGTAGTAAGAATATTAATATGTACCTGTACCTAAGTCAGTTTAAAAATCCTTTCTCAATAATCTACTTCCTATGGACTATAGAATACACTCGCTCGCTAGTACATCTGCGTCATCTAGTGTTATTTTTTCTTGCAGTGACGTCTAGACTTGGGGGGTTTTCTTACCCCTTTTGGGGGGCACTCTGAGCCCTTATCTGTTAAGTTTGTACAGTGTAGTGTTTCGCAGGGGAAACCTTTAGTGATTCTTGAGTCCCATGTTGCTTACAATGTGACGATTCGGTCGTTTTATTAAAGACTGATCAAGCATGCATTTTAAGACTGCAATCGCTTTAGCGAGCAGAAATATTTCTTTGTATTACTGTTTTCAAAATTGCATTATAAGTCTTAGATACTCTATCATGAATATATCAATGGATTTGCCATGATAATTTCATAAATGCATGTAACTTTTAAAGGACATTTTCAAACAGTAATATATCAATCAGTAAGTGAGAAATGTTCATGTACCAACCCATACTTTAGTTTATATAAAACTAAAAATAACAAGACCTTTCTTTAATCCTCTTCCTATTATTCCAGCACAATACAACCTATGTTTCAAATCACAAAACGACCTAAACCTACTGGACATTACACCCGACCGGACACATCTCAAAAATCCCAATTCCAAATATCCCCGCAGCACAACGTGTATGAAACTTGAAGTTTGTTTTTTTATTTCTTCTCCCCTCTGAACGTCTAGTCATTCAAAGTCTTCAATGCACAATGCCTTGATTAATGCTTACCCTGAGATGACTCGTTTGACAATACACTTGTGTACGTATCTTTAGTTGTAGAGAGTGGACAAGGCTGGAGGTTGAAGGTAAAGAGATTGGTATTACTTAAAAGGAGTATCCAATGTTTGATACTTATTTTAATGGAATTATTTTAAGCGTAGAAGATTGTGGTGAATCATTGAACAAAATGTTAATCATGGACGTTTGATAATGAAAAAATCAATTAGGTGGTAATCAGAAACACGCGAAAGTTTATGAGAATTCATTTAGTATAGAGGTAGGTTGTAATCTGTGAAAGCATATATGAATAAACATTTTATCTCGATTCCCACAGGAGCATTCATAAAGCGGCTTAAATCGCGGAACATCTAGTTACATCATAAAATAAACAAACCATAAACGAAACTAATACCCATTCATTTGCACTCAGAACTCAGATATAAAAGCAATAATCAAAAGCAGACCAAACCTGAAGTATAATGAAAAGCGAAGACCAAAAATCATTACGTGGTTAAAGCCCAGAATGAACTTCAATTAAAAAACTATTCGCAAAGCAGAGCCGCTTTCGAATCGATTTTCAGTGCATCCGTACTATTAAACACTGGTAGTAAAAAATAAAAAAAATTGTTGGCCTACCCTAAGATTGACAGACAGAAGGGTTGAGGCGGGTGGGGGTGGAAGGGGGAGGGAATTGAAAGAGAGTGGAAAAATTATACGTGGCAACCGACGCATCTTAACTTCCTTCTGTAGTGCGTTTGGGGAGGGCGAGTTACTTGAACTAGTTACTAAGTTTAAGACGAATCACAAAGATGGAGTTAGCGACTAATAGTTTACTATTTTAAACACAATCGGCGATGAAACTGATGATAGAGGTATGAGCAAAACGTTCCCCGATGAAGCTCTTTTGTCTTTTGAAGTTATTGAAGAATTTCTTTATATGAATCATAGTTTTGAAAAAGGTACTTAACTTAAGAATTACAAGCTACTAATAAATTGACCGTTCTTCTTTAATTTCGAAAATAAACACTTGAATTCAGATCACTGTTTAGAAATGAGAATAGGTTTGTATATATCCATAAACCTACCTACTAATTCATAAACCTACTTAATGCATTAGCATAACACTTTCAACGCCAAGTGTACCTACATATTTAAAGTTCGTTTTTCAAAATGTATTATTACCTCAAAACATTTTACACAAGATGTAACGGTATATTTGATAAACCTCGAATTCGTGGAATATTGGTTTGGCTGTGTGCGTGTTAACATGTACAGAATACGTGGACTTAAGTAACAGCACACTGTGTGTAAGTCAACAAGGGACAAACAAGGCACGGAATTAGTTCGCGTATCCTAGTGCAATTAATTGTTGTCTGGAAGACTAAATTACACAAAAGCTTCCTAGATTTAAACTACTTACTAGTTTGAGTAATGTTACAACTAGTACGTTTTCGCATTAGGTATATTCCTTTGTCCTATAATTTTGTGTAACAAAATTGGAAGATACAAAAGACAAATTAAAACAGTCAAAGCTAATCTAAAGTTAATTGAGAATACGAAAAAGATAAGTGAAAAATGTTTTCTAAGTACAGAAGAGTTTGAAAACAATATAACTGAATACGTAGATATATCTAATCAGGGTCCACGTGTTAATCAAAACTTTACACACAAACCGAAAAGAGAAAGAAAGAAAAAAAGCACTCAAACCTAACCTCGTTTCCGATGCAATCGTAATTAAAAATAAAAAGTACATGTCAACTCCTTGCACTCTCCTAAGTATGAATTATGCCGGTCGGTGTATTCGTTAAGGGTGGATCTATTCATTCTTTTTGTCCGCTGGCAGCAGTTAAGGAGGTCCGGGACCGGGGGATGCAACCCCCTCCCCCTCCCCGAAGTTGCTCGAGAATATTTTTTTCTCGAGTCTCGAGGACGCTGGAATCGACACACTTACCGTAGTTTGTTCCTCTCGTTCCAGCGGTGATAGTTCGAGTTACTTTGAGCTTGACTATGTCGGATTTTGAGCCATTTTTATTTAGTTCATTTTAAAATTTTGAGCGTTTCAATGAGTTACTCGACGTAATTGGGTTCTTCAAATCATTTTCCACTATCAATCTTCTAGGTGTCTATAATACTATTTCTAGATTTATTATAGGCTATAGATCTTCTAAGTTGACTGCACAAGTAATGTCAATAACTAAAACAATGACAAAACTTCTATTACAGTGAAAAATGAGGAACTTCGAAAAAAGAACCTTCAAAGTACAGCACACTGCACTTATCTCAGTGTCTGTAAATTAATATGAATCCAAATAAACTTCGGTCCTACAAAAGACAATTACCTAGATTTTTAAAATTTAACCTTGTTAATGAATAGACTTTACTTTCGACAAAGTCTAGAACTCAACAATTCATCATACTTTTTAATATCCATATAGTCCAGGACTCTTTTATTTATCTTTTCTTTTAAATATCGACATGTGCCAAGTTAGCCCGCCGTCCCCTCACTACGCTCGCGAGGAGGTTGTAAGACGGTAATGAACTGCATCTCTCTTTGATTCACCACCAGTCACTCGACCCCGACCTACCCTTTCGATATGCATTTCATGAACACTTTATATTTAATACAGTATTTATGGAACTGTTTTACTTACAACTATCTTTTCTGTATGTTCTTATATTTGTATCTTACGAGTATAAGGGAAGTATTTAATGTTCACTGGTATCGTCAAAACTTCCAAAAAATCTTAATAACCAACAACTTAATTGTTGACAACTAACTTCATTGAAATATGTGAAAGCTAAATGTAAAAATTAATAAATTGACTTCTATTTAGATAATATTTTGTACTACATACCAAAAACGTCACACTCAGCATTATATACTAATATTACAAAGAGGTAAAAAATGTTACGTTTATTTGTTCGAGCTTTGGAATTACCAGTCCAATTTGGATTATATTTTTTTTTGTAGATAACCACATTCAACGGGAAGGTTATAGGCTATTTTTAATCTACGGGAACAGGCATAACGCGGGTAAAACCGCGGGGCGCTGCTAGCTACTAATATAACACATCCTACCATATTATTCAAAACTATGAAGTAGTTTCAAGTTAATCCTAAACTCCAGTTAAACAGCAGTTTAGACAAAGATCTCCCCGTCTTAATCTTAACTGTAACTTAACCTGACTTCGTGGGGACAGTTAAGTTAGTTAACTTTAAGTACACTTGTTGAGATAAGCTCTTGAAGTGGCTGAGTCTTGTAGTTGTTCGTAAACAGAATGGACAGTATGGGGACAAAATAGGTGTTCTATAATTTTAAGTATTCTATGTTTGTTTAGCTCCAATAATATCCAAGATAATTTACTAAAAATGATTAAAAATAAAATCACATTAATTGTTTTCAAACACAAAAAATACTTAACATAGATACTTAGCAGCGCCCCGCGTTTTACCCGCGTTGTGTCCGTGCCTATGGGAATATTGGGTTGAAAAATAGCCTATGACCTTCCCGTTGAATGTAGCTGTCTATTACAAAAATAATTATTCAAATCGGATAGGTAATTCCCGAGATTAGCTCCAACATACATACAAACAAACAAACAAATAAACAAACTTACAAATTTTACCTCTTTATAAGAAAACTACCCATAGATGCTACATACTTAATATTACGAAGTAAAAGAAAACAGAAGAACAACTAACAACTTATATCTGTTCACTCATTGCTATTGTTCAGCAACGTGCAGCTCGGTCCTTACTTTGATGGGTGGCCGATAGCAGCATTTCTATCTGATCACTACCGTGCTTCTATTAAATTGTTAGTCTCGGCTGTTTCAGGTGAACTATCTCACTCGCCAACAATTCGTAGCCAGTAATCTCCTCCAATCATCGCTATCTAAAAAACCTCTTCCTTAATACACGATACGTCAGTTAAACACCTCGAAACACCTCGAAATGTTCACTAAATTAGTTTATTTTCGGTATTTTCTTTATCACAGATCAGGATAGCTTCAGTACAAGGGTTCAAGATTAGTATCCAACTGAAACACGCGAAAATTAACTTCGAAATTGTTTTAGGCAATCCAGCGGTAACGGTCTAGAATCTAATTGTTTGCACTTACGTCTAAAGTAAGTACCAAAGTGAAGTACATATTGCCTAATCTATTTTAGTGCATTTCTGAATAGTTTACGTACTTAAGTTCTTAACAATAGGTATTTATATTGCTTATTTAAATTATCACGATACAAATATCTATGAAACGAGACTTAGGCTGCGTTGTCTAGCTTACAGTCACGCAGCATTAAACGTTAAAACAAAATGTAGTCTCAACAGGCGTAAGAACACGAAAATTGTAGCTTTCTTCAAAAATCTTTGTACTTAACCGTGATCTTTTTAACGAACGTATGTAACAATAACCAACCGTTGTAACATCCGTAAAGCTATCTATAAATGTATTCTTATTAAGACTACTATATCAGCATGATCTCTACTCCTCCAAGGTCATACCAATTGCAACACTGACAAAATGCGTCTACACCCAAATGCAGTCTTAATAAGTCATTAAGGATATATCCTTTTTACTAATTAATACGCGCGCTCAATTCACTCGCGGTTAGCTCACACTAGCTTCGATCTAGTGTAAAAAATATACAGTAGGTATTATTAAAACTTTGTGTACTATTAATAATATACATTGAATAATGTTTTTATGAGAAATTGTATGTTTTATGGATTTAATAATTTTATTAATATTATGTTTTAAAATTGTTTTTTTTTGTCCTTATGCATATTACTAATAACAAACTAGTTGTTATGCAGTAAGTAGGTTTGACAAATGTTATTTTAATAATACATTTAAAGTGAACGGTTCTCTTAAATGAATTGAATTTTAATAAGTATTTGTGGTTTAGATAATTAAAATTTTGGAATAATAGTCATTTAATTAAACCACAAATATATTACATTAATTAAAGGTACTCATTTATTTAATCCTAGGATTAGAACTAGAAATATTTGCAATCCAATAAATATAAAGGTCGAAAATGGCCTGAATTGCTTCGAGAAAAGGATGGTAAAGCCGTTCCTGTTTTTACTCGACTTGGCAGATAAATAATGAAATAAAAATCACATGACACAAAGATAAAAGTCAACAACTAACATCCACAAACTCAAATCCTATTTACATACATATATAGAAAACAATCTAACCTAACCTACTGTTTCATTTGCACTACACACCGCAATTTGTACATGCAAACGCGTACAACAATTAACACATCTCGTTTAAGCAGGAAGCAAGCGAGGATGTGACGATATAGATTTAACCTTTGCCACATCCTATGTCTTGGTTTCATCAATTTAGGACAACATGACTCACTGCGCTCATTTACACTGTGGCGCTAGCGGCGTCTTTGCGAATATTAAAATTTATTCGACTCGTAAATTTTAATAATCTTGTTTACTATGACTAATAGTGTACATGGAATAAGTAATAGTATATACAAGTTAGTAGGGGTTTTTTGTTTATCTTTGTTACAAGTACCTAAGGTACCTTTTAGCTTAAATTTAATGTTTCACAATATTATTTTTTTTGTTTTTACGAAACACTGTCACAACTCTTTATTGTAGGTGCGAATAAACATTGATATTACTGTACGAGAAAGTACTTAATAAGTATCGGCCTGTAATGTAGGTATCACTGTTAGGCAAAAAGAGATATAGGTCCAGTGAAGAAGATTAGACATAATCGCAAGCACGAAGAAAATAAAACAAATATAACCAACAACAATAAGAAGAAAAAGTATTTTCAACAACACATAAACAAAATGTCATACATCTACGACTGAGGTCCCGGGTTCAATTCCCATGTCGAGCCAACACGTTTCCTACTTTTCAAACATGGCTAAAGATTGAGATCACCAGCCCTTATTAGGCAAGCATGGTACGCCTCCTCCTCACTGTACTGATATCTGACTGTACTGTACTGTACTGATTTTGACAAGCCCGTTGGCACAGTGGCAGTGAGAGCGCTTACTGTGTCGGGGGTTGCGGGTTCGATTCCCGCCCGGAGTCAACAATATGTGCAGACATAGTTGTTGGCGACGACGTCTGGGTGTCAATTATATATCCTTATAAAGTATTTGTGTATGTATATGTAGTAGTATCAGTTAATTAGATTCCATAACACAAGCTTAGAGCTTACTTTGGGTTTAATTAACCGTGTGTGAATTTGTCCAAGTATTTATTTATTTATTATTATTATTATTATCTTCGATGAGATGAAAGGCCTTTGCCCAGCAGTGGGTCATTCCTTTACTTTCCATATATCTAAATGGATGGACTATGTAAATGTTGGTCATAGCCTGTAGGTAGATCTAATTGTAGCGTTAACTAACTATTACAATACTGGGTTACCAGACTAATTCATTTGTCCATCCTACGTTAAAAATAGCTAAAGTGACGTAGTTCTATAAAAGAAACGAATTTTATTAGGTAGTTTGAGCAATTTGACTTAATTTGCAAGTTTTCGTTAATTTTGCAGATGATACCGTAGCAAAGAGTTAATTGTAACTTCCTGCTTAAAGATGGAATTTTAAAGAATTTAAAACGTTTGGTTTTCCTTAATTTGTTTTAATATTCTTTTATTGAAGTGACTTTGGAGTATTTTTAATTGTTTTATATGCCTACTAGCTGCGCCCCGCGGTTTCACCCGCGTTGTACCCGTTCCCGCGGGAATTTCGGGATAAAAAATAGATGTTGTCCGATTCTCAGGCTTACCCGATATGTACACAAAATTTCATGAGAATCGGTCGAGCCGTTTCAGAGGAGTTCAACCACGGTACCCGTTCCCGCGGGAATTTCGGGATGAAAAATAGATGTTGGCCGATTCTCAGACCTACTCTATATGCTCCCAAAATTTCATCAAAATCGGTCAAGCCGTTTCGGAGGAGTATGGCAACGAAAACTGTGACACGAGAATTTTATATATGTATTAGATTTTGGTTTAGTGATTACGCTTAATTATCCCCATTATAAGGGAAACTAAAAATCAAAAACTGCAATATGGAATGTAAACTAATAAACTGATATTATTACATATAACATATACAACAAGTGTGTTTGTTATGTTCGAGCTAATCTCGGGAATTACTAACCCAATTTAATGAATTCTTTTAGCAATGGATAGACACATTCAACTGGAAGGTTATAGGCTATTTTTCATCCCGAAATTCCAACGGGAACGGGCACAGAGCGGGTGAAACCGCGGGGCACTGCTAGTATGAATAGATATTACAATTCACAGACGTATTAAGTTCATAAAGGTATGAATTTCTTTGCCCTACAGTGGGATGTTACTCTACCAAAGAATACACACAGACAAGAAATGCATCAAACTAACGCTACCAAACATTCGAAAAACAAGACCAGTAATTTTCCAACTTCACAGTCGAGAGAACCAAACTGGTTATTACTAGATATTGCACTTAGGAACAATCACCATTACAGTTGCAAAACTTAGACTTGCCCCGTTACATATGCATGTAGTTGAGAGTTAGTTTCACGACATACATAGGTACAGCTATCTACCTATGTGTGTGTGTGTGTATGGATAGATGTATTGAGAACGTGGTATATTGATGTTTAGTATGAAGACTTCTTGTTTTCGCTCTTCTGTTGGTTAGACTATTAAAGTGAAGGACTCATTATTAAGGACAAAAGGGCTTCTATAATAGTCCATTCTCGAGATACTTTTAAATGTTGCATTTGCCTATCATTTCACACATACTTAAAGTAAGATAAATAAAGTTGAATAAAGGCAATTTTGATTTATTGTTCTGAGTTGATAATCTTAAGAATATTCATGCTGTCAATTTATTTCAAGGCACAGAATTTCTACTTCATCAGAAAAACATACAGTTAAAAAACTCCCGAAACACAATACCGTCTAAACTGTTCGCCATTCCATTGGCCAGTGTGTCACAAACACAACTTCATTTCCAGATCGACTTCAGCATACTTTGGACAGAAGCCAGGAGTCTTTTTGGCTTCAAGATGCCATTTGTACCAACTTCGGTGATATTATAGCGTTATTTGAAAATGTTGTGTAATCCCAATGACTGTGTGTCGTTGGATCCGGCAGTCACATTACAGTGGGATACTAGAATGAAATGGGAAAAGTTAGAAATATATTTGTTTTAGAATGTTCTGCGGTTAATATGTCTTGACATTCTTCCTTGATTCCTCCTTTTATACTTTTGTTTGTGGTTTTCCGGGATAGTTTATTTGGGAATAATAATTTTCCTTAATCGAAGAATTTTAAGGTAATATCTTGGACTTCTATTCATATTTAAATGACCCACTTAAGGATAAGTTTAGCTATTATTTAGGTTGGTATCGTAAAAAAAAATTAAAAGTATTTATCTCATGTACAAGTTAAAAAAATTTTTTTTAAAGTAGCCAACCCTGGTGTCGGGAGTTTTTAGACCGCCGGAAGGCCTCCGACATGGTTTGACGATTGAAACAACCGGGACGGACAACTTAACTTGCCCTCCGAAGCATTAGTAGGTAATATGGATTTTCAATAAAATAAAAAAACATTTATTGTTTTTTTAAGAACACAAAATTACATTTATGTATGTTATAAAACTAAAAATAATCAAAAGTAATTCAAGAAGGCCCACTCATATCACTCAGAAACAATCCCACTACATATAAAATACGACTACTCCATACTTATATAACCCAAGCAAACCCACAACGCGTCCTAGTATGAGAATAGAGCACTTGATCAATTTAGTTTGATTTAGGGTTCCGCGCGCAAGGAACGGGACAGCTCAATTGTCGGCTAACGAGGAAACGATCTTGTACGCGTACCGATTGCTACGGAACACTAGTCAATCTCAGCTCGGGTTAGGGGGGCGGCAGATTGTTGTTCCGATCCTACTAATAGTGCATTTGACCTGGACATTATTCAGTGGTTACTTGTTGGGTTGTATGGTGCTTGGACATGCGTCTGTGTTATAGAGCATGTTGAAGACAAACCCATGCATGTTATGCATAGGTTTATGTAGGTTAAAGATTTGGATGAGACTATGCAAGAGAAAAGTTTTTATTTTTGTACGAAAGGCAATGAAAATATGTTTTACAAATTGAATAGGTAAGTATTTGAGTATATTATACTCGTAGTACACGGTTATAGAAAAATAAAGATCTTTTTTTACTGACATCATTAGAACTTCATTAGAACACTTTTAAGTAATGTTTTTTAATGAATGACCCATGTGGCAGTTAACGTGTTAATCGATACGTTAACTGCCACAAATGTCATTCAGATATCATCAAAAAATATTACTGGAAAGTGTTTTTTTTACTTGTCTATTAAAACGTTAACTGCCACATGGGTGCAGATTAGCAATAAAGTGTACTTACTTTTTTCGTTGAAAATTATCGTGTTAATAGATTCTTTTAACTATTATCTAAAATTAAATTATTTGAAGTCCATTGTACAATCTCCTCAACAAGACCGCGAGAGGAAGAGACAATTTGAATCAGAGTTGTAGGTGGAAGTGGCTCTAAGTACAAGGTAATAGTACTGGTAATGTTGTGACGGGCCGTCCGCGCTAGGATGTATCTATTAAGCCAATTGTCTACGTATTGCACTTAAAATTAACATTTATTACTTATTTAGTTTGTTAACTGTTTGGTGAAAGAGTTTTGTTAACGTCAGGATGTGGAAGTAAGTGATTTTGCTAGCTTTAATGAACTAAAAAAATGTATGAGAAAAAACTTGTATAGGAGTTTTATAAAGTAACTATTAGAAGCGTAATTAAATATTGAATAATTATTGTTAGCTCTGTCTGAAAATGTATAGTATTTCAACAGTCATAGATATAAAACATTTCCTCTTTCACTAACTACAAAAAAAAAATCCTTAATAATAGCTAGTAAAGATACTAAAATCACACGAATTGAGACCCTTTAAGTTTCTGAAGAACTTCAAATCAATCATACTAACTAACATAGCAACAAAAAAACCTCATTATCAAACAAACAAAACTGACGATTTCCCAAAACAATTAACATAACCCTTTCACACTACCCAAACAAAATAAAACAACAATATTGTTCCAACAAATCCCAACAAAAACTAATCAATAGAAATGGATACTTCTTATTTAATATATTAATTCCCAAATGACCATTAACTTAAGGACGGATGCCGGTTGTAGCACGCGATAACAACATGTTTTCCTTCGAAACATTAATGGTTGTGTTTGATAAGAAATCGGCCAGATGTGGCGTTTGGTAATGAATGTGTTACGAACTGACAGCGGTTACGATTTTAGGGTTAAATAATTACGAGTAATTAATAGTAATTTAAAACTGTCGTAGATCTTACATTAAAACCTGGTATAAAGTAAAAGATGGCACAGAAGGTCTTCTTGCCCTTAAACTGTAGTAAAGAAGTAAAGTATGTACGAGTATTAAACTTGTAATTTCCTATAGCAGGACAAAGTAAATAAATAAATAAATAAATATACCCGGACAAATTCACACACGGTTAATTAGACCCAAAGTAAGCTCTAAGCTTGTGTTATGGAATCTAATTCACTGATACTATTACTTATACGTACACAAATACTTTATAAGAATATATAATTGACACCCAGACATCGTCGCCAACAACTATGTCTGCACATATTGTTGACTCCGGGCGGGAATCGAACCCGCAACCCCCGACACAGTAAGCGCTCTCACTGCCACTGTGCCAACGGGCTTGTCAAAAGTAATACAAAACATACTTTTTTATATCCTAATAAAATATTAATAAGAAAAATAACAATAAATCGTTAATTAAATAAAAAATAACTAATTAAATTTCCTACAGAACCAATATAATATTAATTAATAGAGGCCTTGACACGACAAACTACTAACAACGTCTTTAGGGAATAGTGTTTTGCACATGTTAACAATAACTCATCCATCAATATGGGCCCCTCCTGGTTATCAGATTTGTACTATTGAACTATTAAAATTATGAATAAGAATAACAGACCACAAGTAAACGTAAATAAGGTATTAAAAATCTTCATAGAGAAGTTAATCTGATATATGTATGTACATACGAGTAGATCTTTATCGCACTCGCTAGAGGTGGTACTGACTGACAGTAGGTATAATCTAAATAAGTATTGACGTGAAAGTATTTGCTTATTGGATATCAACAAATTAAAGTAAGAAGCAGTCAATATCACCTACTTATAAAAATAAGCGTTACAAATCTACTACAGGAAAAACTTGAATTAAATATGGGGCATATTTCTTTCGAATTTCGAAAAAAATACAGAGTCATAATTACAATAATAAAAAAATACAGAGCTGAATGGAAGGCCTGGAAATAGGGGAGGCCTTTGTTCAACATAAGGACACTCAGAGCCATATTAATAAACTCGTACTAAGAACAGTTTTGTCACTTTCTGACATGCGAATTTTCCGAAGACGCAAAAGCGACAAAACACTTTATAACAGTGTTCCCTTAATTAAGGCATAAACATATAAATAAATACTGAAAATATGAACTCAAAATTCTCTCAACTTAAACCATTCATTATAAAAACAGTAACCAGATATGTTTATCAATTGTTCAAGTTCTGTTCAGGACAGACGGACAAACAGATAAGACCGAGTGATGTATGAGTACTTGTGACATTTCGCAACAAAATGTCTGTATGTAATTTGTCACTAATTATTGGGCGTAAACGAGGAGTGTTAGAAAATTATCTTAATTACTTTAGTGATAGTGTAAGTGGTCAATTAGAAATGTTTGACTGTCGATGATTTATTGAGGAGAATGATTTTATGTACCTAACATATGCGCTTGCGCATAAATTATGACTTTATACTAAATTGAGAAAAAAATTATATTATAAAGGGACAGTATTTATACCTGTCATAAAGTGTATCCTCTGCAGGATTACTGCCTGTATCTCAAGTATTAAGCGCATCAATGATCATATCAGTACGTACATTATTGTTACTTAGTTCTTGTAAAATAAACCGAAATTAAAGATTTCACATTGGATGCACGGCAGGGCCTCTCCGCTCACTGAAGATATCAGTACACGAGAGGCTTTTAATTGTTAAAATAGGAAGCGTATAAAGAAATGAGTCCACATTTAACGTAAGTCCCATTTCACATATAAATAAAAAACTTTCAGAATAAAATAAACAAAAGCTCTTGAAAGGAAACCTACATTCTTTAAAAGCTTCTCGCAAGCTTAAAGTTAGCATTAAGTAAAGAATTCATTTTCTTAAATGAGAATTATGTGTGCAATTTAGTTTAAGCTGTTTTCTTTTATCTGGATAATTAATTGCAGAATGCAATTAAACACGTTTTGTTGTATCGTTTTATAGGCTTTCTTGATACGCGCGATTTCGCGAGAATTTCGGGATAAAATGTATCCCATGTATTATTTTAATGTATAACCCATATTAGGTACTGTAAATTTGTATCCAAATCCGTTTAGTAATTTTTTCGTGAAAGAGTAACAAACATACTTGCATCCTCACAAACTTTCGCATTCATAATATTTGTAAGATATGGCTCTAATTTCAAAAAGACTTTTCAAATCCAACGACTATTTTCAGAGAATATAACATTCAAATAAAGAACAGACTCTTCTACAAATAAAAACTTTTTTTTACAAGCATAATAGTGATGTAGGTACAATAATTTAGTATATAGATTTACACGAAGGCATAGCGTGGTATTTTCTCGCATGTCCTGCCACAGATATTGGTCTAATACTGGCCATATGTCATAGCTGATACACTAGTAGATAATGGCAGGTAATAAGCGGCTGTCTTCCAACGCGAACTAGTAGGGATGGGAAAAGTTATCGATAGAAACAACGTCTCTTTCTTTCTTCTTCTTTGTGATATAAACGGTGCTGTAAAGATAGATGAAAGTTTGTAGGTCCATCATGATGTAGCGACTGTTTACGATGATCTTTTTTCAATTTTGGGATGGTTTGGGATGATCAGATGGTTTGGGATGATCAGTTCGCGATATAAAAGACCAAAGACATGATAAGGAACTCTCTTCAGTCATCTTGATACGTGCGACGTGCAACTGCGATGCGTTGCCGGACGATTAAAACGCTTAAATTTAAAGAGCCCTAAGTGTATGAATTAACAAACTAAAATAGTGCCTCTCTTAAACCAATCTATATGGTTACGTTTAAAACGACAAGCTTATTTTTATAATACAGCTACAAAAAAAGATAAAACAAATAATAATCAATTAACTTGCGATAAGAGAGGAAAAACTTTATTATCGATACCATTTAAGTGGCGACAATAAACGTGCCCTATAAAAGTTTCGATATCGATAACAGTTCTTAACTTTTCCCATCCCTACGCGATCTTATCAGCAGTTTTTATTCTCGTGATATCCACCGATAAGGGCAAAATGTCCTTTTTCATAGAAGCCCAGTAATGGCTTAGAAGGCACGCTATCCAAGCCTCATAACTTATGTATAGTGATTGCCTTCACCCTTTGGCGGACACTGTCTGTAATTTTAACTTAATGACTGCCACAATACAAATAATATCTGTGTAAGAATCTACTATAATTGTATATAAATATTTTCGTATTATTATAGGATAGTTTGTTTCTTGTTTATGGGAATCGTGAAATTGATATACCAATACGAGTCTGCAATACTGCCTTTAGGAGGTCTTGAACTCCGACACCAGGGTTGGCCACTAACCTACTCGATCATATTTATATGTATATTATTTTTACTGATATCGTAAGCTATCGGAACTTGTATAGCTATAGTTCAGTTGTTTTTGCGAAAATTATAGCAGATAATGTCCCTCTGGGTGAGAGACAATTTTCACACCGTGGTGGTGTGTAATATAGTGTGACCCATGAGTAGCGTACAGTCATCGCTCTACAAAACCAAAAATAGCCCTCTAGAGGACATTGAGCAAGATATATCGCTCTCGCCTATAGGTAAATTCGTAGGTACATATCTGTACTGATATATAAATACATACCTATATTATATAATAAGTACATATCTATAAATACTAATATAAAGAGTGTGTTTGTTTGAACGCGCTAATCTCAGAAACTGCCAATCCGATTCTAATAATTCTTTTTGTAATGGATAGCCACATGCAACTGAAAGGTTATAAGAAAATTTTCATCCCGAAATTCCTACGGGAACGGGCATGGCGCTCTAGTACTAATATAAAAAAATGTTGTTTGTTTGAACGCGCAAATCTCAGAAACTACCCATCCGATTTGAATAATTATTTTTGTAATGGATAGCCACATTCAGGAGGAAGGTCATAGGATATGTTTTATCCCGAAATTCCCACGAACCAACACGACGCAGGTAAAACCGCGGCGTGCTGATAGTCTTACATAATATACTGTCGTGACCTTCTTTAACATATAAACACAATGCATTAGGTACTATGTAGCTCAATTATGTAATTAATAGCATGAAACTAAAGTTAAAAGTTAGTTATGTCGTGTGTCATGACTGGAGGCTATTACAGTATTATTATCCTTGTGTCAAAGAATTGTAGGCCAATAAATTATAGTTATTAATTTATTTAATTTGAGGTACCTAATACAATATAATAGAGATTAAAGATAAATGTACCTACTACTTAGACTTACTCATATAATTTTAAACGATTAAGGTAGAATTTGAAGACGGACGGCCGACAGTTTCAGCTGCATACGGCATTGGTGACACAGCAGCCGCACCGTGCAGCAAACTGCAGTAGCAATTTCATAGAGGTTAAATAGAAAACTGTACTCGGCTGCACTCTGCAGTGGCAGCAAGCTAGCTGCGGTCTGTCTAGGCTTATCACGACACTATATAAGCAATATAATCTTTTATTATTTGTTATCCTTATTTGTATTACCGATTACATAAATTAATTTAGAAATTCTATTTGCGGTTAAGGAATTTACGTGTCACAAGGAAAAAATGTAACATGCGTTATTCGATAATTTGTTAACTTAAAACAAGTAAATATTAACAAAATTTAATTAAAATCTTTATCTTTCTATTGTATTGTGTAGTACACAACAGCACCTCTCGGTTTTACCCGCGTTGTGCCTGTTCCCATGGGACTTTCGGGATAAAAAATAGCCTATAACCTTCCCGTTGAATGTGGCTATCTATTGCAAAAAGTATTACTCAAATCGGACCGATAATTCCCTAAATTAGTTCGAGCATACAAACAAACAAATTATTCCCCTTTATAATATAAGGTATAGAAGTAAAGCTAACTATGAGTAAGTACGTAGGTCTTGCGTAGTAAAAAACGTATATTTTCTTATCAAGTTTAATCGGTCCTGCCATATGGCACGGCCGCCATAAGTCACCATAATAAGTAGAACAATATAGATAAACAAAATGTTATTGTATAATTAAGGCGAGGGGGAGCGATTCCCACACATTCCCATGCACTTTCCGCGAAGGGTGACTTTTGTGGTCAAGAGTGAGTCGGGTAGAAAAAAACGTTGAGAAATATGCCTACTGAAAAATAAAATACGGTTTAAAAATTTAGTTAAATAGTTAAGTATTAGCCTGTAATGTCCCAATGCTGGGCAAAGGCCTCTCATGTCACTGAAGATATATGAAGATATGTCTGGAGTCAAATTCCGGCACCTACAACACAACCTGATTTGATATGTAATCTATACTTATGAGTATTAAATCATTACATAGTATAAAACAAAGTCGCGTCTGTTTGTCTGTATGCTTAAATCTTTAAAATTACGCAACGGATTTTGATGCGGTTTTTTGTAATAGGTAGAGTGATTCAAGAGGAAGGTTTTTATGTAAAAAAAATCCTGAAATTCCCACGGGAACGGGCACAACGCGGGTAAAACCGCGGGGCGCTGCTAGTTGCATTATAAACCTTATTTAAAAAAAGAACCAGCGGAATTTCTTGCCCATTCTTATCTGCTGATGTTTTTTCGAAAGGGTGGTTCAAAAATAAGTTTTCAAATCGGATTTCTAGTGTCTGAGATTGGCACGTTCAAATAAAGAAATAGTCAAACTCTTTAGCTGTATTTTACTAGTATAGCTAACAGCCTCCGTGGTCTTGTGGTTTGAGCACCCGGCTCACGATCCGGAGGTTCCGGGTTCGATTCTCGGTGGGGATACCTCACAAAAATCACTTTGTGAGACTGTCCTCAGTTTGGTTAGGGCATTGCAGGCTGAATCACCTGATTGCCCGAAAAGTAAGATGATTCCGTGCTTCGGAGGGCATGTTAAGCCGTCGGTCCCGGTTACTTTCTACGGATAGTAGTCGTTACATGAGCCATGTCAGAGGCCTTTGGCGGCTCAATAACTCTGACACCAGGAATGGTTAGGTTGACCATCCACTCGATGAAGAAGAAGAAGACTAGTATAGCTATAGATTTACTTATAACTTATTGTTGGCTTATAAAATGCAGTACCATTACCGGACCCTAGACTAAATACCCAAGAACCCACTAAGGTAATATTATAGAACATAATATTATTATATTGCTTAACAGGTGCGCCACGAAACACACAATATTTCCTCAATTGTAATTATTTTCCTTAATAAAGACTAATATTAAAATGTTTAGCTAAAAATAAACCTACCTGAAAATATCAATATTGATGATTTCAGTTTAATATTATTTAATTTTTAAACCGATTTCAAAAATTAATTTAATTCCTCGGAATATTTTTAATACTAATTCTTAACCGACTTCAGAAAAAGTTTCTCAAATCAACCATATATTATGTTTTTTTAATAAATGACTTCGGTTTATGATTGTTCATCTATTTTACTATAGTCCTGTATCCTACAGGATTCCTAACAAATTTAGAATCTCAGCTGCGCCGCATTTTGCTTGCGCATAAACTGCCATTCACCATTTTGGTTACATTTTAGTATTTACGGTATAATATACAGCCTACGTATTTGAGTTATACCTACTAATGAAAGATAGCAATAATCTTGTTAATAGATACTTTATACTTTTCGACATACCTATTTCATAAAACATGACACTCAACCACAAAAGCGTTTACTATAAATAAATAATGCAGCAGTTATTACGCGACTGTACTCATGGGAAACCGAAAGAAATGCTTCCGTAAAAATTAGACGTCCACATCGCACGTCACGGCAAATTGAGCACAGCCGGGTGCATACGATAGTGATGTCATGACGTGTCGATGAAATGAATCGAGAAGCGATGTAAAGATGTCGATAAATGATTAAATTCGAAAACAATTTTGTGAGGTATTCGTTTAGATTAAGTGAGTGAATTAACGAATTGAGTGAGTGAATGAAACTTTAGGTCGGTAACGTTTAAACTTTGAATTTAAGAGCATAACACGTTCGTCTATTTTTCAATTGTCATCTTCTAAACTCAGTCAATAGAAACGTCTCTTGAGCTATAAATATACATTTTACAGTACAGTCCATCATCATCAAACTATTGCAACACTTTTGTGAGATAGCATTTCGGCTAGTTGTGTAAATTAAACATTAATTATAGACCAATCTTAGTTCTGCAGGACAAAAGGCACTCACTGTAGAAGGTACACTGAGGATAATAATGAGTAATTACTACACTAGCTTGATTTACCTGTTTATAAACTCTGCGTGCAAAACAATACTTTCATACGTACCTAATTAAAATATTTTATCAATTAATTCCTTAAATACATTAATTTCACAAACAGGAAGAAAGTTGAATTTTCTAACCTCGAATGTTATAATATGTGTACTAATTATGCCATTTATTAGAAGCGTAATAAGGATAAACTCAAATTTTCAAAAAATTGGATTTTCCCAAACGATAAGGTTAATTAACGACACATGTAGAACGCGAGCAAATTAAAGGAAAATAATTATCATTGAAGCAAATAACCAAGTTTTAACTTAAAATTAATTAAATAAATTAGTGTGGACAGTCCAAAAGAAAAGTAATTAGCCTATATTGTCCCATTGCTGAGCTTCTTATTCGTAGTTTCATTCTCAATTTTACTCGACAATCGATACCATTTCTCAGTTACGTCACAACTATAAGTCACGTCACTAGTGAGTGGCATTTGGGTGAATATCAACAGGTCCAAGGGAGTGAGCACCATATGCTTCTACTAAATGTTAGACGGTTATGCATTATGTTTTATGTGTTAGAAAAATTGCAAATTGTTGAGGAAATTTCGTTTAAGAAAACCAATTAATTGGTTTCAAGTAATGGTTTGGTTTTCGTTATCAAATAGCCTTGCACTTCTTCTTAAACTTAAGAGCTGGGCTCTTATCGATGTAATTCTTTAGGTTTTTCTCTATCTACTCACATCCTCTTTAGCTGTTCATATACATTTTTGAACCGTAACACTAATTTACTATAAAAAAATATTTTGTGAAAATTGCATCTGTAGTAAAGCGATTAAGTTTAGATATAATTAAAAGGGTGCACACGACAGCGACAGTGGCAACGAATAGCGAAATTAGCTCTGAAATGTATCCGTCGCTGTACCATAGCACCTCTCTTGACCATTCTACATCTCTACGATAAGTAAAGTCTGTTACATCCCACTAATGGGCAAAGGCCTCTCGTCTCACTGAAGATATCAGTACAGTAAAGAGGATAATTATATTGACAACTAATTAAAAATGTTAATCATGAAAAATTTTGGATTTTAAATTGTCGTCATTACACAAAAAGGAAAACCAGAGAAAAATAAAATTAACACTAAACTTTTTCTAAAAGTCGTAATAATATCCTTATTGACGCAATTAAGGTAATTTTACTTACGTCAATTAGATAATTTTATTATTTAAATTTACAATATAGGTTATAGGCAATATAGGTTTAAATTTACAGGTATAGGTATTTATATTAACAGTCCCTTCTTTGTAGGAAATCAGAGGATCGGGAAAATCCAAAAATAATACGTACTGGATTACCTATTTTAATTTAATTATTGACTTATGGATCGAAACAGAAACTAAATTAAAGCCACCTAATATTATAAATGCGAAAGTTTGTGAGGATGGATGTATGTTTGTTACTCTTTCACGCAAAAACTACTGGACTGATTTGGATGAAACTTTACAGTAATATAGGTTATATATCAGAATAACATTTTATCCCTACATTCCCGTGGGAACGGGTACAACGCGGGTGAAACCGCGGGGCGCGGCTCTCGTTCCCGCGGGAATTTCGGGATAAAATGTATTCCCTGATTTATTCTGATAACTAATAACCTAATAACCTATATTACTGTAATGTTTCATCTAAATCCGTTCAGTATTTTTTTTGTGAAAGAGTAGCAAACATACATGTGTATGTACACATCCTCACAAACTTTCGCATTGATACTATTAGTAGGATCCTAAACTTTCTTACAACGCATCTTAAAAGTATACCTATTCATATTTTCCTACAGCCTTGACAACCTGAATCGAAGCGAGGGCGGGTCGCAGTGAATAACAAATGACAATCGTGTTCATTCACAATGCGAATTCTTTCAGTCCAATTAGAATGGATCGGTCATCGGCGAACGAGAATGAGATGTACCTACTCCATACATAATTACGTGTGCGCATGTGTGTGTGAAGGTGAATGAAGGTACTAGGGCATGGACAAATGGAACGTCGTATTTATTGAAATTGACCATGAATTATTTTTAAAATTTTCGTCTTAATTTCAATTTGGTGCCAGCAATAATGTCTTCAAACCGGCATTCCAAAAGTATCAGTCTTTGAGTAAGATTTTGAGAACCTTATTAGTATTCGAGAATTTTCGGGAAACTTAAAAACAATAATTTACTATACATTCCAAAAAGCAATCACCACAAAACATGAAAGTAAGTCACGTATGTATGTGTGAATTAATTTGCCCATAAAAAAACATAAAACTCACAGTGGTGTGCGTTCGGAAACGGCCAAGTATTCGAGGCGTGACGACTGTTGCAAGTGGACACGCCAACATCGGAAGCTATTGATACCATCTCATTGTGTCCGTATGGTAAATTGCGGCCGGATGTTGCTAGAGACGCGAGATCAGCATGTATCCATTGTACCACGGTACACGGTAAGCATGAGTTTAGAGAGGTGCTGGTATATTAGGTATCGCCACTGTAAGCAGGACTTTAGGATTATTAGATAGCACTCGTTTGAAAAACAGATGTCAGTTCATTGCGATTATTGCAGCTCGCCCCCTACCTGAATAGGTGACCGATAGTGGCAATGCTATCTGAGCGCTATTCTGGGGTATCACGGCGGATGCTAAACATAGTTTTAGGATGTAGATGGAATGATTAGGTATCTAATATAGTGATCTGCCCTGAATTCAATTCATGTGTAATACATTTTAGTTTTTCAGCTGCAAGTTAGCTGTGATAGAGACAAGTAGTTGGACTAACCACGATAATCGAGTGTTCCTAAAAGTGTTCATTATTCCTTTTGAGACACAAAACCTAACAAAAATATACTGGCCAAAAAATAAAAAATGTGCAGGTAAAAAACGAAATAGAACCTCGAATACAAATATTAGTAAAATGTGAATTGCAATTATTACGTAGTCCTACAGAATTTCAAATTGGATTTGTATATACAAAAACTAATTGGATTCTTTTGTACAAAAAAACTGTCGAAAATTTAAAACGGAATACACGCCTAATATTTCAAACGTGGTTATTTGAAAACAAACACGACACGCGTGTCAAATAAATCAAAATATCGATTTAGTCAAGTCAAACGTTGGGTTAATACTATTGAAACTATTTCCTAAAGAACAATAAAAAATATTTTTACGAAAAAGACGATAACTGTCCTCAGAATACAGAAGAAGAACCAGAACCCATGAGCGCGCATAATACTGTAGCTACTCAAACTAGCCTTAAATAGTGTAGTTTGATGCGCAACCGATCAGTCACTTTGTGACCGTCGGAACGCGCTAACGTGTTTTACCCGTGACCAATTTCACGAAACTATGCCGTCTTGTGTCATTCCTACCTGTAAAAATGCAGTGGGTCTGAAAAAGAAACAGGATGGGATCACATTTCACGTGTAAGTATCGCATTTAGGTATCGTCTTATTTAAATATTTAATTATTTTCTCATATTTCAATTGTCATAGAGAGTGATGCGTCAATCTATGTTAGTGTTGCCAATATAAGAGTTTTGATTTACCCTTCTTTTTATTACCTTTTGAGGGCTTTAATTCGTTGTAGAATAATATAATAAGTAATATAATAAAAATTAACCAACTTGAAAAAAGAAAGTATAAAGCGTAAGTGCGGCTCGTAAGTACCTAACCTAACAATCCTATTAAATAGTATGTTAGTCTATAGGATTTCTAAACAAATTTTTGGTGTGCGTGTGAGGGAGAAGGGGAGAGTGGGAGCGGGTATAAAATGATGTTTCTATATTAGCCATCTTAGATAGTGAAAAATTGTAATTGGCCCTAAGTTATTATTCTTTTTTTATGTAACTGTTGTACCTAGCTGTAAGTTTTCCGAATACTTTAAAATAAAATAAAAATATATAATTTTTCCATCACCCGTTAAAAGTGTGCAAACATCCACCTTAACACCGTGTTTTATTTAATATACCTATCTATTTCTTAGAGAGATAATCAGGTAGGTACATAGTTATATAGAAAAGGACAATTTTTATTCTATTATCATATAACCTCCGAAACTCCCAAAATTTACCCCAAAAATGGGCAAATAATGCGAGAGCTAACAACACTACGCGAGGGACTTTGTTCTGTTTTTGGACACAGCGTGTAGCTTGTAAATACATTTGAATGCTACTTCTAGTACTTTCTGTATTCTAAGTAACTGTCTATAGAAAACTTTAGATATCTCTCAAGTCCGAAAATATTATTTATTAAATCATTGCACGATAAATAGTCGATCCCTGTTTTTTCAATCGTTAGACCATTGTAATAAAACCGACACTAGAATTGGCCACTAACCTACTCGCACTTACATATGAACTAATGGCAAGCGTGGTGAGTAGTTAGTTAGACTTCCCCTCACTGTACTATGGCCTTCTAACTCTTCCCGCCTTCGATCAACAATACACAACTAGATATCGGGTCACGTACAAAATCAAAGCTAAATACTGTCCGCGTGGATGACGTGTGACTGCTTATTTTGTTTACTACCGAACTGAAACAAAAGTTTTAAAACAGTTCGATGTTCAACCTAATAACAACCATGACACCCAGCAATAAAGCAGCAAATCTTATGAATAAAATAAGCGAGAATAACGCCTCACTTTTCAATTGAGGCGTTATTCACCGAGACGTATTTTTTGCGCCGACCCGACATCTAGTTGTGTATTGTTGATCGAAGCTTCCCGCGGTTAAATAAAAGCGAAGTGTATCAGTAAAAGTAATTTCCATTTAAAAGCATCTTAAAGGTTTTTTCCACAATATATTTTTAACGTCACAACCGTCAATGAAAACACACCACGGGCAGCGTGTCTCACAGAATTATTTCTGACATTTTTAACTTTATTGTCCTCTGTGAATACAAAGTCACGCTCCAAAAGAAGTTAATGTGATGTTAGTACATCGGCTTTTGTTATTCATCCTAACGTTACAGATTATTACCTGTCTATATCTAGATTATCTATTATCCTCTCTCTCACTCTAACTTGGACCAATGGTAATTAAAGAAGAGAGAAACGCGTGTTATTTTTGGTATAGCAATCTGCCTTAAGTGCTTAATGTTAGAATTATGAATTCTTTATTCAAAATGATATAGTTTTCTTTGTGTTTTTTTTGGGATCTTATAAGATATTATGTAACTAGGTCAGGATTATTAGAATTCGCTTAATTTAATATTGACATGTTTATTCAGCAAAGACCTTTGAAATATGGTTGTCAGTAGGTAGATTATTCTCGATAAATGAGAAGGTCACGACTTAAATACATTAATATATCTCATATCTCATATTATTCCCTCTACTTATTTCTTTTTTTGACTATTGTTTTACGTATGTTAGAGAAATATTTGTAATCAATAAAGTTTTTCGACATGGTACTGAATAACTAAGTACGTAATCGATGCGATGGCTCCGATAGTAATCTTAATAGTACAAATAAAGGTAAATTACTCGATGTCTGGCTCAAAACGAAGTTCGTAAATTACTTAATAATGTCAATGTCCTATTATCTTTATGGAGGAGTATTAGGAATATTTTTTGAAATCTAATGTTGTTTAGAAAGTTGTTGATAGAATGTTTGTTGGAGTTGTATTATTTTCATTGTGCCGGTGCGTGTCGGTACGAGCGCGCGTTGCACGGCGCGCGCGTCGCGTCCGGGCGCACGGGCAGGTGTGCACACTAACGCTCCCCTCCTGTTGCAGAGCGGGCGATGCGTCGCAAATAGCGCCGGGCCCTGCCCGCCGCCCGCACGGCCAATCCCGGCCCGTCTTGCCTATGATGTCATCGGAGGAGGAGGCAGACTCACACGCGCCCTACTCGGATAAGTTTCTAAAGAAACAGAAACGCGCCAGACAGCGCGTGGACGCCGGTGAGCCGCGCAATTCTTACTCGACTCTCGCGACGAACGGACTTGCGCCGACGCGCACTACACACATGAGTGGCGGACTTTACGGCGCCATCTTCGAGGGCCGCCAACACTTCGGCCTGTTTGGGCCGGGCTACGCGCCCGCCGAGATGCTCAACGAGCTCCTCGGCCGCACTCCCAAGCAGGAGGAGGCTGGCGACGAGGCCACCAGCGGAGACATCGCGCACCGCGTGCTGCGCGACATACTCCAGAACCGCAAGAAGGAGCTGATGCGCCTCTCTCCGGACAATAATAATGTGCTCGCGAATAATAACAACGACGAGCCTAAGGAAAAGCGCTCCCCTGAGCGGCCCGTGTCGCGGGACTCCCGCCCCGACCTGGACGACGCGCTGCTAGGCCTGGACAGCGCCGGGGACTCTCGGACCTCGCCGCCCCCCGCGACTCAATCCAGTGAACCTTTACTTGCGCCCAAGTCGGAACCTGAAGATCGTGACAGTGACGCTCAACGGTCTTCCCCACGACCATTGGATGTGAAACGTGCTCGTGTTGAAAATATTGTGTCGACTATGCGGTCCAGCCCCGCGCCTCAGCAACCACAAGTGAACGGGTGCAAGAAACGGAAACTGTACCACCCGCAGCAGCACGACGGAGCGGCTGAGCGGTACGGCAACAGCCAGGCCAGCAGCGCGCTGACCGTGTCGGAGGACTCGGACGATGAAGGTGAGCGACCACCCATTCAACAAAAAATAGTGGAGAAAAATGCTCTCAAATCACAATTGAGAATCATGCAAGAGCAACTCGCTGAGATGCGTGAAAAGTATGATGAACTACGTAACAGAATAGGACATGAGTCCGAAACAGTAGACAATGATGGTGTTTATAGTGATGTGGAACAGACGGAGGATACGGTGCCTAAATCAGAACCGGCTTCTCCCGCCAAGGAGGTGCCAGAGACTAGGTGTCCTATGCCGAACCCACCTCTGCCCAACATGCTATCACAAGTTATGACTAAGATGTTAAATGTTAAAATGCAAAATCAAATTGCAGCGAACAACCCGCACCTGCCACCCGGCTTCAACGGTGGGTTACCAATGATGCCACACATGCCTCCCACCGATCACCTGCATCCGCCGCATCCTCATCAGCATCTCAACAATGCCGCCGCTATGTACCTCAACGTCAGTCAAAAATTGTTCCTAGAGCAAGAAGCTCGCATGAAAGAAGCAGCTGAGCAACAGCAACAGCAGCAACAGAATAACCAACAGCGCGCCCCGCAGTCCACCCAGCACTCGCCGCAACAACGGCAGGTTGGCCTCACACCGAAGCCGCCCATGTCCTCGGAGCTGGCTGAGAGATTAGATGCTCTCCGGAGCAACGCCGGCTCTGTGGGCCCCGTCTCAGATTTAGAAGGTTTGGCAGAGATGATCAAAAATGAGATCACCACTTCATTAGCTGGTTTAATCGACTCCATCGTGACGCGATTCGTGCATCAGCGGAAACAATTGGGGAAGCAGTCCGAAGCAGCTGCGGCGGCCGCGGAACAATTGAACAAGGACCTGATGAGGGCGACACGTCTCCTCGACGGACGAAAGTCGCCTTCACAGAAGCAACAAGAGAGGCCTTCGGGGCAAATGCCAGGTAACCTACCCGTCCATCATCCGGGCGCCCCTAACGGTGTCCCATTTATAACACACAATCATATGCTGATGAACCAAATCAATGGCCCCCGCGCGCCAGTCGGTGCGGCGTTCCCGCTGCACGGCGAGGCGGGCGGGCTCGGCCACGGGGCTCACGTGCGACCTCCTACAGGCATGTTCCAGACGCCGCCGAAGCCCATGGCTCCCCTGTACGGGCCCATGAACGGCCATTTCGAGAGAGAACCTAATCCTGAGCAAAACGAGGCTCTCAGCTTAGTGGTGACTCCCAAGAAGAAGCGGCATAAGGTGACCGACACGAGGATCACCCCGCGCACCGTCAGCCGGCTGCTGGGGGAAGGAATAGGTCAATCGCCAGAGAGCAAGTTCCCGGAGTCGCCGTCCCCGAGGCCGTACCCGGGCGGCATGGCGCTGCCGACATCGGTCGCGATTCCTAATCCATCGCTGCACGAAAGCCAGGTGTTCTCACCGTACTCGCCGTTTTTCGGCGCTGGCGGGGGTCTGCGGTCGCCGCCGGTGGCCCCGGAGCGCGAGTCGCCGCCGCTGCCGCAGCCGCCGGCGTTGCTGCACCCGGCGCTGATCGCGGCGGCGCACCACTCGCACCCCTCGCCCGAGTACCTGCGCCACCACCACCCGCACCCGCACCACGCGGCGCCGCCCCATCACCACCTCATGGACACCACGGACCCGCACTCAGACTGCAACTCCACCGACCTGCCTTACGACGGAGTTCAGCCTACTATATCCTTTTCAAATAGACGTCTATCACAAAGTCAGGGTTCATAACCCGAGTAACAAATCCGCGGCCACAAAACGCCCACAGATATCTTATTTCTACAGTATTTAACCTTACGACTGCCGCCGCCTACTTCCTACTTAGCAGATACGTATTACGACTGTAGAAACCTCACAAATGCTGCGGTTTCTACGCTTTCCACGATCCTATTCTATCGCTTAAACTTAACAATGGGGAAAAATAAAACAAAAGACTGCGAGCATTTCTTGTGATCTCGCTTACCTTTGCAGATACTTAATATAAAAGAGCCAGTTTAACCTTCTCAGGTGTATAAAGTTACTTTTCTATTAGAGGACGCTCCCTTTAACATTGTTCGTTCATATAAATAAAAGCTACAAGTCAATCTCTGTAACGTAAATAAGTGAACAAGTTAAATGGTATAGTTGAGTCGTACACACATGAGTGCAGATATCGGCTAAGGCACGTTATAAGATTAGGAATGCAAACGGATTAAGTATTTGTGGTGCTTCAGTGAGCCTATGATAGATTGTACGTATCGAGGTTTAATCTGATTTGATGGAACTTTTCTTATTATCCAAGTAACTACAACATACGCACACATTACGTAAAACTGCTTATTCTAGAGGTATTTCAACAACTCCATTATTTTAATCAAAATGTCTAAGTACATTACAAATTCCATCCAAATTCTTCAAAGCAAGAAATATACATAATTGATACATGTTTCCCAACTTTCACACTAAGACATTTAATCAAAGCCTAAATACGCCATACATCTACACTTCATCAACAGTAAAAACAAAATACACACTAGAATAGTATACAACAAAAGTTCCACATAAAAAAACGTGATAACTCAACCTTAGCATTAGTATAATTTACACCATCTTCCAAAGAAAATAAGGTCCTTAATTCCTGTGCACTCCTCAACATTGACGCCTATGCATCTCCGGAAGGCGAAGCTGATGTTCTTCTGGGTGCGGTACCCCAGTTCGGCGGTGCTGAAGATGTACTTCCCAGATATCAAGTTCAACAAAAACAACACAGCACAACTCGTCAAGTGGTTCTCCAACTTTAGGTAAGTGGAAATTTATGGAAATGTCATTAAATTTTCAGATTCGGCAACGAGGAAATTTAGGAAAAAATGTACAAAAAAAATAATGTATAGAACGCAACGTTAGTAGTAACGTTTCGTCTTTGAAAAATAGTAATAAAAAAATTGGGCAAAAAATATTAATATAAAAATCGTTAAAAACTATGCGGGAAAATAATACTACTCGTATTACTTGGTACCAACTATGTTAACGTACATATATAGATTAATTTGCCATATTATTTGTTAAAATGGGTTAAAGCTTTCCCTAACGACGTTTATCAAATACTGCGGTTTATATGACAAAGTACATAAATACTGAATCATAATAATTGTAGTTAAGTATTTCTTAGTAAATAAATTAATATAATTAACGTACTGAAATAATTACATATAACAAAACAGTTTTAATGTTATTGTAAATACATAGTTCACTCTTATTAATGTCTTTAGTAAGTGGAGAAGTGTCCCACTACTGGGCAAACAAGGTTGAAACTTACTTATATTATTATCTACCTAGGTACACTAAATAATAATTCCATTATCTTCCGAATCGAAAGTTCAAAACCAAATTCTCTAAATCAAAACGTGTCAAAATTTCCCTTCGATTTAACCCAATTAAAAAGATTCGACCTTCAACCAAATCTCCCCAAAAATCGGGTAAACATTTCGATTACTGGCAACACCATCATCTTTCAGACAGTTAAAGGGTTGATTCACTATTTCCTAATTAACAAATACGTTGTGGGGTGGCACCCTTACTGGAATCGAATCATGTTCGGTGTTACTAAATAAATGCTATAGTTTGTGGGAACGATGATTTTGTTTACGCTTCAACAAAGTCATTATTTAAAAATAATATTAAATAGAGTAAGAAATATTTTTGAGAGTTTAATCATAGTTCAATCACTTCCCATGAAACTTCCTATCAAACAAAACAACAGCATTAAAATGATAAAATCTATCCATTCAGAGTTACGAATGATTACGAATCTACCATGCTTGTGTGTGTGTGCAATGTAACACAGACACTTCAGTCTGACACCAACACACTTTTTGCATTGTTCGTAAAATAATACTTCTAATAAAAAGCCTTACACTAACTAATGCTAAGTAATAAGTCTAGAAAAAGGAAAATTGCTTATAAATAGATAAATTATAAGAAAATGATAGGTTCTGTACTAACGAGGGAGATTGCATCGAGTTATAATTTAGCACAGATATAATTTCCTTTGAAGACTAGACAACTAGACACCCTTCCAAGTTTATTGTTGTGAATAATTGATTGAATATTGACTTAACTTCCTTTGTGCTGTGTCTTGTAGGAATGCAACGCGTTTTAAATTAGTTATTCATAGTTTTCTTTGTTTTAGAAATATTAAACTTGCGTTACCTATTAACTTTAGAAAAGATTTTTAAATAAGAGGTTTGGAATTTGTTTCTAGAGGAATTAAATACAGTGACACAAATGACATTTAATGTCGGTCACTAGAAATATGTTGTTTTAATGAATTTTAAAAATTCTACTCGTTAACATTTCCAAATCAAACACGAACAATTAATTTCCTTATAATTACTTATAATCAAAAACCAACTATCAGAGAAAAGAAAATAAAAAATTTAAAAATATTGTTCATCAAAATCATAACACTATTTCAACACAGGCGGTTAAATAATATTTTCGTTCCACAGTTAACGTCGACGGTATTGATTTCACGATTAAACTCTTTGTTATCAAGTCGATAGATAAACAACATCTATGTGTGATAAAGCTTTAGGTATCCCTTCTTCGAAACTGCAACACTAGTTAATGCCCGCGGTCTCACCTTACTTTGCTTGCAATCTTTTCTACTAGCAAATGTTATACTTTAATAACTCTTACAGTGGTCCTCCTTGGTTTAGTGGATATGCACTCGCTTGCTAAGACTGAGGCCCCGGGTTCAATTCCCGGGTCGAGCGAAAACATGTTTCTACTTTTCAAATATGGGTCGAGTTTCAGATCACCAACCCGCATTAGGCAAGCGTGGTGATTACGCCTAATCCTCATCACTGTACTGATCTTCAGTGAGATGAGTGGCTTTTGCCCAGCAGTGGGACATTACCGGCTAATACTTTACTTTTTACATTTATATTTATTCGCCCCATTTAACCCAGAAAAAGCTCTCACAAAAGCTTGACAAATTCATATTTATTACTATTTCGAAACATTACGTTGTACACTTATGATTCTATATCGGAGTACCGCGTGTCACTGTGCAAACACTTCAGAATCCATGATATTGTATCTAGCCTTATATTAAAGCTTTTCATATCTCAAACTTGTATTCATCCATTATCTAAGTTTTTATCAACCTGATAAAAAGGGGCGAGTAAAAGCAAGATAACGTGATAACAGTAAGCGAACATAGACAATATACTTTGCGTAAGTTATAGCTTTTGTTTTTTTTTATTTCGATTCAAAAAGGTTTGACAGCGAAGCGAAAGTAACATAATAATAGCTTAAACGTTTGTTTTTTGTTTTGTTTGACGCGTTAATCTATAGACTATGGTACTACAAGTTGGATTTAAAAATATATACATACGGAACAGATTGCTTTTTATCCTGAAATTTCTGTAATTTCCCGAAAATTTTCAACGGAACAAAGCGAGTAACAGCGTTAGTTATTAGATAAAGCATTTGTATATATGTAGTTACATATAAATTTTTTTTTTTTTGCAAAATCATCTCACTTTACCTACAAAAGCACTTAAACTAGCCTTAGAAAACTAAGCCAACAACAATCAACATTCAAATACACACACATTCTAAAGAATAATGAAAAACTAAAATTTTCTTCGCATGAAAAGGGCAAGTTGGTCATTAGTGGTCGCTAATGGTCGTATTGTAGTGTACGGAAAACGGTCATTTCCTACCGATAAACATCGGTTGAACCTATACAGGGTAGGGAACGAGTGACCAATGAGCTTCAAGCTTAAACGTTTTCAAATTTAAACCTCGAACGATGGAAACATTTACGAAATTGACCAAGTAGTGAACATTTAAAAAATCGTCATTCTTTGTCACTTCAGATTTAATTGTCTTCTAAAATTAAAAAGAGGTTTATTTCATTTTTTAAATCATTACTACTTGAAAGTACCCATATAGGTAGTTCGTAACTAATCGTTTAATCGAACATACATTAACGAATACCTAACAGTTAATTAACAGAAGACTATCGGTTAATTAGCAAAACGCTTGTTTTAAATAACAATACATTACTTTAATCAAAAACATTCAATTAAAAGATTTAATGAAATTCATGTACAGTACAGAATAGGTACTAATTAAATGTTCTTATTAAGATAACAATATAGTACATAAGTCATTTAAAATGGATCGATAAAATATATCGATAATAAGTGTCGATTGTGTTTACGAGAGTCATATTTTTTAAACTATAACCGGCTAAGATCGGTTACACATACAGCCAATAAAGGCAATTCGAAATTTGAATCGAGTCGAAGTGTCACTATTGACACTACACGTCTTCTAGTCTATACTAGAAGACGTATAAGGCCCTCTACACACGAACGGGCTCTCAGCTCATGTTGGTGTACTGTGTAGGACCACCTCAAGAGCTCGCCACTGAGCACATGCTTGAGTACAAGACTACTTCGACACGTTTAAACGTACCTTTATTTTAAATAAAAACAGTTGTACATATTTTTGGTTGTAATTATAATGAGGAAAATATTTTTTTAAAGTTTGGTCTTGGAATTATGTTGTAGTTATGTTATTAAAGTACGTTGTTTATACAAATTGATAAAAAAATACATTAAATAATGTTGCCTCTAAAAATGTTTCTTGATAACCCCAAAAATTGCAACTTTCACCACGTTGAAAAACAGCGTAAGAAAACAAAAGTAACATCCAAAGAATTCGCTTCTTCACCACAAAACCGCAGTAAAAGTTGTACAAACACAAAAGTCTTCATAGAAACTGAGTGGGGGCAAAACAAACATCCTTACTCAAAGTCGATGCAAAGACAAATTCTTTTGGCGCGCAAACTCAAAGAAACGCGGGCTGGCAAACAAAGCGCCACTGGCTGAATTAGCCCGGGCCACGATAACGCTAATTAGCAACGGTGACTCGTTTTAAGTTATTTCGCTTAATTAAGTTGCACAGAAGTGGTCTGCGGCCCGCTGGCCCGCCAGAGAAGGCGTCGCAAATTGTTAGAAAAACGGGTAACCTCGGCTAACACTCCAATTAATCTTTTTACACATCCAACGAGGGCTGCGCTGCAACGCACTTAGACCGCCCGAGGTAAAAGCCTTTTAAACCCCATACACACGAACGAATAAACCGGTGACATATTAAAAAATAACTCATAATTAATACACAAAAATTACGCGGAAAAACTTTAGCGAAAGTATTGGCACGAAAATGTTACAGAGATTGAAATCTCTCGTCTGTGAGGACTCTTACGGCGGCAACGGAAATGTTTCGAACCTTACGTCGCAATTTCCACATGCCTTTTTAAGTTATCGTGTTAACTACCTTTGGCGGAATAATATTAAATATTACCCGTAATTAAAAATTCAAACGCAACTATTTACACCGGATAGATATTCGCTCTCGTACGTGAATCAAAGCGTGAAGGGTGGTAAACGACCAGACATTAATTTACAGTCATTTCTAAACATAAGAGTAGGTGCACACTGGCAGTTGGTGTCACATTCATCCCCCGACTTGTAAAGTCACGTCTCGCGATGCATTGTGCGCGGAGACTGTGAAATTTAATTGGTTGGCTAATACAGTGCACGGTGTGGAGTCTAATTTACGTGTTAACATTTTTAATAAGGCCGGCGAGGCTAGGGCGCCAAGTGGCCGGCCATTTATACCGCGCCACGCTCATACGAGCACCTCCAGTAATTAATACGACCCTCTCGAGGAAGCTTATGAGTAGTTTTCCTTCAAAAAACCTGCTAATTACACGTCACAGAAGTTTTTCACTTGTACGCTGAAATATCGCTAGGAGCGACCACTCACCGCCAATCCCATTAGCACGCCTGTTTATTTACGACAAGAATTCCTCTAAAGGCACACACGGCGTAAAGGAACGTCACGCCTCGACATTAAATTCGGCCTAACATGTCTTTACTTCCGAATTAAAGTACGCACGCACGCAACTCGGTACAAACGGTACGTAATAGCCGATGGGTAGGGCCGAATATTTACATATCATTGCGATACGTGGCCATTATAAAATATTAGCCTTTCGCCGGCCATCGTCGTTAATAATATAATTAAAACACGCGACGTTGCCGCACTTATCGCGGCGATCAAGGAGTAAAACGCCTCGTGTCATGCTTGGGCTTCGCCTAATGTGTACTTAATGAAATATGGCTAGATTACACCCTTCTGACACACGCATATTAATCGCAATTAAAGAATAGTCGTGAAAGTCTCTTAAGTCTATCAGTAAGTACAGCAAATACAGAATCTTCAATTGTTTTAAAATGTTTTCTATCTAGACGTTGAATAACCACAGAACGTAAATAGCCAAGCGGCTAACGCAATACCAGCGTAGGCAATAGGCATGTGTTGGCATCCATCAGCTAATGAAAGGGTAATTAGAAAAGTGGCGGTTTCTTCCTACTGCCGACCTTATCTTGTCTTCGATGGGGTATTCACTTTTTAATTACTCCACTCGGCCATTTAATCATTTTACCTTTTTGTAGCTAATCAGATTGTTACTGGCAATATTTAAGGATGATTTTGCATAATTTATACCTACACATACATAGTCAGTTAAGCAACCCAAGTATTTTCCGCATTTTAATAGTAACATAACATCGTAATATCTTAACTTGCATTAATATTTTAATTTTCAAAGTAAACGAAAGTCATGCAAGACTTCAAGTCTCTAAGGATCGTGCGAGTCTTTTCATTAGTGTAGACTACGCCTTAAAATCCTTATGACATTTCTAATGACACATGACTTTGGGCGGGAAAGTCACGCGATTTCTGTTTTTCTTTTTTTGGAGTAAGCGGAGTTTTGGAGTATCTATGGAGCCAAAAGACTCATAATACATATATTATAATATTTATAATCTATGATTATATAACACTATAATTGCCTTTGTATGTTAAATGGCTTAAAGTATTTGTATCTAATTTGACGATTCTATAGTAAGAAAGCGGTAAACCGTATGAGTAAAAATTACGATTTCTTTTTAAATAATATTCTAAGAATAATTAGTAACGAACGTTTTGTCATTGCTTCAACCATTATCGGTATCAACGGAAGTCCAGCGTTCGTCCAGACCCTTATCTCACATTGGCCTGAAGCCACAACAACCGGCCAGATCTTTAAGAACCCTGACTATTTATTATTCTTCCACCATCCGATTGTTCTGTCAAGTATCAAGAGCTCTATCATAACTGGTCCTTACATTCTTGTTAAAGGACAATAAAGTATGTTGAATACATTGAATACATTTTAATTACAAAGATTATTCGTTTTTCAAACTAAACCAATAATGTTTGTGTTTATGGCTTGCGTTTCTATATTTTATCGATTATTGGTGTATTGATGTAGTTTTAAAATAAGAAAAAAATAAAAACTTTTACGATTATAAATATCAAACTTTTTCAAGAAAATATGGATTTACTCCTTCGAATACCACCTCTGTAGATTTCAAAAAAAAAGTTCACAACGGAAACACACCTTTTGACGTTTTGTCTCAAATATGACACCGGGAACAACTTTAAAACGGGCGTTCGTTTCGAACGGTGTGAACCTGCCTTTATTTTTAAAAATAAATGTTATTTATAGAAAACAAAGTAATATTTTTCACCGTATAAGGAGTAGTGAGCACGAAGGTGAAAAGGCGCGGCATAGGCTGTGAATACACAGGGGAAATTACACGGAGTGCGATAACTACAAGTCGTCGAGACCCGCCCTAAGACGTAATTAATTAGTGTGTATGTGACTTTAAATGTGAAGTCGGAAAAATGTCACTTCCGTTAAGTACACTTGGTACTTCTGTCAAACGTCAAAGTTAAAAACTATAACATTTTCTTTTAAATTTAGAACGGTTTTTTTTTGTTGTTTTGTTACTCCATGATAGTAAACTAACAAGTTATTATTCTAAAATTAGGTATATTTTCTACTATCTACGCTAAACATTAAAAATATTTATAAAAACAACAACATTTTCTCAAGTATACTCGTAGTAACGAATAAGTGTATATAAAATCATATTATCAATATAAAAAAAAATATTATTTAAAAAAGATGTCTAAAATCTTTAACAATACGCGAACTCCAGGGAAATAAGCTCAAGTAACCGAATGGTATTGCGTATAATGACGTCTAGCATTAAATTAATTATCGTTAGACATGTCGCCACACCCTGTATAGTGTTACGGAATATTACTTACTTTATTTTAACCAACTTAATAAAAATAGGGTCTGTAGTCGACCCGTAGATATATGTATATACATTAAACGTGTAGTATGAAAAATGTATTTGTTTGTCCGCCATTTTGTTATTAAAGATTTGTATTGAAAAAATGAATACCTAACAAAATATGATTGTCAAATGTTCAATCACCTACATTTATTAATTAGCACATCAAAAACTCAAGCTGTAAATCTCCAAAAGAGAACCAGGAATAGAGTAGTATTTTACTCAACTTAAAAACAAAAGTAAATCAAAGTAAAATACAATAAGATTACTTCAGCAAAGCTTTGTCCACTTAAAAATCTCAATAAATACTAAAAACATAGCTTCAAAGTACTGAAAAAAGCAGCAAAAGTATCAAGAACACAAACAGAAAAAACATTAAAGTATCAACTATAAATATGAAATGTATAAAATACACCGGACCAAAGGCACTCTCGGCACTTGAAACTCGACAACTGTCTCATCGTAATTACTAGGATTGTCCAAGTACCGTACTGGTCAACTTGCCCTTAAACGGCGGGCGTACATAAAACCCTTTTTGCGAATTAATTTTTTTAATAGCAGAGTAGTTGGGGGTAATGAAATCTCGGCAAGCACTCAAATGAGCTGAACTTTTGAAGCCTGGGGTACAAGACAGCCGGGTCAGTGTGGGGGGAGTCATTATGCAGGGACGGACTGGGTGATAGGCTATTGATTCAGTTTTAAGTTATGTTTTTATAAAGCTTAATTTTAAGTTTAAGTTTTTTTTTTTGTTTAGTTTCGAAATAAAATAAAAAAATTAAGTAAACGTAACAACTTTTGTTTCGTTTTCTTCCGTTTAGCAATTTTAAGTTTTTTTTTTTATATAAGTCGTTAACTTACTTTTTTTGTTTGGTTACGAAACAAAAAAGGTTTTATTTAGACTCGATTCTTTTTGGAGGTTTGGAATTACAATAGTTCGTATTATTCTTTTTATATTTTAGGCATTTACTATTATTTATTACGTCGTACTCATATGTCTAACACAGTCATAATAATAAAGATTTGACATGTTTAGTGTTTCTTATACGTATAGTAATAAATGTTAGAATTATAGAAGCCTGCCGCTATCTTAACCGTTTTTTTTTATCAGAAAATGTATGTCAAACAACAGTCTGTAAACGAATTTGCAAAAAACATTCGACATTCGCGAGAAAGCTGGCTCATATGACGACATAGATAAACGTCAGGAGCCCGCATCCAATTCACACTTAAACTTGTTACTTAGTTTTACTTTTTATACGGGTTTTACCGTTGTACAGTTACGAAAAACAATCACCAATATGCTGTAAGACTTTCTAAGTGTAACAGTATAAAATGATCTAAGTATAACTGCAATATGTAACTCGGCCCTTACTTTGTTGGATAGCTGATCTGATAGTGACGTTTCTATCTGAGCGCTACCGTGCTTCGTAGGGCACATTAAATTCCGTCCTGGTAGTTTCAATCGTTAGTCCATGTTGGTGGTCTTTAGGCGGTCTAATAACTGCGACATTAGGGTTGGTCACAATGGTCACTGACCTACTCAAAGTAAATTACTCCTTAGTACAAATTAAATACATATACTTATGATTAATTCAAAAATAAAAAAATCTTGTTGAAAGTGGCTTATTATAACTTCTTGTTCTAAAGTGACATATTATATAATTATTTGTCCTTGTGAATTCAACCACTCATATTTAAAATGATAATAGGTATAGAAATACATATAACAATGTTTAATAAGATAGTAAAGGGAAGTTATTTTGTTAAACGTGTGGCTACTTTAAAAAATACAGTTACAAAAAACAGTTGTATTAAATTAATAAGATTAATGAAATGAAGTACTGAATAATATTTTAATTCTTCCTCATTTAATTGTAAGCATTTACTTATTTTATGTATTCAAAAGCGATATGTATTTACACGAAGAATTTGAGAACTAGGTACTTATCTATTCTGTTATTAAAACATTAAATTTAGACACTTAAATGGTTTTAATAACTTCTTACGTACATTTCTAGACTTTAAGAATTACCAAATATGCTATTATTTAGTTTAATTTCCTACACAATTATTTCATTTTAGAAAAGAGATTTGCTTGCAAACCATAGACAAATCAGTATATTAAACTGAAATGTAGATGGTGTTAAGGGCTAGCCCTAGCTGTCAAATCAAATAAGTTGATTCAAGTCGAGTCCGCCCCTGCGCCGGACGGCGGAGTCTGAAAAAAAGTTTTTTCACTAACTGAAGCATTAATCCGGACCGGTATTAGTTTACTCGCTTTTACTCTTCAATGTGTGTGTGCGCTCAAACTGCCTCTGTGTGATGAACTGAACAACTTTTTTTTACATCGACTAAAAAACACATTGAGACTCCCCCATCAACATTTTATACACCCAAGTTATTCGGCGTTCGTACACATTTGTCAACTATCAAAGTTAAAGTTCAGTATGTCAAAAGTTTGGGCTTGTCAAACAGATTTATGGAGTTACCGGAATAGGATTTGGAATTTGGAATTTGGATTTTTGGCGTAATTTTAGATTCAATTAACATGTTACGACATGTTTGATAGGTAACTTGACATTCGAACTTTTCCGAAATTTATTTAGCTAAAGTTACAAACAAATGTTTTGATCTTTACTTTACTGAGTACCAGATACCTGTCAAAACGATACATGCTAATTCTACCATTCATGTAACAGCTCAATGATAAAAAATAAGACATTCTAATTTTTTTTATTAAAGCATCTCTATTGCTTTTTTGTTCTACAAAGTGCAGTCTGTCGGCTCATTCCGCTCCTCGAAAGCCGGACTCCGTCCACTACCACACACAGATACACAAACACACACACACACGTTATTACGGTATTACCACCCCGTAGGTACTCGTATTACGTTTTTTAATAACCATTGTATTTGGCAACGATCGAAATGAGTGTTTCGTAAGTGGAAAAAAATGTCTGGGGAAACTACGATTTTTGGGAGGATTTCATACGAAAAGTTTTTAGTTGAAATCCAAACTTTAGTTCGGAAGGATTGATTCGCCTATTGAAGGATCGAAGGGTTAACTTTTCGGATAACTATATTCAATTTTATTTCGGAACAAACGTTGTACCTACATTTATGCTAACTGCATAAACCGAGACTATTGAATAAAATTGTGAAACAAAAGTCATTCTTCATAAAATACAAAAATTATAAATAAATTGGCAGCGTAAATCCCACAAGTCGAGAAATATTTTTGACAAAACGAATTATTAATTTGAAATGAGGAAAACACATACTTTTAAATTTAAATACACCAAGCACGATCTTTCAGGAAAGAATATTATATAGTAGTTCTTAAATCAGTAGAAACCAGATTATTTTTAGGAACTAAAATATAAATCGTTTTTCGAAACTGGTTACCAACCTTTGGTTTCAAAAGTGACCGAAAAAAACTTTTTTCGAACCTTTAGTTGCATATGTGGCCGAAAGGTTAGAATGCTATTATAAAATTCTGAGTCAAGAATCTTGAAAAGTTTACAAGGAAAACAATGTTTTAAATATAACTGTAATAAATAATTAATGAATGACCCACAGTTACAACTACTTTTATCAGTTATCGTGTCGACCAAGAGGCAATAATAACGATAAAGTCTTAGAAAACAACTAATTAAAACATAATATAAAGTGTTTTTCCTGTGCTTTAAGTTTTATTTACTTATTTTAATTGCAGGATATTATTTTATTTATTTCTTGATTCTTAGTAGGAATAGATGACGTTCGTAACTCGATTTAATTTTACTTTGTTCATCATTTACAACAAAAAAAATTTTTTTTGTAAAAATGTCTCAATTACTGCGAAAAAAAATAACATGTATGACTTTAAATTTACTGAAACTAAGAAAAAGTATGACATTTAGTAATCATTGAAAGGTTCTTACCCTCGATTACGGTATGTCGCCCGCATCCACAAAGATTGCTTGCCAGGTTGACAGACAGACGACACTGTGACACAAATAACTATATTACTACATTGTTACCGAGTAGGTATAGAGAAATTATAAAAACAACATTAGATTTTTATGAAGAAAATTTAAGTGAAGGTAATTAAACCCTTTAGTCAGTTATGGGAAGCGCAAACGTAATTTTAATATTTGGGAAAAGTAAAATATCTAAATAGTTTTTTTTAAATAGATAAGTAATTATAGTAGGATGACATAGGTACATAATTATAATTTCAACTAGGTTACTTAGTCAAATGACCATCACCTGTCCGAACTTTCAACAACATTTACTTTACCATCAAATCCTTAATATAATCTAACCAGCGTAACAAAGGAAACAGTCCTGCCAAGTCCCTCGACAAACTCGCATCTAATACAAAGTCCCACCAAACATTATCACAAATAAAATACATTTGCACCAAGTCAACAATACGAAGGGAAAGAAAGTAAAATAAAAGCCAATTGCTGTGACCCCTCGCTCGGAGTAACGTCTTAGCTCTTGCAACATGGAGCTAACAAATCGTAGATATGGCATTTGAAATATAGTACAGATGTATAATACTTTACAATTTAAAAAGATGAAAAAGAACACACAAAATGGAACGTTTAGTTGTTTAAAATGTTGAACTTATTGAGAAACTCGACATTTATGGGAAAAGGTTAAAAAGTAATCAGAAATATCGTTTCGTTGAGTTCGTAAATGTTAAAAATAAAACAATAAAAATATTTTAAAGTTATCTTAAAATGAAAACTTAGGTATAATAATTAATAACATTTGCTAAACCTATTTTACAATTAATTATCTTTGAGACTTTAATCCAAATCCAAAACTTCCAAAAAAATCCTGCATACTTAGGTACCTACCTACAAACTTTAGCATTCAACTATTATTATTCAAGAAAGTAAGTTGAACAATATCAACCGATTTATTAAACAGATATCCGGTCCAACGTTTCTTCGCTCTGCGGCGCCGTTTAAGTCTGTTTCTCACGGGAACTCCATTTCTTGAGGGGAACAAACCACTGTAAGAACCGCCGAGATTTCTTCAACCCTACGCTTAAGGGTGTTTAAGTTTTCACTTCGCCATTTTGAGAATAGAACAATTTTTATTTTATTTTTAGTGTAGGTACTTTTGTCAAAGTATTTTATATGCTTACTTTTTTCAATTACCTATCTGTTTTTTGTAGCGACTGTGCGTGAAGACCTTTGCCCAGCTGTTGGATATTAAAAGCTTAAATACATACTTTTTCAATTACAATTTAAGTTGTTCATAAATATGGTAGGCACGTATACCTACCTATAGAAATAACTTATGACTTCTTTACTTTACTGTCATATTTTACTACCTACTAAATTTACCGTCATTTCTACAAATAAACCTGTTACATACAGACTAATTAAACAGCTATAAATATTCGTAAAACATGACACCGTTTAACTTAATTACTTTTTTTCAAAAAGGTACAAACTAACACCTCTAACTATAAACAGCAAATAATAGATAAAGAAATAATTAGGTTGTTCTTTTGTTCTAACTTAAGGCGAGGATATGTGGCGCTCGGGCAGATCTGAGGTGGTGAGGTGCGGGGCAATCAGCGGGGCGCTGCCCGCGCGCCCCGCTACAAAACATCGCACAAAGCGCGCTGAATAAATTAAAATTACCGTTGAAACTTTTTTATTATACCCTTCGATCAACAATGCACAACTAGATGTCGGGTCAGCGCAAAAAATACGTCTCGGTGAATAACGCCTCATTTGAAAAGTGAGGCGTTATTCTCACTTATGTTATTACTTATGTTAGACTAAATTATGATTCAAGTTTGCATTCATTCTCAACAAGCTGGATTTTTGTGCAGACCTTGAATACGTCATTACAAATGATATGTCAAAAGTCCCTATCGATCCCGCTTGTGCGTTGTTTTTAATTCGAGGTCAAAGGTCACAAATTTGCGTTTTTTGCGTATATCTCTGAAACAATGAGAGCTACCGAAAAATGGTACAAACAAAGTTTGTAGATCGTAAATTTGTCTACAAAAAAGATCTCAACACTTTTTCTTCTACGGTGCACAGTTCTCGAATTATGGCTATTTTAAACATAGAAAATACGAATATGCACTCATACGTGGCCAGTATAGATATTTGAGTTTTGTAATAAATACAAGAAACAATAAGAGAGTGCAGTTATCTTGTCTCCCTCCAACATCTGCTTCTGCTTATCAACACTTATTTCGTGTGTTCTACCAAGTGCAAGTGTGGCTAGGCAATGATCTAAATCCTGAAGATTGGGGCTGGAAACTGATGAATAATAGTTTTGGCCAATACAGACTTTACTGTCACCTGCTCCAAAAAATTACTCAATACAATTTTTTGTAATTGCAAAAAAGTAGTTAATTTTAATTAAATTTTAATTTAAAAAAAAAATAATCTTAAAAATAGTGTCCCATTACATTACTGGGGAAACCACGTTAAAAAAAAGCGCCGTGTACACTACTTCAGAGGTGGGGCGGAAATGTGTGCATATTATATAGTCGAAAATACGACTTTCCTGCGGTCTAAAGTCACGATATCTCGAAAGCGATGCTTTGTAGAAGAAAAGTGTTGAAATCTTTTTTGTAGACAATTTTACGATCTACAAACTTTGTTTGTACCATTTTTCGGTAGCTCTCATTGTTTCAGAGATATACGCAAAACACACAAATTTGTGACCTTTGACCTCGAATTAAAAACAACGCACAAGCGGGATCGATAGGGACTTTTGACATATCATTTGTAATGACGTATTCAAGGTCTGCACAAAAATCCAGCTTGTTGGGAATTAATGCAAACTGGAATGTCTATTTTAACTGGAGTATTTCCTAGTAGTATGTGTAGTATGTAGGTACATTCAATTAGGCAATATGAAGTGTACGTATTTTTATGACTTACTCGTTTTGTGCATGAGTTGGTTGCACGGGAACAAGTTCAGTTAGTGTTATTGGTATATTATCTGACTGTTTATTCTGACACCTAAAAAAATAAACAAGGCTATAAGTTACTAATTTACTCTTTGAAACTTTACTCTTTGACCAGCTTTGACTATTTATTTTACTTTGAGCTTTGACTATATTTATTAATTTTACATACTTACCTAAACATACCAGCATGTCTTTTTACCTTCCTTTTCCGCTTCCTTGTGCAACAGTTTCTGATTTTATTGATACTTTATTTTACCATGATGTAAACAATAGTCGATTTTATAGATGTGAACTCACGAAGCAGAGCGTCCGGTTCACAACCGTACACTACGAGCTACGCTCGTCGACTGAAGCTAGTAAACAATCTGATGCGATGCCTGCGTTCCATAAAATAAGGTTGAGATTTGTGAAGCAAGACTCAAGTGCGTGAAACATGGCGGGCGAATATTTCGTTTTATTTGAATTCTTTTGCGTTTTTATAGAAATTGGCGGGTCTAATGAAAAATGTAACTGATTTAGAATCTAAGTGAGTATTAGGAAATTGATATTCCAAAAAAAAAACGATGAATATCGCTTCAAATAACGAGATCTAGGACGAGAAAAAAATATTTTTACATAATCTTGTGCATCTTATTTCTACATTATTATAATGAATTTTAAAATTCTACTCGATTTAGTATTTTATTGAGGATATATTCTTTTAATTGGTATTTTTATTTTTTTGATAGAATCTATAGAAGTGTTAATATTTGATCGTCAAAGTAGCGACTATGCGCGTTATTTTCACATATCCTCGCCTTAAATACCGTGTTCATTTGTTTTATAAGATTCATTCATATTGATATTTGTAAGAATAAAATAATTTCAAGAAGTTAATATAACCAAATTAAAAAAATATATCTACACGAATACATTAAGCCAAGAACGTATTCACAACATCCAGGTCAAATCTCCGCAGAAAAAAAAATTAATAGGTACCGTCAGAAAAAAAATCACCAACTGCCGCCGAACAAAGAAACCAAGACGTTGCCAGGTAGACGCAAGATGGCAAAATCTTAAGACGGAACCGCAATAAATACAGAGAAAACTACACCTTATATTCACTGTAACAACCCCTATTTTCCATCACGCAAAATTTGCCAAAAAAAAACAATTGTCAATACCTTAACAACTCTTGCGTTTGAGAATTTAGCTCATAATGTTAAAAAGGTAAAGTTCAGATTTGAATAAGGCCAATGTTTAGGGTAAGGCCAACAATGACAGAGTCATAAACAGCTGATTCTCACTGTAACGGTTTTCGAGATTTGAAAATTTGGAAAAAAAAGCATCAAAAGCACTTTCTTCAGAAAAAATAGATTAGATAACGTATCACAAAGAAATCGACATGACATATTTATTTAGACATCAACACGACACATCGTTTATCTAGATTCGGAATGCACTAAATACCTACTTACAGTTAGTGAGTTTTCTTTGTTTATTACCCGCATGGTGCGTGTTCTACATTACTTGGCGGCAACCTCAAAACACACGTAAACGAACGAGTAACGTCTTTTGAATACATATTAGATATAAGAAAATTTTCACTAGAAGCACAAAATAGATCTGAAGCATGCTTGTGAAGAATATATTTTTATATTCTGCAAAAAATATTTATAGGAATAATGTGAAAAACAAAATATATGTAAGTTGTTTGGAGGTAATAATTACTGTACCTATACCTATAAAAAAATCGTTTTTTGGAAGTCGATACAAACGATTTAAATTTAAAAGAACAATTTAATATCAGCCCACAAACTTTAACTCAACTACGAGTATAAAGCAACAACCGATCCAAAATGTGCACACCAACTGATCCAAAATTAGCTAGACAAAACTAATTTACTTAATACAAACAATTAATTTACTTATTCAATCAGCGTCAGTGCGATCTTGCAACGAGTGCCAATTAAAAAATAATAGAAGCCCCACTGACAATCGAGACTCGCAGAGGTTTAAAGATGAGTCTTATTAATGTTGTACATATTGTTAAAAATATACGTCCATACGAGATCTCAATTGGTTTCCAGTTTCCACGTCTGATATTTCTGATTCAAAAAGTCGAACTTCTACCCACACGATACGAGTATCTCATATTTTAATGTCAATTAGAAATTGTTGATGGCTGACATACGTACAAAATTGATCTTTTCACAAAACACTCAAAGATTGAAACTTAACGATTCCGTTTCCAAATTAAGTGCCTTTAAAAAAAATCAACGATATAATCCAAGAGCGTCATTCGCAGCATCGTGAAAAACCGAATTAGCTCGTTTGAATGCGAACTCGTAAGTAATTAGCCTCGCGAGACCTGATCTGACTCGCTCTCGTGAGCGAACCGAAGCGAATCTCCCGAAGTGATGCGACGCGGTGAGCGAAAATGGCTAATCAAATCCTTTCCCGCTCTCGACGGCATTCAAGTGGCTTTTTATTTTCATTGTGCTGTGAAGTGTCACGCTGCAGGATGTAACGATGATTGTACTTAGGTATCAGTCTGTAGGGCTCCTCTACATGTACGAACACGAACAAGTATCAGATAGCATACACCTCCGTGGGATAGGCTTGTCGAAATTGTCCTTTTCAAGAGCGCTCAAGAGCGATGCATTGATTTGTTTGTTAACGTTGTGTTTCTCTTTGCAGAGAATTCTACTATATCCAGATGGAGAAGTATGCTCGACAGGCTATCAGCGAAGGGCTGAAGACGGCTGAGGATCTCCACGTGGCCGGAGACTCTGAGCTTTACCGGGTGCTGAACCTACACTACAACAGAAATAACCATATTGAGGTAAGGGCACATGATGAATATTTTTTTTTAGTTAGCTGCAATCTGATGTATTTGTGACTTGGAGCTAAATGAAACGAACATTGGAGCTAAATGAAATGCTAAAAAAAAATGGAGCTAAATTAATTTGTCTAATTTTCCCATCATTCCAGGTGCCATCAAACTTCAGATATGTGGTAGAGCAGACTCTGCGAGAGTTCTTCCGCGCCATCCAAGGCGGGAAGGACGCCGAGCAGAGCTGGAAGAAGTCCATCTACAAAGTGATCTCGCGGCTAGACGACCCGGTGCCCGAATACTTCAAGTCGCCAAACTTCCTTGAACAATTGGAGTAAGCGCCAATCGACACAACGCACACTTTCGGCATAACTAAATTTATATAAAAAAATGAAAATTTGGACGATTGTTTCGCACACCAAAATTTTACGACACTCGCATTTAGGCCTTCAGATTCAAAATTATTGATAAAAGAGTTAAATTAAATTATAATGGTACGTTGGACGTCGAGGCGTGGCGCCAGTCACGCCGCTCAGCGCTCTACTAGACAATTCATTAGGTTATACGAGAGTAAGAGAAAATTTAAGTCACCTAGAATTTTATTTCTGCACATAATATATTTCGCTATATATATAATTATTATTATATTATTATTAAGTATTATCTTAAAATGGTTTTTATAGTTGTGTATATCTAAAAATCATTTATTGATTTATTATTTAAGGAAAAACGATTTAATATATTAACTGCTTAAGTTTGATGTTTTGTTGTTTTTATTTTTGTTTTGATCCTTTGGTCCTTTTATCCTTTGGAGCATGTATCGTATGCGTTGTTTCTCCCGTAGCGTTTCGTTGAAGGCCGGCCTCGCGCGGCCGGGAATTCTCAACCTTTACCTCGTCGTATTCACTTATTTTAGGAGTAATTACTTAAAGTTAACCATAGTCATTAGTACAATAGAGCAGGGTTATTTTTCGATCCACAAACAAATAATTAACAGATTATTTTTATACTGATAGCCGGTTTTGGGTTCTTGCAGGAAGTTTTTCAATAGAATAAGAAATGAACAGTCACAAAATTCGAAAAAGTTACACATCTTGCGTTATAGTTAAGGTAAACATCCTTGTTTGTATTTACAATATTTCGGCACAGTTCGGATCGCGTGTTCAGTTGTCGAGTCCGGGTCGGGAGCACCGCCCGGCATAGGGTTAAGTTTATTTGTTAGATAAAACGTTCCAAAAATTTTGCGTGGGCCTTTACAGATATCGCGCGTTGCGGAGCGTCACCTCATAGTATCGGTAATTCAATTTTATTTACAATGATCGATTATATTTGTTAACAATACACACCCTAAACAGTGTTTCAGTTTATTTGAACAGTAACGTTAAAGTGTTAAGTTTTGACTCTGGCCACAGTTTGGACGTTTGCCCCCACTCGGTGACAGCTCCGCGCGCGGGCGGCGCGCGGCGACTACCTCACACATAGACATTTCGACACACATCCAATCAGAACAATAGGTTGAAGGCAACTCAATACAATAGAACAAATCCGCACTAAATTCAGTCAAAAAATTATACATACAATAAACATTTGGGTATAACAGAACAAAACGCACTGGGCCACCTCGTCCGATCAAAAGTGCCTTCAAAAATGTTGATTTTTTACATGAAATAATAAAATTAATAATCAAGGCCCTCATAGCCCGGCCGCCCACCAACGCCGCCGCCCGCCGCTCGCGCCCGCCCTCGCACACGCATGTCTCGTTCGCCCGTAACGAACACTACACTACAGTACAGTATACATACACACTAACTATTATACTATAGATGAATAATTAGTTTGATTCGTAGTTATATGTAGCGCGGAGGATCGGAGTTTGTTCCATGGGGATCGCGCGAAGAGTAGGAGCGTAAGAGACGGTCAGCCAGAGGTAGCAGTCAAGTAGAGAAGTCTTCGTAGAACAAACTCGATTAGTATCGCATCTCGATGTATTTGTTATAACAAGTAGTCACCGGCCGGCCACCCAGCCACGCGGGAACAGTTTCAGTTGACATCCTAATTTCCACAGCAACTACAAACTTCATTAATTTAAAACGCTTCTCAAATAGATATACTACTATAGATAGTCTGTACAGAGATGTATAAGCATGTACATAACATAACTATAATGATAGTTTTAATATGAGAGATACAGATAACTATCATAGCGCTAACGATATTTAATTAAGGCACAATAGTAAAACTGGGAATTTACATATTTTTTTGCATTGTATAAAAGTTATACCATCCTTAGTTTCGGTGAGTGAACCGCGCTGGGTCGCCGGCAGGCAATAGCTAAGCAAGTGTAAGCATTTTTCATTTAATATTACACGTTTGTTATCGTTTCATTTGTAACCATTTGAACTATTACGATAATTAAGGGGTATCTCTGTTTAGGATGGACCAGGCGTCGACTGGTGTGCTAAGTAGATGGTTAAGTGAGTGTGAGTTAGAGAGATACGCAATTATTGAGACATCGACACATACATAGTTCTTCACACAGGCTCTCCCGTTTCGAATATACTGGTTTTTAGTTCCAAATTATTTCCCGACGTAAAAGTTTCTATTGCATTCCAATTCTGAAATTGGAACCCGATATGAATGCAGACTGCAACATAGAATAAACGCGCAGTGGTTCTAAGAACGGCCAAAACTGGGCCAAATTTGAAAGTTTATAAATTTAAAATTGGAATGTAATGAAATATAAAATGTCCTCCCCTCCTCCAGCCAACAATTCCCAGCAATAGCCCGGTTTCATTTTCCATGTTCCACAATGCGTCGGTTTGCAAGCATGTACGCAGTCGCCGCAGGGCTTATTCGAGATCGAGCATCTGATGTTAAGTTACTCTTATTCTGTTACATGTTATTTGTTTCTTCCGTACCATATGATAAACATTGTCAGTTTAGAGCCAAAAGGATTTACTTTTACTAGTTTAGTGTCTCCAGCAATACCTATAGAACTGAGGTGAATTGAACGATGGAATTGAATACGTAAAGAGACACCTGTTAGATTAAGATTAGTCGCATGTCAATCATATATCATCGACCCTCTTTAGCTCTACTTCAGTAAAAACTTTTTGCTCTAAACTGACAACCAACCACTATTTAATTACATGTATGTATTAGTAAGTAATTCGTTATTCCGATCTCATAATAGATTTCTTCATTATCTAATAGTTAATGCAGGCTACAAATCACATATTACAATAGAAAATGTATTGATTTCCCAATCAACAGTATTCAACCGACATGCCGTAAATTGCAGATACTTGGAGCCGTTTAATGTTTTGAGGTATATTTTGGCGATATTGATAATATAATGATATGTATTATGATTTATTTTGTCCGGATTTTATACTTGAGTGACTCACTGAGCATCAGCCGGTAAGAGACCACAATGGATATAAAGAGCGATCGAGCCGAATATTCACTTTGTATTCGATGTAATTTTTAGTAAGTTATCGGTTGACAATTTTTCTAAAATAATTTTTAAAGACTCAAATTAAAAACATCGAAATAATTAGTCCACAGTGATCATGGGGGCTATCCCAGAGAAAGAGTACAAAATTCGGTGTTTAAAGCTCATGTTTGTATCTATATTATAATATGTATGTAGAGTTATCGTGAACATTACTGTTTCGGCGTAATTCACTTGAATCGTTTTAGTGATTTGTAACTAGATGATAGTATATCTTTATTCCAAAACATAATACTTATCTATCTGTAGTGTTTTATTTACGTTATTAGTGTTTTCGAATCCGTCTACAAAATGTTTGGAAATTAAAAATTAATGAAAATGTATGTAATTTATTTTTCAAAATTAATTATAAAATAATACGATATGATATGTATTTAGAATATATTTGGTTTCACGTTTGGGTATTATGGTTCCTAAATTTTCGAAATTGTAATAGACTCTATTATATGTAGCATTTCATTTTTGGAAGTTAGATGACATTTAGGTGTACCAAATAGCTGTATCAACTTTTCTATATTAAAAAAATCAATAAGGGAAATGCTGAAAAATTAGGTAGTAATGAAATAAGTATCATTCTTATACATTATACGATATATATCTGATAAAATGACAAAATGAGCACGGAAACACTATTAGGATGTCTCGAAACAAAATACTGCCGATGCTTATCAATAAATAATTAAGTAAGATAAGCTCGAATGCCCCAAATATTAAGATAGAAAATACTTATATTATCCAAAGTGTTTGACATAAAGCATTTGTGTGTAATTTTGTATTCGAAGGTAAAAATTAAGGTCTTTGAAGAATAAGAACCTATTTTCAATATCCTTGTGGTCTTCATTGGTAACAGCGATACACGTTCTTTTCGTATTTACATGTGTTTGTATGGTTAATTTATTATTTAGTGAGCCGCAGTAAGTTGTGGCGCCATTTCGGTATGATATATTTGTAAACTACAGCGAGCGGACGCGGTAGCCGGTGATAAAATTAGAGACAAAATTAAAAAAACGAAATTATTTTAGTAAGTGACGCGCGAGCCTGTGTCCCGGAGGCGCCTCCTACGACCCACTGTGCGGTGCCCGCGCGGCCGGGACACCGGGTGGCGCGCCGCAGTAATTTGACTAGTGTTTAGGCAAAACGTTTCGGTATCCTCGCATTTCGGCTAAGTGATAATGGCGCCGCGTCCGCTGGTTTTGATATATTTAGTACAAATTTCATGATGTTAAGATTACGAGGCTCAAAGCTTTTCTTTTTTGGCAGCCGCACCATCGCCCCGCACCGCGCCTGCGATAAATGAGTCGTGTATAAAAATTTTATTCAAAAAATGAATATTTTTGTATTGAATATTTCTAAAGTTGGTGTAAAAATCAAAATTTCATAAATTATAGCGATGACAAAATGGGACATTAGATAAATTTAGAGTGTCATGCGTTTTTTGTATTTAATTTTAAGAATAGTGTCGGATATTAAACGTTTAGGAGCAAACCATTTGTAAATAAAGTTGTGTGGCGCGGTTTCGGAGCGGCGACGCAGCTTCCCTTTATATAGGTAAAAATATTATAAATAACTCAAAAGATGTTTATATGGTTCTGGATGTAAAAAGATAAATTTAAAATCAATTTAAGGTGAAAAGTTACAAAAAATGTGGGCGTTTCCTCGGTATTTGTCTTAGAATGGCTAGCAGCGGGTCGCTATTGTAATCTGTGGGCCTCAGACAGTCATACCTTCACAACTAACCTAACCTAACTACGCATTAATTATTACGGTTATTATAATTACAACAATACTTATACATTAATATAATATCACATTGTCATATTGCTTATAATTTACGAGCGTGTGTCTTTGTCCGTGAATGTTTAGGAAATAAACCACTGTTCGATGTAAAAAGGTGGAATTATTGGAAGTAAAAACAAAAAAAAATGTAAACTAAAATTTAAGTCTCTCGGTCAGTAGACCGTTGGATTGTTACATTGCGTTCGTTTATTGGTAAAATCAATTGGCTATTCTAAAATTTGTTGAAATCAAAATTTATTCAAAATTATCCGATTTGATAAACGGTGAAACATGTTTGTATCTCTACTAACATTGTCAGCATGAGATTTGTTGATACCAGTGAGGGATGTTTCTTCGTGGATATAACGATTAATAAAGCTAAGCTTTTATTTGACAGATGTCGTTTTTTATTTATACCCTATCCCTGACTCCTTGAGAAATACATAGGTATTTATGTATATTGTTACTATCTAATTAGTAATACTGAAATAACATAAATTATGGAAATATAGTCAAATAGACTAAGAAAAAAAATTAAAAAACTAAACCAATTGTTTTGTCCCAAAGAAGTCAATTTCGAACCACTATGCTGTGTCGAGTGTAAAGTCTGTAATAAAAAAATATATATATATATATAAAATATTGCACTTTCAGAAATGTTATTTGTTTCAAAGGCAAGGAATAAATAACAGATATAATTAATCAAAATGTATGCAATACATATTTGTAAATAACGCCTGATAGAAACATCATAGCAATATAGCTTTGCGTTTTCGAGCAAGTTTACATTATTAAGGTACTTTTTAAAACAGCTATGCTACGTTGCTATATAACGTTTCGTATCTGTCAAGGCACGGTTAGACAAGGTTATCTATTAAAGCAAGGACTAAGGTATAAAATATCTAACACAAGCATTGACTTCCAAAATATCCATGAAGAAAGTGACATAAGTTTTTATTTTGAATACTGATATGTCATATAACAATTATTAGAAAGGTACTCAGTTGTAATCCCTGCTTCTTCTAAATAATTCCTTCCTATGTAGTTACTAAGGCCTTATTCATAAACGCTTACTAGCAGCATTTTAGCTATCAAATGGTTTGTCCCTTTCTTACATACCATTTTCCAAAGAGCAAAAGAGACAAAACACTAACTAATAGTGTTTAGTTAGAGAGCGTAAGGCAGTAACTAAGTGTTTTACGAATAGACTGAAGTTTACAAATCTCAAGTCTTTAAATATCACAATTCATAAATCACTACACTAACAACCCGTATACCCCCACTAACCACAGTATTGAACTTAAGTGCAGAAAGTTAATCAAAATTCGCAATTAACTTAAAAAATGCAAATCTATTCAAGATTATTCAAAAGTAATTTGCTAACAATATTCCCCTAGATCTTGAACCCGCCTAATATTCAGATTACCCCTAATTTACCCTTAGGGCAGCGAGATTTGAGCTGATTACAGCTCTACAAGACCCTAGCCAATTGAATTATTGTCAACACTTCAGTTTTCATTAGTTCTACATCTTGGAAGGGTAAATTGGCGTAATAATGTAGCAGGTATCTACAGATTATCCGCCTTTTTTATAATCGCTCTATCAATCACTGAAACACTGTTTTAAAGAGTGCGGGGAGAGACGCTGTCGCGAGCGCTTCACCCACCTCCTGTAGAAGGTCACCGGACGTGACCGAAACGTGTTGAGGTTGAGGGACACTCAACAGTAACCTCCGTCGTACGTAAGTTTCCGTTTTAACAAATAATACTGTTTTAAAGTGTTTTGCCTCTTTTGCTCTTCGGAAAATTCCGTAACGGGCAAACCATTTTAGCTAAAATGTTGTTAATAATAAATAAATGTTATGGATATGGATAAGGTGCTATGAAAATTATTAAGAGTACCATCCTACTCACAGTGAGGAACTATGAGAAAATTACGAGTAAGAGTATTTAAAAAGAATACTTATAAGTTAATGTCTGCACAACGTTTTCGTATTCGTTAAGTATCTCCCACTGTCATTTCCAAATTAATATTTAATTTTACAAGGTAGGTGTTTATATTTAAGTATAAATAAAATCGTAAGTTGGTTTCAGAGACCCGTGAAAATGGAATAGGTACTATACTACCTACATATAATAAAACTAGTTTGTTTCTTTTTTGGACACTATTTACTTTCTCCATAACTAACATGTTAAATTTGAAAAAATATTTTTATATTAGATAGGGTAAAACCGCGGGGGCCCGTCAGTATGCATTTTACACACTTTTACATCGCCAGTAGCGCCCCTAGCGGATATAACGCGAACTAATATGTGAAAGGGGTTGTGCAATAAGTTCTTGGAATTCCCAACTTTTAGGGAGGATCCCTTTTATTCCTAACTTTAAATTTCCAAGCTTTTACAGCAGATGGGGTGGGGTTAGTACTCCAGTAATTAAGATTTCATATAGGATATTCAGGATGAAGCTACATTGAATGATGAATGTCTGAAAACCAGAGCTACAAACAAAGTAACATTCTACAAGGCAGCACTGACTGAGACATCTAGCTTTACATTTTAATAAATAAAGTAATTGTGATTTATTTCTTATCCTTGTATTACTTTGTATATTATTGTTACAACAAATTTGTTCTTATTCACACTGGAACCTCATAATAAAATCCAGTTTTAAATAGTTTAACAATTTATTTATCTACACTTTTCTAATTTTTGATAGAACATAATAAAATTGTCTGCAGATTTCATCTATACTAATATAATAAAGAAGTAAAATTTGTAAGTTTGTTTGATTGTTTGTTTGTATGTTCAAGGTAACCTCAGGAATTATCAGTCCAATTTGAATAATATTTTTGTAATAGATAGCCACATTCAACGGGAAGGTTATAGGCTATTTTTCATCCCGCGCTTCACGGTTTTACCCGCGTTGGAAAAATAGCCTATAACCATCCCATTGAATGTGGCTATCTATTACAAAAAGAATTATTCAAATCTGACTGATAATTCCTGAGATTATCTCAAACAAACAAACAAACAAACAAATAATCTTACAAATTTTACCTCTTTATAATATTAGTATAGGTGTTTGGGCGCTAAATACAAATTAAGAATGCTTGTGCATTCTGCCCTTACATTTAAACTTGACTTAGTTAATCATATTAACTGAAGAAGTTAAAGAATAAAATTTACAAGGAACTTATTCAGTGGGTGATGCAGAGTTCATCCCTTATTTATCTACACAACCTCTTTACATCTTATAATACACAGTCCTCATACATCATCCATATGTGTTTAACAGATTTTCCTACAGTTTTCAACAACAGAATGTGACATACAAGGGCGGTTACTACATACATTATATCCCAGAGTTCCTAGAGAACACAGCACTCCTGGATAAATGAAGTCTACCCAGGGCAGGTCTCTATTTTATTTTAAATATATCTAGGTATAGGCTATTTCAAAGAAATTACATATAATAATGCCAGCTATGTTGTTAAGAAGTTTACATTACTAATTAATAAAAAATACTAACATTTTTAATTCTGCAGATCATTAAGACCAATCAACATAAGTTTAATATGCGCTTTAGTGGCTGCTGCATTGTCTTTTAACTCCTCAGCTTTCTTCTCATAAGCTTTTATCCTTACATCTAAGTATTTATCCGCTTCTTCAACGGTAAACTCTAGAAAGTGATTTAGGCCCACATTCATAAGTAATTTTGAAGTATCCTGTACAGCAGCTTCCATAAAAAAGTTGCAGCCGATATTTACTTGCGTTTTAAACCCATTTGGGTGCACTTTTTTGTCTGATACAGCTTTTAGTGTGTGCCTCTGTTGTATCAGGTCGGATATTTCTTGGTTGACTCTTATTAATTGCTCCTCAACTTTACGTAGATCTTCTTTGAGGACATCGTTAATGAATGTTTCGCATTTTAGTATAGTTTCTTGGATGTTTATTGGCGAATTTTCCGTCATGGTTAAGATTTCAAAAGTTTTCGTATTCGTTCAGTACTTAACCTCTTTGTTAACCGGTGTAATAAACAGCTTTTTAAGTAATTTTCATTAGATGTTGACTTTGTTATACTTATTTGCAGCTCAAAAATATCTCTTAAAATTAGAATACATAAAAGAGAACTTATGAATCAAACAACATTTTAAAGAAAACCACAACAAACTTATCAAAAGTCAAAACAAAACTTTTTGATACAAACATACAAACAAATCTGACTTTGACTTTGGAGTTTGGTTGGATCTGGTCTACCTGCCTGGCTGGACTAGAGTGACAATGACAGACAGAAGGGATGTCGCGCTGCAACCTCCTTTTCCCTCCAAAATATGAGAACATCTTCCGTTTGACTTGACATTGATTTAATTGACACTTGACAATATTTTTGTTTGTCCAATTTTTGTTTGTTTGTCACCAGAAAATTTAAAAGAAAGTCGAATTTTTCGTTTCGTTTTCCTTTTTTTCTAGTTATTGTGTAAAAAATCTTTTAATTCGTACTCACCCAGTGATAGGTTAAATAAAAATAATTAAGTCGCATATTGTTTTGTGGTTGATAAACTTGTACAGTTCGCAGTTAACTTTAGTTTTAAACAAAGACAGCTGGCTAAGACCTAGGTACGATTAATTTTATCGTAAAAAACATCAGATGTTTATGCGATAGAAAGTTAATAAGAAAGAAATGACTGCCGCCACCGCATCTGCTGTCACTGCATCAGTAGAGGAAGACTTGGACGAATGTGGACCCCAACTTATTTCAAAACTAGAGGTAAAACTGACCCTCTAACCATTATAGCCGCATTTTAAAACTGATACATGGTGGCAATGTAGGTACTTGTTATTTAGGAGAGACTAGCATTGCCCCGAAGATTTACCCGCTTTGTACCCGTTCTTGTCGGAAATACAGCATGAACAATAGCCTCTTACCTACTACACGAATGTGGCTTTCTTTACTTAAGTTATTCAATAACGCTTCACTCCTTGAATGTTAGTTAGTCTGTCATAACTTACCATAATGGGAAAGGCACGTTATGCCGTCGGTCCCGGTTATTTTCTACGGATAGTAGTAGTTACATGAGCCATGTCAGAGGCCTTATGCGGATCAATAACTCTGACACCAGGATTGGTCAGGTTGACCATCCACTTGATGAAGAAGAAGATGGGAAAGGGCTCTATGCTCACTGCAGATTAAAGCAGGCTGGCTGGTAATCACAATCCCGAACCATGCATAGTGAAGAAAAATTAATGCAGTTGTAAGCAGCATTATTGTTTTTTATATCAGTAGGTATCTTTAACTGAACTTTATGAATTTCAGGGAAATGGGATAACATCTGGAGACATCAAAAAGTTGGAGGAAGCTGGATATCATACTGTGGAGTCAGTTGCTTATGCTCCGAAGAAATGGCTGATTACTATCAAAGGAATATCGGAAGCAAAAGCTGACAAGATATTGGCAGAAGCCTCTAAATTAGTTCCTATGGGATTTACAACTGCAACAGAGTTTCATCAGAAAAGGTAATTTGATTCAGTAAATAGGCTGTAAATAAAAATATTTTTAATATTTCATGTGTAATTAAAGTTCATAGTACAAAAACCTATACATTAATAGACTTTATAAACAGTGCCTTCCACAACTTTGATACATGAATCGTCAGAGTCTGATACCAGGATTGGCCACTAACCTACTCAAAATGTATGAATGATACATGAATGGAAAATGCCTTAAATATATTTTATAGTGACTCACTGAAAGCAACATTATCTTATTATTTAAAAAAAACTGCATCTTACTCTTCTTACTCATTACAGGGCTGAAATAATCCAACTAACAACAGGATCTAAAGAGTTGGACAGATTACTAGGCGGTGGTATTGAGACAGGGTCTATAACAGAGATATTCGGCGAGTTCAGGACTGGAAAGACTCAGTTATGTCATACATTAGCTGTTACTTGTCAGGTAAATAGAATTAGATATCTACCTTAGTAATCTGCAAATTACTTTGTGGACATAAAAACACACATTGTTATATTCAACAATCTGTTCTGTCCATTTTGTGTGTTGGGGATGATCCTCCGGGAACGAGGAGCCCCTCGATGATGCCTGCCTCCCGCAGGCTATTTAGTGCTCCCTTTAACAAAATTGTATACACATCGACAACCAACTAAGAACTACCCTAACACACATGCGCATGAAAAACATATGCATGTGTCTATGTATATGTAACAGCTGTTTTAGTAGCATATCTTCATGTATTCATTTACTTTATCTTTACTATACCTAATTAAGTTATACGACAAATTGTAACAATGTTTAAACCTCCATACTTGTTCACAGTTACCAATAGAACAATCGGGCGGCGAAGGCAAGTGTATGTACATTGACACGGAAGGCACGTTCCGCCCGGAGCGCTTACTCGCAGTAGCGCAGAGATATGGAATGGAGGGCTCTGCGGTGTTAGACAATGTGGCATACGCGAGGGCGTATAATACAGACCATCAGACGCAGTTGCTGGTGCATGCGTGTGCTATGATGGCGGAGTCTAGGTAAATGATCTATGCAATTTATTTTTGTCAATCTTCTTATATATAAAATTCTCGTGTCACAATGTTCGTTCCCGTACTCCTCCGAAACGGCTCGACCGATTCTCATGAAATTTTGTGAGCATATTGAGTAGGTCTGAGAATCGGCCAACATCTATTTTTCATCCCGAAATTCCAGCGGGAACGGGTACCGTGGTTGAACTCCTCTGAAACGGCTCGACCGATTCTCATGAAATTTTGTGTGCATATCGGGTAGGTCTGAGAATAGGACAACATCTATTTTTCATCCCGAAATTCCCGCGGGAACGGGTACAACGCGGGTGAAACCGCGGGGCGTAGCTAGTAATATAATAAATTAAAATCTTCACATACATATTTTATGTTTCGTTTTTACTATTCTAAATGTAACTCTAGTCTGTAAACTTCGACTAAATATGATACATACATAGATTTATCCCGAAATTCCCGCGAAAGCGGGAGAAACTACGGCCACCACGGCTTTTAACAATATCACTACATAGTATAAAATAAAGTCGTCTCTTTTTCGTGTCTGTCTGTTTGTCTGTCTGTATGCTTAAATCTTTAAAATTACGCAACGGATTTTGATGCGGTTTTTTGTAATAGGTAGAGTGATTCAAGAGGAAGGTTTTTATGTAAAAAAAATCCCGAAATTCCCACGGGAACGGGCACAACGCGGGTAAAACCGCGGGGCGCTGCTAGTTAAATATAAATTACAAATTACATGAGTAACGCCCAGTCCGACTCGCGATTGGCCAAATCTTTAATGTAATTTTTCTATATATTCTGTGCTGCAGATCTATCATAAGTAGAAGTAAAAAAAACACCAATATTTACTAAATCGTCTTTTCCCTTTCAGATACTCTCTCATAATAGTGGACAGTGCTACAGCACTATACAGGACGGACTATTCAGGCCGCGGGGAGCTCAACTCGAGACAGCTGCACCTTGGAAGGTTCATGAGGATGTTACTGAGACTGGCGGACGAGGTAATTCTCTATTTCAACAATAATGACTCCATACTTTGCTATTGCGGAGCATATTCGTACAGTTCATTATCAGGCAGAAATATTTCCTACAAAATTATTTATATCTATAAACTGCACTGATATCTTCAAGAGATAGTACAGACCTGTGACCTTGACTGTACAAAGGTAGCACAGAATGGAAAAAGTTGTGAAATACGAGTTGCAACTGTAGTCACTGCCCTTAAAAGTTTGTTTGTTTGTAACTACGAGCAAATCTCGGGAATTATCAGTCCAACTTAAATAAACCCTAGAGGCCTTTTCCTTGCACTGGGAAATTACTAATACGTGATTTCACCAACAGTTCGGCGTAGCAGTGGTGATCACAAACCAGGTGGTAGCACAGGTGGACTCGGTGGGTGTGTTCAATGCAGACACCAAGAAGCCCATTGGAGGACACATCATCGCGCACGCGTCGACCACCCGACTGTACCTGCGTAAAGGCAGGGGCGATAATAGGTATGTTACTTAAATGATTATACTTTCACACTATACTGTACTTAGTATAATTGTTATACTTTTACCGCCTTATGAATAAACGCGGTGAATAAACTAAAACACTGTTTCACTGTGTTTTGTCTCTTTTGCTCTTCGGAAAATTGCGTATGTCAGAAAGTGACTAACCATTTGATAGCTTAAATTTTCTTAATACGCGTGTATTAATAAGGGCCTTAGTATAAACATTTACTCGTTAAATTGTCGGTCCCAGTTGTCTCAACTGTCTAAAAACTCCGATACTGGGGTTGGCCACAAACCTACTCGGACTTAATTACTTTTCCTTAATTGTAAATATTAATTTGCTTAATTTCAGAGTTTGCAAAATCTACGACAGCCCCTGCTTACCGGAAACCGAAGCGATGTTCGCCATAAGTACTGAAGGAATTACGGACGCTAAGGAATAGATATACTACTGAAAACTTATGTGCCTTAAAATATGAACTTTAATGTATACTACCTAGGACTTTAAATAGAATTTCTACATATTATAAGCTTGTGTTCTGCGCTGACTTTAGTTGGAAGCATAAGCAACGCACCGTCAGACGCATTATCGCGATAATATCGCAACTGAAGATACGTGCAACCGAACGTCAAATAGGAATCAGGTTACATTCTTGACTATAAAACGAGTAATTTTGTACCTAATAATATTAATTTTATATTTTACAGACTTTTAGGATATCAAACTTAACAAAAAAGAGTAAATCAACTTGTCTTTTTTCAAGATGTTTACCTCAAAAGTTCTACACAAAAAGGAATTTCAATATAATAGTATCTTTATAAAGGCATTTACTGATTTGAGCTTTTGTATTTAAACTAATTCTTGTATTAATAGTAATATAATTTGTGTTTGTTAATGCGTTAACCTGACAAGACGAAGAATTTAGCTTCGTCTATATTTAGTTTATTTAGTGCTACTACATAATGTGCCTTATTTTAGACATTTGCTTTACTCACAAATGTTTTCAATTAAGAAATAAAAATACATCACTAAGGACATACAATTAACGTTTATAGGACAATCAAAATCCGGTGCGGGCGCCGAAGGTCGATCAAAATGAATTGACCAATCACAAATGTTCAAAGGAAAAAATCCGCCTGCGATTGTACCGGACTTCTAGAAGTTCATCTTATATATATAATTCTCGTGTCACAGTGTTCGTTCGCGTACTCCTCCGAAACGGCTTGACCGATTCTCATGAAATTTTGTGAGCATATTGAGTAGGTCTGAGAATCGGCCAACATCTATTTTTCATCCCGAAATTCCCGCGGGACCGGGTACAACGCGGGTGAAACCGCAGGGCGCAGCTAGTAATAATATGTAATTTAATTCGTAACTTTTTTGTTTGTGGGTAATACTGGAGGTAATCTTCTCGACACATTGAAGAATTATTGTGTATTGTTTCACTGTTAATTTCTTGTAATTAAAACTCTGTAATTTTTAAGATACCACTTCCTTCTCAGTTATAAATTATAATAGATGTTATAAATGTAATGTAAATAAACGATCGATTTCTAATAAAACTACAAAAATATAAGTTACGCTTTTATTTACTCACAAAATATAGGCATTTCAGTACAATTTCAAACATTTTATTATATCTTAGCTATACGGTAACAAGGGAGATCTATTCTGATTTTTATTGCGTGATTTTAAAACATTACCAACTTTTAATAATAAAATTTCATTTCCAAGTCGAAATCTCTCTCACAATTGGTTAATTTTATCACGAGAAAGATTTAAACTTAACATCTCAATATGATAAAGCTATGCAAAGCCTTTAGGTGCTAGCTTTATGTGTTCAAGCAAGTGTTGATAACTACATAAACAATATACTTTATATTATTTTTATGGTCACTCATAAAATTCATTCTTTATTAAATATCAGCCCTTGTGAAGAGCTAAAGCGCACACCACAATATAAAAACAAATATATAAATATCATATTTATAATTAATTTTAAAATTCATATGTCATAATTCATAAAACAAAAAGAAATAACATTTTTGTATTTGCAATTATTTTTGACTATTTTATACCGTTATCATAAACTCCACATAAAATATTGGATATAAGGCTATAGAATACACATGCATATCAGCTGCCGATACATCTACTGGCATTACATGCTAACTGGCATGCCTGTATTTGACAAGTTTAGTGTGTAGATACTGCTTCCTGTTACAGGCATGTGTATTCCGGAATATACACAAGAATATGTTACTTTGTCAAATCTAGACACACGGCAGCGTGTCAAACAAAATTAAGTGTTACAAAGTGTTTCTTAAACACATGCAATATTTGACGGACACCTAAATCTACCCAAAATTATAATTAATTTAAGTAACTATATATTTAAAACACAACTAGTTACTCTAATATAAATTACGTTAGTATAATAAATTAAAGACATAATCACCAATTATCAAAATGCATACATACTACACGTACTAGAAAATTATAATCTATACTAATATTATAAAGCTGAAGAGTTTGTTTTGTTTGTTTGTTTGTTTGTTTGTTTGTTTGTTTGTTTGTTTAAACGCGCTAATCTCAGAAACTACTGAACCGATTTGAATAATTCTTTCACTGTTAGATAGTCTATTTATCGAGGAAGGCTATAGGCTACATTTTATCCCGGATTTCCTACGGGAACGGGCACAACGCGGGTAAAACCGCGGGGCGCTGCTAGTGAATGATAAACAAAGATTACATTTTTAGTGAAAATATCTTGCGATTAAACGGAATCTGACTTTAAAAATCAAGATATTTTCACCACAATGCTTTGACTCAGGGTGCTCTGACTTACACCATACGTTGCCTACACTACGTTTGGTATACACGAATAATATTAAACGCAGCATAGCATAAAAAAATGCTCTCGTAAAAAGGCACCCTTATTGTAATCATAACAAACCCCATATAAATAAATTGAAAAATAAACCTACTTTTTGCGAGGCGAATATAATAATTTTCATATCGACTTTGTATCTTAACCAAAATATATTTATATTTTGTCAACAGCATTCAATTTTTAAAAGCATTTTCACCGGAGTTACTTTCAATTACAAAAAAATAATACCCACATTTTTAACTTTACTTCCAAAAAAATCTGAATTCCACCTCACTGTACTGATATCTTCAGCGAGCGAGAGTCTTAAGTTTAACTCTGCAAAAGGAACTTACAGTTTGTCAAAAATAATGGCTAAAATTTCCTTTCCAGTAGAGCTATGCTTCGTTCGTTATCCAATAAAAACGTCACAAGTTAAATAGCAATCGTTATCCACTAATTACATCAAACGTTGAAAAGCAACGCAACATAGCAATAGTTGTATGCGGCAATCATAAAGTCGAAACACAAAGGTATCTTATGATAAGATATCATCATCATCAAAGTTAGCATAGCTCTAGTAGATAGGCACCCTTAACTTTAGACATGACATGTTATATAACATATTGTACAAAACGATCCCACATATTTTCGTTTCAGTAAATATGTATGTTAGTAATACAAAACGCTCTAAACTCTAATTATTGTACGACTATTATTTATTATTGCATTAACAGAATTATTATGCTAATGTTACAATTACGTAGCAATTACTTGTATATGTCCTGAATCTAATTTATAGTGATTTTAGCCAATAAACTAGGCACTGAATAAGTCTGTGATTGATGGAGATCACTTCCATACAAAATATAGTTTTAACGGTTTGTGGTTTAGTTAATTTTGAAATCTTATGAAGTGTTTATCCTTTCTCTATTAGATGTACACTCAAAAGTGATGACATTCTTCTTCTTCAGAGTGGAGGATCAACCTGAGCAATCCTGGTGTCGGAGTTATTGAGCCGCCAAAGGCCTCTGACATGGCTCATGTAACGACTACTATACATGCTACTGAAAAGCTGCGTTAGTTTTTACTTTTTCAAACAATCGAGCGTCGTTCGAGCGATCAAAGTTTAACGATCGATTTTTCGCTCCAAACTCGAGAATACTAAATGAGAGTGCGATATGCAGTTCTGAAGAACATTAATTACTTTGTTTAATTGAAACAACGTTTACGGATATACTTCGCTTTTATTTTACATTTTTACTGAAGCTTCGGCTCCTTTACAGGAACCGTGGTCACAGAAGACTGAGATTTTATGCGTCTATTACAAGAAGGCAATTTTGAGTTTCACGTTTTCTAAGACATTATTTTGTATGGAAGTAAATTTACCAAATTCGGTATACTGCTTATAAGACACACGAATGATATAGATTATATAATTTTTAGATGCTTAGTTAAATTATCAACAATTTTATAGATAGTAGCATTATTATTTTTGAAGTAAATTGACTGTTTTCTATCACCTAATTTAGGGTTTCTCAACTTGGGATTCACAGATAAAATATCTTCAAATCAATATACCGATTCGAATTTTACATGAAAATGCTACAATATTTTTTGACAAAATATTTAAAAGCAGATGATAGTAAAGTTGTTGCTAGGTTGTTGTCACTAGAAAAAGGTTGGGAAACCCTGACCTAATTAAAGGTCCTAAAAACCTTAACATGGACATGTTGGCTAAGCTATTTTTGAATGTTCAGCACCAATAAATGATTTATTATAAGTACGGGCTCAAAACAAGTATTATATGTAATATTATTTTTAAATATTTTTTATTAATTACCTTTTTTTTGTGTGGCCGATAGTGTCATTTATAACTGAGCAATATTATGCTTTGTAGGAGCAGTAAATTTATCGGTCCCGGTTATTTTAACCAGACCATATCAGACTGAATAAAATCCCTTTTACGAGTCCTAAGATGTAAAGTAATATGGACGATTTTCCCACCAGACTATACCTTTAATAGAGGAAAAAAGTTAGTAACTCCATTCTCATAACACTCTTTTTGCGTCGGGGGTTGAAAACCTTTTTTTTCTCTATAGAAGGAGTAGTAGTATTAGTACAATTTAGGGCTCGTAAAAAGAAAATATTAGGTTTCTATAGACGGGACTATGTTGTAGGTTTTTAAGCATTACAAAACCTCGGCACCAGGGTAGCCCACTGCCCACCCTTAGTGTTAAATGCGGTATACCGTCTGAATGATTCATAGTTTCGGTTCATGCCCGGGAGAGGCGCCACTGTGCCCGGGGATAACGACGGTCGGCGCAGGCGTAGAGATTCCGACCTCGCGAGCTAAGCGCTCGTGGTCGTTTATAACCAACGCTTTAAGTTCCTCCTGTGAAAGAGATTGGAATAAGCAACTCATTCTTAAATGAATTACCCCCACCACCACCACGACTTGGTAGCTACAAGCTAAGCCACTAAGCCAAGACTTCCTTAGCGAACCAACCAGCCTAGTGGTCCGGCCAAGTCTGTGCAACGTCGTCGCCTAGTCAGTTGTCACCACTAGAGACCCTAGGCTTACCCTTAACAACCCCCTTGAATCACTGACTTCCAATTTGTTGACACATTGGCAACATTTTTAAGAAAGGTAGGACCTAGGTCTTCTGAGCAGCATAATTGACTCACCGCCCAGCCCAGCCGCTCGGCCAGCTCGGTGCAGCCGTCGTCGCAGTCCCCGAGGCGCGCCACGTCCCGCACGAGCTCGTCGAACTGCAGCCCGCCGCCCATTCCTAGCATACGCATGATGGGCGAGCGCACGCCCGCCTTCTCGCGGTTTATCAGCAGCCGGGGACAGGAATCCGGCACCCTGGAGAAGATGAGTTAATTTAGTTAGAAACGGGGCGGTTTTGCCAGCTAGATCTCCGAATGTGTTATTTTACTGCATGTCTGTTAGTTTAGTTCTAAACCGGCCGGTTTTGCAACTTTTGATATCAGCTATAATGACTCTGGGGACCCCCCACAATGGCCCCAATGCTACCCCACCCCTCTGAGAAGCTACCATGCTTCCTAATGGATTACTTTACTTTTCTCATACACCTTAAAGAGGCAGGGCTCTATCTCTATGCTAATACTTTTTTCCTAACAGTAAAAATCGGGCTGACTATAAACGAGAGGTAGAGCTATGTAGTGTCATATCTGAGTGAGGTATGTAACATAAAGCTATCAATCAGGTTAAGATTATTTTTGGTTAAATTAAAACTTACATATCAATTAGAGAGGCAAAAGGCTGTACTTCCAACGAGGAGCCCATGATAATGAGCAAATCACACTGCTGGAAGTCTTCTTGAAGGCACGTCTGGAACCGCTCCGGTAGACTTTCTCCGAAGAACACAATGTCAGGCTTGACCACCCCGGGACATTCTGTGCATATTGGTATTTGATCCGCGAATATGCGCTCTGAAACAAGGAACAAAAATATATATTTTTTTTTTATTACTAATCTAACCTAAGCCATGCAAACAGCTTTAATGTTAAAAACCATTGTTTTTTTAAAATCCTGAAATTCCAAATGCTCTTCTTGCAAATCTTAATTCATTGATTGATTGCTAGAGTATAAACCACAGACAACAGATATAAACTATAGTTATAACCATGTCATGTAGCCATAAATAGTTCCATATGCTATGTCAATCTCACTTGCATTCACTTTACAGGTCTTATGGAGGCGATTAGTGAAGGGCGTAACTATCAAATTTATCTATACCTATTGATATTTATAGCTTCACGACTCGGTTGATAAGACGCCAACAGCAGTAATAAACCTATAAGTACTTTCGTGTCTGTTTGTCTGTATGATTAAATCTTTAAAATTACGCAACGGATTTTGATGCGGTTTTTTGTAATAGGTAGAGTGAGAGTTCAAGAGGAAGGTTTTTATGTAAAAAAAATCCCGAAATTCCCACGGGAACGGGCACAACGCGGGTAAAACCGCGGGGCGCTGCTAGTAATATAATAAAGCTAAAGAGTTATTGTTTCCTTGAACATGCTTATCTCAAGAACTACCAGTTCGTTTTGAATAAATTAATATTTTTTATTGGATACTGTGAATTACGATGCTTCTGAGCGCAAGTAAAATTGTCGGTCCCGGCTGTTTCAATCGTTAGACCATGTCGAAGGCCTTTAGGCGGTCTAAAAAGTCTAAACACCAGGGGTTGGCTACTAAACCACTGGAACTACTTACTTAATGGATAACATATTATGAAGATATTTCATATGTATTACCTTTAACAAACTCTAAGGTATATTGTTTACGGCAATCAATACAGTGTGATGTGAAGAATGTGCCGTGAGCTTCAACGAGTTTCTCTTCCGGAATGCCCGCACATCTTTCTAAAGTGTCTATGTTTTGAGTGTAGTGGCGGAGTAAAAGTCCTGAAATAAACATTTAATTTTGGGGTAATCTTTAACAACCCTTTTAAAATAAATTATTGTATACAGCTGCAAGATTTTAATTATATATTTGCAAGTTATCAAGTCAAAAATACAAATATATTGTGATAAAATGACAGGACTGAGAGGATTTTGAACCTTAGATGGATCTGCCAATGTACACAACTTCATCAATCTGTTTACATAATAATCAATAACACATTAACAGAGATATAACTTATTTCTTAAGTTGTGTTTAAAGAGAAGAAAAGAACACTTCAATCCTTACCTTTCTCATGAAGCAATCTGATAAAATAATGTGAGATTGTAGGTTTGAAGCTTCCTGGGTATAGCTCTTTAGCCAACATGAAAAATGGTTTTGGATTCTGCCTAAAGAAGTTTATTTCAAATATCGCTTGAGGTTCTGGTAAATTATACTTTTGTAAATTGTGATATAATCCCGTTTCTGGACTCCTGAAATCTGGTATTCCGGCAGCTGAAAGAAAATTAATTGGATAATAGAGCTGATGAGTTTTCATGCTGATCTATGATGGTAGTTAAATATTTTTAGGAGAACAATTCCATTTAAGTTACTTAGTACACTGAAATTTCATAGGATTGGTTTCAAATATGGCGAAGCAGTTAGGTGCAGCTAATAAAATTAATAAATTAAGATAAACAATTTCAATGTTACAAGGAATATTCCATGCCTGTCGGTTGTTTGACCTTGTAAAACAATTTGGGTATGCACATAAATTTTCCACTGTTCTTACAGTGGAACTAAACACCTAATTACAACTTAAATTACTAGACTTACATTGATTTTTATAAATAGTACACACAAATTGTATGTATAAAACTTCTACCATTATAACTATAAGTTAAAATAAGTTATTCATATACAACTTACAAGTAGATATCCCTGCGCCTGCTAATGTGATAATTTTCTTGCATCTATCGCTCTTTATCCATTTAACAATGCCTTCAATGTTTACTTCGTCCAAGACTTTTTCGGAAGGCGGTGTGGGCTCTGGAGGCTCGTAAAGTCCTAGTTTTTGAGCTAGATATCTCCGTACTGAGTCCACATCCCAATCCCTTATCCTGGAACTGAGGTTTTCTGTCGGGGTTTCGTTTGGCGGGACGGTCGGGCTCTCGCTGTTGTCACTAACTGAAATAGTAGAAAATCACTATGTATCTAAATTTTTCCAATTATAATAAGAGGCGGACGTTTAAACTTACCATCGCTATTTCCTGGTGGTGAATTTGCAGACATTCTGCTATAGTTTACTTTATTGCGACTCCAAATTTTTGTCCAGCTCCAGTTTAGACACGGCCTTTTTGACAGTTTTGTTTGACAGATGATAGACGTGCATTCTTGGAAACTATTCGGAATATAGTCTGTACTTTTATCAACCACAGTCAACTATACTTATCAAGTTCATAGTCCAATATAATATTACGTAATAATTAAGAATCGGAAACTGTATTAGTAACTTGTGTAAGTAATAAATAATAAATCGATTAATTTATTTTAACATTTGCCTAAAAGTGATTGATTTAAAAACTAGGTATTTAGTAAGCAAAGTGCTTGTTTCATAAAACGGTCTTCGTAAATGATCTAAATGTAGAGCGGGAAATTATAAAAATCTATAACTATCGAAAAAAGTAAAGGTTTATATTTTGCAGTTTTACCCACTGACCTCTATTATTTAGTAGTTAGTTACCTATTTATTTCAGAAAATTGATAAACAAGTTGCGCAATAAAGAAAGGTATATGCCAAATTGGTAATTAAAAATAGCATTGACATATTAACTGCACGAAACGAACAAGTAAGAAATAAACTATTTCAACTACACTAAACACAGAAATTCCGATTAGTATGCCGCCAAATCCACCGATGTTACCTGTGTAATAAAAAAAACTGGAATTATCTATGTGTAATTAATTGCACTAATTAGACATAATCGTATTGGGTATGTATGGACATGTTACCTATATTGCAACAATGTAGTAAGTACTTGGAAGGTTATTTCATTAATTACACTTTAATTGTTTTACGTTGATAGGTATCTTCTGCCTTACTGTTACTTTCGTAAAGTATTGTACGTTCGGGCTGGTTTGGGCATTACTTATTCATTAGAGAGTTGTTAGAGAGAGTTTAGTCAATCTTATTCTTATTTTGGACTAGCAGCCGCCCTCGCTTCGCTCCGGGTGAAACGGCCACCCCCTGTTAAGAGTTTAAAGTCAAATAATTATTTCATAATCCTCATTTACACCATGAAACCAAATTTCAAGTTTCTAGGTACAGTAGTTTTGGCTGTGCGTTGATGTATAAGTCAGAGAGTGAGCCAGCCTGTCAGGTTTGCATTTATATATTAAGTACATATACAGATATTATATACCTTGCTAAAAATCTTGATTTTTAGCCGATCGATGTAAGATTATATATGCAATAAGCATATCAACGTCATAGCATAGGTCAAACTAAGGCACTATGGTCAAATAAAAACCCTTAACCTGGAAAAGAGGTTTTTACTTCCCAGAAAAGTACATCTAATATATAAAATTCTCGTGTCACAGTTTTCGTTGCCATACACTCCTCCGAAACGGCTTGACCGATTCTCATGAAATTTTGTGAGCATATTGAGTAGGACTGAGAATCAGCCAACATCTATTTTTCATCCCGAAATTCCCGCGGGAACGGGTACCGTGGTTGAACTCCTCTGAAACGGCTCGACCGATTCTCATGAAATTTTGTGTACATATCGGGTAGGTCTGAGAATCGGACAACATCTATTTTTTATCCCGAAATTCCCGCGGGAACGGGTACAACGCGAGTGAAACCGCGGGGCGCAGCTAGTCTTATATATAAAATTCTCGTGTCACAATGTTCGTTTCCGTACTCCTCCGAAACGGCTTGACCGATTCTCATGAAATTTTGTGAGCATATTGAGTAAGTCTGAGAATCGGCCAACATCTATTTTTCATCCCGAAATTCCCGCGGGAACGGGTACCGTGGTTGAACTCCTCTGAAACGGCTCGACCGATTCTCATGAAATATCGGGTAGGCCTGAGAATCGGACAACATTTATTTTTCATCCCGAAATTCCCGCGGGAACGGGTACAACGCGGGTGAAACCGCGGGGCGCAGCTAGTAAACCCATATTATTAACTTACTTAGTTTCTAAATATCCACAGATAATTTATAGAGATCCGACGCTAAGGCGTCGGATCTCGAAGAGTACGCAAATTGCCGTAAAATTAGCACCTTACAAAACACTGCTCTTCAAAGACCTAAGGCGCCATAATTGTTAAACTATAAAGATTGTCATAGGAGAGGGTAAATTTGTAAATGACAGTAAAATATTATTTTATTTGACAGCATAACTACAGGCAGAGTTAAATGTGAGCCAAGTTTTAATAGAATAGTGGAGATAATTACCTTTAGTTAAGTAAGCACTTAGGTCCCTTTAATAACATCTTTTAATAGCGAACCGCCCTCTCTGCGCCCTCTTTATGCTTCGTATGCTCAAGATTCGCTTAAAAATCCCGAAGGAAGATGGTATAAAAATTGGCAATAAAAATCTTGTGAATAGAATGGTACCTACTTGAGGTTAACTTACCAGATTTACCTGTAGGAAAAATGCACTGTCCTATGACCCTGTATGTAGGTAGGGCAGAAACGTAGGTACCTAACGTAAAATAACTAAGTGAGAAGCCTAGTGGAAATTGGCCAGGGGCCGGCCCTGGGTACAAAGGCTACATCCATTCCGCGTGAGACGGAGAGACCTTGACGGAGAGACCTTTACTTACTTACTAGCAGCGCCCCGCGGTTTTACCCGCGTTGTACCCGTTCCCGTGGGAATTTCGGGAATTTTTTTACTTAAAAACCTTCCTCTTGAATCACTCTACCTATTACAAAAAACCGCATCAAAATCCGTTGCGTAATTTTAAAGATTTAAGCATACAGACAGACAAACAGTGTGACAGACACGAAAAAGAGACGACTTTATTTTATTCTATGTAGTGATTAACTTTAATTTACTTTATTCCATTCCTAACCTACAATACTTACTCAAAATCTGGTACCAATGTGATACGACGTCTAACCGATTCAGGTCGTTGATTGTGTTCACGTAGTAAATAGAGAGGGCGCATTTGTTTGTTAGATTTATTCCTTCCCTGTAATAAAGTAATTATTAGCAAAAAATTATAGTTTAAAAAAACTAAAAAACACGCTTTTATTGCAAATTGAACTAAAAACTAGAAAATAATTTTTCACCTCAAATCAAAATTATAATAAAATTTAAGTTATTAACACAATGATTCAATTCAGAGTAAAAGCGTGGGGTGCTTAATATTTTTTTTAAATATTACAATCATCATTGGTATCTAGAGAGGATAGTTATGAACTACAGTAAAATGCACCCCACGCTTTTTTAGCTTTATTCCGATTTAGCTATCACAGCACATTGGGACTGTCAAACTTCTTTGTCATCAAGTGGATGGTCAACCTGACCAATCCTGGTTATTGAGCCGCCAAAGGCCTCTGATATGGCTCATGTAACGACTACTATCCGTAGAAAGTAACCTGGACCGACGGCTTAACGTGTCCTCGGAAGCACGGAATCATATCTTACTTTTCGGTGAATCACCTGATTGCCCGAAAAGTAAGATAGTATAAGTTAGGGCATTGCAGGCTGAAGCCTGCAATGCCCTAACCAAACTGAGGGCAGTCTCACAAAGAGATTTTTGTGAGATGTTATCCCCACCGGGAATCGAACCCGGAACCTCCGGATCGTGAACCAGGCGCACAAACCACAAGACCACGGAGGCTGTTGGGTCAAACAACGCATTGACATTGTCAAAATCTTTTGGTATGTTCAAAAGAGCCTCTATGGGGCCAAAACTGAATCAAAAAAACTTGAGAGGTGTCAAGGGGCACCCGGATGGAACGAAGTTTATTTATTAAAAACAAAAATAATCGTCGCGACACCACACTGTTTAATGCGAAATAGAAAGACGAAACGAACATATCTGGCTTGCTTTCTATAAGAGAGAGTGAGAGAGACAGACAGAGAAACATGCGCGCCGCGCTGTTTCTCTGTCTGTCTCTCTCTGGCGTGCACATGTTTCTTTGTCCGTCTCTTTCGCGCATGTTTCTCTGTCTGTCTCTCTCTGGCGTGCGCAAGTTTCTCTGTCTGTCTCTCGCGCATGTTTCTCTCTCTGTCTCTCTCTGGCGTGCGCAAGTTTCCCTGTCTGTCCCTCTCTGGCTTAAAAAATGTCGTTACCATTTTTCCGTCTAGCCCCCTTTCGCAACGCGCGATAAGGAACTTCGTTCCAATATTTGACTTTTGACTTTGACTTTGACTTTGACTTTTCTTTATGCGTTATTGTGATTGTTCAGTTGAGCGCACCGTTCCGCTCCGCTCCAACGAAAACGCATCTTAACTCACGAAACAGACAAGTCATTACGCAGTAATTACTTCACTCTTCCGGTCCTTAACTGAAAGAACTACTCACGTGAACCCATAAGTCTTATGTGCTTTGAATAAGGCTTTCGACGAGTCTATCTTGTAGGAGTTGACCACGTGCTGTGTGTACTCGCAGTCGGGAAGGCAGTCAGAACAGTGCATGGAGTCTTCCATCTGGGTCTCCAGCTCGTCTGTCATTTCAGTGTCAGCGTAGGAAGGGTACAGGTGGATGAACTTTTCTGGAAGAATGATAAGGGTTTTTAAGGTATCCATAGTGATGGAAGGAGGTGTGATATGGATTGAGCGAGTAGGCTAGTTCAACAGAAAGAGAACGGGTGAATGATACCTGGGGAAGAGGGTGCCATAAACACAGCAACAATGAACAATTTAGACAATAATTGCGTGTACTTTTTTTTTCAAAAAATCGCTTTTCTCTGTTACTGTACAATCACCACTTTCTTGTATGGCTTGGTAATTTATATTTTCCAATAAAATTGCAGTTTTTCTATCAGTGAGTTTTGTTCCTTTGTCCTGTACACGTAACAAACACATACCTTTATACTTGTTAAGGCACTTGAGGTCGTCGATCAGGCAGGCCTGCTCGTCGTGATTACTTCCCGAAGGCAGGTAGTACGGGATGCACTGACACAGGCTGAGCACGGACTTTATCCTGCACTGCAGTATGCACGCACTGTACGAGTACGTGTTGTGGAAACGGGCGCTGTATTCATCCTTGAAGAGGCATTTTCTCTGGAATATGTCATTGTTATTATTTACATCTACTTATTAATGAAATCTCGGTGATCTAGTGGTATGTGCATTCGTCTATCGAGACAGAGGTTCCGGGTTCAATTCCCGGGTCAAGCGAAGCCTGTTGCCGATTTACTTGTCATACAAGGCTCGGGTTTGGGGATCATCAACCCGCATCACGCTTGGATATCTTCAGGGAGATGAGAGGCCTTTGCCCGGCTGTGAGAAATTACACTTTACTTTTTACTTATTTATTAAACCGAAGAGTTTTCTCTTTTCAATAGACAACTCTCTCTTTCTGTTTTTATATGATAAAAGATAGAAAAGATATTGTCTTTTGCATGCATCTTTTATTTCACTCTTTAGTTAGCGCATGACATAGTTTGACTAAGCGATGTTAGGACATTGCGATTGTAAAGACGCATGAGAGTGGCCGATAGTGGCATTTCTATCTGAGCACCAACGTGCTTCAGAGAGCACGTAAAATTGTCGGTACCGGATGTTTCAATCGATCTAAAAACCAGGGTTGGTTAGTGACCAACCCTGTTGGAGATCTACACGACCTATCTACCGAGTATGTTTCTAACTAACAGCGCCCCGTTGTGCACGTTCCCGTAGAAATTTCAGGATGAAAAGTAGCTTATAACCTTCCCGTTGAACGTGACTATCCATTACAAAAAGAATCATTCAAATCGGATTGGTAGTTCCTGAGATTAGCCCTTACAAACAAAGTCAGAAACTTTACCTCTTTATAATATACTAGCAGCGCCCCGCGGTTTTACCCGCGTTGTGTCCATTCCTGTGGGAATTTTGGGATGAAAAATAGCCTATGTTACTCGTGGATAATGTAGCTTTCGAATGGTGAAAGATTTTTTATACGGGCCAGTAGTTTTTGAGCCTATACATTACAAACAAACAAAGTTTTCCTCTTTATAATATTAGTGTAGTGTAGACTATAGACTTAATTTCAAAATGGTTGATATTAAATTACCAATTTCAAAGTCCACTCATTAAACTAAGTATCGTGATTGCTTCAACACGGTATTCATTTAATTGAACATTGGTTTACATTCGGTAGCAATTACTAGTGACTATTAATTACCTTACATTGAAATAAATTATACTTTTGCGGTTACTTTATAACAAACGCAAGATATCTAACGTAACGTTAGCAGTAGTTGCTAAGCAAGAAATAGAAAAACAATAATTATCGAGTATGAAGAATAGTTCAATAAATAATAATATTTACCAATAACATTAAATTTAAAAACATATGTAAATTAAATTTTAAATAATAAATAAAAAATTAAAAAAATATTTTAAACCCCACCGAATTTTCAAACTCTCAAGCTCAGATCGGGAGTATTATATTAGTTGGGTCTTAAAATACACACACGCAGACACACAGATACAGACTCCAATATTTTTATATACTTACTGATAACGAATATTTTTATATTTTAAAAAAAACTTGAATATAATACGAAACATCTACTTATTGGATCGCGGGTGGAACCACACGCGCGGAACAACTGGTCTGGTATAAAGGGTTGCACTGCCACATAACGCAACAGTACAAAATAATATAACGGTTCTTAGATCAACAATAAATTATATGAGAAAGTCATGTTAGTACCCGTTTTCATTACCTACTTCAAAATGAGAATAGAGTCGCTGCCTCAAATCATGGCACATAGCCACAATGTTCCAGATTCAAACAAATCCTTTAAACTCTGAACTCAAAACGAATGAAGATCGTAATATTTGATTATAGAACTGTCAGTTTAGTTGCAGCCCAGTTTATGGTGACTGCCATTAATAATGACGTCGACTGTAGTAATCTCATATTTGACTTAGTGTCAAGTGGGTGTACCCGCCGCAGGCTGAGCTGTGTGTGACACGCACGGAGCTCGCTAGTGATGGGACAGAGGATATATGGAGAAGAGGTTTGCGAATTTATCAGTGAGAGTTTCTAAATGAAAAGTATAACAAGATTTTTCTAATCGGAGTATTAATTAGGTATAGGTATCTAGGTAATTATTGCGAACAAATATAAACTCGATTAAAAAAAATACTGTCGGAATTAAAAAACCTAAAAACTGCATTTTGCAACCTAAATCCTTTTCAAACAAAAGAAAACTAAATTAAATCTGTCCGTTCGTTTATGAGCAATGATGCTACAGACAGAATCACAGATACATTTAACTTACTAACTCTGTTATTATTACTGCTCTCTTTTTGCGTCAGGATTAAAAAACAATTTGTTATCCTACTAATATTATAAATGCGAAAGTTTGTGAGGATGAATGTATATTTTCATACACCCGAATGTTTGCTACTCTTTCACGCAAAAACTGCATAACGGATTTGGATGAAACTTTACAGTAATACGTCAGAATAAAACATGGGATAGATTTTCTACCGAAATTCCCGCAAGACCGGGGACAACGCGGGTAACGTCGCGGGGTGCGGCTAGTATTTTATAAGTCAAACTCCCACTTATTTTACTTCAAACTTTAGCATATATAATATTAATAAGAAGTCTTCCAAGGAAAAGACAAGGACATAATGACCAGCTGATAACACTCACCGTACTATACGCATACTTCCTCACTTCATCGGAAGCGATCTGCCTCACCGACTTCATCTCCATAAACTCAATCCGATTCGGTTCAGCCAATCGGTGCACCACTTTACCAGCACTAGGATCCGCAAAATGTAGCGGGTCGAATATAAACACCTACAACAATATACTCGTACTTACTTACCGCCTTAATAATAAACGATAAGTAACTTAATCAGTGATTTAAAATGTTTTGTCTCTTTCGCTCTTTGACAAATAGCGTATGTCGGAAAGGGACAAACTATTTGTTAGCTAAAGTGCTGTTAGTGAGCGTTTATGAATAAGGCCCTCATACTCAATTTTTTCTGACTAGTCTTAAAATGTGGCCTAATGTCGTCAATTTTCCAGCCGAAGACGATTACTCCTGAAGAGGAAAAAGGTTTAGTGATTTTATTTCATTCTTACCCTATCTCTAAACCTTTTTCCTCTTCAAGCAATAAAGTAAAAAATATAGTATACTCATTTACGTAAATCATTACACATAAGGTGAAGGTATTAAATTAAATGCAATATTGTATGGGAATGGGAAGAAATTGGTTGTGTTTGGGAGTGTCCAATCGGACTATAAATCGGACACAAATGGGTCCAGCTAGGCCTGTTCGGTGTACCGATAAAGATTGTATTGGTTACCGATATATCTGGTTACAAGGCTTGATTTAAAAATGAAGTTCGATTATCTTTGTTTAATTAATGTAGTTTACTTAGTAATAAAATGTAATGAAATGGTGTCGATCTGATGATTATATATACTGGTTTTTAGTTAAAGGACTTTTAGCCAATATATGAACTTGTAATTGCCTGAAAATAATTGGTTGGACTAGATTGGTAACCGTATTATGATTGAATGACCATTGATTGTATTAGTTAGCTAATCCCCTTATACACAAATCATAATTCGAGCGAGCGATACCGACCGAGCGAATTTACAGAGCGAGCGAGCGAATTTACACACCGAGCGAGAGAGCGAATTTTCAGACCGAGCGAGCGATTCCAGTAAACTCGCGTGCCGCCAAGGCGAGTACTACAGATTACGAGTATAGGCCAACTCTATATCAATCAATCTTTGTCCTTTTCTCTCTTTCAAACGTTTTCTTTACAACTGTCACGTCCAAGTTCGCTGACAACCTACGTTTCAGTTACTTTTATCCATAATGTAAAATTTCCAAATATTCAACCATTTACAAAGTCCTAATCCTAACAAGTATCATGTGATAATGTTTTATACTAAGTACTTAGATATAAAGAAAACTACATAATTTCGAATTCGTGAGAGAGTGTAACAACAAAAATGTTGTGATTCTTTGAACGTAAGTGATGTGATGAACTCGTGACTTAGTATTGTGTAGAGTGTAGACTATAGAGTTTAGAATACTTAGATCTTTCCTGCTTTGTAAGATTTAACTAAAAGCTTTGTCATAAACAACTTGATTCACTTTTAACACGAACTGTCTTTGTATGGGCACTGGGTATTACACTACACTTCTACGTAATATGAGTTAATATTCTGTCGTATTTGAAGTGCAAACAGTAAAGTTATATTCTACAAGCCGTGCCCCGCGGTGTTACCCGCGTTGTACAAGTTCCAGCGGGAATTTCGGGATAAAATGTATCCCATTTGTTATTCTGATGTACAACCTATACCACTGTAAAGTTTCATCCAAATCCGTTTTGTAGTTTTTTCGTGAAAGAGTAACAAACATACAAATATACACACATCCATCCTCACAGACTTTCGCATTTATAATATTGGTAGGATATTAGTAGAATTTTTTTGCGAGTGTTACAATTCAAACCATCATGAGTGATTTTTCAACCAACGATAACTTCTTGAGAAAGTCTCTTCTATTGAGGAAAAACGGTTCAGTGATGAGGTAAAGAATTGAATTCACTTAACATTTTCCTCTTCAGAAACAATTGTCTTCGGCTGGAAAATTGACCACATCAGTCCACATTTAATTTAACTCTCGTAAGCAAAATAGAGTGTAAATGTTCAGGCGTTCTTCGTGAAATTGTCGATCACTTTATTTTTACTTTATTACCTTTAGTAGAAGATCAGTGAGTGTTGTTGGAGGGACACCTGTTCCCAGCTATGGGACTGGGAACACATGGATTTAGAGAAAATCACTCACATCAAACCCGACCACCGCGTTTAGAGGGTAGAAGTAATCCTCGACCATCGGGTCTAAGATGACGTTCAACCCGTGGAAAAACCCTGGGATCTGCTGGTGCACCGCTTTGTTGGTCTTCACGGGGCTGAAAGAGTAAGGTGGTTCTGTATTTGATGAAAAAATCTGACTTAATCACTTATTTATATCCTTTTTAGGGTTCAGTAACGTAATAGATGGGTGATGAGAGGTGGTTGATCAATCACTAATCATCAGTCATAAATCACCTTTCACCGATCTCTAATCAGCCATCACTGAACAGCGATCACCGATCGCCCATCAATGATCACCGATCACCCATCATCGATCACAGACCATCCATCACCGATCACCGATCACAGACCACCCAGCACCAATCATAGATCCGATCTCCAATCAGCCATTACTGATCACCGATCACCGATCACCCATCATCGATCACAGACAACCCATCACCGGTCACACATCTTCCATAATTGATAACCGATCATCGATCACCCATTACCGATTACCGATCACTGATGACACTTTACCCCTCATCCAAAAACTCTATTCTAAAGGACATAAAGTCGATCGGACAAAAGTCCCTGGTCACTTACTATCCATCCTCATCGTAGTTCACCACATAATTGAAGGCACAGCAGTGTCCCTTGATGGTTCTTCGGGTGCTGAAGAGGCTCTTGCAGTCCACGATCTCTCCGTTCCAAGAACACCTAGTTAACATCTTGGTGCAATTCGGAGCGAGCTGTAACAAGCTTGAATACTTAATTTATAATCTTACTTTTATTGTTTTTTGAGAGTCGATGTTAACCGCCGGCAATATTTTTTTTTTGAACCTACGATGAAAAAGGTGGAGTGACTTAATTATGAGTTATTTTTCTTTCGATTGCGTCACATAGATTAAGCGCCTCGAAAAAAAACCTACGCAAAAACTGCTGGACCGATTTTTACCAAATATTACTAATAATCACGCAAGGATAATGGCTTTCAAATGTAAAAAGCGCATCAAAATCGGTCCATCCGTTGCCCAACACACATACCCACATATTCACGACAAAATAACACCTCTCTTTTTCCATCAGGCGTGGGAAAAGAGTTTTTTCTTTCAAATTTGAATTCAAATTATTTTTTCGTTCATAAACATGGGTAACATCTTAGATGGTAATCATTGTAATTAAAAACAGCTATGCTTCAACATATCGGCCCTATTAATAAACTGGGTGTAACTAAAACACTGTTATAAAGTTTTTTGTCTCTTTTGCTCTTCGGAAAATTGCGTATGTCAGAAAGTGACACACCATTTGATAGCTAACGTTCTTAATACTAGCACAGATTACTAAATAGTATTCTAGTTTATATTATATGCGCGAACATTATCTAAGTAAATATAGTACATCTCTTACCCTCTTCATAACTTCAGTGAAGTTCTTTGAATAATAGTTTTCCTTGCCGAAGATGGCCCCTTGGCGGTAGTCGTCGAATATCTCGTCGTAGCTGAAGTCCAGGAGACGGCCCAGTTCAGACAGGTACTTCTTAATAGTGTCTGATTTCAGATGAGGATACCTTTTTTCGCTTGAGAGAGAAAAAAAACATCATAATTTAAGGTTACATCTACTTACAAATCTTACTACAAACTATTTGTATGTTAGGTACTAGTACTCCTCGAACGCCACAGTGGTCTAGTGGTATGTGCACTGGCCTGCCAAGACTGAGGTCCCAAGTTCAATTCCCGGGTCGTGCGAAAACATGTTTCCTACTTTTCAAACATGGCACGGGTTAGAGATCACCAACTCGCATTTGTGTCGATTATGGCAAATCCTCCTCACTGTACTTATATCTTCAGTGAGATGGGAGGCGTTTTGCCCAGCAATGGGACATTATAGGCTAATACTTTTCTGTAACATGTATAAAGAATGACTTACGCTTCCTGAATAAGTTCTAAAAAGGAAGCTTTAGAAATCCTGTTGATATTACACAACGCGATCGCAGGGAATTCAGTGTCGGACATCAGTTCTGTGTCCGATTGAGGAGTCAGGATCAAGGGCCTGGCCATGGCGTTGTACCAGGTGTCCTGGAGGAAGTATCCGAAACCGATAACCATCAGGATGAAGAAGTTCAGCCATATCAATCTGGGGAAAAGGGAAATCTATCCTACTCATATTATAAATGCGAAAGTTTGTAAAGATGGATGTATGCATGTTTGTTACTCTTTCACGAAAAAAACTTCTAGTCGGATTTGGATGAAACTTTACAGTAATATAGGTTATACATCAGAATAACACATGGGATGCATTTTATCCCGAAATTCCCGCGGGTACGGGTACAACGCGAGTGAAATTGCGGGAGCGTCTAGTAGACTATAACTTTACTGTTTGCACTTCAAATACGACAGAAGTATTAACTCATAGTATCAAGTGGGAACGGGTTCCACCCGGCGTGGCTAGTATGCTATAAAAGAAAATCATGTCTAGTGTAGGACATAAAATTAGGCGTATCAATTTAAACAATTCTACTCCACCATTCAGCGTATTGTTAATAAAAGTACGCCAGAAACATTTATTGATAAATAACTTAGCTCATAAATACAATTGTATTGTTTTTCACACAAGAATGTTCTTTGAAATTTTATTCAAAGTTCATCCAATGTGCGCGTGTTTGTATAATCACATGATTATGTTATACAAGAGTTATGAGTATCGCATTCATAGGACAAAATGCGGCTAACGCCTACCTCACTAATGTCAAAGTGTAGTGCCGTGTAATATTTAGTGTATCGCCAACCTACACCTATTTTAATTTTAATATTATAAATGCGAAAGTTTGTGAGGATGGATGTATGGATGTGTATGGATGTTTGTTGCCCTTTCACGAAAAAACTACGAAACGGATTGGGATGAAACTTTACAGTAATATAGGTTATAGATAGATCAGAATCACACATAGAATACATTTTATCCCGAATTTCCCGCGGGAACGGGTACAGCGCGGGTAACACCGCGGGGCGCGGCTAGTCAATTAATATACTGTAATACTACAGTAAAGTCTTGTTTTTATCATTTCAAGACTAAACTAACAGAGGCCATCTTCCAACGAGATTATTTATCTTCGGATTATACTCTAGAGTCTAGATGTTTATGGACAAAAAAACGCAACAGAATAAACTTATCTTTAATAAGCTACTTTGATTAATTAAATGTTATCTAAGTAATTAAAAAGCCACATCACTAAATATAAAACAAAGTCGCTTTCCGCTGTCTGTCACTATGTATGCTTAGATCTTTAAAACTACGCAACGGATTTTGATGCAGTTTTTAAAAAGATAGAGTGATTCAAGAGGAAGGTTTATAAGTAAAAAAATTGCCGAAATTCCCACGGGAAAGGACCACAACGCGGGTAAAACCGCGGGGTGCTGCTAATATATTTAAAACTATACTCAAGAACATGAAATATATAAAAATAGATAATAAGAACGAAACGGTAATTAATGGAGTGACGTAAACCGTTTAAATGTTTGGAAAACTAGAGAAATGTAAGATGTTTATGTTTCCATCATCTGTGTTACACTTTATGGATATTGAATGTGAACACAATTTATGATTATGTAGCGAGATGATAACAATATCGGTCTATGAGAAAGTAACATAATAATATCTGTCATTACCTTTGTTTCCAGCCGTTTTTACGCTCAAATATTTGCTTTATTCCCCCTATAGAGCTGTGCATTACGTACTCCTTGAGTGCTTGGTGAAATGATTGGCGTAATACCGTCTCTATGGATATGTTATTGTATTCCTTCTTCGTTTTTCTTCGCCTCTTGTCTTTGGATGGAGTTTTAATTGATGATCTTCTTGTGTCCATTTTTTGGTCGTGTACTGTACTGAGGTTGGTAAGACTATTTCAATGTTAGATAGGTATCAAACCTGATTTCATGTGTATTTTATATTTTTTAGCGAGAGTTACACAAGTTCATTCATTCATCATTCATTAGGTACAAATATTTCTACCACAAAAAAAATATCGATTGAAGAAAACGATAGAACTTTCTGTTAATCTATATACTTACTTTATTATAAAGCTGCAGAGTTTTTGTTTGTTTGTTTGTTTGTTTGAACGCGCTAATCTCAGGAACTACTGGTCCGATTTGAAAAATTCTTTCAGTGTTGGATAGTCCACTTATTTTTCGTCTCGAAATTCCTACGGGAACGGTCACAACGCGGGCAAAACCGCAGGGCGCTGCTAGTGTAATAAAAGTACGACGTATGCCACTTAAATCGACCAACACTGCCCAATGTTGCGTCTAATTGTCGACCAGAAGCGAAAATACTAGAATTTATAGCAGCATTGTCGTGATTGTAACGAGTTTAGATAGGAACATAGTTAAAGCTCAATTAAAGCTTCCAAGGTGAAAGCTAACATGTCAACTGTGAGCTTTATTTAATTAATATATTTTAAAACATGTCACGGCCCGCTGCTTTACTTGATTTTTATTGGAATGTCCGTAATGTATATTTAAATTATGTACATATTTTACTCTTTTTATAATATTATAATTGAAGTCTTTTTTTTCTTAACCTATATAGTGTCCCACTGCTGGGCAAAGGTCTCCCTCAAACGCTTCTAACTCTCCCTGTGCTTCGCGGTCGGTTTAATAGAGTGGTGGGAACCACTATTAAACAGTATAAAATATAATATAACTAGCCGCACCCCGCGGTGTTACCTGCATTGTACTTATCCCGCGGGCATTTCGGGATAAAATGTATCCCATGTATTATTGTGATGTATAACCTATATTACTGTAAAGTTTTATCCAAATCAGTCTAGTAGTTTTTTGTGAAAAAGTACCAAACATTTATAATATTAGTTAGATTTTAACGGACAAAGTAAACATGAAAGTACATATTTAAAAATTAAGTGTAATTACGACTTTAATAATAAATTAGTCTTTTTAATACAAGCTTTCGCTCAGTGGTTGTATTGATATAATGAGGTATATATTGACAAGCCCGTTGGCACAGTGGCAGTGAGAGCGCTTACTGTGTCGGGGGTTGCGGGTTCGATTCCCGCCCGGAGTCAACAATATGTGCAGACATAGCTGTTGGCGACAACGTCCGAGCCGCTCGCAAGCTAACTATATTCACGAGGCTGCTTTTCACTCCAGTGTAATTTTTCTTGTCAAAATCTTTTTCAAAAATTATATTGAAGAGAAAGGCTAGTATTCCGTCCGTTTCTTTCTTGTTTCAAACATATCAAAACCAATAATCAACTTGTCATAGTTTTAAAAAACAATTTGACAGAATAATCACATCACACGAAACAATGACAAAAATCCTTTTATTTTGAAATTGGATCAGATTTTGAATGAAACAAAAAGTCATTCTTATAAGAAATTCCAGACAAAATAATATAAAAAGTGAATTTGTGCGTTGAACTACTTAATTTGTCAAAATAATGTAATCCTGCGCAACTTTTTATTCCCTTTTGAAGGGCCCGCATAAGAAATGTGAAGGGACACCATTCATAAAAATGATTAGGGATACTTTATCCTTTACTAGCAGCGGCCCGCGGTTTTACCCGCGTTGTGCCTGTTCCCGTGGGAATTTCGGGATGAATAATAGCGTATAACCTTCCCGTTGAATGTGGCTATCTATTACAAAAAGAATTAATCGGACTGATAACTCCTGAGATTACCTCGAACATACAAACAAACTTACAAATTTTACCTCTTTATAATATTAGTAAAGATTGTTATTAATTAATTTTGTATTATATTCTTCCCTGCTCTTACCAAGCAATGTTATCTCATTGCGATTGTTAAGCAACGTGCAGCTCAGCTCCTACTTGGAGTTGGCTACTCGGAGGTAGCCGGTAGAGGCCTTTATATAGCTTAGCGCTACCGTACTTCAAAGTTCAAAGGGCGCGTAAAATTTTCGGTCCCTTTTGTTTCCTTTTTAAGCCTTTTGAGGCCTTTAGGCGGTCTAAAAACTCCGATATCAGGGTTGGCCACAAATCCACACAAACTTAATTACTTACTTACCTTCTCTGATTTTCATAATTATTTGTAGAGCTAGAAAGATATTACTTCTGTGTCTGTTAAAGTAAGAGTAAAAAGTATTTGCCTATAATGTCCCACTGCTGGGCAAAGTCCTCTCGTCTCACTGAAGATCTTCTTCTTCTTCATCGAGTGGATGGCCAACCTGACCAATCCTGGTGTCAGAGTTATTGAGCCGCCAAAGGCCTCTGACATGGCTCAAGTAACGACTACTATCCGTAGAAAGTAACCGGGACCGACGGCTTAACGTGCCCTCCGAAGCACGGAATCATCTTACTTTTCGAGCAATCAGGTGATTCAGCCTGCAATGCCCTAACCAAACTGAGGAAAGTCTCACAAAGAGATTTTTGTGAGATATCCCCACCGGGAACCGAACCACGGAGGCTGTCACTGATGATATCAGTACAGTATACTGTTAATCTCAAAGAATTCAATATGTAAGTGTTTTAGTGTCCAGACATGTGTAAGAAATAACTATGTCAAAGTAATAAGTATTAATAACATTCCCACAAAGATTTTAACTCTTTCATTTCTCATTCGACACGTTATCCATTTGTAAACATTGAGGCAAGCGTGTGGTCACTCTACACATATTTTTATACGTCACAAATCATGAACAAGATGTCACCGGATTTAGTGTTTACTGAAATTGGTCCATTATGGAGGCTGTACATCTCCACAACACTTTGAACAGACCGCCAAGTGCACAATTGAACAGTTTTTATTACCACATCCAGCTTTATATATGGTAATCGCACGTCGCATCGAATGCACTGTGTTATCGATTCAACCGATGGTTTTTAGAAAAAATCGTGTTACAAATATGTTTTAAGCTATTGCATAGCTTCTATCGCGGGCCTTGAGCGCGGGGACCAAATCCAAAATTTCCGTAACGAAAAAACCTCACGCTTACCCGATCCGACGGGAAGGAGGTGTGGCTTGAAGGCCGTGCATCGTCTAACGTCGTTTCAGTTCGGCAGTCTTCGACACGGCGTTGTGTGCGATTGTGCGTTGGGGGTGAGAGAGAGTGGTGAGAGAGGGGGGTGCGAGAGGGGGTGAGAGAGGGGGGTGAGAGAAGGTGGTGAGAGAGGGGGTGAGAGAGGGGTGAGAGAGGGGTGAGAGAGGGGTGAGAGAGGGGGGTGAGAGAGGGGGTGAGAGGGGGGGTGAGAAGGGGGTGAGAGAGGGGGGTGAGAGAGGGGGGTGAGAGAGGGGGTGAGAGAGGGAGTGAGAGAGGGGGTGAGAGAGGGGGTGAGAGAGGGGGTGAGAGAGGGGGTGAGAGAGGGGGGTGAGAGAGGGGGGTGAGAGAGGGGGTGAGAGAGGGGGGTGAGAGAGGGGGTGAGAGGGGGGTGAGAGAGGGGGGTGAGAGAGGGGGTTGAGAGAGGGGGGTGAGAGAGGGAGTGAGTGAGGGGGTGAGAGAGGGGGGTGAGAGAAGGTGGTGAGAGAGGGGGTGAGAGAGGTATGAGAGAGGGGTGAGAGAGGGGGGTGAGAGAGGGGGGTGAGAGAGGGGGGTGAGAGAGGGGGTGAGAGAGGGGGTGAGAGAGGGGGTGAGAGAGGGGGTGAGAGATGGGTGAGAGAGGGGGGTGAGAGAGGGGGGTGAGAGAGGGGGGTGAGAGAGGGGGTGAGAGAGGGGGTGAGAGAGGGGGTGAGAGAGGGGGTGAGAGAGGGGGTGAGAGAGGGGGTGAGAGAGGGGGTGAGAGAGGGGGTGAGAGAGGGTGGTGAGAGAGGTGGTGAGAGGGTGGTGAGAGAGGGGTGAGAGAGGGTGGTGAGAGAGGGGGTGAGAGAGGGGGTGAGAGAGGGGGTGAGAGAGGGGGTGAGAGAGGGAGGTGAGAGAGGGGGGTGAGAGAGGGGGGTGAGAGAGGGGGGTGAGAGGGGGGTGAGAGAGGGGGTGAGAGAGGGGGGTGAGAGAGGGGGGTTAGAGAGGGTGTGAGAGAGGGGGGTGAGAGAGGGGGGTGAGAGAGGGGGTGAGAGAGGGGGGTGAGAGAGGGGGTGACAGAGGGGGTGAGAGGGGGGTGAGAGAGGGGGGTGAGAGAGGGGGTTGAGAGAGGGGGGTGAGAGAGGGAGTGAGTGAGGGGGTGAGAGAGGGGGGTGAGAGAAGGTGGTGAGAGAGGGGGTGAGAGAGGTATGAGAGAGGGGTGAGAGAGGGGGGTGAGAGAGGGGGGTGAGAGAGGGTGGTGAGAGAGGGGGGTGAGAGAGGGGGTGAGAGAGGGGGTGAGAGAGGGGGTGAGAGAGGGGGTGAGAGAGGGGGTGAGAGAGGGGGTGAGAGAGGGGTGAGAGAGGGGGGTGAGAGAGGGGGGTGAGAGAGGGGGGTGAGAGAGGGGGTGAGAGAGAGGGTGAGAGAGGGGGTGAGAGAGGGGGTGAGAGAGGGGGTGAGAGAGGGGGTGAGAGAGGGGGTGAGAGAGGGTGGTGAGAGAGGTGGTGAGAGGGAGGTGAGAGAGGGGTGAGAGAGGGTGGTGAGAGAGGGGGGTGAGAGAGGGGGGTGAGAGAGGGGGTTGAGAGAGGGGGGTGAGAGAGGGAGTGAGTGAGGGGGTGAGAGAGGGGGGTGAGAGAAGGTGGTGAGAGAGGGGGTGAGAGAGGTATGAGAGAGGGGGTGAGAGGGGGGTGAGAGAGGGGGGTGAGAGAGGGGGGTGAGAGAGGGGGTGAGAGAGGGGGTGAGAGAGGGGGTGAGAGAGGGGGTGAGAGAGGGGGTGAGAGAGGGGGTGAGAGAGGGAGGTGAGAGAGGGGGGTGAGAGAGGGGGGTGAGAGAGGGGGGTGAGAGAGGGGGGTGAGAGGGGGGTGAGAGAGGGGGTGAGAGAGGGGGGTGAGAGAGGGGGGTGAGAGAGGGTGTGAGAGAGGGGGGTGAGAGAGGGGGTGAGAGAGGGGGGTGAGAGAGGGGGGTGAGAGAGGGGGGTGAGAGAGGGGGGTGAGAGAGGGGGGTGAGAGAGGGGGGTGAGATAGGGGTGAGAGAGGGGGGTGAGAGAGGGGGTGAGAGAGGGGGGTGAGAGAGGGGGTGAGAGAGAGGGGTGAGAGAGAGGGGTGAGAGAGAGGTGTGAGAGAGGGGGTGAGAGAGAGGGGGTGAGAGAGAGGAGGCGGGAGGGGTGAGAGAGAGGAGGCGGGAGGGGTGAGAGAGAGGAGGCGGGAGGGGTGAGAGAGAGGAGGCGGGTGGGGTGAGAGAGAAGAGATATCAAATATATCAAATATAATTTCATAAGTTGATACAAAATGCTATGCAATAGCTTCACCGCGGCAGTCCCCGAGTGCCACACGTCTTTTTTTATTGCAGTATCTTGTAAACATTTTTCGTTAAAGCTTTTGGTCGTGGCTTCTAGTACAGTTCTGGCCTGTTTAAGTGGCTTACCGATATGTTCCTATATATGAAATAAATACTCTTATTTAGTATTAGCAGCGCCCCGCGGTTTTACCCGCGTTGTGCCCGTTCCCGTGGGAATTTCGGGAATTTTTTACATAAAAACCATCCTCTTGAATTACTCTATCTATTAAAAAAAAAAACGTCAAAATTGGTGTAGTATTTGAGTTTATCGCGAACAGACAGACAGACAGATAGACGCGGCCGGGGACTTTGTTTTATAATATGTAGTGGTGGCCCAAAATCGAGAAGAGTGGCGGGAATGGGGGGGGGGTTGCCCAGCAGTGGGATGAAACGGGCTAACAGTAACGGTTGTAGAAGTACTTGTGTATGTATATGTAATGGTATCAAATGCTATAATAACACTCAAAAAACCTACCAACATTAAAATTAACTATTCAGCTAAGCAATTAAAGTTGATCAACAAAAATCGACCAACAAAATTGCCTCTAAAACAAATCGTTCAGGCCGATTTAGTTTTTCCACATAAATAACGATAATTAAAATTAGAATGTCTAATGAGTAATGGCATTAAAAATAAACAATACAATGATTTAATGTTATTTTATATCGATCAAACGATTGGGGACGGTTTTAGATAGACATGTAGTCAGATCAAAGACTAGATCATTATTGATCATTTTGTGTTTGTGATAGATTGTACAGACGTTAGGGAAGGTTAATAAGACATAAATATCTAGACTAATATACCAGAAGAGTTTAATGTTTGTTTGTTTGAATTTTTGTATTCGATAGCTACGAGATAGGAGGGATGGGATTTTATCCCGAAATTCCCACGGGAGAGGTTACAACAACAAAAACAGCGGGGCGCGGCTTTTTTCACCGAAGTTAAAGCTGTCATTCCATTACACTTAAAAATAGAAAAAATCTTCTTCTTCATCGAGTGGATGGTCAACCTGACCAATCCTGGTGTCAGAGTTATTGAGCCGCCAAAGGCCTCTGACATGGCTCATGTAACGATTACTATCCGTAGAAAGTAACCGGGACCGACGGCTTAACGTGCCCTCCGAAGCACGGAATCGTCTTACTTTTCGGGCAATCAGGTGATTCAGCCTGTAATACCTTAACCAAACTGAGGGCAGTCTCACAAAGAGATTTTTGTGAGATATTGTCCCCACCGGGAATCGAACCCGGAACCTCCGGATCGTGAGCCGGGCGTTCAAACCACAAGACCAAGTAGGCTGTTGGAGAAAAATTGAAGCAAGCAGAAATCATAGTTTCCATTATATAATACAGTTGTAAATAATACTTTCGTATAGACAGAAAATATAGACTTATATATGTAGAAATTGTATAGATATGGAAAACCTCATAGAAGCTCTGTCTTAGCCTGTAATACAATGTCCCATTGCTTGACAATAGCCTCTCATCTCACTGAAGATATCAGAATAAACCTGAAGAGTTTAATCAGGACCTATCAATCCGATTTGAATTATTCTTTCTGTAATAGATAGCTGCTTTCACGGGAAAGGTTATCTTTTTACCCAAAATTCTCTCAGGAACGAGCGGGAAAAACCACGGAGCGCTGCTTGTATAAACGTAAATGTCAAATTAATACGACTGAAAAATCATGTAAAATTTTTGATTTTTGTACATAGAAATCAATTTCTAACCATATTCAGTTTTGGAAACTCAAATCGTCTCAGGTCGGTTGTTGAGATTGTAAGATAAGATATGATATAACACTAATCACAGCTCTTGTTAACAAAGTTGACATTGTGTCTATTACTCCATCACTATCACAAGTGACAAGTATCATACAAAATCGCTCATCTCAATCATTAATATACTATCTTGATCGCGTGTATTGCAAAGAAAGTTACCTGCAATTTAATATCACCCTTATTATCAGCTAAATAAGAGTGTTAGATCCACCTGTTTATAGCGCGAAACGCACACTACTGTGATACGTGAATCACCCACACAAGTGAAATTGTTACTAGTATGTTTGTATGTGTGCTGTTGGTGAAAGAAGTTGCACGCGATTGCAGCCACACGCAGCCGTGGGCATTTGTTACCGTGCTGTTGCATGTTGAGTTTTTAGTTTTTATTAATATTATATACTTAAGTTTTTTGTAGTAAAGGATTAACCACAGTTTTAACTTTATTTTCAGAGATTGATGTTCCATATAAATTGATACCTATGCATTTTTTGAATTTTATATTAGACATATTGTTGATAATGGGGTTATTGAATTTTTTTTTTCTATTTTGCCTAGTTAATACTAGTAGAATTGAATGGTAGAGTCTATCTTTTATCTTAGCAATGTAAAGCTAAATTACCTAGGTAGAGCATTAGCATTGTGGCTGTGTTGAAGCAGATACTTCAACTCTATTTTACGCCACCAAAACTAACCGTAACGTTTCTAGAACCCGCATCTCTTATTTGCTAATTGCTAATTTAAAAGGAACTCAAATTTCTTATTGGTATCATTTGTTAGGTTGACCATCCACTCGATGAAGAAGAAGAAGAACCATGTTTTTTTCTGATAAAATATTTCAAAAAATATGTAAGGAAGATAATGTTGTACACTAAGTAAGTTCAAGTAGGGAAAAGTCGAAGGTTTAGACCCCAAAAAGGCACCTATGATTAAACTTTAAACTGAATCAAGCCGGAAAAAACAATCATATTTTCAGTAAAACTTTATTTTCAATCGTTATACCATGTTGGAGGCCTTTAGGCGGTCTAAAACTCCGACACCAAGGTTGGCCACAAACCTACTTAGAGATTTTCCTGACCTGACATTGTAGAATGTACTGAAATGACGATTAAGAGCTTGTGTCAATGGTTAAAGTTAGTTTTTGCTAAAGCACGGTGAAAATATCGAGTACTTGCCATAAATATTATGATTTTTGTTAGTATATGAAATTGACAGAATCATGTTGCCTTGAAAACCATGAAAACTTATTGGAATAAAGAAAAGAAGATCAGGAGTTAAAACATTTTTCCTTTTATTTCCTGCCAGCCAGACATAACTACTTAGTTAGCTATGAATACAAAATTATGCCACTGAGATAACTCATAATTTATCTTTTTTATTACGCCTACTCAAGCGATATAATTTTATCTTTGTTGCAATTATTATTTGGTTTTGGTTTGACCTCTTCCAAAAACTGTACATTTTATAATTTAATTATTAATTTGTGTTATGAATGTTATTTACTAACTATAAATGAAAGTCGAACTTTTTTCGACTGTAGGGTAAAGGTCTTCTTCGCTCACGGTTCAGTTCAATAAGACTTTTCTACATTCAGCCGATTGCTTTGATTACACCGAAATACCTATGTGAATTGATTTTTTTATATAAATAAACGTAAGATTCTTCACTAACACAGTATTATTGGTTAAATTATCAGTAGGAACAAAATGTAGGTAGGTATTCATACTTAATAATCAAATTAAAATTATCATCCATCGAAATGTCAATTGATAGCTGGTTTGATGCATTTCGGTGTCAATTTCAAACATAATTAATATCGCGAATATATTTGAATGAATGAATGCAACGATCGGTGCAACACGAGTACGGTAACAAATGCAGCCGCACGCGGGGTAGGGTGGGGATAGGGCGGGGCGGTGCGGCGGCGGCGGGGGCAAAGTGACGCGAGTGACGAACAGTCGCATAGTGACCGTGCATCGCACCGAGCGTGCGTGTCGTGACCGCGCGTAAAATACCGCCGCGAACACGGCCGAGCACGAAAACCCCGATATGGTGTCGGTGGGCGCGTGGAGGCGCCGGGTGACCGACGACTGCGACGAGCGGTCGGAGCCCGGCGCGTCCAGCTCGGGGGTGCCGCGCGCGCCGCCCAACTGCGCGCGCTGCCGCAACCACCGGCTCAAGGTCGAGCTGAAGGGCCACAAGCGGTACTGCAAGTTCAGGAACTGCAACTGCGAGAAGTGCCGGCTGACGGCGGACCGGCAGCGGGTGATGGCGCTGCAGACGGCGCTGCGGCGTGCGCAGGCGCAGGATGAGGCGCGGGCGCGCGCGCACGAGGCGGGGCTGGGCGTGCCGGGCGTGGAGCTGGACCGGCCCGAGCCGCCCGTCGTCAAGGCGCCGCGCTCCCCGCTCGTGCCGCCGCCGCGCTCGCTCGGATCCCCCAGCTGTGACTCCATGCCCGACTCGCCGGGCGCCGGGCCCGGCATCTCGCCGTACGCGCCGCCTCTACACACGCAGCCGCCGCAGCCCGCCATGCCGCCGCAGCCCGCCATGCCGCCGCTGCTGCCGCCACAACAACCAGGTCAGTACAACTACATTGTTAAGTGGAAACAAACATTAGGTCTATTCAGTGCATAAGACTAACTAGGTACTAACGCCCGTACTCGGAGACATCAAGTAGTTCTAAGTAGAGATTTAGTGAGTGATATTGACAAGTAATGTAACTATGAAAAATTACGTCAATTAGTTAAGTGGACGTCTCTGAGTGCGGCTGTTAGTGTTACTACTACTTAACCCATACGTCATAATGACTAAATTTCACATCACACTCAAATTCCCACAAAATTTATAATACGCTACCAAAACTACCCGTAACGGGTCTAGAACCCGCATCTCTAAAACAACCTATACACATCTTGTATACCAAAGTATTTCTATGCCTACATCGTTGATGTAACATACAATTCAATGATTTATTAGCATCAAGTACTGATAACCTAGTCATCTAGTCTAGTGACTATCACTACACGATGAGCACTTAAGTCTCGACTATCTGACTACCCATCACTATGAATACCTAGATATCAATATATCACATCATCTATATACCTACCCAGTTCTCTATAAAATGTTCATTATTCATTTATTCTGATAAATGTCACTTAGTATGTACCTACTAGATGCTTATTTATATGTTGATATAGTTCCTTCCTGCTCAAACCTATACTGACTCCCTACGTTGGTGTATATTACATTGTACTAGGAATTAGACGCTATAGTTATCGTCGTTTTATAGGAAAGTAATAAAATTATTGACATTTACTACGGCTTAAAGTTTGATATAAAATAACTGTTTATACCTAGGTACTCTAGAAATACAATTTGAGAACCAAATATACCTAAGAATGTGGTTTAAAGTGGTTCTAAGTTGTTTGATATTATTATTTTTGCTCGGCTTGGTGGGGAAATGCCGTTCCTTCAGATTTTTGTATAAAGTTTTATCAAAATCTATCCAGTCACTTTTGCGAGAGACCAATATAGGTTATTTAACAAGATAACATTGAAAATAGATCTTATACAAACCTAACTAAAACATTTTAATGTACCTAATATCCGAAATTCGAAGCACGGTAGCGCTCAAATATAAATCTTCTAGGCTCTATCAGCCACCCAATCTCGTTAATTTGTATAAAATATTTTATTGAATAGGTAACATAATAAACTTAATTTTGGTCTTGATTTTATTGTCGTTATCGAGGAAAGTTTTAAACGGTAAGCAGTATCGGATGCGGGTGAAACCGCCGGGGCTAGCTAGTCAATTCTGATTTAATTAAGTTATAGAGTTTCTTTGTTTGAACATGTCTTCTATATCTGGCACTAAGCAATCTCACAAAGTACAGAACACCGTATATTTTGTGTTAATATCTAGTAAGATTTGTTATACTTTTTTGTAATAAAAGGCGACATTAAAGGATTATAATAATAACTATCCCAGGCTACATCATCAAGTAATTCCCACGAGAACGGCCACAATACCAGTAAAACGCGGAATATGAAACAATCCTAGATAAAACATAGGCTTAACATTTTAAAACTTTAAAACAACTTCCTATAAAAATATTCGCATTAGTGATATGGGATCAAAGTATTATCTGAAGCGACTCGCGGTTCTTATCCGCGTTGTCCAAGTTCCTGTGGGAATTACGGGATACAAAATAGTTTGTAACGTTCCGGTTAAATGTGGCTATCAATAACAACAAGAATTATAAAAATCGGATTGGTAGGTAGTTTCTGAGATAAGCAGTATAGATTTAAATAAAGATTTTTTATTTCATCCCGACATTTAACTATTTCTAAAATATTCTAGATATACCTACTTTCGGGTTGAAAAATGCTTCTTTCCCTTAAAAATTTTGAATAATCCGAGCTACGGCAAGTCGTAATAAGTATAACCAAATCCTAGTGAGCTGTCATAAGAAAAGTACAATCGTCCATATGTACCTAGTAAAGCACAAAGTTCAATTTCGGAGAGTGCTGTGAGCGACAGCGACTGATAAATATTTTGAAAAAAAAATAAAAAGTAAACTATTACTATTAGTAGTAAACTAACTGTGCCCGCGGTTTCACCCGCAGTGCACGCGTTCCCGTAGGAATTAAGGGATTTTTATATTTTATTATCCCACCAAAAACATAAATGTAAAAAAGGAGAGCCAAGTTCAATACAAAAATTATGCTTGGATATGGGCTTCGCCGCAAAAAGAATGGAGATCTAAATGAGTGCCAAGTTCTATTCAGAATACCAATATGTATTTATAGGAACAAAATAACATTATGAACAAGTATTAAACTCTATTTCTTCTCTTTATTGGATACCTATAACAATTGCTGTTATTTAAAAATGTGGAGATCTTAAAGTGGATTAGATTTGACTTGACCTACCTTTTACCTTTTTGCATAAATTATAAAAAGAATGATTAAAATCGGTCCAAACGTTTACGAGTTGTAAATAGTCTTTCTTCGATATACAAATAAATATAGATAATCCATTTGATAGAGTCTTAAACAAAGATGATTTTAGTTATTTTAATACCTTTATTATAATCTATCTTTCTGACCAAACCTTACTACATGTAATAAATAAATATTATACCTATGAAATAAAATTATTATATGTGGTAATAGTAAATATATTATATTATATGTGGTACCAAATTGGCTCCTTCCGAATATCCAATCAAATTTTCCAAATTTTTGACAATATCTAGACTCTAGTTTAAACGTACTCACGCGGGTTTTTTCGTGTTAGAAAGTTAATAAAGCAAGTAATAACTTACTTTTTTTTAAGATCTAGACTCTAGCCAGACACGTTCAGCATTTTTATAGAAGTATGATAGCCAGAGGCATTTGAATTCTACCTACTTCGGATAAAAAATAAATAACTAAACATAATATTACTAACTTATATCTCCTTTCTAGGAGAATGTCAGCTGGCGGTCAAAGAACGGGTTTAATTTTGAAGAGAATGCTCGCAATCCGCTAATTGCGACAGATTCATTTGTTAAAATAACAAACTAGTAATTAAAGTGTTCTAATCACTTATCTATGGACCTACGAAAAATAATAAAGCTTGATTCACAAAAGTAAAAAAAAATTGCTTATTTTGAATTGAAATTATATATGACTTGCCGCACCCCGCGTTGTTACCCGCGTTGTATCGGTTCCCGCGGGAATTTCGGGATAAAATGTATCCCATGTTTTATTCTGATGTTAACCTATATTACTGTAAAGTTTCATCCAAATCCGTTCAGTAGTTTTTGCGTGAAAGAGCAACAAACATACATCCATACATCCATCCATACATACATCCATCTACACAACCTACAGTCTTCATTACTCCCTACAAAGTATGAACAAAAAGCCTTCGTCTCAATTTGTTTGAGGACAGTTCAGACAGGTTCTCTACAAGCGGTGACAGCACTACTGCATTGTTTTAGACTGTGGCCTTTTTGGTTTATTTTATAGGATTCCGTAGAAGTAAAAACTCCTTTTTAACCTTTTACTAACGCCCGTCAAATGATTCTTTAGTAGAGATTTAATGAGTGATTTTGACATGTAATGTATGCAAAAAGTCGTCAATTAGTTAATTGTCGATTTAATGGACGTCTCTGAGCGCGGCAGTAAGACTCCGCTGTCCGTCCTTCTGTCTGTTTGTCACCGTTGAATTTTCACAGATGTAACAACTAATACTAGAAACAGTATAAAATATTTAATTAAGGATGGGAGCACCATAGAATAAACTTGTTTTTTGCCTTTTTTCATAGTACGGAACCCTTCGCGCACGAGTCCGACTCACACTTAACCATTTTATTTTATTTTGTACTTTTTTAATTGGTAAGTCTACCGCGCTTCCGTGAGATCGACCGGTTAAGTTTAACTGATCGTAATTAGTCGACTTATTAATTTAAACAATGTTAAATACTTGTTTTACTATTTTTATTTAAGTAACTGACTATACATTTTTAAACGACTTTAAATAGAGCAGGATCTCAATGAGGGTTTTCACGAAAATTATTGAATTCCACTCAATCCATAATATAATGAGAAAATCCTAATTTTTATAGTCAATGGACAGATGAAATTAAAAAAAAAGATTCAAACCAATGAGAGTTTTCTGAAATGACACCCACTAGGCGGCAGTACTGAGACGTGAGATCCAGAAATCTGTCAAAAGTGTCATTTTAGTGAAATTGAAATTATTGTGAACCTCATTGAGGTAGACGTTGACACTCAACTGTTTTAGCAGAAAGGGTTGAAAATCTCAATTTAAAAGCATTGTGAGATCGGTCCATTGTAAACCGTTTTCAAAAAAAAGCGGCCAAGTGCGAGTCGGACTCGCCCATGAAGGGTTCCGTAGCAGCGAGTAACATAATAAAGAAGTTCTTGAAGTTCGTTGTACTTACTACTACTTACTTACTTAGCGTGTGGGTTGTGATCGATTAACGACCTCACAAACCAAAAAACTAAAAAAATAAAAAAAACTACTAACTAGACCTCGTTCAAACCAATTTTCGGTGTTAGATTACATTGTTATGTACATCATATATATTTTTTAGTTTTATCATTCTCTTATTTTAGAAGTTACAGGGGGGGGGACACACATTTTACCACTTTGGAAGAGTCTCTCGCGCAAACTATTCAGTTTAGAAAAAAATGATATTAGAAACCTCAATACCATTTTTGAAGACCTATCCATAGATACCCCACACGTATGGGTTTGATGAAAAAAAAAAATATTTTTTTCATTTCTAAGTATGGGAGACCCCCCTAAAATTTTATTTTTTTTCTATTTTAGTGTGAAAATATTAATGCGGTTCACAGAATACATCTACACACTAAGTTTCAACAACATAGCTCTTATAGTTTCGGAGAAAAAAGGCTGTGACATACGGACAGACGGACAGACAGACATGACGAATCTATAAGGGTTCCGTTTTTGCCATTTGGCTACGGAACCCTAAAAAGACTGTAGTTATATCTTATACAAATCTAGTTTTGAAGTAAAAAGTATTTTTATTTTCCCTTTGTATTCAACAGCGTTTAACGTGTTTATTATAATCTATAATCTGCAAAATAGGTCTCATTTGAACACAATTTGAAGCAATTTCATACCAATTTCAACCAATTAAGTTACCTTCATACAAACTTTAAAACTTAGCATTATGTCCAAAACATTTAGCTAAATGTATGAAAGAGCCATTCATTTGATTTACTAAAGGTTTGAAAACATTTAGTTGAATGGTTTAACATAACATATTTAACCTAAGTTGAAATTAGAAATTTGTTATACTTAGTAATTTGCTAAAAGTCGAAAATGTGTTACAAGTTACGCTTTGGGCCAAATTGGTGATTATGTGAAGTTTCATTGTGCTGTATTTAGAGAGAGAGAAAAATATAGAAAGAGTGACCACGGGAGAGAGATGGAAGCATAACTATACCGAAACTACTGTATGATCACGAAAATGACACCTGTCATTTCAATGCATGTTTAAAGAGTTTAATTACCTAGTGCAGTTCTAATCTTAATAACATAAATGACTAATTGATTTAATCAGTATCTCGTTTGTTCATTGAAATTAAACTCAAATACCTAGTAGTAATATGTAGTAGTGTCAGAGATATTAGACCGCCTAAAGGCCTTCGATGTGGTCTTAAGATTGGTACAACCCGACAATTTACCGTACGCTCCGAAGCACGTTAGCGCTCAGATAAAAATACCATTTTCTACCACCCATCCAAGTAGGGGCCGAATCCACAATACTTGCATTGTATACCACCTTTTAACTAAAACCAGATCACCCTTTCTTGATTAAAATAAACGTGCGTTATCAAATTGTAGTTGAAGATAACATTGATAAGAAATTGCAAGAAATATGCACTCGGTTCGTGGAACTGATATTGTCTGACGTAAAGTGAGTGAGGTTTTGATAAAACAATTATTTTGTGACCTTTGCGTTTATTGTGTCATGTAAACTATGAAATAAATTCGGAGAGTTACTGCTGCACTCAGAGACATAATAATATATTAAATTGACAGTTAACTAATTGACGTAATTTTTCATACATTACATGTCAAAATCACTCATTAAATCTTTACTGAGGAAGCATTTGACGTCTCTGAGTACAAACATAAGTAATCCAATATTTTTAAACGAAAATTTGTGGATAATTACTATTTGTTCATAATAATGTTTATAAATAAAATATTCTATCAAACCGTTGTAAAAAGATTTTCAGTTTTATTCAACTCAGTGGAAACGATCCCCATAATGTCCTGTATTAAAATATCCGTTTCCACCATTAATGGTGTATCAAAGGATGCGTTTCCACTGAACTAATTTCTGTAAGACAAGCAAAAGAAAAAAATCTGGTGAAGGATTTGTGCTTGGAAAGGTAATGGTCCAAAGAATGATTTTAGATGAATAAAATATAAGTATGGGATGAGCAAGATGCCGTTGCGACACTATGGCATCGTCAATGGGGTCAAAAGTATACTGTTCTTCACTACATAGTATAAAATAAAGTTGTCTCTGTTTCGTGTCTGTTTGTCTGTATGCTTAAATCTTTAAAATTACGCAACGGATTTTGATGCGGTTTTTTGTAATAGGTAGAGTGATTCAAGAGAAAGGTTTTTATGTAAAAAAAATCCCGAAATTCCCACGGGAACGGGCACAACGCAGGTAAAACCGCGGGGCGCTGCTAGTTACAAATATAATAAAGCGGAAAAGTTAGATTTTTGTTTTCTTGTTTGAACGCGCCAATCTCAGAAACTACCAATCCGTTTTCAATAATTCTTTTTGATATAAAAAGCCACATTCAACGAGCAGGCTACAGGCTATTTTTCATCCCGAAATTCCCACGGGAACGACCACAAAGCGGGTAAAACCGCTAGTCATAACATATAAGAAACCACTGAAATCCGACCGGTTAGCAACTATTCGTATCACCGTATGCACTGCATGTAATCAATCCAATGATAACCAGTGTGTCAATAGAGGTGATATTGATAACGGCATGTTCAATACAATATTACAAACATTATTAATTATTTCAGCTGATTTAATACATAATAGTTGAGTGCACTGTGCAGCAGTGATAATACATGTTCTTTTTTCTTACGTTTACGAGTACTGTACTGGTGCTGTGCAGGTATTGATGGTTTAAAGTAACTGATAATAAATAATGATTGAAGGCAATTTAACGATTTTGAAGGTTTCCCGTAAGCGTATTGTCATAGCTACACATTTTAACATTAATTTGCCTAATTCCGCCTCGCAGTTATACCCGCATTGTACCCGTTTGCACGAAATTTCCGGAATAAAAACTAACCTATAACCTTCCCGTTGAATGTGGCTATCTATTACAAAAAGAATCATTCAAATCGGATTGGTAGTTTCTGAGATAAGCGCGTTCAAACAAAAAACATAATTAAATCAAATTTCAACTTAAGTACAGATAGTACATACATAATACTCGTAGACCAAGACAACTACTCAAGCGATGACTTTTAACTAAAGCAGACCCATCTTAAAGATTAACGACTTATACTTCTATCTCTCTCGCTCCTTGGGGTTGGCCGTTATAGGTCGGATAGAGGGGCGCGTGGGGGTGCAATAAAACATTGAGCCTAGGGGCGGGGCTATGTAAATGTTATGTGCCGGATTAATGTACCCCAGGGGATGTATTTGGTATCTCCCTTAACTTAGGTACCTGGTGGTGATAAAGATTTATTTATTGTCTGTTTTGTAGGGTTATTGTATGTAATAGGCTCTTTGAGTTTTAATATCAGTAATTTTTTATACTTGTCATATCTTAATTTTCCCTAAACTCCCAATTTTTATTTTTAAAGAAAGACGGTCAAATTAGGTATTTATATAAAATTTGCATTTTTTTCATTGCATCATTTTTTCACAATATATTTTAATTTCTTTTGAGCGAATTTCCAAACGAGTGAGCGAGTTAAACAAATTATCGCTATTCATTTGTTATTCAATTCCTTTTTTTATACGCTGTGTGTGTGTGTGTTATTGTCTGTAGTATCGTAGCTGCACACACACAAACGTGGAACATACCAAAAATCCCTTTTACCGTGGTTTACACAAGTATCATTTGATGCCCGCAAAATCGAAAATTGTAATCGCTTAAAATTCGCAAAACATATACTTACAAGGTTGGATCATGCTTAGTAACCCCTGCAACAAATCAGCAATGAAAACGAAAAACTTATCCAATTCACCTGAAAAGGAAATAAAACTATCCAATGGTTCTCAAACTTAGTTCAATATCTATCACTGGAGTGATTTCAAGTAAAACAATGAAACAGGTGAAGGAGAAAGCTTCTCAAACTTTGATCAAAAGCCAACCTAGAGGAAAACAAGGTTGCTTTATTTCTAGAATATATCCTAGACTAAGTATCTAGAATCTTGACGATAGATAAGAAACTCTACGTCTTTGTAATAGAGGTTGTTTTTGAAAAGTATTTGTTGAAGGTTTGTCCAAATTCGGGTACGGGGTGTGTAGGTCAGCTGTCAGGGGTGTCGCGAATTAGTTTAAATTTTGATTTTCAATGTTGTAAAAGATTTTGTTTGTTAGTAAGTATTTTTCTTTAGTATCACAATATGTTAGTGATGTAAACTCAATGCGATTGTTAAGCAACGTGCAGGTCGACCACTACTTGGATGGGTGGCCGATATTGTCATTTCTATTTGAGCGCTACCGTGTTTCAGTTTCGTTAAGTTGGTCCCGGTTGCTTCTATCGTTAGACCATGTCGGAGGCCTTTAGGCGGTCTAAAAACTCCGACACCAGGGTTGGCCAGTAATATTGGATATTATCTATTGTTTACATATTTGTATATTATATTTAAAGTTTAAAGATATGAAATAACGTTGATACTTCTTTATCACATCGGAAGACGGAAAATAAACAAATTTTGGTAGTCACAATATTTACTTCTACATACATAGTCGTTTAAATATAAAAATCATTGCAGTTAATAAAATCGATCTGTCGTATTAACAAATATTTAATGCATTTATGTAGAAATTACATTAAGGCGTTCGCATGCAACATGCGGTGACCGCAACACTATAAAGAAGAATAAATTAGTCGCATTCAGCAAGTGACAGCAGCTGTCATCAAACTAGGTGACAACAATGGCATTAGAATATTGTTACATTTCTATTCAACTCGCTGAATCACAGCTAGGAAACTCGGAGCTATGTGGAGCTTAATCTATCAATCACAGCGCGTTGGGATTGTCAAATGACGCACTGACATTGTCAATTTTTTTCTCGTAATGTATTGTGATTGATCAGTTGATATCCGTACAGCTCCGCTTCGTGGGATGTACGGAGTGGAAACGGAATGGAAACACGTTTTTATATCTATAATATAAAAATGAATCGCAAAATGTGTTGGTAAGCGCATAACTTCAGAACGACTGCACCAAATTGAATGATTCTTTTTTAAATGTGTTCCTTATTGTCAGGACAAGGTTTTTATATAAGAAAAATAAGGAATAAAAATCTCAAAATTCCCACGGGAACGGGGGCGCTGCGGGTGAAACCGCGGGGCACAGCTAGTTTAAAATAAAAAAGGTATTTCTTCCAACCTTTCAATCTTTTTATTATTCCCACTATCTTAGAATATTCACAAAACAAAAGATATAACTTCAAGTTACATTATTAATTCCAAGTGCCATCCCTGTGCGCGAAACGTTTGATGTTTTACGAGTTCCCGCTCGTCATTAAACTTCCCTATTTCAGACGGAATCCTAGGGTTGTCACTTTAACAATACTTTTTTAAAACTGTTGTCTATGCTACTACTAAAAATGTCACATAGAACAGTTACACATTTTAGGTGTCTTTCTGCCTGTATCATCTCACATGCCAAAACATTAAAAGTAAAATTATAAGCCTGTAACGTCTGTCCCACAGCTGGGCAAAGGCCTTCATCTCACTGAATATATCAGTGCTTAACAGTGCGAAGGATTTAAAAAAAAAGTTGTCAAAAAACTTCATTTCAGGAAATAATTTCAAAATAATATAAAATCTTCTTAAAACCCTTTTTTTTAAATACCTGTTTTTAATATTTTTTTTTAAAACTGGCAACCCTATCATTTTACGTCGGTCGGGCAGTAGTTCTCGCGGGCAAGGTCGCAAAATCCAAAGCTTAAAGTTGAGCTGCCCGGACGAACCATCTTCCATGATATTTACATATTCTATCAACTTACAAACACCGTTTAAAAGATACGGTACTCAGTTAACGCCTTAATCTCGGTAAAATATTTAACTGAAAAAACAAGGGACTAAGGGAAATAGGGATTTCTTTTTTGTAAGATAGAATGAAACTAGATATTCAGACCGTATTATACATATTATTTTATACTCCAAGTAGGATAAGTCATTAACGAATTTGTTGTTTCTATTAATTTACTAACTCACAAATTCTCAATATTACCTTAGTCAAAGTTTTTCCAGTCATCATTTCCAGTCCAAACACTCTGTCGAAACGAAACGTAACTTAAATAACGAAATCAATAAACCGTTCCGTTCCGTGAAAACACTGAGCTTGCAGACACATAAACTTGCAAAGAGTTACGATGCCAGTACTAACCTTTTTGCTCTACGGAAGACATCAATTCGTGCCCACTTATAATTCCTGTTGCATAATTTGTTTATAATTAAAAATACTCTTGAAACGTCAAAATTGTCGCATTCGTCTTCTGTGGTAAGTGGAATAATATTTATGTAACTGTTTGTGTTACTGTTGTATTATTTCCTGTCAATGGATATGTTCTTAATTTAAACTCCTTGTTAAGTTTAAAAGTTATTACAAGGGAGGGATGTTATATTATATTACAATATTCATATGTGTGAGTGTATTTTTGTATAGATAGGATACGACTAGCAAATTTTTTGAAAACAAAACTAGAAAATTATATAGATATAAGATATAATTATGTAATTTCAATATTCAAGATCGATTCCAAAATCAAAAATAATGCTGAGAAGTCTTAACAAGATTGTATTGTAATTTTTTTGCACTGTCATCACTTTTGTTTCTAAAAGCTATCTTGAATGCACATTAAAAAATTCAAAACCGTTATTCTATTTTATGACAGTTAGATAGTTAAGCTATTGCATAGCTTCTATCGCGGGCCTTGAGCACGGGGACCGAATCCAGAAATTCCGTAATGAAAAAACCTCACGTAAAAAAAACTTCACGCTCCCCACTAACGCCATCTAGTGATACAAAAAATAACTATGCAATAGCTTTACCGCGGCAGTCCCCGAGTGCCACACGTCTTTTTTTTCTTCAGCAGATAGGTATATATAAAGAGGCTAGGTCTTACAAAACTTTTTAGTGTAGTGTCATACAGAGGATTGCCTACGTGAGTAGTAACAATGTATGTAACAGACTGCACGTCTCCAAACGAGTTAATATTGAAGTGTTAACAATTACAAGTAGGTACTCGTAGTCGTAGGTATAATGTATACAATGTTCTATAGAGGTAAAGTATCTAACTTTATTTGTAAGGGCTTATCTCAAAAACTACCAATGCGATTTACATTATTCTTTTTGTAATGGATAGCGACATTCAACGGGAAGGTTATAGGCTGTTTTTCATCCCGAAATTCCCACGGGAACGGGCACAACGCGGGTAATACCGTGGGGCTAGTAATTAAATAGTAAGATGGCAAGTAGGCTCATTAAGATGTGGACACGTGTAAGAGATGCAACCTTGGAGATAATAGACAATGAATAGCCGTTTACGAGATAATCGCTATCAAATGCTTTATCACTTTCGATATATTATTGTTTTATTTTTATAGGTCTGGACATTTCTTTTACCATTTTGAAAAATTGCTTATAACATTGAGAATCTTCTCCTTCAGCAATTGAAGTCAGTTATTTTTTTTGTTTTATACTGGACGGTTCCTATAAGGGGCCAAAAGTAAACGTAATTTCAATTTAAAAAAGTGTTCTAATTCACAATTGAAAATAATAACATAAATACATAAAAATCAATTCAATTCCTAAATTGCCTTCACTTTCGTATCACTATTTCAAATCATTTACTTACAAATGTTGGTCATGGGATTTCTCTGTCCCTCTTTCATCTACTTTGAGTTGTAAGTAATATTCTCTGTGGTGCATTTTGGTGTTCCGTCTGGTGGCTTCCTTCAATAAACTTGCTATTTTGGCTCCCAAAACCGCTGCGTTGCTTTTCCTGAATATCTCTGAATATAGCAGCGCTTGCTTTCATATTATGCTCATTGGTTTCTTTTGATTCAATTTGTTATAATATTTTATGATTTGGTTGAAAAGTAAAAATGACATTTTACAAATGTTTTTAAGTCACTGCATAATTTTTATTCGAATAGCTAAGAACTTCGTGAAAACTTATTAAAAAAAAACGATTGAAATAAAATTTATGCCTTTGTTTAGTACCGATTTTACAGAAACAAGTGAATTTTCAGACATTGCTCGGGTTTGACATCACCAACCCGCATTAGGCGAGTGTGGTTATTACGCTTATCCTCCTCACTATACTGATGATCTACGATGAGAGCCTTTGCCCAGCAGTGGGTCATAACTAATACGTTTTCTTTTTTTATCGTACGATTATTTGTCTTATATTGAGGATTTTCCTTTTCTTACAACCGTCATGATATAGTATTGCCTTTTAATAGCCTTTTAATAGTATAAAACGTCAAATGCTTCCATAGTAGAGATTTAATGAACGATTTTGACATATAATATATGAGAAAAATTACGTCATGCGTGTGAACGTCTATGAGTGTGGCAGTTTAATGTATTTAAAAAATTTTGCGATCAAATATTTTAACCATCACCAAAGAATGAAGTGAATAATGAAAATATCGCGGTGACTTTAAAATGTCGGAGCTGAGAGATTTGGAGTCGGAAAGATTCTGTAGAAGCAAAACAAACAAATAAATAAAATGTCCTCTCGTTTTCGACCGCCGCTGATTAGATTGCTTCAATGTAAGAAGTGAACTTTTATCTAAGTTATATTTTGGGGGTAATTTTATCTTAGTGCTAACCTTACCCTGCGGTTTCGCCCCCGTTATACCCTTTTCGCGGCAACGTAGATTTTAAAAGTAGCCTCTTAAGCAATACGTATAATGCCGATTTAAAAAAAAGCCTCTTAACCAATATTATTGTATCTTCTCTGCTTCTTCTAAAAGAAGAATGTATATTTAGAAGAAGATTATTGTATAATGCCTTAATTTAACAATGTATAACAAATGAATTTTTAAAAGTTTTATCAAAATCTGTTGAGTAGTTTTACGTGAAAGACTTTTAAACTGAAATTACGTTTACAGATACACTTTGCTTTTATTTAAAAAAATTATCTGACCTATCGTGGTCGCAGAAGGCTTAAATCTAAGAAACCAGTAGACTTCACTACATAGTATAAAATAAAGTCGCCTCTTTTTCGTGTCTGTCTGTCTGTTTGTCTGTCTGTATGCTTAAATCTTTAAAATTACGCAACGGATTTTGATGCGGTTTTTTGTAATAGGTAGAGTGATACAAGAGGAAGGTTTTTATGTAAAAAAAAATCCGAAATTCCCACGGGTACGGGCACAACGCGGGTAAAACCGCGGGGCGCTGCTAGTATATTATAAGCCTTAACACGCCGCTTATCGCTCCATGTCTGAACAAGGCTTTACCTTAACTCGTAATTTTATTTTACGGTTTCATAAAAATCTTTTGGAAAAAAGAATTGAGAAAATTATTTCATTTTTCATTGTCTCGATTATTGTATTATCTTTAAATGCAACTATTTCATTTTGCGCGACGAATTTTGAGGATATTTGGCACTCACATTAATTCCTGAATAAACAAACATTTCAGTGCAAGATTACGAAAGAGTCACACCGATTAAAACTGAAATACGACACATAAACATAAACAAAATATGTAAACAAATACAGTCGACTCTCGTTAATTCCAACCTGCGATAATTAGAACCTCTCTATAATTCAAAGTTATCACGAGTTCCCTACAAAATCTCTTTATATTTCGAACTAAATCAATACATTTTTATGCACTTGGTAATTCGAACGAAAAAATCATTGCTTCATAATAAAACGACGCGTTAATTCGAACTCATCGGCGTCCAACACTCGACAATTCAAAGTTGCAGAGAGAAAGAGCGACAAGTTCAAACTTGTTACAACAAGTTCAAACTTGTATATAATAAAACGACGCGTTAATTCGAACTCATCGGCGTCCAACACTCGACAATTCAAAGTTGCAGAGAGAAAGAGCGACAAGTTCAAACTTGTATCAACATACACGAACCATTTGATATTTCAAACATTCGATAATTCGTAATATTTGAAGAGTCCCTCAAGTTTCGAATTAACGAGAGTCGACTGTAAACCTTTTTTCAAAATCTCTTTCGACACTTCTGTGACAGTGACATGTTTGACACATTTTGAATGCATTTAGTCTTCAATTGAGAGTTAATACGAGAGTTTATGAAATGGCATGTAGAGAAAATAATGACGTGGCATGTAGAGAAAACTAATTAAAAACTAACTAGTAATAAAACAAAGAGAAAGTCTTTGTCTTCAGTGATATGCTAGCCGGGCTGACCAATACGACTCAGTACTACGCATACTCAAACTCAGTAGGTACTGAGTCCCAGTAAACGTAATCACTACATAGTATAAAATAAAGTCGTCTCTGTTTCGTGTCTGTTTGTCTGTTTGTCTGTATGCTTATATCTTTAAAATTACGCAACGGATTTTGATGCGGTTTTTTGTAATAGGTAGAGTGATTCAAGAGGAAGGTTTTTATGTAAAAAAATTCCCGAAATTCCCACGGGAACGGGCACAACGCGGGTAAAACCGCGGGGCGCTGCTAGTACTGTAATAAAACTCAGTATTCCTTTAACCATAACTTTAATACAAAGTCAAAACTACTTAACTAAACCACTAATAACATGATCAAAGTTCACTTTTAATTGATTTACAAACCTAGTTAACTAAAACTCATATAAATATGTTACATCAGAAACAGAGGAGCACATTTTGGTTTTAAACGAGATCCTTGGATCTCTGCCAGGGACAATCAAACTCAAAATCCAAATGACATAAGTCCCTGATTTCGCAAATACGTATTTGAACTTTATTGTTCTTTAAATAAAACAGGTTTCTGATTGGTATTGAGTACACGTGCGGAATAGGATTTGATCTATAAAGTCTTTGGGATGGAAATAATGCAATTGTCGTGAAAGAAGAGATTAATAAATGATAAGGTATTTAAACCGGCGCGGTGCACTCAGAGACGAGATTAAATCGACCCTTATAGTAGTTTATGCAACTGTCATATAAAGAAGGGTATTAAAACACGAGTGTGAGTTTATGAAACGAGCGCAGCGAGTTTCATAATAGTAACGAGTGTTTTAATACCCGTGTTATATGCAGTTGCATACACTACTTTATCTTCACTAATACAATTAATCAAACAACAAGAGTAAAAGCTGAAAATAGTTTATTTATTTTCGTTTTTGTTTTCGAAACTTTCACCATGATTGTACTGTCGTCTACGTTAGAGACTTCATCGAACTGGATGTTGTATAGCTCTTGCCTTCGGCATGCCCCCATTATGCCGAAGATTAGTGCAACCTGTAACAATAAACGATATAATAAGCTTGATGTACATAGCCAAGGCAAAAACTATGATTTATGAAGTAGTAAAGTGTAGGTACCTACTACCAAATTTATACACAAAGCGCTTAAACGGAGTGTCTAGATAACTTGCATGTGTAGTACGTAAGTACTAGGTAGATTAAATAACAGAACTAAAATACACTTACCTTTTCAAAAAGATACAAAATATCTGGTGAATCTTCCAGGAACATCTTTATTTGACCTGTTGTAAACGTCAAGGACTTTTTTTCCTTGTGTCCTTCTGAACTGCGTTTCAGTAACGCTATGACTTTTGAATACTTCGTGATATCAATATTGTTGTAGATACTCAGTGTGGACTTGAGCATAGAATATGTAGCCCACATAGAAGATGGCTTGAATTTGTCGGAGAGGTCTTTGAGATACGCAAGAATGACATTTTCAGAAAATGATGTAGTTTTCTTTTCGATCTTCCATGCCAAAAAGTTATTATATTCTTTTTCATATAATTTTCTAGATTTTTCTGGCAAAAGATTGTGAGTTACTTTTGTTGCCAATTCTAGAATATCCGGAGGCGTACAAATATCATCGTCGCTATCCATTTTTAACTTTTAATTTGTATTTTAAAAACAAAACAAATTGCGAAACATTAAATTCACGCGTAGGTACGTGTATTGTCACAGTGAACTTGCCGCCATTAAAATCTAACCAATGAGAGCGCAGCTGCGCGTAGGGCCAATCAGGAGCGAGCGAGATCTTACCAAAGAGTTTTGTGTATGTAGTTTCGACGAAGTTTTCACGTATAACCCAACTGTTTTCAAAAGCCAGCCTAATATCAAAATTTTATACAACTTGTATGAGGATTTTGACATAAGGCTCGCCAGGTTAATTGGTCGCGTTATAATGATGTTATATTAAGATTTTACGATATCGATGTGGATATTATAACATCATGTGCAATTGCTTAAATTGAGTGTTTTAGTTGTCTGCGCTATAACAGTAGTAATTATAAGTCAAGTATTGGAATCATAAGTAGAATGTTACAACATTAGTGTAGATAAAATATTTAACGTATTTTTTCACACATTATGTCAAAATCACTCATTGAGTCTCTACTAAGGAAGTTTTTGATGTTTCTGAGTACCTACGGGCATAAGAGTATGAATTATTTAATCTAGCTGTGCCCCGCGGTTTCACCCACAGTGCACCCGTTCCCGTAGGAAATACGGGATAAATAGTGTTCTAAGCTACCTCCTGGTTTTAAGCTACCTCCCCACCAGTTTTCAGCCAAATCGGTTCAGCCGTTCTCGAGTTATAAATAGTGTAACTAACACGACTTTCTTTTATATAAGTATATAATATAGATGAAGTATATTTATATACCTATGTTTAACCGTTTTATTGAAAAGACAGAAGTTCTTTCAGAGACAGAAGTCTGTCTGTGTCTTCAGATTTTCTTTTACCGTTGGAAAATCAGCACTCTGTATGCGTACAGTCAAAATACACATTACATTTGATTATACTGTTTCCGTGTGTGAGGTCAGTTACATTATCACCCGATATCATTCCGTGACGTTATAACATAAAAAGTTGCGTAAAATTCACAACGGATGCGGAATTTTGAATTGTATGAGGTCAGGCAGGGCTGGAAGTTGAAAAAGAAATCACTGGATTGCATTCCGGGAGTGTCGGCAAAAGTGAAAACTTGAACGTTTTGACGTTAATAAGTAAATTTTTAAGACATCAAAAATGTGCACAACGCCCCTAAAGAAGTACTCACTTCCAAAACTTACATAGGTTGGCAAACCATGGTGTCAATATTTTAGACTGCTTATTACTCTAGAGTCGACATTTTAGACCGCGACATGACGACCGAGACTAACAATTAAAGGTAAAGTTTAGCCTTAAATTTGTTACCTTAGTAATGTCTCACTGCTGGGCACTAAGAACGGGCGAAATATTTAAAAGTCCGTCGGACTAAATTCTCCAGTCCTGCAGACTATAAAGGCATTTATTTGTTCAAAGCCAGCAGATGTGTTACAAAGCAATTAAATTAAGATTCGCATGTCATTCATTAATGTTTATATCATTAAGTTTTACAGTTTAATTAAAATTGTACAAATTGTAATTAATGCTGTGAGGCAGGAAACATTCTTTTGGATTACAAACGAGAAGGGCTCTTACTATTTAAGCGATTTAAGACTTCCTCGCCTCGCATTTCGTTTGATCTTGCTTTTAAGGGTTCCGTACACAAAGAGTAAAAACGGGACCCTATTACTGAGACTTCGCTGTCCGTCCGTCCGTCCGTTCCTCCATCCGTCCGTCCGTACGTCTGTCACCGGGCTGTATCTCAAGAACGGTGATAGCTAGACAGTTGAAATTTTCACAGATTATGTATTTCTATTGCCGCTATAACAACAAATACTACAAATAAAATAAAACAAATATTCAAAGGGGGCTCCCATACAACAAACGTGATTTTTGGCCGTTTTTTACAGTACGGAACCCTCCGTGCGCGAGTCCGACTCGCACTTGGCCGGTTTTTATTAGCTATCCTGCGACGCGTGTTTATTATAAAAACAAATGAACGTCGCCTGGCACGGCTACGCTTTACTGCGGCACTGCAGCAGGACGATTAACAGCGCCTTAATTAAAATAGCCCAAGGTAATTCGATAATTTACCTAGATTCTTGTTACATTTGTGATTTTAAGTTTGGTTTAAAACTTCCACAGACTATAGGCGACGTTCATTCATTTCGACTAAGCTAGTGGCCAACCCTAGTGTCGGGGTTTTAGACCATCTTAAGGCCTCGGACATAGTCTAACAATAAGACAACCGAGGCCGACTGCTTAAAGTAGTTTACGAAGCACGGTAGCGCTCAGATAAAATGCCATTATCGGCCACCAATCCACGATGTGACCGAGCTGCAAGTTCAAAACACGCATCATCTCAGCGCTTGTCATGTGAACCTTTTCTTAAACGTATCCGTAGATGTTTACCTATTAGCAAACTAGCTGCACCCCGCGGTTTTACCCGCGTTGTGCCCGTTCCCGTGGGAATTTACCTAAGAACCGCTCGACCGATTTTGTGCAAACTTCACATAAACCATCTACTAAATAGTCTGCACAAAGCCTGAACATTTGGTTTAGATACGTGAGCCCGTTCTTGAGTTATACAATTACAACGAAAAGTGGCATTGATTTTTATATATAGAGACAAGATACGTACAATTAAGTACAATATACAAATAATAGGTATTTACGATCAGTGTGAGAATATTTTATATATTCATACGTATTTATAATAAACGTTAAGTCACTGTTTTGTTCCGAGAACTAACTTTTATGTTTTACTTCATAGAAGTCGGTTTAGTGTAGTCAGGTGTTGGAGGCTTAAAGGCTGTTGTAGACTGGCGTTTTTTACGCGTGTATTGCCGTTTGTCATACGTGAGCGCGTTAATTTTCAGCGTTTCAGTAGCTTACTGAAATATAAGTTTTTAGCGAGACATGTTACCTATTCGGGCTTATAAGCGCGTCTACGCATCACTACATCACTACATAGTATAAAATAAAGTGTCTCTTTTTCGTGTCTGTCACACTGTTTGTCTGTCTGTATGCTTAAATCTTTAAAATTACGCAACGGATTTTGATGCGGTTTTTTGTAATAGGTAGAGTGATTCAAGAGGAAGGTTTTTATGTAAAAAAATTCCCGAAATTCCCACGGGAACGGGCACAACGCGGGTAAAACCGCGGGGCGCTGCTAGTGTAGCTATATTAGTAAACGCGTCCTAAGAACAGTTTAGCTATCAAATGGTTTGTCACTTTCTGACATACGCAATTTTCCGAAGAGCAAAAGAGACAAAAAACTTTATAACAGTGTTTTAATTACAGAGCGTTTATTAATTAGGCGGGCGGTCTGAAGTAAACTTTTTACTGTCGTTCGTTAGTTGTAAGGCCAGCTTATACTTACGCCTTAATAAAACGCTGGTCTGAAAAAGCCCGCGACGACACGCCCGTTTTTGTACGAATCGCGCAATATTTTAAAATGTTAGTCGGACACCGCCCTAAGGTGTAGATGACAAGATACTCGTATCACACTACAGATCAAATTTTAATACAAGAACTGAATATTTAATAAACTCGAGTACTTATTTAATACATAATGAGTACAAGTATGAAAGAGATAGTTGGCGTCTGTTTGTAGAGCGCTATCTCTGTCATACAACTCGAGTGAAGTTGTTCTCTAGTCTATTATAGTGTTCGTTAGCGTGTTGCTTCAGTATACACTCACCCACCAGTAAAAGTTAACACAAAATGTCAGTCTCAAAAGACGTTAGAAAATGAAAATTGTGACTTTCCACTGGGCCCCAGAATAACTTTAATAGACTTTTCAGTAATGAAACAACGGTTTGACAAACATTTAACAACGTAAAAATAGTTAACTATTTAACGAACGTATGTAACGATAATTAAAGTTGCGAAACCATTGCCATCTGAAGAAACTATTCATTCAGATATACACTGTACAGTATCACCTCCACATCAACTATTAATATTTTATTTTAAAACAAAACGCATGTAGTCGTTACAGTTTGAAGTACAAAAAGTTTATTATTGCAAAAATTATGTAGGAACGCGCTATAGCCGCGCTTTACGACTAAACATTGGAATATTTTATTTGATGTTTTAACCGCAGATAGTTCCCATAAAATGGGATACATACTATGAAACATTACGTTTACGATGTATGCAAGTGTAATGTTAATTGTTTAAAATTATAGGTTTTTTATTTGCGTCCCGCGATGCGCCCTCCAAACTCCATCAAAGGAGAATTAAAGATTAAGGATGAGTTGTTTCTAAACGGTTAGTTAACGTAACATATTACGTTCGTTAAAAAAATTACAATTGTGTATACTGTTAAATTACTGTCAAAAACAAAGCGTTGTCTTCGAACTAAAAATACAGTATATTAAACTTATTTGAGCGACCAGTAGAAATCCACGATTTTTCATTTTCTTACGTCTTTTGAGACTGACATTTTGTATTAACGGTTAATGGCACGTGAGCGTAACCTGACGCAATCGATCCTTACTATTGGGTACGTTCATAGAATGTGAACAGTTGCGGCATGCTTCTTGAAAGGTCTCTCAAATTCGATTTAGTAGTTAAGTGCAATATACAATTGCAATTATAATAGGCAAGAGTAAGTATAATATAATGAAGAGTAGTACAATGATATATACTTTTTTACTTTGTGTACAGATCTTTTACAGCTGTTTTGGAGTCCAGATCTAAATCTGTAGTCCCTTCAACCCAATGGGATATTTTGCCCTCTCTTCAATATGTAAACTAATTGATAATTTGTTCGTGTACGTTTGTACATCGTGTACTTTTGTACACCGTACACTAATGGGGGACTTGGAACCGAACGCCCTTCCCTTCCTCTCTAAGTCCGCTCCAACCATTATCTATAGTATAGCTTAACAAATTGTGTATTTGTAAATTGTATTGCATATCAAAGTAAGTTCTCTTTACGACATAGTAAAGTTTTAGATAATCTACAATATACCAGCATTATCCATATAAGTATTATGGAATTTATTTTATATTTTCAATAAATAAGGCTATTTTATTTTTGTAAAATAAAACGGTTTGTGAAAGGCTGTTACTAACAGTTTTAAGGCATTTATTTAATTTGTTATTTCCTGCTCCTGTTGATATATTTAGCCTACTTTTTACTAAATATAAGTCAATAATTTGTACAACTTTTAGTTAGTAATTACTTTGTCTAAATAATAGACACTCACATTAAAAATCTTATCTTTATCAGTATTCACCCCCGTACTTAGACGTCATATGATTCGTTACTTAGTCGAGATTTCATGAGTAATTTTGATATGTAATGTACTAGCAGCGCCCCGCGGTTTTACCCGCGTTGTGCCCGTTCCCGTGGGAATTTCGGCAATTTTTTTACATAAAAACCTTCCTCTTGAATCACTCTACCTATTACAAAAAACCGCATCAAAATCCGTTGCGTAATTTTAAAGATTTAAGCAGACAAACAGTGTGACAGACACGAAAAAGAGACGACTTTATTTTATACTATGTAGTGATAAAAAATTACGTCAATTACTTAACTATCGATTTAATGTACACTCAGAGGCTCAATTATAGTATGTATATTTATTTTTATACAACCCCAGTGGACTCAGAAAACTTTACATGACTAGACTTGTATCGAAATGTACAAGCAGGCATGTCACGTGGGCATGACACACACATCCCCAAACATTTTGACAGTAGCAATCAAATAGAATGCGAAGCGATTGCCACTTGTCTAAAGACTGTACAGAAACTAATTATATCCGTTTTAACTGAAACTGGCATTAAAATGTCGCTGCATTCTCCGCCAAGCATTGTCCGAATACAGGGGTAAGAAAGAAATAAAACAAGCTGATTGCAAGTTCCCTTTAAACGCAATTCCCATAAATATTATTGATTACATTACATTCCCTGAACACTTAAAACCCTTTCAGAACACTAAAACTAACGTAAATCAATAATATTCCGCGCTATACAATATTATGGACGTGGCAGTACTAAGAAAAAGAAAATAGAGAAAAAATTTTCATTTCGTTGCGTCCAGAAGTTACAAATCAAACCGAAATATATTGGTTATAAAAATGCAACAAATAATACGAAATGCATACAGGCAGTGTGTATCTCCACTTGGTTTTATGGGCTATAAACGGGTTTACGATGCCTGGGATAATACCCATCCGGCTAAAAGGGTTTAGTGCGGACTCTAGCTCACCAGGGTAATTAAAAATGTCTGAATCACAAAACACTTTGCCAATTTGATGCGCTTGATGCGGTGTTGTTTAGTAGATACTATTTGGTGCTGTTTCGTTTTGTATTTGGTACTATTTCGTACTAGGTGTTTCCCGATTCTTAGTCCTTGAGTTAGTAAGGAGGTTTCGTTCGAGTAGATAAGTAGATAACGGGTTTGTCTTTGTTTTATATTCTGCTAGGGATGAAACCAGATCTCACCGACTACATAATAAATTGGTAGACAGTGCATGTTTTCAAGATTTCGTGAAGATTTTCTTATGGTTTAAACGAAGCGGTAGTCTTGGTATTAAAACCGCCCTTGAATTTTCCCGCCCGCCCTATCTACCTTTGGTTACCCCACTATTATATCTAGTCCTACATTTATATCCTTATTTTTGAAAGTTACATTTACGATTGGTATGGATCATAGCTTTACATTGAAAGGTTTGGAATTGACCTTACAATCTTTCATTGGGTGTAAAACGGCTATAAATATTTAATTACCTAAAGGGTGAAGCCACACTCTCCGGCACCGGAGATGCTTAAAACAATATCGAAGGCTACTTCCCAAATTTCCCTTTTCTGGTCATCTATTCATTTCGTGTAGGTTAGTAGCCAACCCTGGTGTTTGAGTTTTTAGAACGCCTAAAGGCCTCCGACATTGTTGAAACAACTGGGACCGACTGCTTTACGTGCCGTCTGAAGCACACGACACGGTTTATTGTCATGGATATAGATTTTTTAATATAGAAAGGACATGGATGAGCATCCAATGTTCATTGACATTAGGTTAATATCCAATCCAAATATGTAGTCGACAAACCGAATAACCATCGAATGACTTGTCTCCATTTACCTACCATGCTGTCGTTACTTTAAATACAATTTTGACAGGGTTTTTACTCGGAACATAGTGCACACTAAGACAATGTGCATGTACAATTACCTACACAAGTATGACTCAGGGGCGCTCGTACCAAAACTACCACAGAAATATTTATTAAAACTATTATACCGTTGACGTCGCTGAACTGCCACCGAGGCGGGATGTCCATGCAAGTGTATGTCCAACCCTTCCTACTATATACTTATCTGTGATTTACCTCCAAACAAACTAACAAAAACTGTAGCGATCTCGCAAATAAAACACTCATTTATTACTTTAGGTCTGTTCGTTTTATGACCTCCCGGTTCGTACGGATAGATGTCAAGTGGGAGCCTAGACATCGTAAATAAGTATGAAATATGATAATTGCGAAATTCTTCAATATATTACGATTTAAACATTGATGATTCGCCGGACGTTTTGTGGGGCCATAACTTGTTGTTCGTGGAATGGCCCTAGTGGGCACTAAGCCTTCACAAATACCCACATTATTATGTTTCCAATTTTGTTTGCTCTTTTCCTTTTCTGGGTGTTTCTTGTATAGATATTAAAGTTCAGTGACAGTTTTAATTATAAGTTGACAAGCTTGTCCGCGAGTTTGGACTCGCGATCAATAGATGGCGGTCGGGTGTAAGTTGAATCACTCTATCGTTATTTTCTCAGATGTTGTGTGGGTAACTTTTCTAAAACAAAATTATTTCAATAAATAAAATTCTACTTAAAAAAAACTTTTGATGAACGTACGTCATCAAAAGTTGAACGTAATACTTATACGTCAGTTCTACAATATCTTCTTCAATTTCTTGCTGAAGCGTGATAGCAATTTGAAGTTTTTCAAATCATTCAATTCAAACTAAGTGCACCATACAACACCATGATTATAATTCCAACAATATCAAGAGTGAATAAAACTCTTGTAACATGTAATCAAGCGCCAATCAATCAATCAATCATCTAACTCCACATTTAATCGTTCGTTCAATACACTTTTCACTACATTAAGCGTAAAAAACTAATTAAACTGATTGAAACATAATTTTTTGTGCTGGCAACATGTCATGACGATAACGGGGTCTAATTATTTTTTTATGGCTACACCGCAATTAGTTTGCGGTAGACGTATTCATTACATCAAATGTGACTGGTTGTGTATTACTAATTAAGGGTAGGTATACTAGTCTAGAACGTACATAAAACGTAAACTCATTACGAGAAAATGTAGATACGTTCTAATTTTACAGCCTTTCTAATGTAAAATGAAGTCAAAGTATTAATAAAAGTTATCCAGTTATTTAAGACTAGAAATGTAAATATTTTGAGTTATAAATAGGGCCAAGATTTTTTTTAGAATTTTCTCAAATAATAATTTTATTTACTTTTGGATCCATATAAGCCAGATGGCATAATGGCGTATAGCAAACTGAAATTATAAAGAGCCATTTTCGGCTGAATAGCGACGTTTTCGCCTTATTTTACCTTTTTTCGCTATGGATAAAAATGTTCTTAAAACTTTTCAAATACTAGGTTCCAAATGTTCGTAGCTGTTCTGTGCCGTTTGCAATATTCGATTAAAATAATGCAAAATTTGCCCAAAATTTCAGTTTTTTTGCCGATACCACCAAATCCCGGTTAACCTCTCGAACATTCCATCTTTATTGCCGAGTATTCTAACTGAGCTAATGTTTTAAACCTAGATTATGCTGTGCAATTGTTTAACAGTGTATAATAACCCTTAAACAACCTATTTATGGCGGACACGACGTCTGCTTCGGTAGTAATTAACCCTTTATTGTGCGAGCGCTTTGTTTGATTCCTTTATTAGTTTTCTCTGCAATTTTTGTAATGGCAGAGCTGTAGATGGTGAAGGGTTAACTCGATTATTAGTGGTGTGGTTGGGTTTATTTGTTTTAGAAATGTTATTTAACTTCCCTGTTTTGTTATAGAAACACATAAAAAAATTATATTGAAAAATTGAAAATAAATCTGTTTTTAATAGCATACAGCGAACAGCGATTATTTTGAGAACAATATCATAATACAATTAAAATAAAAGTACCTATTAGTAATTTCACACTGCTGGACAAAGGCCTTGAAGTCACTGAAGATATCAGTACAGTGAGAAGGATTAGGTATACATATTATATGACGTATTCAAAAAGATAGTTAGCACCACACACAGATAATTTCACTGAACACACGCGAATATAAAACAGCACTTTGTAAAAATAAACAATCTTTTAGATACCCAACATTGTTGCAAAGTGCATTATCTGTGTCATTTGTTATTAAATTAATTTGCGACCCCATGACCTTCGAGATAACTAATCAATTAATTATTAATACTAATAACTCATATTTTTATCAACCCTTAAGCTTGGATTTCAATTTGTAATGCTTAAAAAAATCTGCTTGTGAACTTTAAAATCTTTACTAGTGTAGACTATTTTAATCTCATTGACCAATCATGACCATATCGGAGGCCTTTGGACGGTCTAAAAACTCCGACACCAGGGTTGGCCACTAGCCTACTCGAAATAAATTAATGACCAATCACAAAGAATGACGAAAAGATTTTGACAATGTCAATGCGTTTTTTGACAATCTCAATGTGCTGTCTCAATGGAAACGTATCTAGAGCTAGATTCGGTATTTCTATATGACTAGCGGGAATTTCGGGAATGTTTATACATATAAACCTTCTTCTTGAATTACTCTATCTATTTAAAAACCGGATCAAAATCCGTTGCCTACTTTTAAAGATCTAAGCATACAAACAGACAGCGGAAAGCGACTTTGTTTTATACTATGTAGTGATTACTTGGATACTTCAGAAACAAGGTATCACTACATAGTATAAAATAAAGTCGCCTCTTTTTCGTGTCTGTCTGTTTGTCTGTCTGTATGCTTAAATCTTTAAAAATACGCAATGGATTTTGATGCGGTTTTTTGTAATAGGTAGAGTGATTCAAGAGGAAGGTTTTTATGTAAAAAAATTCCCGAAATTCCCACGGGAACGGGCACAACGCGGGTAAAACCGCGGGGCGCTGCTAGTTAGTTCATAATTTTTAAACGTCGTCGTAACGTCGGTAGGTATTTTGAAAAATACGTTATATATTACGCGATATAGACCCGTTTCATTTTATTCAAGGTATAGTTATCATACTAATGTAATAAGAGTTTTTGACACATGTTAACGCTAAAAGCTATTGAATAAAATGAACCCTTTCTGCATTTCAATAAGTAACATATGATAATAAATACTGTTATTAATGTTATTATGCATGCAAGAGTAAGCTTACAATAACTTAATTCTCTTTTCTTTGAAAGTACGTCATTGATTGATTAAATTATATTTTTGTTATCATGTACGAACACCATATGGTGCTTCACATTGTTATAACAAAATGTCTACCTTGCCTGTAAAGGTTTGATCATTTTGTCTGTCTGTCGGTAAAAGTTATCGAATTACCGACTTTTAGCAGCATATCCATTTGGGATTGTTTGTGGTTAGCAAAACCAATTTTGATAAAAAAGAGGATGTTCCTAATTTGATGTGTATTTTGTTTTGTAACCTCATATCTTCTTTGTGTTGTAAAGATTGCGGTATCGGAAAGTGTAGACTAGTTAAATCTAGTTTGATATCAGAAAGTGTATGCTGGGGCGTTTTTGCTTGTTCAAGACTAGCGCTACACACAACATACAACAAAGATTTTTTCTTTAAAATTATTTTGTTCGCAATGAGGTTTTTAGACAGTATATTATAATTCTTAGGGTTCCGTACCCAAAGGGTAAAATAGTACAGCGAATAGTACAGCGAATAGGGTCGCCCTATTACTGAGGATAAGCTGAATTCGCTGTACTAAATATTAAATAAAACGAATATTCATGGGGGCTCCCATACAACAAACGTGATTTTTTTGCCGTTTTTTAAAGTGCGGAACGCTCCGTGCCTTGTTTTATAGTAATTTGTAGAGATGAAACGGATATCCGGTAACTATCCGGTATCCGGCCTATCCGGCGGCCTTAATACTATCCGGCCGAATACCGGATAACTACTATTCGGCCGGATAGACATCCGGCCGAAATAAAAAAAGATCTGGATAAAAAAAATTGTTTAGTAATTATTTACTTTATTTAATAAGACTTAAGAAACATAATTAGGTATTGTTTAAAGTAGAAAATTAATTAATTAGTACTCATACTGTACTAAGGGCAAATTATGGTGAATAAAAACCAATTTTTCTGCATTGAGAGGCAGCAGGCGGTTTCGCTTCTCTTCATAAATAAGGCCAGCTTCAGAAAAAAGTCAATGAATGAAAGAATTGCTAACTTCGCTCATCAACGAAAAGACCCGAATCAAACCGAGGCCACCCGATCGTTCGCGCGTCGCCTACGCCAAGTGTGTGTGCGCTGCACCAAACGGCTAAGTTCCGCCGGATATTCGGCGGCCGGATATCCGGCTATCCGGCCAGGTGGTAGGCCGAATATCCGGTATCCGGTATCCGGCCAAACTGCTATCCGTTTCATCTCTAGTAATTTGACAAGCCCGTTGGCACAGTGGCAGTGAGAGCGCTTACTGTGTCGGGGGTTGCGGGTTCGATTCCCGCCCGGAGTCAACAATATGTGAAGACAAAGTTGTTGGCGACGACGTCTGGGTGTCAATTATATATTCTTATAAAGTATTTGTGTATGTATATGTAATAGTATCAGTTAGTTAGATTCCATATTACAAGCTTAGAGCTTAGTTTGGGTCTAATTAACCGTGAGTGAATTTGTCCGGGTATATTTATTTATGTATTTATTTAATTATTTTTGCATGGTTTGTCTTGGTGGTCCCAAATAAAAATTAAAGTCCATTATTACTTTTGTTAAAAATACATTTTACGCAAGTGTTTGGGTGGACTTGTCATTCAACAATGAATGCTAATTTCCTTCAGCGAAACTTTAACTAACATAATTTCTTTTTTCGGAACTGTCTTCTTTTGTTATTTTAAGTGTTTAATGGTAAATATTTAAACTTTTTAATGATGTTATTAATTTTATCGGGAAAAAAGGAATCAGGACATGGGTGGTTCGAAAGCGTTTCTCGATATTCCCTCGGGCTGTAATAAAGTGTATCATTTTCTCCCAGTTCTGTGAACGGGTCCTGAGTACTTTTGTCAATATTTCTATAGTGTTGTCGCAATCGTTTTAAGCGCAATCGGTGCCGCAAAGTTTTGGTCTGCCTACATTTAACGTACGTGGAAAGTTTTCATCTGATTCCATATTATATTAACTTGAAACATACCGACAGTAAGAAGATGAAGAATGGTGTTAACTGCAGCCCTCAAAGCGTCCATTAAACGACACTTAACTAATTGACGTAATTTTTCTTACATTACATGAAAAAAGTACTCATTAAATATCTACTAAGCAAGCATTTGACGTCTTTGAGTACGCATGTTAGACTTTAGAATTCGACTACTACATATTTTGAAAAAAGTATATAGATTATACTAATGTATATGTAATGTAAGTAATGTGTAAATATTACCTACACAATATTTTTTAATTTTTTCAAAAAAGTCAGTTATAACTATTCGCCCGCCTCTCGAAATTAAATCCCTTTGTATTAAAAGGACCTTCTTACTACATATAAAAAAAAAAGACGTGTGGCACTCGGGGACTGCCGCGGTAAAGCTATTGCATAGTTATTTTTTGTATCACTAGATGGCGTTAGTGGGGAGCGTTAGGTTTTTTGCGTGAGGTTTTTCGTTACGGAATTTCTGGATTCGGTCCCCGCGCTCAAGGCCCGCGATAGAAGCTATGCAATAGCTTAAAAAGTTTTAAAATCAAATTACATCTGTTAATTTCTTATAACTATTACTATTACAATATATGCATCCAGTAGACAAACAACTAACTTCTGCCAATACCAACCCCTAGCTTACTATCTTATCTACCGATCTAAAGTTATACTATCACTGACCCGTCCAATATAGGACACCTGTTTACAATGCAAGAGTGCGAGACGAATTTTGATGGAATTGGTGAAACTCGATTACCTCCGAAATAGGTTACTGGCGACATTGACTCGGTATAATTGTGTGGGGACTGCCCAAAGCCCGCGGCCTACAAACAACCTCAAATATACCCTAATAATAATGCAGGAAAGGCGAATTTAACTTGACCTTTGTGGTACGAACTTGGTTAGTGTTACGCAGGTTTTTAATGTGATATTAAGGGCTGTAAGCTGATGGTTATCTCGACTTTATTAGGTTTAATTTGTGACGACAACCGATAAAAACCGCTTAGCTGCTTGAAAGCTTGCTGAATATAAACATCGTTTTAAAAACTTTAGAATCTAAATTTTATTTTAAGAATTTGAACACTTTGCTGTGTTCTACTCAGACTTTTCTTAAGGTAGCCATTTTGAAGTTATGAATATTATATTAACTTAGATGAGATTTCCGCCACGTGTTACTAGAATATCTTGTTTTATAAAATCTCGACTAATAAGGAATTTCATTTGTTTCTTAATAATATTTTATGACATTTGTTAAGAGTAGTTGACATTCAGTGATTTTACAACTATGAAAAAAAAAAAACATTGTATAAACTACAGTGAATGTAATTTTTTTTATCGCTGAAATGCTTCCGACGTGATCTAACATACCTATGGAAAAATAACCGGGCCCGACAGTTTAACGTATGCTATATAATAAGCTTAATAACTTGCTCTATTAAACGACACTTAATATCCACATTTAAGCTCCATAACTTAATACAATAATGATTATTGTAAATTTATAATCCCTAAAGGCTAGATTACACCGGGGCAACACTGTGCGGCATTGCGGCATGCCACAAGGCCGCATGCTACAAAGTCGCACATTGTGGCAGTGGCAAGGAGATCAAGACAATTATTTTTATTAGAAAGTAGTTTGGATAAGAGCATCCTCTCTCTCTCTCTCTCTCTCTATCTCTATCTCTCTTCCTCTTCCTCGCTATGTGTCCTACATGGCGGTGTAGTAAGCCTTCCTAGTTCTTCGGAAACCATGCAATCTACCATATCTTTGGACACTTCATTCGCCCATGTTTTCTTTACTACAAAATTTAATATACTTAATATTTACCGACAAACTTTGTCATTTATGCCCTCGTTATTAAAAAGAAAAACAAACACAGAGACACTTACTGGCGCCGGATTTAACGACTGCCTATACCAGGGGTCAAAAACAGAATATCTTTTATTACGCATAGTTTAATGTGTGTTCGATACCTCGTAACTAACCGTAAGATTTCTTGCGGATAAACGCATTTTTCTTCAACTTCAAAAACGACTTTTATATGCAATTTGCATATTTTTATGGTTTCTCTGGCGGTGAAATTAAAGTATTATAACAGGCAACTCATTGCAATACAGTCATGAGTCGTAAAATATTGTTGGCGATCATAAACATTTTGCAAAATAAAAACTGGCGGAGCGGGACATGTTGGTGCGCTTAACCGACTTCGTAGACTGAGGGTGAATCAAGCGGATTATTTCCGCACGAATTCTTCTATAGATATATAGCAACACACCGCGGTTTTACCCGCGTTGAGCTCTTTCCCGTGGTAATTTCAGTATGAAAAATAGCCTATAACGTGCAAAAATAATTATTCAAATTGGATTTATAGTTTCTGAGAGACAAACAAACAAAGTTAGAAACTGTACCTCTTTATAATAGCTACATATTATAAAACAAAGTCGCCGGCCGCGTCTGTCTGTCTATCTGTCTGTCTGTTCGCGATAAACTCAAATACTACTGCACGGATTTTGATGCGGGTTTTATTAAATAGATAGAGTGATTCAGCCGGAAGGTTTATATGTATAGCAATTTCCGAAATTCCCGCGGGAACGGGCACAACGCGGGTAAAACCGCGGGGTGCTGCTAGTCTCAGATAGAAGATAGAAAAGCGAATCTTTAGCGTGTTTCCTAGCTCTGCTAGTATCACAATGTAACGAGGGTCCATTGGGAATATTTGTTTAGGCGTATTAGTTCTGTCAGACGAGGACACGATGGGAGGACAGCGGAGCCGATAACTAGTGTTGGGAATATCCCGGATTATTGAGAATTGCACTACGGGAATTGGGGTACGGGTCATGAATCGTGATAGAAGGACAATGGGTCGTATGTATGTTTTTCTTGGAACTTTTGTTATTATATTTCGAGATTTATTAATTATTTTAAAGAGTTAAATAGATAGTTATAATTGTATTAAAACTAAAATTGATAAGTACTGAATTTCTCTTGAATAAGTTATCCTCTACACTATAGTATGATTGCCTTATTTAGTATAGAGCAGTCAAGTAAAAGCATTCTCATTTTACGAGTCACATTTTTTTTCTGTAAAATAAAAAAAAATATTTTAGAGAAACCAAATCATACTATAGACACGACAAACCAAAAACCATTATCTATATAATTTTTTTAAACCGAGATTTTTAAAAAAATAACATTTTTGTTAAACTTGAAATGACGTCAATATTATTTAAATTAAACTTAAGACAACGTCACTTAAAAAAATTCGTCGTTCTTTGAAGTCGGATGAAAACTATCGCTTCACATCACTACACCCCAAAATGGCGGTTCACGGACGATTACTCGATACACATTATACAGTTTATACTGTCGTAAAGCTGATGAATCGGATCCGACTATAATTTATTCGAACTCATCTCGCTTCCGATTCGTGTTATGATTTAATCTGATTTGAGTTTATAGTTCGAGTTTAACGAGATACGATTTTAGAGGATATACTCGTAAATACTTGAAATAAACTTTTTGTTTGGTATTTTTTATCGCAAATATCAGGCCCTGGGTTCAGCCCATTCATTTATAAGAATACTAGCAGCGCCCGCGGTTTTACCCGCGTTGTGCCCGTTCCCGTGGGAATTTCGGGATTTTTTTTACATAAAAACCTTCCTCTTGAATCACTCTACCTATTACAAAAAACCGCATCAAAAACCGTTGCGTAATTTTGCATACAGACAAACAGACAAACAGACATGAAACAGAGACGACTTTATTTTATACTATGTAGTGAAGTCATTCATTCATTTTGAATTGAAACTACGTTTAGTACTTCGCTTTTATTTTTGTATCCGTATCCGCTTTGTTAAACGTTATTTCAATTCAAAATGAGTAGTGTTCGCTTAAACTTTAGAAACCAGTATCATTCGTTTATTTCTAAAAGGTTAGTGGTCAACCCTCGTGTCTGAGTTTTTAGACCGCCTAAAGGCCTCCGACATAGTCTAACGATGGAAACAACCGGGACCGACAATTTAACGTGCCCTCCGAAAAAGCTATGAAAGCTATGATATTAACTGCCGTTCTCAGAGACTGATATTAAATCAACACGTTACTAATTTAATTTTTAAACTCACACGATTTGCACTCATTATACTAAATGAAACGGGTCTGTATCGCGTTAGATTATTTAACGTATTTACTAAAATACGTACCCGACGTTTCGAGCGGATTACACCGCTCGTGGTCACGGGATAACTCTCTAATCTAACGCGATACAGACCCGTTTCATTTAGTATAACGTTACTAATTGACATTATTTTCAAACATTACATAACAAAATCACATCTCATCTCTGAGACATCTCTATTAGGGTTTTTACTTTTTAATACTGACTGAATCGTTTGGGGTTTTAAAGCATTTTTGACATTGAGCCAGGCCATAAGCTGCGACTTTGAAACTAGGAATACCAGGGGAAAGTTAGCGAGTTTCAAAGTTGCGAGGAAAGTAGCCATACAACATTAGGTGATAGTTAATCAGTGACGTGGTTTTGCATGACATTTTGATAGTACACATATAAATAAAATCCAAAGCGATTATCATACTACTAAGTTTGTGAGGATGGATATTTGTATGTTTGTGTCTCTTTCACGCAAAAACTACTGAACATATTTGTATGAAACTTTACAGTAATATAGGTTATACATCAAAATAACACATTAGATACATATTATCCCGAATTTCCCAAAGTAACAGGAAAAACACTGGTAAGGCGGGGCACAACTAGTTTCTGATCTGACGAAAAATTCAGACAAAAATCGAATTAAATAGGAAAAAATTAAATCTATATTATATCTCTGTTTTTTCAAATAGTACTCTTTTCTCTTTAAATAGGAAACTAAACTACATAGTTCCACATGGTTACACTTATAGTTACACAAGCGACAGTCCTAATAACTCGTTACATTAATTAACCACAACGCCCCTCCCTACACATAGAAAGTGACATCTACACAACGGACTATGAATTGAATATATATTCCGACACAATAATCATGTGAACATATTAATTCTAGATTATTTCGTGTCTAGACTTTAATTGTGTATTTTTAAACTTGGAAGCGGTTTGATTGTCTGTGGTGACCGGTTATTATAGTTACATTATCTATGTCTGTTTAGTCTGTTGTCTTTGGAATACTTTTAACTTCTTTATGGTTTTCTTACGTATAGTATAGGAGACTAACCGCTTTGTTCATAAACGATATTTTACTTAAACAGTGTTTTAAAGTGTTTTGTCTCTTTCGCTCTTTGGCAAATAGCGTATGTCGGAAAGGGACAAAACTATTTGATAGCTAAAGTGATGTTAATAAGCGTTTATATAAAACTAGCAGCGCCCCGCGGTCTTACCCGCGTTATGCCCGTTCCCGTGGGAATTTCGGGAATTTTTTTGACATAAAAACCTTCCTCTTGAATCACTCTACCTATTACAAAAAACCGCATCAAAATCCGTTGCGTAATTTTAAAGATTTAAGCATACAGACAAACAGACAAACAGACACGAAACAGAGACGACTTTATTTTATACTATGTAGTGATAAGGCCCTAATTCGCTAATTGTAGATTTACTTGAGCGTATGAAGTTATTACATAATGTTAAAGGAGTTCCTATATGTACCTACACTAAATTTTTTCGTACGAGAGTTAAATTGTGAAGTAATATGGTTTATCCGGCGATTCCTTCTGAAGAGGAAAAATGTTTAGTGATTTCATTCCATTTTTAACTCGTTACACCTTTTCGGGAATTTCGGGATTTTTTTTACATAGAAACCTTCCTCTTGAATCACTCTACCTATTATAAAAAACCGCATCAAAATCCGTTGCTTAATTTTAAAGATTTAAGCATAGGTACAGACAGACAAACAGTGTGACAGACACGAAAAAGAGACGACTTTATTTTATACTATGTAGTGACTATGTAGTGATGTTGGAGATGAATTAAATGGTTGTCAAAAATTAACAAAACAAAAAACGTTTTGTGTCTTGGATTCGTAAGCTGAAGCTCACTATATGATAAGGTACATTAAGCAGTTGGACCCGATTGTATTAATCGTGATACCATGTCCGAGGCCCTTAGGCGGTCTAAAAACTCACCAGGGTTGGCCATTACTTAAAGCTTTCATGTTAATAACTTTTCAAAAAGTTCTTTGGTACCTAACTGAAACTTTAATGATATGATAACTTCAGAAAACTATTCCGTTTTCTTAAATACTAAGCGTCCCTGATGATGATTTGCCCCTTTCCAACATATGCTATTTTCTAACGAAAAAAAGAGACAAAACACTATATAACAGAGTTTTATTGCGTTTATGAATAATTCGGTAAACATTTCCCATCACTAATTAGTCCAAAACAAATTGAATCGTGTAAAACATGGCGCCACGTCAGTTACGTTATAAACCGATCACCGGTGGGTATTATTCACTTTGGAGACAACTGAATGCCCCTCAGGATGTACCCATAAACTTCGTAATTACCGCACAGAGACACACAGACGCAACACACAACCAACAATTCTCTATTCATTGTTTAATTATGTAATTGAGACTTATGGGAGTTGCTTCATTATCATTAAAAGTCTACTTTAAAAGGGAGTTCATTTTTAATTTGATTAATTTGTGTATGGTTTTTGTATTGTTCTATTCAAACTACCTTATACAAATAGGGGTGTGTTACAGATGTTTAATTGTCGGTTGTTGCAATTGTCAAAATTGACATTTAATATTAACGCCAAGCCTAGTAGTGGAAGCATAATGGTAGTCATGGAAGAGCGAAGTAATTACTTTCTCTATGTTGTGATGGCAGTAGATAGTGCATCTTCTTTTAAAATATGCAGCCAACCATGAAGGGTTATTCTAACTAATTACAAATGTACCTATTACAATGTAAAATGAACTGTTAAGTTGACAAGTGGTTTGCATAACATTAAGCCGCTTTTGGTTCGGTTTGACAGCTTTTTTCACCTGCTTTCTTGGGAAGTTTAATTTATATATTATTATGTAGTAGCTTCTACGTAAACTGTTTATTAGTTAAACTAGCAGCGCCCATAGTAAGTATTACCCGCGTTGTGCCCGTTTCCGTGGGAATTCCGGGATGAAAAATAGCCTATAATCTTCCCGTTGAATGTGGCTATCCATTACAAAAAGAATTATTCAAATAGGATTGGTAGTTTCTGAGATTCTTTCAAACTTTGCTTTAGAATTTGTCTTCTTGCAGCTTGTAAAACTCGCTCAATCTTTGCGATCTGAATTAATGAGATATTAATTAAATCGACAATTAAGTAACTGCCAAGACATTTAATTTCAAAAATGTTTCAATAACCTCTCCTAAGCATCACAGACTCTGAGTACGGCAGTTAACAATATAAACTTATTAATAAATGTTCTTCTAACAAAGCGGCCGTGTGTCACGTAATTCCCAAGACATTATCCTTTATGTAAACAAACTGCGCAGGCGCACCGAAGAATTTCCACGGGAACAGAGATTGTCTCACAAATTAATGTAACTTACTCCATTGTAAAACACACAACTATTCCTAACATATCGCCTTGGGTAACCGACAAAGGAACTTATTAATAGTGTTTGCTTTGAATTAGTTATTTTTGTGATTTTGTTTTAAGCTTGATCATTTTTGAGCCTGTGGTAAAAAAACTCTTTAGATTAACATGTTATTTGTCGTAAGATGTTCTTTAGGTACTGACCACATCGCAGCCACAACGCAACCACAAGCTATATTGCGACCACATCGCAATTACTAGCGGCAAACCACATTGATAACTTGTCGGTATCACAACGCAACTGCAAAAAGCGGAGACACTATTCACACGTGACTACAAAAGTATTATCGCAGCGATGTGGTGTGGTTGTGGTATGTCGGGCCCATACCGTACTTGAATGAAAAATACTATTTTTGTGTTTTGTATGTCAAATGCCAAAATAGCTGCGTGCTGTTAATAATAGGTGGGTAAAATCGCGGGACGCGTATAGTGCAACCAAATTAAACTTTTTAAACTTCGTTAAAAAGTCACCAGTTCTTTAATTGTATCATAATAATGTAAAAACATTTAGCATTCAAAGTAATGGTTAATTGCTGGGCACCTTCGCTATAATTGATAATTCCATTAGTCGAACTACGAACGTTTTAATAAATGAACTTAAGTATAACTCAAGTGGAACCTTACTTAGAATCCACCTGCGTTAAATAAACATTACAATTCATAGTTATTGACGGCGGTTCCACTTGCATTCGAATTGTTAAATCGATAACTTACAGAGAAAAGAGCAACTCACTCACTCATTCATTCATTTCTCGTAGTTAAGTGACCAACCCTGGTGTTAGAGTTTTTAGACCGCCGAAAGGCCTCCGACATGGTCTGACGATTGAAACAACCGGGACCGACTGTTTAACGTGCCCTCCGAAGCACAGTCTTCTTCTTCTTCTTTCGAGTCAATGGCGCAAAATAATTTTTATTTTCCCGGACCAGTAATTCACAAGAGAGAGGGCAGCGTCTGATACGTATACGTTCGAAGCACAGTAGCGGTCTGATATTAATGCCACTATCGGCCACCCATCCACGTACCGACCTGCACGTTGCTTAACATCGCAATGAGTTTACATCGCTTAATCAAAAAATCAAAGAAACTTCGGACGCTCGTTATACAAAGTTTATATTAGTTATATCGTAATAACTTATTTAGGTAAACGAAAAATTGACTTTATGAGAACCACGTTTTTATGAGAACCTTTTTTAAAATCTCAACCGCGCAATGTGTGCAATAAAATGATCACAAAGAAAAAAAATCATCAAAATAATTTTACAAAAATCCGCGATATATTCAAAGACAACTTCTATGCTAAACTAGCGTCTAGAACAAAAATCAATACAAAAATTCAACTCATGCGCAGTACCAAACGGATGCATACATTATACTGAGGAAACGAAAAGCATTTACAGACCAATTTAGGGTCGGTATTGTATTGAGGCATTGTTTGAGTCTAATTGTGTTTTATACATATGTATGTAATGCTTAGAAGTCTCTAATTCTTAGTACATATTTAGAACAATTCTCGGTACATAATGAAGAACAGAATAAGTACAGTCGGTAAATTTAAATGTTAATCGCTTATAGTGCTTTGTCGCGTGATTTAAATTTGAAAATTGTCATTAACATATTTTTGATAAAAGTTTGAATCTTGTAAAATATTAAGTATGTTTAACATTTTCGTGGCCTGACTGTACCTACATGACGAATACATAACATTTAAACGTTTAGCTGTGATTCTAAATATTTTTAATTTTCTCATACGTTCGAGATCAAAGATTTTGACATTATTTAATTCGATTAAAGAAAGAAAGATATTAGTAATTAGATTCCATTATACAAGCTTAGAGCTTAGTTTGGGTCTAATTACCGTGTGTGAATTTTTGAATCCGGTTATTATTATATGATTTATTTTTATATTAGTTAACATGTAAGAAGAATTAGATTGTCCGTACGATTGCAATGAGCGTTAGTCTCAGAGATATCCGGTGTCGAATTCCTAATAGATTCGCGGAATGAATTCTGTCTAGATACATATTTGAATTAAGGCGCAATAAATGCTTCCCTAACTGTGTTCTTATTATCGTATTCTTAGTAAATATTTTGTTTTGCGTGCGTAATGTGTATGCATAATTTGTGGTGATTTGTTAACGGTTTTTATTTAGATTTTTAGATCAATTAGTAATTGTATTTCATCTGAAATTGCGCATCTTTTATGAGACATTATAAAGAGGTAAAATTTGTAAGTTTGTTTGTTAGTATGTTTGAGGTAATCTCGGGCATTACTAACTCGATTTAAATAATTCTTTTTGTGCTTGATAGCCACAGTCAACGGGAAGGTTATAGGCTATTTTTCATCCCGAAATTCCCACGGGGACGCTAGTCTTTTATAAGAAAGGGTTTGGGGAAAGCAAAACTCAAACACGTCATGCTATTCTAACAAGAACATCAGTATTATGAGCGTGCATGATAATATATAAGTGAGTATGTATGTAGCTAATCAAAATGAAATAATTTGTAACCAACGCCACCGAAACCCGGGTTGATCAGTACCTACCTAGTATTTAATAAACAGGTGCGTCGTTTGAGCTACTTTACTAGCCGCAATCTCAACTTCAATTGAAAGCGATTTCCTTTAAAAGTAAGGTTAAGTAGGTTAGTGGCCAACCCTGGTGTCGGAGTTTTAGACCGCCTAAAGACCTCCGTCATGGTCTGACGATTGAAACAACCGGTACCGACTGCTTAACGTGCCCTCTGAAGCCCGGTAGCACTCAGATAGAAATGCCACTATCGGTCACCCATCCAATTAGTGTCCGAAGCTGCACGTTGCTTAACAATCCCAATGACCTAACAACTCCAACTCGCGGCTAGTAGACTCACTTAGTTGTAGCACTTGAGTAAAACTTACTCATGTGGTAGTAGACACTTATAGGTACCACCCTACCAATACTTACATCGCCACAAACAAATCGCATCACTTTGAACGCATCGAAACAGGTGTCAATCGAAAAAGTTCTCGGAATCCGTTTGCATAGTAATGGTGTAATGGTGTGGTCGTGCGCATATTATATACGATTCGATCACTCCCGGGCACGAATATGAATATATTGTGCACGGAATTTATATGGCGTTCATTGTGCCGTGAAAATACAAGTAGGCTGCGATGGTGCATCTGTTTATGGGTGTTTTTATGGCTCGGGAAGGCGACAGCGGACCACAGTCCTTGATGAACTTAGGGGGGTAGTATGGTTGGCGATGTGAGAGTTATTTGAAAAAAGAACACGAAATTATGATGAAAACTGAGGTTTAAAGTTCAAAAATTTATCACTTCTAATTTAGAATTAGAATGTTGTTACAGAAGTTTCTATCTCTTTGCCTCCAATATACGAACTTGTTCTAATTTCAAACATTTTGGCGGACTGTCGTCTGTTTATCGGACTGTTTGTCTTTCGTTATAATATTAATCCTTCTTTTAATTTTGAAGGTTAGGTTACCTATGTATAGTCTTGAAATTCGCTACCCAGTATTAACATTATTTGAATAAACCCATACCAAATAAAGTAAAGTGTCAATGACATCCAGCGCATTACAACCCAACCAGCCAGCGAATTCATCAATATTTCGGTCGAATTGAGAAACCTCCTCCTTTTTTGAAGTCGGTTATAGACATATATGACGCTCGTTTTCTATCGAACTCGCCGACTCGCGGTTAGTAATCTCATCGTTCAATGTCAACTACACTTTATAGCAAACTAGCTGCGCCCCGCGGTATTACCCGCATTGTGCCCGTTGCGTTGTGAATTTAAGAACCGCTCGACCGATTTTGTGCAAACTTCACAGAAACCATCTACTAAATAGTCCGAACAAAGCCTAAACATTTGGTTTGGATAGGTGAGCCCGTTCTTGAGTTATAAAATTACAACGAAAAGTGGCATTCATTTTTATATATAGAAATAACTAAAGGTAATTGCGTATCTCAATGTTTCTATATTTCAAGCGATTGTTGCATGTAATAACAAGTAATCCAATGACAATAATTATGATCAATCCGTGATTCTCGTTAAGTAATAATTGCATCATCAATTGTTTCATTACAAATGCTACAATGCAGAGATTACTCATAGATTTCGCGGTGTTTGTAAATACGGCCCAACGTACGTTAGTAGTACAAGTAGAAATCTGTCACATTCGTATGTTTCAAAGAGAAATTTTAAACCAATGACGTCTTTGTTTTATTTTTTTACTTGTTTTAATGTTTCTATTGTCTGTGGGAGTAACGGTGATTATAGGATGATATTAGGATCTGTTTTCGTGGAGTTGTTTAGTTAATTTTTTTTGTTATACGAGAAATAATTTTAAATAGGTGTTCTAATAAAAAGTACTTACATGATACTCCGTTCAACGTTATGCGACTCCGTTTAAAGTTATCGTATTGTCTTATCTGACTGTTTCGATCGTGACCAGATTTCTAACACCCGACGCAGAAAGAAGGGAGTTATAAGTTTGACGTAGGTAAATGCGTCAATTTTAAATTTTTTCGTACTTGTCCCAAATTGTGGACCAATGTCGTCAATTTTCGAGAAAGACGATTGCTCCTGAAGAGGAAAAAGGTTTAGTAATTTTACTTATTTCATTCTTACCCTTTTTCTTTTGTCTTCGGCTGGAAGATTGACGACATTGGTCCACATTTTGGGATAAGTAAGAAAAAAAGAGTATAGCTTTGTAGCTCCTAAATGGATAGATCGATTCTGATGCGGTTTTTCAAACGCTTAATTGATAGAAATGGTTCTTAAATTTATTAATCATCTCGTGGTGAAAGGATCAGCGAATCTGCGTTACCGACTACACTGTCCCCGCAGATCCCCCAGGGCGCGCCGGACGCTCACAGCCGGTTGTGGTGCGTCACACGTGTAGGCTCCTTTCATGCACCAAAATTCTCGACTCGAAAAGAAGAAGAAGAATGGTTCTTAGCTCTGTTTACTGAATTATTAAATACATTATTAAATACAACTGCCGCACTCAGATATGTTACATCGACACTTAATTATTTGACATATGTTTTCATACATTACATGTCAAAATCACTCATTAAATCTTAACTGAGGAAGCATTTGACGTCTCTAAGTACAGCACTATTTTTTATTTATATAGGAACTAAATATCAAATTAAAACACTAATTTCCTTTGTACCTATTCATGTATTTCATACATTCAAAATAGATAGTATTCTGCTTCCGTTTCGTCATTGATCCTCTACTCTTTGCTATCGATTTAGTATTTCATTTTGTCTCAATCGAATCTTTTACTTCTGTAAGGAAGTAAGCTTTTATAAGGCACGCTAGCACAACTCCGGTGAACAAATGCGACAATACACTGTGTGTTGATTGGCGGAAAATGAAATTCTAACTTCGAAATTTGAATTGAAAATATTCCACCAATCACACAGTGTTTTGTCATATCTTAGTTTGGGTCTAATTAACCGTATGTTAATTTGTCTGGGGTGTATTTATTTATATATTTTTCTTTATATAATGTCTTTTCCATTTGGTCGCCAATGTGTGGTTTACCTAAACCTTAATGTTTCTTATAGTTTTTAGGTATATTGGATGAGACCGCCTAAAGACTCCACCAGAGTTAACCTCTAACCTACTCAAGTTTATTAACCTTGACAGTGGATTTAACTAGCATATTCAACTTGATTACAATTTACATAATAACTTAGTTATAGGAGTATAAAACTTTCTGTACTGATCAAACAGGATCCCAACGGCCATTAATTTAATAACTCGATCTTAAACTATGATATCGTTACGACAGTTATACGAAACCAATTTCCTTGGTGTGTATTCATGGTAGGGGTAACCGCTGCTAGTTTTATAGCGGTGATAAAAACTTTTCATTGGCTCCCGTCAACTTTAGCGGGGTTTAAGTTTAACTTAAGTTTATCTCAGTTTTACGGCGCTCAGTCTAGGAAGGTGGCTTACAGAGGGCGCTATAAACTGGCGATCGATAAATCAATGAAGGTTTCAAAGAAGTTCAGATGGTAATGAAATGGGATTAAGGTTTTGGACGCTTTGTTATCAGAGCTATGCCTTAACAGCCTCCGTGGTCTTATGGTCTGAGCGCTCGGCTCACGATCCGGTGGTTACGGGTTCGATTCCCGTTGGGGACAATATCTCACAAAAATCTCTTTGTGAAACTGTTTTCAGTTTGGCCAGGGCAATGCAGGCTGAATCACCTGATTGCCCGAAAAGTAAGACGATTCTGTGCTTCGGAGGGCACGTTAAGCCGTCGGTCCCGGTTACTTTCTTCGGATAGTAGTCGTTACATGAGCCATGTCAGAGGCCTTTGGCGGCTCAATAACTCTGACACCAGGATTGATCAGGTTGACCATCCACTCGATGAAGAAGAACAGCTATGCCTTGCTACGTTGGTGTGCTATGTTTGGCAAGCGTGGTGATTACGCCTAATCCTCCTCACTGTACTGATATCTTTGATGTGATAAGGGGATTTTACCCAGCAGTGGGACATTACTATACTTTACCTATATTAGAATTTAAATCTGTTGAAATTACATTTCCGTTTTGTTCTGATTTAGACATAAGCTAAGAAGTTATTGGAGCTCTAAACCAGTCGACTCAGAGTAGAACCCGGGTATAAAGTACAGTTAATTATAACTTAACGATGATCAAATAAATAATGAAACAATTAGCTAAACAAACACTTGAAATTAACTGCCCCATTAGTTAACTTAGCTATAAATACTAATTAATACAACAAAAAATATATCGCTACATACTTCTACTCTTGTTTAACAATAAACAATAATTTAAATAACACTTTAAAGTCATATTAAATTACAAAACTGTGTCATTTATCAAATAATTTCGACGAACAAAGATCTATTAAAAAATGATCATTTATCATTTGAAGGCGTATAGATGTTACGGTTTGCTTGCCAGGTCGCCGTGACGAGGCTATCGCCTTTATTTCTTGAGTAATAAGGTTGAATATCGCTGGTTAGTTGAACCGGCCTTGATATCGGCGTAATGTAACTGCGCAAATGGGAGGAGTCTTGTTGACGTATATTAATGACCGTGGCTTCTGTATTAGTAAGCTGTACGTACGAGTATATGGATTACTAGCGCCCCGCGGTTTTACCCGAATTGTGCCCGTTAAAGTGGAAGTTTTGAGATGAAAAATAGCCTATGACCTACCCGTTGAATGTGGCTATCTATTATAAAAAGAATTATAAGAATAGGATGGGTAGTTTCTGAAATCAGCACGTTCAAATAAAACAATAAATCAAACTTTAGCTAAATATGTTTAACTAGCAGCGCCCCGCAGTTTTACCCTCGTTTTGCCTGTTCCTGTAGAAACTTCGGGATGAAAAATAGCTAATAACCTTCCCGTTGAATGTGGCTATCCATTACAAAAAGAATTATTCGAATCGGATAGGTATTTTCTGAGATTAGCACGTTTAAACGTTCTGTAATGGAAATCCACCATGGATGGTTATAGGCTATTTCCATCCCGAAATTCCCGCAGGAACGAGCACAAGGCGGGTAAAACTGCAGGGCGCTGCTAGGATTTTATATTCTAAGTTTTCCTTTCAATCGTACACAATGTTGATAGGATTTCAAATCAAATAGTTTCCGCAATAAACATCGATTTGTGCGCACATTCAATTTGTGTTGAAATAATTTTTAAACGATTATTTTACGATTACGATTCTGAGCTATTGGTGATTGTAATCTTAGTACTCGTTTAGAGTTAAAATGAATGCATTTAAGTCGGGTTCTTAGAGATTCAGGGATATTGCGATGTTGGAATGGAGAAAATTGAATTTAAAAACGAAACATTATGAAATCAGATTTGCTATGGACGGATTATGAACTAACGAAAAAATTTACTTACGTTAAGTTGTAAATGTTTTGTACAGTTCTCAACTGTCGACAGTTCGTAATCTTAGTTGCACCCGTTCCTGTGGGAAATTTGGGTTAAAATGAACAAAATGTAGCTAAAAATGTGGTTCGTAAAAATAACTATTATCATACACAAAAATATTTTTCGGAAAAATCATACCTATATAAACAATATTTTTCAAATATGATTGTTTGATATTAGATGCAAACTACTTAGCATAAAAGTATTTTCCAAAAACAGTCCAGTCGTTTCTGACCCCGTTCCAACTACTTCATAAACTGAACTCACAACCCGCCACGGCAAAACCTACACAATCGTTATTTACTTTATGGGGCCATAAAAAGCCCATCGTGATACTAAATTATCGTGAACATATTCGTATTTTTAATTACTCATGGCGGCCATTTTGTTTGACGTACGTTACGCCCCCTACCGTTGGTAGGTGTAATGTAACGTTCACATGTTGCGTCCAATGTGCCAATTACTGAAATCCCTATGAAACTAATTGGCTACGTACCTACTTATTGTTTATTATTAAAATTTAATCGCTACGTCTTCGTAACTTGGGAAACCAGTCTTTTGTTTTATCTTTTGTCGGATAGATTTTGGTGATTATGCCTAATCTTCTCCACTGTACTGATATTTTCAGTGAGATGAGAGGCCTTTGCCCAGCAGTGGGACATTACAGGCTCATACTTTATCGGATAGTGGTTTAAACTTAGTTAACATAACGTTAGCCAGTTATTTTTATCAGTTTAGTTATTTTTTACTATCGTATATCGATAGAGATCAGTAGAAGGAGGGTAGAGAGTTCTTTCCGCCTTATTCATTAACGATATTTAACTTAAACACTGCTTTAAAGTGTTTTGTCTCTTTCGCTCTTTGGCAAATACCGTATGTTGGAAAGGGACAATACCTGCATGCCAAATTTCAGCCCGATCCGCTATACCCGCGTTGTACCCGTTCCCGCGGGAATTTCGGGATAAAATGTATTCTATGTGTTATTCTGATGTATATCTATATTACTTACTGTAAAGTTTCATCCCAATCCGTTCCGTAGTTTTTTCGTTCGCAACACACTCAATACATCCATACATACATCCATCCTCACAAACTTTCGCATTTATAATATTAGTAGGATTCTCTCACCCTCTCTCTCTCTCTTTCTTGTGTCCCACATGGTGGTGGGGTCAGCCTTAGCATAATTTGATTAACAATCATTGTTAAAATTATACTTTGGTAGAAAAACCAGTAAAATTAACTAACTCTACCTCTGTAAAAAAGCGAGGGTAGTAAAAGCTTCTATAAATCATACTTTATATACATGAGATCGAGCTAAAACCACATAAAAGAATTAATTCAATCAGATAAGTATCTAATAATTATAATATAATATATTATATACCCGGACAAATTCACACTCGTACTTTTTAAACTCACACAATTTGCACTCATTATACTAAATGAAACGGGTCTGTATAGCGTTAGATAATTTAGTGAGTTATCCCGTGACCACGAGCGGTGTAATCCGCTCGAAACGTCGGGTACGTATTTTAGTAAATACGTTTAATTATCTAACGCAATGCAGACCCGTTTCATTTAGTATAAAACATTCACACACGGTTAGTTAGACCCAAAGTAAGCTCCAAGTTTGTGATATGGAATCCAACATGGTCACATAAATAAATTGATATTTCCAGTTTATCATTAGGTTTTCCTAGATATATCTTCGTTACTCTAGAAATCTAATCAAAGCTGTTTTTCAATAGCATCATAAATACTAAGTACTTATTTCGATTAAATAAATTAATAAAAAAGAAACACAGGAATATTTTAGTAATTCTCAAACGTCTGATGCAATATCTATTGATTGCGCAAACGCACGTATTATGGTGACAAGCCCGCCATTTTGTGTGAATATTGGTAATGATCATGTTAAATAGCTATAATGATTATATTAAATAGTTATAATGGTTGCCGCATACGGGCGACTGTCGGGCACGTTAAATTGTCGGTCCCGGTTGTTTCAATCGTTAGACCATATCGGAGGCCTTTAGGCGGTCTAAAAACTCCGGCACCAGGGTCTATACGAACTTACTTACGAGGAACTGTTGCTGGCAACAATCGCCTCCAATTGTCCATTAAAAGTTGCTGGAGCTATAATTGAGGTCGCTCATTTGGTGGTATCTTAGATAGATATATCAATTTTGAAATTTCTAATAAGTTCACTGGTAACGGCCTTATGTGGAAGTCAACTAGCTGGAAGAAGGATTTGTAAAATTTTAAGCTTTCAATATAGTTGCCTAATGCAGAACATGTGACGTCTATGAGTAGGTGGCAATTGTTTGCTTTAGTCAGTATTTCATATGCGGTGATCCTAAACGATTACTAGGTAAATGTAGGCAATTTGTAGCTTGAGCCAGTGTGCGAGAACCCTAACCCTAAATACTAGGTAAAGTATAAGATATCTAATTGCGAAGACCTTCCGATCGTCCGATGGGCGGGGCTTTGTACTTTGAAATAATGACTTATCTAATGTGCACCTAAGTACTATGAGAGTAGGCTTGTGTTTTGTATTAATATCTAGGTATTACTAGCCGCGCCCCGCGGTTTCCCCCGCGTTACCGTTCCCGCGGGAATTTCAGGATAAAAAGCCTATGTCCTTTCTCAGGTTCTGGATTAGCTGTGTACCTAATTTCATATAAATCGGTTCAGTAGTTTTGGCGTGAAAGCGTCACAGACAGACAGACAGACAGTTACTTTCGCATTCATAATATTCGTTAGGATGACTCCTTAAGTTCTTTAGTACTTGTGGGTTTAAATGTTATTAGTTATTACAGGATTGAAGACATTGTGGTCTGTGGTTTCTTAGGTTTAATTAAAGCAGAAACTATAGAAAGAATAACAGTGCCCCGCGATTCTACCTTGACTGTACCCGTCCCGTAAAAATTACAGGAATATCATCTACCTCTGAATCTAGTATCAAAATCCGTTCAAAAATTTTGCGTGAAAGAGTAACAGACATCTTCATACATCCATCGCCACAAACATTCATAATGTTCCTTACGAAACGTGATCTTTTTCATCGAGCGGATGGTCAACCTGACCAATCCTGATGTCAGAGTTATTGAGCCGCCAAAGGCCTCTGACATGGCTCATGTAACGACTACTATCCGTAGAAAGTTACCGGGACCGACGTGAATATACCCCCGGGCAAATTGACACACGGTTAATTAGACCCAAAGTAAGCTCTAAGCTTGTGTTATGGAATCTTATTAACTGATACTACTACATATACATACACAAATACTTTATAAGGATATATAATTGACACCCAGACGTCGTCGCCAACAACTATGTCTGCACATATTGTTGACTCCGGGCGGGAATCGAACCCGCAACCCCCGACACAGTAAGCGCTCTCACTGCCACTGTGCCAACGGGTTTGTCAAAAAAATGACAAAATCGGTCAAAATGACAGTCGGGTATGACAAAAGACAAACGAAATTCTACATAAAAATATCACAAAGAACCTCGAAACTCTGCTAAACTCAATCTTCTCAAAGCCATTATTAAGCTTAAAGTGTTCTAAACTTCACAATCCCAAGATCTAAAATCAAAACAAACCCACACCACGCCACCAGGCCAATCAAAGAGTTCATTACGAACAATAAAGCTAATGTCCCACTGACGTCCGGTGCGATACGGCACAAGGGCCCATTGATGGCCACAATAGCTTACAATGTCCCGGCAAACGTGACTGGTGGCAGAAACGCGCAGGAAACAACCGATAAGGGTATCAGGGATATGTAAACAAAGCCTGGTTACTGGTTATGAGTAGTTTCGCCTGCCAGTGGTAAATGGTCGTAAGGGACCATGAGTTGGGATACGAATTGGATGAGCTGGTTGAAACAACCTGGGTTTATAATATTTTCGGTCTATCTATCTATATACTCGTCGTATATAAAAGAAAGTCGTGTTAGTTACACTATTTATAACTCGAGAACGGTTGAACCGATTTGACTGAAAACTGGTGGGGAGGTAGTTTAGAATCAGGATACGGATATAGGATACTATTTATCCGGAACGGGTTCGCGGTGGGTGAAACCGCGGGGCACAGCTAGTACTTAATATAATAAAGAGGTAAAATTTGTAAGTTTGTTTGTATGTTCGAGCTAATCTCGGGAATTACCTGTCCGATTTGAATAATTATTTTTGTAATGGATAGCCATATTCAACGGGAAGGCTATTTTCCATCCCGAAATTCCCATGGGAACGGGCACATCGCGGGTAAAACCGCGGGGCGCAGCTAGTCTTCTATTATAATAACGCTGACTGAAGAATTTGTTTGAACGCGCTAATCTCAGAAACTACCAATCCGATATGAATAATTCTTTTTGTAATGGATAGCCACATTCAACGGGAAGGTTATAGGGTATTTTTCATCCCAAAATTCTTACGGGAACGGGCACAACGCGGGTAAAACCACTGGGTACTGCTAGTTATATATATTCCTCTATTATAAAGGTCCATTCCTCTCTGACTTAGTGGTTTCCTCCTCGCTGTACTAAATCTTTTTTGATCGTAGACCCTTTTGCTTTATTGGCTTTATAGCCCTTTTGCTGTGCTGGCATCATAAAGACAAACAAACAGCCTTATTCAAAAATTAACTTAAACACTGTTATAGACTAGCTGCGCCCAGCGGTTTCACCCACATTGTACCCGTTCCCGCGGGAATTTCGGAATAAAAGGTATCCCATGTGTTATTCTGATGTATAACCTATATCACTGTAAAGTTTCATCTAAATCCGTTCTGTAGTTTTTGCGTAAAAGAGTAACAAAGATAGGTACTACATACATCCATCGTCACAAACTTTCGCATTTATAATATTTGTAGGATATATTTAGTTCCCCACTCTTTAGTTATGAAGTAAAACGCACAAGCAACTTATCATCAATAAGTTTTACGACCATCCGCCACGGTTCAAGCGTTACAACATTTCTAGGAATACAATATGTTCTAGAACATCTAGATAAACAGAGATCGTGCCTCGACGAAGCCATTAGTTACATTGTTCAGTTAATTACTGAAAAGTCCTGTTACTGAAGTTTCAGTGTTCATGAAATGGCTGTAAAATTGTGATTTCTATTGCAAGGTCACGTAAGTAACGATTGAAATAAAATAAATACGATTTATAAGAAAAATATTAATTTATTATTCTAGTGTTATAGGCAACGATACATTTTCGATTGCTACCATTTTTAAGTACATTTAATCAATTATTTGTATTGTTTATAACAGTGCCCCGCGGTTTTACCCGCGAGGTGCCCGTTCTCGTGGGAATTTCAGGGTGAAAAATAACCCAAAACTTTTCCGTTGAATGTGGCTATCCATTACAAAAAGAATTATTCAAATCAGATTGGTAGTTTCTCAGCCCTTACAAAGAAACAAAGAAACTTTACCTCTTTATAATATTAGTACAGATACAATACAGTGGTAATACTGCTGGTACTGACTGCTGCATACTTTCAGTTAACTGCCTCCGTGGTCTTGTGGTTTGAGCGCCCGGCTCACGACCCGGAGGTTTCGGGTTCGATTCCCGGTGGGGATATCTCACAAAAATCTCTTTGTGAGACTGTCCTCAGTTTGGCTAGGGCATTGCAGACTGAAACACCTGATTGCCCGAAAAGTAAGATGATTCCGTGCTACGGAGGGCACGTTAAGCCGTCGATCCCGGTTACTTTCTACGGATAGTAGTCGTTACTTGAGCCATGTCAGAGGCCTATGGCGGCTCGATAACTCTGACACCAGGATTCCATCCACTCGATGAAGAAGAAGAAGAAAACTGCAGCTGACTCTGAGTTAAACATAACTGCACAGTCAGACATGAGTTACACCGTTAACAGTTAAACGTTAACTTAAAGTCATTGCATATTCATTAACGTAAACATTTTGTTCAATGAATAAATTTGTTAAGATTTATCATGAGCTTGAGGCATTAGGTGTATCAGTTTATAATCTTATAGGTATATTAAAGGTATAAATATTATCTTAATTTTCTTTCGTTTTCTCGAAGAAATCATGATATTATAGGTAATACATTTACCTAAAGCGGTCACCGAATTTGTTTCAATCTACGTTCGTTCACCGAAAGTCGTTTTCACACTAGACTGTCCAGCGGCTTCGGTCACCTAATTAGGTGACTGCTGCAGTCACTCGCCGAATGCAGTCGACTACCATTTTATTTTAACTTTTGCAGTTACCGCATCTTGCATGAGGCGAACGACTTATTATTTTTTAAGTGGAGTATCTTTATAAAATGTCTTTTAAATATGTAATTTAAAATGTAAAATAGAATAAGTCAGAAAATAAATTGCAATAAGTACCTACCTACAGTTTAGTGTGTAGGTAATAAAAAAAATATACCTACTAAGTAATTTCAGATGTTGTTTTCGTCAAACCGTTTCTGGTACCAGTTATTTCGGTTTCGACACTAAACAAAAAAGTTCCATTACAATAATCAAATTGAAAAAAGTTCTATTAATTGTCTTGAATATCCGCTAGAGGCGCTGAATCGAATTAGAAACTCTTTGGTTAAATTAAATGCCAAAAAAATTCGCACCACTCAATGAAAGTTACACTTAATTAAGTAAGTAGTTACTAATGCGGTGTAACCCAGGTTGTACCCGTTCCCGTGGGAATTTCGGGATAAAATTTACCCAATGTGTTATTCTGATGACCTAAATCACTAAAGTTTCACCCAAATCCGTTCAGCAGTTTTTGCGTGAAAGAGTACGAAACATACATACATCCAGCACAAACTTTCGCATTGATAATATTAGTAGGATAGTTATGTAATAAAACCTTATACACATAAGCTGTGTAAATAAAAAATACCATTTCCCAATAAAAATTGACGTTAGTTTTCAATACGACCTACGCATTGCAAGCTCACGTAGGCGTTAGAGAAAAAAAAGTGGTTCTATACTCAAAGTTGTGCGATCGACCAATCGCGTGCGAGGAAGGCGTGGCGGCGGGGCGTGATTGGCTGTTGCCGCGGTCTCGGTAACTGATGCATCGCCATTATAACGTTGTTACATTCTACGGTTTAACGCTTTCGAGAAACATACGTTATGTTGTCTAACTAGTAATGTTGCGCGGTTTGACCCGTTTTGAGGGAAATTCGGGATAAGAAGTATATGTATAACCTAACCTTCCTCGTGAATGTCACTTTAAATAAATTGAGACACATACCTATCCAAAATGTATTTTCTGATATTTATGTTCGGTTCTTTGTTACACGCGTTCAAATAGACAAACAAAAACAAATTATTCCACTTTATTATACCTATACTTATTAGTATAACAAACTTGGCTTCACACGTTTTTAGCTATTTCCTACAATAAAAGATTTTTCCTATGAAAGGGTAGTTTTAGTACTTACTTACCTATAGATAGGTATACAAGTTACTTAGTTAAATAGTTTTCTTGGTATATTTTCCCTATAAAATAAAAAGGAAGTAAGTTCGAGTAGGTTTTTAGACCGCCTAAAGGCCTCCGACATGGTCTAACGATTGAAACCGGGACCGACAGTTTAACGTGCCCTCCGACGCACGGTAGCGCTCAGATAGAAATTGCCACTATCGGAGGGAGGGAAGAATTGTCTGTTAAAAGTGACCGTTTGGATCGCCTAAAAGCCATGGTCATGGTCTGAAGATGGAATGTCTCCACTCAGCCACCACCAAGACAAACAGGACTTTGGGATGCTCCTAGTAAATATGCAGAAAAGCAGTCAAGCAACGTATTTGCTACCTACAAATAGGCATTAATTCGAAATTTTACGATAATTTCATTGGCCATTTGGCCATGTTACTTAATTAGCTATTAAATATTAATTAATTGTCGTCCGCCATTACGATGAGGTTGGATTATTATTAAGAGTTCGGTGAGGTCAATTGATGACTGCGAAATCGGAGACCTAGTTGGTATAAATGTAATGGGGGTGCCACAGACATCGACGGCGCAGTGGCGCAATGACGACGATTCACGAATTTATTTAAAAATGTACATTAGCTTTTACTCTATATTTTTTGCTATCGCTGCACAACAGCCTCCGTGGTCTTGTGGTTTAAGCGCTCGGCTCAAGATCCGGAGGTTCCGGGTTCGATTCCCGGTGGGGACAATACTTATCTCACAAAAATCTCTTTGTGAGACTGTCCTCAGTTTGGTTAGGGCATTGCAGGCTGAATCACCTGATTGCCCGAAAAGTAAGATGATTCCGTGCTTCGGAGGGCACGTTAAGCCGTCGGCCCTTTCGGTTACTTTCTACGGATAGTAGTCGTTACTTGAGCCATGTCAGAGGCCTTTGGCGGCTCAATAACTCTGACACCAGGATTGGTCAGGTCAGGACCATCCACTCCATGAAGAAAAAGCTGTCGCTGCACTGCACTCACTATCAATCCTGTAAAAAATTGTGAATTAACTGTTTGAGTTTTTACAGTGCGTCTATATTCCACAAGATAAATTACACCTCGGCCATACATACCATTCTAGACATAAATAAAAAAAAACGTAAGAAAATTTACACACAAAGTGTTTTCCGAATTGTCGTGGGACAAAAATAGTTCTAGGGCTTGATCGCCAATCCTTTTTATTCAAGGCTTTTTTTCTATCGGAATGACAACAAAATGTACCACGTGATATGTATCACGATGCCTTATGTCATTCCCTTACATTTAGGAATATTTTTTCTCAATGATTTTACGTTTTTCATAATGGAGTACACTTGTCTATGGCCCTACTTCTGAGGTAAAAATAGCGAAGCTCTAGAGATAGTATTACCGTGTCTAGAGCATAACTTATTGGCCATATAGGTACATATCTTACTTACCTATAAACCTTTTGAATAAACTGCTTCCTTCAAACATTATGTAAAGTAAAGTAAATAGAAAACATTGTTATCAGCGCCATGTCCAATCTGAAACGTGTGGGCCCCCATAACAAATGGCCGTGAAGCAATAAAAACTATATTCCCTATTGTCTGTGAGCAACTGACAGGAAAACCTATTAATTTTTAAAAATATATTATTTACTTTGTAAGTTTATGTTTCTTTTTCTAACGATAGTAATGTTGTTTTGTTTTGCAACGTTACTTAGACACTTAGGTTTAAACAAGTCTTCAAGCTAAGAACCGACTTCAATCCAGGTTTAGCTATAATCTTTTTTAAGTCAGTTTAAACAGGACCAATTTGTAGGCAAATCCTTGTATAGAACCAATTTTCTAAGTTGGTCCATAAACGACGGAGGTACCTGGTAACAAATGTCTGGTACAAAAAAGCAATAAAAAACATACAATCGGGTTGTGTTGCTACGGTTTTTGAAGTTGGTCTAAAAAATAAAATTAATTAAGAGATCAATGTCCTTTTTAAAAATAAACAAATAGTGGTGCTTCAGGTTTTGCAGTTAAAATCACACCTAAAAAACTTGAAGATACGGAACCATCTAGACATGCCCGCCAAACCAAAGTATGATCCAACAGAAGAATTTACTAAAAATACACACCACCTTAAGTAAAAAACGAACTCTAACTTGGTTAAGTGACATGTGTGTGCTACACATAATTTGACCAAACCAACTACTACAAGATAAAATGATTAAAAACACGAACAACTATAAAAACTCTTTTCAAAGAATAATATAATTCAATTCCAAAACTAATTGCCGACAGCTGCCATCTTTCAAAGTCTTAAAACTTAATGAAATACGATAGCGGGAACGCTTCCAATTTGCTAGTTAGCCGAACTCGCGAACAGATAAACTGGCTCGTAAACGAAATGATAGGAAACGTTCCTTTAAGTTAATTAAGTAATTCCGTCAAGTTGTCACAATAAAGCACATTGGAAACCTATCGTAAACCCGAGTAATAAAACCTTTCTGGCGCATTGCGACGTTTCAGTAAGGACGATCCAGAATTTTCTAACTCTGAGAATTCCAAACCAACTAGATCAATCTCAGAGACACGCTCTATGAATGCAAATTCTTTGCCCACTCTCATTATTAGTCGAATCTTTATGACATTCCGACAAACCTTTGTTCTTTCTGAATTTATTTTGTTTGATTGTGTTTGTCATAATAAAAGCTATTTACTGCATATTTCTGGTGGAACAAAAGAATGATGTAAAGGCCGCTGTTTATGGGTTATGATAGATGTCATTCCGATACAGTTTTTGTGAAGCATATTTTTAGCTAAAAATGATAGCTATTACACTTTCACCGACTTCTTTGGTGACGAGTGAAATCTGATGATTTTAAAGATATGCAAAAATAAATTATTTAGATTATCATAAATAAAAAGATTCTTTTTCTAGAGGATAGGGATATTTTAGGCAAATCATAAATCTTACACCATAGATAAGTCTACAACCAAAATTTCTTTTTTTCCTACCATCAAAATGTCTTCAAAAGACTTGAAGAGTATATAGCTGGCACCATCGCCACCACACTACGCTCCGCGTCGTAATCTTCCGAAGCAAAGGCGTGACCGAAGTTTCCCTTCATTTTGAATAGGTTTTTTACAGTCGGGAGGTAGGGACAAAGCCTCTCGTAAAACTCAAGTGTCCGCGTCCCGGTTTACGACTCAACGGCCCCAGGCCAGTGTTGCGCCTAACTTTATGATCGGGCGAGGAGATAATGCACAAATCCACTTTTATGGATAGTGAGGAATTGTTTCATTGTCTGCGCTGAGTGCTCCAAGTGGCTTTAAAGGTATTAAGATATTTGCTTTGTGGTGCTTAAGGTTGAGGCATATTGAAGGATTGGGAAAGTGCTTGAAGATGGCTGTTGAATGATAAACTATGACTTTCTTTTTACTTTACGTCAAACCAAGTGGCATAATTGAATCACTATTTTGTAGGGTATTTATGTACCTTTGTTTTGAGATGTTAAAAGAAAGTTATTTAATGTACGAGTACACTTCGAGTGTTTCAGTACAAAATCCCGAATTGGCAAAAATCATGAAATCGTAAAACAGCAACGATACAAATAAACAAAAACGCATCAAAATGCGACAAGATATTATATTATGATGTGATAAATAAATGCTGTCTGATGATTGGTAGAAAACTTGACTATCAAATATTCTACCAATCAAACAGGATGCAAACTGTGCAGGATTCGATTTTTTTTTATATGCTAACATAGGCAGTACTTAACTATTCATCTTATCACTAGCCACGCCCCTCGGTTTCACCTACATTGTACCCGTTTCCGCGGGAATTTCGCGATAAAAAGTAGCCTATGTCCTTTCTCAGGCTCTGGACTAACTGTGTACCAAATTTCATTCGAATCGGTTCGATAGTTTTGGCGTGAAAGCGTGACAGACAGAGTGACTTTCGCATTTATAATATTAGTTAGGATTATCACTACACAGTATAAAATAAGGTCGTCTCTTTTTCGTGTCTGTCACACTGTTTGTCTGTCTGTATGCTTAAATCTTTAAAATTACGCAACGGATTTTGATGCGGTTTTTTGTAATAGGTAGAGTGATTCAAGAGGAAGGTTTTTATGTAAAAAAATTCCCGAAATTCCCACGGGAACGGGCACAACGCGGGTAAAAGCAGCGCCGCGGGGCGCTGCTAGTAATAATATATGATATTCTTTAGGTATCAGCTACTTGAACTTTTAACAAGTTAGTTTTAGTTTTAGTTTTAATAATTGGACAAATTCACACACGGTTAATTAGACCCAAAGTAAGCTCTAAGCTTGTGTTATGGAATCTAACTCACTGATACTACTACTTATACATACACAAATACTTTATAAGAATATATAATTGACACCCAGACGTCGTCGCCAACAACTATGTCTTCACATATTGTTGACTCCGGTCGGGGATCGAACCCGCAACCCCCGACACAGTAAGCGCTCTCACTGCCACTGTGCCAACGGGCTTGTCGACAAGTTATTCTCAACGATTTCTGAGTAGAAGTCGATCGGCACTTTGTTCAAGTATTTATTTACTTAATGTTTCTTCGAGGACTGAATTTGTTTGGACCAAGTATCACTTGACACTTAAGTGCCGCTTATAAATATTTATTATAGTTATCGGGTAGCTTACTGGAAGTTTGATGATTAGTGTAAGTGGAAATCAGCGGATCGAAGCGATAATAGCTTTGTGGGTTTATTAAGAAACTAGCAGACGAAGTAACTATTTAGTAATCGCTCGCGGTTTTATCTTATTGTGCTCATTCCCGTGGGAATTTCGGGGTGATAAATCGTTTTTGAAATGTCGAAACTTTCCCGTTGAATATGGTTATCTACAATTCTACATCTACCTTTCTACACTTATATTATAAAGAGGAAAACTGTGTTTGTTTGTAATGAATAGGCTCAAAACTACTGGACCGTTTTTAAAAATTCTTTCACCATTCGAAAGCTACATTATCCACGAGTAACATAAGCTATTTTTCATCCCGAAATTCCCACAGGAATGGTCACAACGCGGGTAAAACCGCGGGGCGCTGCTAGTCTATTATAAAAGTAATGGCTTTAATAGGATTGCTAATTTTTTTAGATTAGCGCGTGCAAACAAACAAACGAAACTCTCCAGCTTTATCATATTAATAAAGCTGGATGATTGTAGTTATTTGTGAGATAAGAGTGTGCTGCATTTTTGAATGTATTTTTGTGTATTTTCATCCCAGAATTCCCACGGGAACGGGCACAACGCGGGTAAAACCGTGGGGCGCTGCTAGTATCTATAATATAAAAATGAATCGCAAAATGTGTTGGTAAGCGCATAACTTCAGAACGACTGCACCAATTTGGATGATTCTTTTTTTAATGTGTTCCTTATTGTCAGGACAAGGTTTTTATATAAGAAAAATAAGGAATAAAAATCTCAAAATTCCCACGGGAACGGGGGCGCTGCGGGTGAAAGCGCGGGGCACAGCTAGTACTAGGTATATAAGAACACATATTTTACATTTTTATCTGACGTATCGGCTCCTTTACATGAACCGTGGTCACAGAAGACTCACCACATTAAAAGATCAGTATTTATTCTTATCTCTTTTGTTGCAGCAGTGCCCCTAGACACGTTGGTAGACAACTGTCAGAAAATTCTAGAAAAATTCCACTACTCCTGGGAGATGATGCCGCTCGTGCTGGTGATCCTCACGTATGCAGGGGGCGACTTCGACGAGGCTTCGCGGAAAATAGATGAAGGTACGTCTTGGATAAGAGGGAAGGGGAGGGTCTTGTCGTGTCTTGAAGGCTGTGAAAGACATTTAGCTCTTTCTTGTCGTGTCTTGAAGGCTGTGAAAGACATTTAGCTGTTGTCGTGTCTTGTCGAATCTTGAAGGCTGTGAAAGACATTTAGCTTTGTCTGGTCTTGATGGCTGGGAAAGTGATTTTTTAACTCTTTCTCGTCTTATCTTGTCGTACAATGAAGGTTGTGAAAGTTTTGATTTCCTATCGACAAACTTGATATCTCAAAAGTCTTGAAATAATCGGGAATTAGATACATTTTGTTTCGTAGTATTCCGTGGACTTCTTAATCAACACTAACTAGTTTACTAGTTTATGAGATTATTTAAAGTATAATCAAATCATAGGTAAGTGAACCAAATTGTAACCTTTCACAGCCTTGTTGTTACAACTGAAATGTGCTGGAACCAAATCATTTGCATTACTTTATAACAAGATTATATCTATTTGGTAATCATTATAGCTATACATATATCGTGGAATAAGATTTAAAATTATCTGAGATTTTGAAATAATTAAAAGGATTAAATATTCCCATACAAATATTCTTAACACTTTTTTCCATGTTTACTTCACGTAAACTATTGTTAAATTTATAATATACCTATGGAGAAGCTCATACCTTGTTGAAAATTGGTATTCTTTTGAGATTTAGGCTCAATTTACGACTATGTATTACGACGTAATAAACGTCCTCGCACGGGTTTTTTCATGGTAGAATGTTTATAAAACGAAAAGCGTGTGAGTGCGCTTACCTACTAACTATGTGTTCAAATCGCGTAAGATATATTTCGACACTGTAAGTTTTGGTTCCAGCATCTAAATAACATGCCAAAGCGAAATGCAAAGCGATTTTCAAAATCCTAAACTATTTTTGAAAATATGATCAATTCCGACTCTTAATTTAATTTATGAAACTGAAAAAAAATATTTGCTCTATATTGTCTTCTTCAAATTCAAATTAAATTGAATATTTTTATAAAGTAAGGGATTCTTTTCATCCCTAAATTCGTAATTTAGATATAAAAAATAGTTTTGGAATTTGATCTAATTCTCAAAATAAGTTTATTTAATTTAATTTTACTATGATTTTTACATTTTTAGTAACATATCGATTGCATTATTTTGTCTAAAACCTTCTTAGACGACGGATTGTTGAATAGGACTCTTAGCAGGCAACACACACGACGGACAAAAGTTCGTCCGCGGCGGACTACTGAGACGATCTCGTCTACACAGACCAACAAGCTATAACACGGCTTTATACAGTAACTGTCGTACTCAGAGTCGTTCATTTAAACGATAATTAACTAAATGACGTATTTTTATCCTAACATTACTTGTCAAAATCACTCATTAAGGGTGAATTGCACTAAGATTCTTAATTTGATTTAGCGCCTCAACTTATTTAAAAAACAAATGACGTTCGTTTGAAATGGTGTTCTATTTGATGCACTATAAAGTTTAATTTTGAAGGGACAGCTTCTATTTCTTAAAAAGTGTAAAGTGTTAGCCTGTAATGTCCCACTGCTGGGCAAAGGCCTCTCATCTCACTGAAGTTATCAGTACAGAGAGGAGGATTAGGCATAATCACCACGCTTGCTAAATGCGGGTTGGTGATCTCAAACTCGAGCCATGTTTGAAAAGTAGGAAACATGTTTTCGCTCGACCCGGGAATTAAGCCCAAGACCTCAGTCTTGGCAGGCGAGCGCACATACCACTAGACCACCGAGGCGTTCTATTTCTTAAACATATTTAATTGCTAAATTACTAAATTGATTGAGTTTTTGTGCAATCCGCTCTAAATCTCTACTAAGGAAGCATTTGACGTCTCTGAGTACGGTTGTAAGAGTAAACGGAGCGCAGACTATAATAATCTTCGATCAACAATACACAACTAGATGTCGGGTCAGCGCAAAATATACGTCTCGGTGAATAACGCCTCATTTGAAAAGTGAGACGTTATTCTCACTTATTTTATTCATAAGATTTGCTACTTTATTGCTATGTGTCATGGTTGTAATAAGGTTGAACTTCGAACTGTTTTAAAACTTTTGTTTCAGTTCGGTAGTAAACAAAATAAGCTGTCTGTCACACGTCATCCACGCGGACAGTATTTAGCTTTGATTTTGTACGTGACCCGATATCTAGTTGTGTATTGTTGATCGAAGATAATAATTAAATGAAATATAATAACTAAATAATATCGTACTTTCTCTCCTATACACATTTTATGTATGGGGTATACAATAAAATGCTAGTATAGAAAGTTACAAATACGTGAAAATCATAAAATATAACGTAAAATGTACAGATTGTTAAGTACTTAACTGTAACTCTCCGGTAAATTGAAACGTAAAACTTAAAGTAAGTAAGTATTACTTTGGTCTTTGCTTACGAGTGGACTGTCAGTAGTGTCCTTCAATCGTTAGTTAAACCATTTAGGGGCGAATAGCTCAAGCATTCTTAATGTTATTTAGCGCCTAAATGTGTTTTAAGAAACAAATGACTTCGTTTCAAATAGTGTTCGAAATCGTATACATTATAAAAAAATATTATTATTCCTTTTTGGTATAAAAATACTACCCTTGAAAACCAAACAAAGAGTGACTACAGACTAGGCGGGCTGCATACGTGACGTGCTGAGTATTCGATTTCCGAATTCGTTTTCCGCATGCGGAATTCCGTGTACCTAATGTAAACGTTTGGTTTTTGCATTGGGTATTGTATACTTACTGCCAGTACGTTCAGTTGGGACTTTGATATTATTTCGGTTCCGAACGTGTGCGGCGGTACATAGCAAATGTATGGAGGCGCTGTGTTCCGCATGACGTCATTAGGTATTTGTATTTTGTAACAATTTGATGCATTCGGGTCTCCGAAAGCGGAAAGGAATGCGGAAATCGGATACGGATTCCGCATTCGCATACCTTAATGCGGCCAGGCTAAAGACAACTCAAAATAGTCAATACTTTTAGTCAAAATAATGCAATCAAAAATATGAAGCTTGTATTACGATTTCAAATCAACGAATTAATTTACTCTTGTGTGAAAACGAACGCAAAAACAATTGAATGTAAAAAACCGATTTGTTTACAAAAAATTTTTTTCAAATAAAAGAAAGTAATTTTTTTATTTGACATTCCATGTTTGAAACAGTTCAAATTACTCATCACGTGGCATTACTAGTGATGTCACAAATCAATTGTTTTTGCAAATAGCCGAGCGAAAGTTGTATTTTCATAAAATTGTCCGCAGGGAAAATGTTGATCAACGAGTACGCGAGAAAAAACCATCTCAATGTTTTCGACGGACAAGAGCTAAGGAACTCGACACGCCAGTACGGACTTTAATAGTAATACAATAGTTTTTACAAAAAACATTCGATAGACACACTGTCACAACACTACATACATCATAAGTGCACACACAGGAACGGAAACATCGGTTTGTGATCGACTATGTGGCGAAATTATTGCTTCGGCTAAGACTTGTCTTAGAAACGACTATTTTTTGGCCTCAGTCATCAAGTCGAAACTTAACTTAAACCTTGTAATATTCACCTAGATTTCAATCATCTTGCATATCAGCTTAGATAAAAAGATAGAAAATATATGGAGATAAAACTAATAGGTAGAGAATCTCCTTTCGGATAAACAAGATCGCGTAGCACGTCACTATCGATGTTTCCGTTCCATTTTCAAAAGTACACATCACATTAAACCGAACCATATGCACTAACAATTATGAAACTTAATTCTTAGATTTCGCTTAAAAGTGTTTTAGTTTTAAAATCGAGTTCAAGGGGAGTAGATTTGTCTATGAAATGTTATTCCAACATCCATTAACAACGCACATTCTAAGCAAAGAGTTAGCGCGTGATCAAACATTACCTATTTGCTTTGTTTAGTAAAGTGTAAGTGTTCCTTAAGAGGTGGCTTGAAGTGAATGAATGAAATCGGTTAATTAATATATAGTGAAGTAACTTTAATTCTTTTTTAAATAATTTTATCTACACTAATGTTGTAACATTCTACTTATGTTTCCAATACTTGACTTATAATTACTACTGTTATAGCTCAGACAACAAAACACTCAATTTAAGCAATTTCACATGATGGTATAATATCCAAATCGATACCGTAAAATCTCTTTTTAACATCATTATAACGCGACCAATTAACCTGGCGAGCCTTATGTCAAAATCCTCATACAAGTTGTATAAAATTTTGATATTAGGCTGGCTTTTGAAAACAGTTGGGTTATACGTGAAAACTTCGTCGAAACTACATACACAAAACTCTTTGGTAAGATCTCGCTCGCTCCTGATTGGCCCTACACGCAGCTGCGCTCTCATTGGTTAGATTTTAATGGCGGCAAGTTCACTGTGACAATACACGTACCTACGCGTGAATTTAATGTTTCGCAATGTGTTATGTTTTTAAAATTTTGTTTGATTAATTGCATTAAATACTTAGTGAAGATAAAGTAGTGTATGCAACTGCATATAACACGGGTATTAAAACACTCGTTACTATTATGAAACTCGCTGCGCTCGTTTCATAAACTCACACTCGTGTTTTAATACCCTTCTTTATATGACGTTGCATAAACTACTATATTTGTCGATGGCACTCAATATCGTCGTAGGGTCACTTTTCGTGTCTATATTTATGAACTTTTTTTTATACATTTTTCTTAAATAATTTCGTAAAATAGGTACTAAGCCATTTTTCATGTTTTCAATTATGAACTTTTTAAATAATTTCCTAAAATACTAAAATGATGATGCATGAGCTATGTATGAAAAGCAAATATTACTTAACGTTTTAATACATTAAGTAACTATGTAACAATTTAACGAGCATTTTGACTTTTGACCTGTTGTGGGAAGTTTAATAATATTTAAACCGAGTGGAGATATTACATTATATGAAGACTAGCTACGCCCTACGGTGTTACCCGCATTGCACTAATCCCGAGGCAATTTCGGGATAAAGTGTATTCCATGCGTTATTCTGATGTATAACATTAAAATGTATCGCATGTTTTTTTCTGATATATACCTTAGATTACTGTAAAGTTTCGTCCAAATCCGTCCAGTAGTTTTTTCGTAAAAGAGTAACAAACATACATACTTTATACTAAATGAAATGGGTCTGTATCGCGTTAGATAATTTAACGTATTTTACTAAAATAAAATACGTACCCGACGTGAGTTATCCCGTGACCACGAGCGGTGTAATCCGCTCGAAACGTCGGGTACGTATTTTAGTAAATACGTTAAATTATCTAACGCGATACAGACCCGTTTCATTTAGTATAATGAGTGCAAATCGTGTGAGTTTAAAAAGTATGTAAACATACATACTACATACACCCTCACAAGCTTTCGCATTTATTACATTAGTAGGAAAGGATTACATAACATAAACGTAAAAGTTTTAATGACAATTCTATTATACTAGTGGAGTCAGTTTTCAGTCAGTATTTAAACAGTCCTAAAAAAGTCCTTATTGGAACAGATTGCGAAAACAATCGTCATTTCGATACCATATTAGATAACAATACATTTAATTTGAAATATATTTTTGAATAAATATCGTTCTCTGGGAATAATAATTCTTATTTGTAATTTCAAATTGTTCTGATTTCAAAACAGTTGTCAATTATTTGAATTTGGAATCATAAACGGGTAAGTGCCATCACACTGTAGAAGTTAACTTTAAAAAAAAACAAATCAAATGAGTTAGGTTAACGATGAAGTATCGATACATGTTAAAACTTATTGCAAAAAATAATTAACGTTTCCCCCATAAACTTGTAAACTGTCAATAATTCTGAATAATAAAAACATTTTCATTATTTATATTAATTGTTACTAGTTATGATGTATTAAAGAAACAATAATTGTTCATAACTACATAATTATTTATGGGAATGAATTTGCAACTCCGTCGTTCGGTTGTAAATAAAAGTAATAAACATATCAACGGGTTATAGTATAACCCGTTGATATGTATATTGTATAACCGTTATACAATATAGTTTTGCAATGAATACCTAGTTTTGACGATAAACAAATTACTTGTGAAGTTTCTAGCTTGTGTTTAAAAATGGTGTGGCATTACAAAGGTGGCCATAGACTAAAAACATTTTTTTCGAGGATAATTGAAGAACTGTCAATTAACAACTGTCAATATATTTATTACACTATGAAGTAATAGGTTGTCTGATTAATCGATTATTTTTGCAATTATACAAACGGATATTTATATCGATTTATAATAACTTATGTTTTCTCCAATTAATATACAAAATAAAATAGGTATTGACAATTAAACGTTCTAACTGCAAATTCTATTCAGATTTTATTTTAATTTAGTGATTGGAATATTGAGCAATTACACAGATAACTAGTACACTAGTCTGTTGTAAACGACGCGATTTACGATTGGAAACCTGAAATTACTTAACTATGACAACTTTGCAACACTCATAAGTAATAGAAGTATAAACTTATATCGATAAGAATTCACCATAATAAAAGCAAAACAAGACATATCTTATGGTTTCTAGAAACGAATCTATTATAAATATATCGCATATCGATTTATTGGACTCGATAACGATGGAGCTCGTAAAAAATATCTAATCAACACAATTTACATTTTAACTAACTGTTGACCAGTTTTTGTAGTCACATTGTTGCAAATTCATTTTCGAACATTACACACTGCATTTACATTCACACATACACACGAAACACAACAAATTGTTACATATCGATAAAAGTGGTCATTTGGAATCATTTCGAAACTAACCAGTCGTGATTTCCACTTTGCAGTGACCGGACGAAGGTGGAGAAATTCGAAATTTAAAAGTGACATTCGAATTTCCATAGTGTTGTGCCAGTGTGTGATATCGATATTATTTTGTATTATTTTCTTTTTTGTAGGAAAATGCTGGAAACTAATAATATTAGTGGTGTACTATCGTCGTCCATGAAGTTATTTTGCGAATGATACATTGTTTACAAGTGCCTTGTGTTGTGTGGACTTTTGCTGTGCGTTGCGATTGTTTTATTAGACATGTCTTCCTGCCGTCGGATAAATCGGTGAGTACTAGATGTAATACTCGTACTTTCATATCATACTAATCATTTTCAAATAATCACGATTAATTAAAAATCATTAGTGTGGTATTAAGATAACAATTTATATAGCTGAAAACAAGTTTAACAAGAAGCTTCAAAAAAAATAATTAAGTATCTTAACAAAAATACTAGGTATTATAACCTGTTATCTACTTACGAAGCGATTTTTTACAATCGACTCATGTCTAATTGAACTTACGACCATACAGTAATATAAAACGAAGTGTTATAGCTGAAGTTATCGAAGTCCACATTGTTGCTGCTTCAACTAGCCGATGTAACTTGTATCTACGATTTATGATATATAAATCGCATACAATAATTAGTAGTACAAGTCCTAATTGGGTATTTCTTACTAGGCAGATGAATTGTACACTATAATGTGTATTGGTTGGGAGCCAGGGTTTATAGTACTCACTTTATGGACTATAAAATGGGTTCTCGATGCATTGGCAGACTCAATGTTTCTTTTATTCATTTGCCGACTTAAGAAAAATGATATAAATTCGTACCTACATAATTATAACCATTAATAAAGCGCCTCAAAGCCGTACTAAATGTACGTACGATGATATTTACGATTATATCCCTGAATTCCAATATTAATAACTTTTTAGTTAAAATTAATCGAATAAGAAATAATATGTCAGTAAATTACGTTTATTCATACTTTGACGTTAATTGAAGTTAGCGAGATAGTAAAGTATCGATGTTAATTATCGATAAATCACATCGTAAACATAGTCCGTGATATCGGTGTCACCACACTACTGTCAACGTGTTATCGGCTGTCAAACGTTCCCATTGGTCAACTTATAATCACGTTGGCTATGGTTTATGGTTTATACTTGTATTACCAATATGTTATTGGTAGATATCGTTTTCTTGAATACTAGCTGTGCCCTGGGGTTTCACCCGCATTTATTCAGTGACTGCTTACCGTTTAAACCTTCCCTGGACTACGACAAACATTTCAAAACCAAAATCAGCTAAATCGACCCAGCTGTTCTGGAGTTTTAGCAAGACTAACGAACTACGATCGATTTTTATATATATAGAAGACTACAAAGAGGTAAAATTGGTTTGTTCCAGCTTATCGGGAATTACCAGTCCGATTTCAATAATTCTTTTTGTAATAGATTCAACGGGAAGGTTATAGGATATTTTTCATCTCGAAATTCCTATAAGAACGGACACAAGGCGGGTAAAACCGCGGGACACTGCGAGTATAATATATTGTATACTCATACAGTAATCGAACAATTACTACCAAGGCACTAACAACATTTTATAACGTACATGTTCCAATATTTTACGATCCAACCTCAAGCTGTTTACACTTTTATAATCAATAATTAGAGATTGTAAACTTTTTAATGAAAACCTACACTCTACAGTTGCTCTATAAAGCTGGGTATAATGAGACGCAAAATTCTACAATCATTCTCGGAACTATAAAAAACCGGCCAAGAGTGAGTCGGTCAATTTTTATATCTGCACATATTATTGACGCGGGTAAAACCGCGGGGCGCTGCTAGTAGTATTATAAAGAGGTAAATTTTCTGACTTTGTAAGAGCAAATCTCAGAAACTATCACTCCGATTTGAATAATTATTTTTTTAATAGATAACCACATTCATTCATTCATTCATTCATACATTCATTCATTCACATGTTTCATCCCGGAATACCCATTAGTACGGGCCCAACGCGGGTAAAACTGCGGGGTGCTGCTAGTTCGTATATATTTTAACAATCTTCCTGATGGTCTTAAACAGTTGAACGCAGGCTATTCCCCACATTCGTGTGGGTTCAATATTATAGCTCTCTAGCGGTCATTGGTTTGTTTTAACGGCGTCTATTGGTCGCCCTGTTATCTACACTTCGACCACAAAATATTACCCTCAGCCCGTATGCGTTAGAAACGTGTACTTTTATGTGAAGTTTAATGGGCGATGCGGTAGGTCTGATATTGTCATATTATGTGCGAGTGTTTGGGCGGTCTTGAAATGATAAATAAAACGATATAAAATGATATCAACTCAATCGGATTTAATTAACTTAGGGCGCATTTAGACTACACTGTAGATCGACCGCGGCATAATAATATGTAGTTTCATGGCTACATTTTGAAATTAACTAGGTTTGCACAAATATATAAATAATAAATAATAAAAAATACAAATATAATAAATATTTTTAAGAGACATAAACTTAAGGCTGGATTGTGCAATCTTAATTTTATTTGGCGCCGAAATATTTAGAAATTTAGAAATTCACTAAGAAATGTTCATACAATATAAAATACAACCTTGAACGAACAGCTTGTGTCTCAAACATATTGAAGTACTTAATAGTTTTAAGAGTTCATGTGCAATTCGCTTTTCGAAATGTAGCTGTCAAAACAAAGCTTTGTGATTGGTCCGCTCCGCTTCAAAAGACCGCAGTCTAAAGGGGCCCATACACGGTAAGATTTATCTGTACGATCCGTCGCGTCAAACCGATCGAAACGACGAATCGATGCTGTATGTCAAGATCGTTAACGATTTAATTAATCGAAAATAATGTCGGAAAACGCAACCAAAACCCATGCGATCATGAATATCGTAACGATGGATCGACAGTGTATGGCTCTTTACGATCAACGACCCACATTTTTCTAGGCTTTCTTTTTTTCTTTTGAATCCGAATCAACGCTACCGCCACATAGGTAAGGAAAAGAAGTTCATTTTCCATTTTATGAGACACGAATTTAATTATTTGAACACGTCCTTAACCTTCAGCTTCAAACAAGTAAATGATCGATCGTTACGACCGGTCGTTTCGTGTATGAGCGACATTTTTGATGCGATCAATCGTCACGATTTTCATCAGATCGATCGTATAGACGAATCGTACCGTATATGGGGCGCCCCACGCGTTACCGGCAAATGTGCACTGACTCTAACCAAAAGACTGCATTTAGATTACTCAGAATAACCTATAACACTGGTAATCATAATAAAATGTAATCACTTGGGATCCAGACCGAATCCTTGACCCGTTGTGTGACACGTGTATACATTTTATTCTATTTTATCAATAATTCAAGCGAATAGTTAATAAGTTTCACCCGCACTCTCGACCTTTAGATAAGTAGCGATATTGCAATTGTGGATGCACGTACAGTAATGTCGTATTGTATACATTAATTTGAATACATTATATTCTTTATGAGTCCTAATTATATAAATAAGCCTTCATTATAGGCATTTACGTTTCCTACTTTTCAAACATGGCTCGGGTTGAGATCACCAACTCGCAGTAGGCAAGCTTGGTGATTACGCCTAATCCTCCTCACTGGACTGATATCTTCATTGGGACGAGGTGTCTTTGCCCAGCAGTGGGACATTACAGGCTAATACTTTACTTTAATAAAATGTAATACTGCCTTAACTATTCAGCTCTAAAAATACAATTTTTATTGACTTTTAATTTTCTTTGAATGTAAGATAGCTGTAAGAGGACCACATCTAGTTGTAGTCGTCAATATAGGTATTTAAGTTTACAGCTTCAAGTAAACAATTTTACTACCAATAAAATATTTATTTACATCTGTAATATGTAAATTCTAAAATTAAATAGTAATATCTAGTTATAATGCACATTAAATCGAGAATGTCCTTTATCTTTCATGCATTTATAGTATTGCCTATTCCGGCATCGACACTCTACAATGTTGCAATTATTGCCTCTCACTCCCACTTCTCTTTTAGGCTGTAAATGAGACAAGGACAGCGATATGTTTACGACTATATCACGAATAGCTTATGGCTTAAATTTTATTACTTATTTTGCTGTGTGACTAATTTTATGCAGCAGTTGGGATATTGCAAATTTCTTAGAATTTTGACGAAATGGTGCATCTTTTTATTATAAATGGGGGTTTCAGTAGCATTCGAGCCTTTCATCTTTATTATTCAGTAAGATAAATCTCTGTATATTCTAAGTATAACATGCTAAAGGTGCGTTTACATGTTTTTTTTAATAATAACTCTAGCAGCGCCCCGCGGTTTTACCCGCGTTGTGCCCGTTCCCGTGGGAATTTCGGGAATTTTTTTACATAAAAACCTTCCTCTTGAATCACTCTACCTATTACAAAAAAACCGCATCAAAATCCGTTGTTTTCGCATCAAAATCGTAATTTTAAAGAAGACAAAAATAGCGACTTTGTTTTATACTATGTAGTGATATATTATTATTTATAAAAAATATTAAATTGAAACCACGTTTACGGATACACTTCGCTTTTATTTTACATTTTTATTTGACGGTCCCTTAATAGGAACCGTGGTAACAGAAGACTGGAAAATGAGCAGTGTTTGCTTAAACTTAAGAAACCAGTACATAAAAATATGTCAAACAATACCACATCAAACAAATTTGGTTTTAAAGAAAAGTCTGTATTTCAAATAAGTATTGAAGGTTTTCAATTCTGATAGTACCATTATTTTCAAAAAATCAAGATCTCATACCTCACCAACAAAATAACTCAATCCCAAATATTTCAATTGTCTCTTTAAATCTCTATAAAATGTCACAATTGTCTATAAAAATGGTTCATGTAACACCGTCTTAACCATTGCTACTGATTTACAACAAAACATCCCCCCATTAATCAATGAACAGACAACAAAATAATCAATGTGCAAGAACTAACCATTATAATCACTCGTCACCCGAAATAAAAATAAATCATTTGATAAATTATTGCAAACTAGCTGTACCCGCGACTTCGTCCGCGTGGAATTTAAATATATTTCATATATACATACATTGTAGCGAGTGGTGGGAAACCGCAAAGGACAGAGAAGGTTGGAAGCGTTTGGGGGAGACCTTTGCCCAGCAGTGGGACGATACAGGTTGAAGGGAAAAAAATAGACTTTTTTCCTAAAATAAAATTAGCCTTATCTACCTTATTCTATCAGCTGCCTGCCAGTAAAAGTCCAGTCAAAATCCAGCCATTTTCAAGATTAGTCTGAACCAACAGACAAACATAAAAAAAATCAAATTTTGATGTAATATGTAACTACCCTATAAATATTCATATACATGTAACAAAGCGATTATTTTAATATTACAAACAGACACTCCAATTTCATTGATATGTTTAAATGTAGTTAAGAGGCGTATAATTGATGGCGGCCGGGCAAGCCATTAATAAAACCGCGGGGTCCGGACAAATAGCTGTCCATTTGTGTCACACACAAGACACATGGACGTCCCGACACATTACTCATTTCACTCACTAGATGTGACATGTAAATCTCTAATCTGACATAACAAATTGTCTATGGCGTTGTCTGTGGCGTAGTTTGACTTAGTTCAATGCGATTGTTAAGCAACGTGCAACTCGGTCCCTTTTTGGATGGGTGGCCATTTTAATTGTTAGACCATATCGGAGGCCTTTACGCGGTCTTAAAACTCCGATAACAGGGTTGGCTAACCTACAGGAACTTACTTTAATAACCATCTTTAAAAGCATTCCTAGAAACTATAGCTTATAAATGTTTATTTATCTTCATTTAAATCGATAAAATGATCTATAAAGACCACATTCCTGTCGTAGTTATTCCATACATATCGTGGTTGATATTCCCCATAAATAAAATGTCGCTTCCAGATATTTAAATCGCAAATTTTCCGATGAGCACCAGAAAATAACATTTTAATCGATGTTCAGCGGACTTCATTAATGTTAATTAAATACTAATTTTGTTTGCTATAAAGTTTTCTGTTTGAATTTTTTTAAATTGTTATCGACATTTTGAATTGAAATTACGTTACGGATAAAGAGTCTGCGGTTTCACCCGTTGTACCCGTTCCCGTGGGAAGCTCGGGATAAAATGTTTCCCATGTGTTATTCTGTTATACCCTATATTACTGTAAAGTTTTTTCGTGAAAGAGTTACAAACATACATCCTTACAATAATATTAGTGGGATATTCAATACTATATATCCCTAATATCCCACAGGAACGGTTAAAAAGCGGATGAAACCGCAGACACTCAATAAACTGATTAAATAAATTCACCGTATCTATCACAAACCCTATGCGCTTAAGTGCTGTTACATTCAGTAATCACCGCATAAACATGCAACAGTATAAAGAATATGATAGTCAGCCACGATCGGTGAATCACTATCACCTAATTAGGTGTCCGCAGACGTCAGATAGTGTAGTGTTAAGATGACATTGGTTGGAAAAAGTTCGACAATAGCATTAGTGTAATTAGGGCAAGTCTCGCCAAAACTCACCAAAACTGCTGACTGATCAAATTTGGCATTACAGTATAGGAACCGGCGGATCCGGTATCCGGTTTAAAAATTTGAAGTCCCAAAAAAAATGTATATCAGTTACGTATCTCTAAAAAGTGGTAGTGAGACATTTCTCACTGTTGGACAAATGTCTCTCATGTCACTGGATTTATGAGTATAATGAAGAGGATTAGGCGTTATCACCACGCTTGCATACTGCGGGTTAATGAAAGTACTACGGTAAAGGATCCGATAGTGGGCAAGCCACAGAGTTTAACAAGTTTTATTAATTTGTCACTCCAATTTGCAGTGACTTCCATTAGCAAGTAAATTCGTTAGGGTTAGTGACCAACCCTGGTGTCGGAGTTTAGACCGCCCAAAAGCCTCCGACATGGTCTGATTGGTGATGACTCGTGGTCCCACTGGGATTGTACCACTATTACTCGTGGTCCCACTATCCCTGAAATCATGGGTTCGTGGTTCCACTGCTTAGTGGGACTACCAGTCATAGTTAAAATCGTAGGTTCGTGGCCCCACTGCATCAAGTTTATACACGTAGAGTAAATACTTGAATTAAAGTGAGTTCTTCAGGTACTGGCCACTTGAGATACTGGCCTTTTTAGTCGCAATTCACAATATTCCCTTCTAAACCTCAAAGAAAATACTCCAAGTACTCGTAAATACATGCAGTTCGGTAGGTTAGGGTTATTTTTTTTATGACCTACTCAGTGGGACCACGAGCGACTGCATTACGTTGACTGATGGTCCCACCAAACAGTGGGACCACGAGCCCATTAAATCGACACACTGTCCCACCAGGGGGTCAAATTAGTGGGACCACGAGTTAACGTGCACTCCGAGGCACAGTAGCGCTCCGATAGATAGAAATGCCACTGTCCAACTTTCATTGCTCCATCTTTACTAACTAAATCAAATACAATCAGTTACCTCCATTTTATAAGGCATATAAATGAACTCATATTTAAAGTCCGCAGTAAAACACAGAATTAATGTTATTTCATAATATTTTTCATAAAGTAAAACGAACCATAGTTGAGATTATTATCACAATAAATTACAAAGATAAAATGCCAATAAAGCTTGTTTCAATTCAACCTTTAATAACCCGGTGAATAAAACTTATACTACCTCCACTGAAACAGGAGAAACAAACATTTAATTGTAGTTGTGTTGTTCCAAACTTGTTTCGTTGCTAAGTTTCTGTCAATTTTCCCGAAATTACGCGTAATTTGTGCATCTTATTACCGTGTGGTAGGGTTGAATTTGTTTTCGGACCCGGTCCAGTCCGGTCCGGCGAAGTTGGGGTTGCAAGACCGCAAACGGACCGCATTTTGGAAAACAATCAACGCACTCGCCTAAAGTTTTGTCCTGCGGTACAATACAAGTTTATTACTTCTTGTTTAACTGTTTTCGACTCGCTGATTGTTTATTAAGCGGAGTAAATGTTTGGAAATTATTTGTTTTCCGAATGGTGCTACGGTGCAAGCGACTGTGACATTAACTAGCGATTTTTTTTTAAAAGGACATTGAGTATTGTCTCTTAGACTAAAATGTTATGTAACCTATTTCAAAATAAGCTAGTCGCTGTCACTTGCCGAGACACCCTTTCAGATAAGTAGATAATAACTGTGAAATAATTTGGACACCATTCACTTTGAGTATTCGAGCGTCAGTAATTCAGTAAACTTTTTACCCCCAACGCCAAAGAGGTTTATCTTAAAAGACTAATCCACAAGATAGGGTTAAACATTCGGTTAGATTTAAACAGATCTAGATTCTACACTTATACATCCTATTCGTTATGTCTGACCGTCCAAAGAAGGATGTAATAAAATTCTCTAAAAAATTTAAAAGACTCGTAAAGTTAAGGCGATACAGAAGCCGGATAGTAAAACCGGGTATGTCCGATACCGTGGATTCCGCCGGATCCTATCAAAAGTTTTATTGCCGCGAATCTTTTGTCCCTCTCTAACCCGGTTATAAAGAGATGACGGTGCAACGGTATTATCATTTTCAGGAATTCATTGTCGTTGCGAGTTTTATAGCCCTCGGTGCATCGCATACTTTTATTGCGTCTCAGTTTCCATGGATTGAATAGATTCCGGCGGCCGCCGTCTCCCGAACTATCCGGTTCCATACAGAATTACATTTCAGAGTTATATCTTTCCAAACGATTTCATTCAATCATTTTATTATATAGCTTTTCCCGCTGGAAAAAGCTTATCAGTTAAATTAATATTTGTATTTCAAAAACCATATTTGTAAAAGCTATAAAGTATTATTTACTTACCTACCCAATAAGTAAAATTAAAATTTTCTTGAAAACGCTATATTTATTTCAAAGGTATAAAATAGGGGTAAAGCATTGAAAAATACTGTTTTATGTGCAATTCCTGAAAGCCGTCACTCGTAAATATGTTCGTGGCTATAAAAGTGGTGTTCTGTAACATGGGTTTTGTGAAATGCGCTTCGTATGGATTCAAAATATTAATAATAATGGTTTGTTTACGTCTATATTGTAGTAGGTAGTTGTAGTCGAGGTTTTAGGTTTAGTTATTAATCTAGCGGCATGTGCACTCGCCTGCCAAGACTGAGATCACAGGTTCGATTCCCAGGTCGAGGGAAAACATGTTTCGAACTTTTAAAACATGGCTCGGGTTTGAGATCACCAACCCGCATTACCAAGCGTGATGATTGCGACATCCTCCTCACTGTACTGATATCTTCAGTGAGATAAGAGTCTTTTGCCCAGCAGTGGGACACTAAAAGCCTAACCGTTTCGCGGTTACTCTTCTACTAGCTGATCTGCGCGGATGTTCGATCCAATAACAATTGAAGTGAAAATTTTGTAAACCGCGCTTTACCTTATTTTCTTTGATTTAGTGATGTTCGCGCTTATCTATTAAGAGCCTGTCCAGAAAGCGCGATTTACGCGCGAGTCGACTCGCGCGTTGGCACTCGCGCGTACTCGAGATACTAGAGTTACATACATCCCGTCCACATGCTATCGTGCGTAAAATGCGCGAGAGCATCTGGACGGAATGTATGTAGCTCTAGTAACTCGAGTACGCGCGAGTGCCTTCGCGCGAGTCGACACGCGCGTAAATCGCGCTTTCTGGACAGGCTCTTAGTGAGGTAAAAATCTTCCACCTCATAAAATGAGTATAGATTTAAGCTGATAAAAATCCATTCAATTTTTATATAACTTTTTACATACTTTTTATCAGAGTAACTTATATAATATATAAAGCTAAGTAACCTATTCCAATGCCTATCGCTGTAAAAGTAGTATATAGTTTAGCCTGTAAAGTCCCACTGTTGGGCAAAGGCCTCTCATCTCATTGATGATATAATATCGCTGTACAGAATTAAATACATGTCAATAAATTCAGAAGATTAGCTGTTGAAGCATAACAGACGGTATCACTTTAGCATTGAAATAAACAAATATTTGTCTCATTTCACTAGTTAAAACATTTCAAAACCACTTCCATCCAATACAAGACACAAACTGACACAACTCTATAATAATCGCACGAAACGCAATGTTACCATCTTCATCAGTATCGCAGGTATGCAGGTTTATATCCCGGCCCGGCACCGCATCACTTTAATTAAACTAAGGTGTACGCCGAACATTAAATGTAGACTGGCAGCCATTGTAAATTCCACCGCCGTTTCAGTTTCATGAGTTTAGTTAGAAAACGGCGTCCAACGTTTATGGGCAATTTCGGTTCAACGTTTTGTTATATTACCAATGCTTTTAAGGTACTGCTGCACCTAGTGTTCGTAAACATATGTGAAATTTTACGATAGAGTTTATCGTTGATGTTTGTCCCGAATGTCTGTTTACACTTGCTGGCGGGTAATGAGTCAATATAATTGTCGTTGTAACTTAGTCTTTAGGAATGTTTTTTGATGATTTTAAGTAGATATATAAGTGGGAATTCAATCTGATTTATATGGTTGGTAGTCGTTTAATAATATTGTTTTTTAAAGTAAATTACATGTTAGTTTTGCTTGCAAAATTCTCTATATTAAGTTGTATAAAAGGTCAATACGTACTATTTAGACAGGTAAATTTTAAGATTCCTTTACTATCATAACAAAAACTAGCCTTTTTTTCGAAACCACATAAAACAATCAAACAAACTCCACAAATTATTAATTGTCTTAAGTTACCGTCCAACAACATACTAAACAACCAAATCGACAGGTTAATAACTCTACTAACTTTGTATTTTCTAGTAAAGTGATATACGGGACAGTGGTTGTATAAGGAGTTGCTTTGATGTGATATTTATCGTGTCGGGCCCAGATGCACTGGTTACATGTTTCGCCTGAAGTGATCTTAAAGTTATAACCACGACCAACGTTTTATTACAAACAAACTTTCAGAGATGAGATGTGATATTGCCTTTCATTTGAATGCAATTTGCAATTAGTGAAGGGTAATTTTCTTTTGTTTTTATACTTTTTGCATGTGTATTTATTAAGTTGTGTTGAGGTTTTGACATGACGCGAGTATGCTTGGATCTAATCTACTCGTTCGTTTGAGTGGAGAATGTGTATGTTTTATGTTGATACTAAAATTTGAGGAACTAATCTGAAAGGTGTCTGGATGCTAGGCAACAGATTTCAAAGTTCACTCAATCCGAGCAGATTAAAAATTTGAGGTTATCGACTCTTTTGAAAAAAATCGTAGCTTCCTTAAAAGCTTGGGTTAAAAACGGTCTTTCCTTTGAAAAAGTTATGTTAAACAACAAAAAGGCATTTAGAAAATAATATGTTATTCGTAAAACTCCACATAAACAAAACAAAACTCAAAACTACTAAAATAAAACAATTTCAGCCATCTAACTCACCCCGCACAGTGGTGTCAGCGCGAGTGGTGTCAGACGCGAGTGGTGCCAATCCAACCGAAAGCCCATTGAGTCGTAACCAATTAGTATTTCAATGTTACATACTTGAGAGAAAACGTCATAAATAGTGTTTTACGATGTTGCCAGGATGGTGTCTAATAAAGTTGCTTTAGTGACTTAACACCAACACGAAGCCTGGCAACTTCGCAGCCATTAAATAGAAACTGGCAACACTCGTATATTGCAATTAGAGTTGAAGCTACAATTGCGTAAATCGAATGTTTGTTACGACTTTTTATTTAAAACCTTCATTTGTTTCTTGTGGTGCTAAAATCGATGGAGTTTCGAGATAGGAATAAATGCTCAAGAAAATACTATGTAACCAATGATTTTGAATTGAAAATAAGTTTACTGATACACTTCGCATTTATTCTGCACTAGCCACGCCTCGTGGTTTCACCCGCGTTATACCCGTTCTCGCGGGAATTTCGCTATGAAAAGTAGCCTTATGTCCTTTCTCAGGCTCTGGACTTACTGTGTACCAACATTCAAATCGGTTCATAAATTTTGGCGTGAAAGCGTAACAGACAGACAGACAGTTACTTGCGCATTTATAATATCAGTTAGGATTATTCACAGATTGAAGGAATTTTATTTATTTGGAAAATTATGATGTATACTAATATTATAAAGCTGAAGAGTTTGTTTTGTTTGTTTGTTTGTTTGTTTGTTTGTTTAAACGCGCTAATCTCAGAAACTACTGAACCGATTTGAATAATTCTTTCACTGTTAGATAGTCTATTTATCGAGGAAGGCTATAGGCTACATTTTATCCCGGATTTCCTACGGGAACGGGCACAACGCGGGTAAAACCGCGGGGCGCTGCTAGTGTATTGATAAACTCCAATCAATAAACGCGGTGTAATTAAAACACTGTTATAATGTGTTTTGTCTCTTTTGCTCATCGGAAAATTGCGTATGACAGAAAGTGACAAACCATTTGATAGCTAAAATGTTCTTAATAAGGCCGCGACTGTATTTGTAAAAGTAAAAAAGTTTCTAGGCATACTAAGCTAATTTAAATTTTCAATTTTCGCTCATAAAATTAAATATGTACAGTCTACATTTTTATCTACATACGTAAAAAGTAAACCTTTAATAACACAAAAATAATATAGTTCGCTCAATAAAAAACCTATCTAATAATTATCTTGTGAAAATTACACTGCCCATAACATCAACCCCTAAATTTAAAAATTAATTTGTAAATGTATACAGTGTTTAACAATTTAGCAATAAGTTTCAATACAAGGAGTCTTTGTTAAGCTCTAATTGAGGTCGTGAGGCGCTTTAAGTAATTCTTCATAATTTTGTAGTAATTTTTGAAGCAATTGGCATAATAACTGAATGACCGCTCACGAATACAGGGACCTCGAATATGGCAACATTTGGAATGAAACTTATTTTCAGATAGGGTTGCCAGTAACTTTTAACAAGAAAGTTTTGTAATGCGTTCTATTGATGAGTAAAGACCTCTCATCACAATGAAGATAAATTAAAACATATGTGTAGTATGTTCTTAATTTGAATTTAGATTTAAAAAGATTCAACCCTTTTCTCTTTTTTGAGTCGGTTACTAAACATTTAAATCCTCCGATATAATCTTAAAGCAATATTTTCCTGCTATTTATTTGTACGTCATATTAATTGGTGTTTATCACTGGTGTCAATATTTACATAAAATAAATTGTAAATAATTTCGAATTTTAATAACTTCATCAAGTATTAGCCGTGAATGTCGAGTACTCGAGTATTATTTACTGAACAATTATATCATATCATATCTTGGTATCTTAATCTTGTCAAATATGTATTTATATTAAAGATTTACATAAAATTGTACTCCATATACTATGTTAAGGGGAATGCAAATGGCTATATTACATCGCCTGTTTTATTTATATTTCCGATAAAACATATAATAACGAGACGTGTTTATAGTTTTTGCTATTAAAACATATTTATTTATAGTAAAATATTGTAGTTAAATAAAGAATTAGTTCAGTTCAAGTGTAATTTAGTTTCTATAACAACGTTTGCTCATTCATTAAGATATAACTAGTTAACATGCAGCGAGTCGATTTTTGAGTTAAGTTTTGTATAATACTAGCAGCGGCCAGCGGATTTACCCGCGTTGTGTCGGTTCCCGTGGGAATTTCGGGATAAAATGTGTTCTTTATGATCTTTTTATGTATAACCTGATGAAACTTTACAGTAATGTCAGTATACTGTAAAGTTTCAACCCAATCTGTTTAGTAGTTTTTGCGTTGAAAGTGACAAACATCCATCCATCCTCACAAACTTTCGCTTTTATTATAGAAGGAATAGTACAGATTTACATAGGTTATTACGAAATACCTACAAAAAGTTTACAAAACAAAAAAATCGCAGATCGGGAATTTTAATAGTATTTAAATAAGTATGAAGTGACAGCCCTGAATGTAAGGAAGGTGTCATAAAGTGAGAAGTGCTTATTAAGGGAAGACAATATTCGTTTGAGTGCGCATTCGAAGCAACTTTACCGAGTTAGTGCGTTTTTATTTCGCACCGCCGTTTGTTCTAGACTCCACTGTGAAAACAGTTTAATAAAAACGCTTATTAGATTTTTTATAACTGAATTTCAGATGCAAATGTATTCTTAGTATCTGTTTAAACTTTGACTTAGTTATGAGTTAAGGCTTGACTAGTTTTTATAATTCTGAGTTAAGTTTATAGTTAAAACTCTTTTATAGGTTTTTTGTTGGTTACGTGTTTAAGATGTTTTTATCAAGGACTGGCAGCGCGCCGCGGTTTTAAAATAATTGCTGAGCGTGACGTGAAGCCTATTTCCTAAACAAGTCTTAAGTTCCATCCAACAAACTTCGCCAACTTCAGATAGTTCGGATATACTTAAACCTGCACTAGCATGAAGTAGGATATCTAATTAAAACTTATTAAGTACTGCGCCGTTCTTGGTCGTAAATCGAACGCCATTAATACTGACGGTGTCAATAAAAAGAACTTGTCTTAAATTACTATTTCTAGCGTTTTCTTTAACGAACCGAAGAACTGGAACGATCCCTTATTTTATTTTATAAGTTCTTAAGTTTTTTTGTGACTTACTTGTATTTACATAAGGGTCAACACTGCGTTGCGTTAAGCGGGCGCACGCGGCGGTCACTTTAGTATGACACCGCCCGCGACGGGCGCACGCGAACGGGCGCACGCGGCGGTTCATTTTTGTATAGAACCGCGGCGTGCGCACGCTTAACGCAATAACCCTAAGAGTCCGTTTGTAGCTTTTGTTAGTTGTAATAGTAAGCTCGTATTTAGAAGCACAATATAGTCACGCCTGTCACTTTATTACAAAATTTGACGGATTATTTTTAATTAATCAAGTCTTTTATTAATTAATGTATATCACATCGGATTCTGTGGATAGCTAGATTTTTATATAGATAACTCTAAATTCTCTTCTTAGGCTCAATTTCACCGTTACAACTGAACTCGATTAATCAACTTGATCCTAGTTCATGAGGTAGACTGAAATCAAAAATTCACAATTCTCTAAACCGAGTTCAGTTGATCGTCGTTCGAGATAGAAACGGTAAATTTGGACCTTAGTGTACTTTAGCGTACACTACACCAAAGTTTTGGGAATTTTTCGATAATATCGCTAGTCGCCATCGGTGTCACTGCACCGTGGCAGCACATGTCAAAATCGGTAATAACCTTGTCAATTTATAATAATTTATATTTTTGAGTACTGTCGCGGTCAACTTGACATTGTATTTCTTTTTACCACGCCGAATGTAATTAACTTATCAAAGTAGACATTTCAAGTACAATTCTGTTTATAGAAATATTATTATCCCTTAACCGTCCAAGGATTATTCGCTATCGTATCTTTAATTAAACATTTACACATGTTAACTTTTTATGGCAATTCTGTGGGCGATAGTACACATTGTGTTTACAAATTGAAAAAGTTTAAGATTATTAAGTAATTTGTGTACTTTTATTGATAAGGTCATATCGTTTAATGTGATTCACTATCTTTAAGTAGCATTTTGGTGTAAAAACTTTAGTAATAACTAGCATCGCCCCGCGATTTTACTCGTGCTTTGCCCGTATCTGTAGGAATTGCTGGACCAAATATACTAAATAATATTTCCATTGAATGTGGCTATCTATTACAAAAAGAATTATTCAAATCGGATTTGTATTTTCTGAGATAAACGCATTCAAAAAAATAGCTAATTCTTCAACTTTATTTTTTTAATTTATTTTATATAGATAGGAGACTTGAAGCATAATGTAATCATAGTACAATATTGGGATTTCCGTAAACATTTGCCATTACGTTAAGCAGTCGGTCCCAGTTGTGTCAATCGTTAGATCATGTTGGAAGACCTTTAGGCGATCTAAAAACTCCACTCACCTACTCAAAATGTATGAGAATGATTACGTTACAGTAGTATATAAACTTAATTTATGTATACCAAGTACAAAAAGATAGTTTATGTTAAGTAAACTTCAGAATTAAATGGTTTCTAATTTATCGCGAATTTCCGTCTACATACATACTAAAAATCTTAATATCTAAATCTTAATGCAACAACAAAATCTAGACTTGAGTATTAGCCTAGCGTGCTTATCTTGAAAGTAATTGATATAAGAATAGACGTGCGAGTATAGTATTCGTGTCACCGGCAAGCGATGCGAAGCGAAGCTACACTTCAAGCACACACACTTTCACCGGAAATCTCAAATCGTTCAATTATAGCGATCCTAAAATAGTATTAAATAGATGCCAAGTATGCAAATTATCGTAAAGAAATTAAGTAAAATATACCACAAGAAGGAGGGGCCAAACACTACCACAAGTATGACGGCTGATAATTATTGTTTAAACTTGAGTTGAAAAAGTTTGCGTGTACAGAAGCCTTATTAATCTCAGCCCTAGGGGTTAAGCTCAAATGATTATTTTATAAACAGCTCCTGGCTTTGCTTTGCCTTTTTCAGTTAATACCCCTAATTAAGGGCTATTTTATTGCTACGTTAAACCACAGTCTAACAGTGCGGTAGGACTTGTCACAATGTTTTACAGAATGTAGTTTCAAATTGCGGGTGTTTTAAAGAATATGTAGTTATATTTGTTACAGTTTTTAAATGTTTAATAAGTGTAATAACAGTTCTTTAATGGCCGACTTACTCTTTGAGACTTGAGTTAAATCGTGATTTGTCTGTGTTATGAATGGACGTGGCGTGACCGACAACTATCCAGACTTAATTTTACTCAATGTGTGTGTATAGATGTAGAGATATATTACTGGTATAGGGTTTAGTCCCAACGGCCACCACTAAAACGGCCACCACTGGTGGCCGTTAGAACAGTGCATTACTTTTTGTCCCAACGGCCACCAGTGGCGGACGTTGGAACATTCCAAATAATATTTGTCTCAACGGCCACCACTAAATTGCCACCACTGGGGGTTGTTAGGATTAATATTATTTATTGGTTTAGTCCGTTTTCGCAATTGCAGTTTCACAATTGGCTGCGAAAGAAGAATTATTTTTCTCTGTTTCGTAATTAACTGCCAACCAAGATTTTTTTGGCTTTTTTCGCAATCGAACATTATTTCTTCTTTCGCAGTAAATTACTAAAAATATCTCCGTTTTCTTTTTTCACAATTAACTGCGAAACAAGAATTAGTCACACTATGTCATTTTAATCAAAAGAGAGAGTTTAAACATGAAAAAAAAAATAACCCTAACCTACCGTATTACTTACTATTCGGTAGGTTAGGGTTATTTTTTTTTTACTAGTTCCATAGTTATCGGTTAACATTACGGGGGATTATGAGATCCAACGTTCTGGGAAAGTCAACATTTCGGGATTTCAACATTTTAGGAATTCAACCTTGTGGTCCCTAAAGCATATTTATCGATACGTTTTTGAAGTAACGAAACTTGATTGTGAAAACAGAAAATAAATTCTTGTTTGAAAGTTAATTACGAAACAGTGAAAAGTAATTCTTCTTTCGCAGCCAATTGTGAGACTGCAATTGCGAAAACGGACTAAACCAATAAATAATATTAATCCTAACGACCCCCAGTGGTGGCAATTTAGTGGTGGCCGTTGAGACAAATATTATTTGGAATGTTCCAACGTCCGCCACTGGTGGCCGTTGGGACAAAAAATAATGCACTGTTCTAACGGCCACCAGTGGTGGCCGTTTTAGTGGTGGCCGTTGGGACTATACCCTGGTATAGTAGTATCTTATAAATGAATGAAAGGTTAGCAATACAGGTTTAATATCTACATAGTTAGCACATATTTTTGAAGAAGCAAATGTCAAAAACATACTAAGGGCTCGTACAGACCATGCTTTAATTTATTCTGCGCCTAAATATGTTTAATAATAGTAGTTTATGCAACTGCATATAAAGAAGGGTATTAAAACAAGAGTGAGTTTATGAAACGAGCGCAGCGAGTTTCATAATAGTAACGAGTGTTTTAATACCCGTGTTATATGCAGTTGCATACACTACTTTATCTTCACTACTTAATATTTTTTACGTAATTTTTATAAAATTTTGTATAGAGGGGTGTATAATTTGTACTAATGATAATTTATACCCTGACTAACTTTTATTGGTAAAGCTTATGAACTTACATATTTAAAAACATGACACATTCTTGTGCATAACATATACTCGTACTTACTCATTTACTTCAAATCAATAGTAACGGGACGCCCTATAACGCTACTTCATACACATAACACTAATTTTCCAAAATTTTAGTCAGTTTATACCCCAATAAACCTAGCACATAAAGGTTATCATAACAATTATAATGTTTGTTTGAATCAAACGAGACATGTATAATTCTACGCCCTAATATTAGTATAAAGCGTTTGATTCATCAAAATACGTGAACAACGGGGCTACCATCACACAGTATTCGATTTTATTTTTGAATTACGAATTCATTGCTCTACCATTGAGTAAAGCTATATCGTTTTTAGTGTTTCGTACGTACCCAAAGGGTAATGACGGGACCCTATTATTGAGACTTCGCTGTCCGTTCGTCCATCTGTTTTTATTTATTAAATTATAGTCAGAACGTCTGATATTATCATTTAGGTACTATCTGTTCCACGGTTTCACGGTAAGTAGATCCGCCCCTGCCTACTCTACTATCAATAAGTCAATTGCCTCTAAGTTGAACAAGATTTTGATTTGGTTTCTCGATCGTGTTAGATGGTAACCTCGTTTTAAAATTCCGAATATTATTTACAGCGTGCGAAGAACATCTTTCAGTCCGACTGACTCAACAAGCAGTTGATTTGAGCTGTAATCAGTTTATTTTATTGTTAACCGAAATAGATTTACAATTGTAACATTTATTTGGATTATTATTTCGGTTTTGGTTCGCTTTTTGCAGTATTGTTATTGTCAGCATAATCTTACATAACGTTAAATTTTCGGTTCCGGTTGTTTCTATCGTTAGACCATGTCGGAGGCCTTTAGGCGCTCTAAAAACTCCGACACCAGTGTTGACTAGAGATGAAACGGATATCCGGTAACTATCCGGTATCCGGCCTATCCGGCCTTGTTTTCACTATCCGGCCGGATACCGGATAGTAATACAGTATCCGGCCGAATTTCGGATATTAAAATAAAAATACATTACGTAGTTTACACAAAGCAAATGATACGACATATAGGATAAGAACAAGTTTTATTTTTATAATTGCAAAGTAATTGGTTAAATATTAATTAGTTCGTTTAGTACTCAAAATTAACAAGTGGCAAATTGTGGTGAATGAATACCAAATTTTCCGCATTTGTTGGTAACAGGCGACTCCGCTTGGCTTCGTATACCAGACCCGCTTCTGAAAACAGCCTTTCGCTATAAACGCTGCTGCCAGGTGCTGAAAGATAAATTCTGGCAAACCTTGACAACTGCGGGTACTGGTTCACATTAACTGACCACCAAATATATGGGTCGTGATTGCGATCGATACGAGCTGTCTTTAAGAAAAAATCAATCTCGTTAGCAATTGGATTTTGTTTTTCTTGATCGCGACAATCACTTCTATTATCCTTTGCTACTTCATTGAAACAATCCCAAAAAGTGTCATGAGCTTCACGTGTGAAGTTGGATCCAGTTTCATCTTCTTTTGCTCGTTTAGCAGGTGTTGAACACGGCGTAGATCTGTTACTGTCAGATGAAGATTCGTCGTAAGAGTTTTTTATATAATCTATCAGAATTTTCTGGCGGGCTTTTTCAGTTTCAAGAACTCCTAAATAGTCTGATTTGAACCTTGGGTCCAGAAAAGTAGCAATTAAGTATTTAGGATTCTCTCTTAAGGATTTAAAACGACTTTCCAACTCACAACAAATGAAAAAACAATCGCAGAAACAAACACGAACTCGAACGAACGAATGAACGCGCGCGACAACTCGAACGCCCCCGAACCGCCCCGATCTCCGCTCACGGTGCGAATACACCCGAATGCGCCCGAATATTTCCGAAAAGGCCGAATATTCGGTGGCCGGATATCCGGCGCTCCGGCCTCGTAGCTTGCCGAATATCCGGTATCCGGTATCCGGCCAAACCACTATCCGTTTCATCTCTAGTGTTGACCACTAACCTACCCGAACTTACTTTCTTATAATAGCAGCGCTTCGCGGTTTTACCCGCGTTGTGCCTTCTCCCGTGGGAATTTTCCCGATGCATATGTCTATCCGTTACAAAAAGAATTATTCAAATCGGTCAAGTAGTTTTTGAATTTATTCATTTCAAACATACACACAAAAATACAAATCTTTCCTCTTTTATAATATTAGCGTAGATACCTTGGCAACCATAAACAAAAAACATTTTTCATATCAGACTGGTAGTCCCAAAGATAACGTCCAAACAAAGTATTGCTATAAATATGTATGTATTGCTAGATGTATTGCCTATTGCACAGCAAGGTCTCTCCCCTTTCATGTTTCGCGAATTAGATATCACAATATTACCTAGACTATTTAAAATAAACAATGTTTCTCGTGTTGATTCAACCTTCGTGGTAGCAACATGATCGATAAGACTGATTATACAGTTATGACAAGATAGATCTAATGTTTTATTTGTAACTAGCAGCGCCTTGCGGTTTTGCCCGCGTTGTGGCCGTTCCCGTGACAATTTTGGAATGAAGAAGAGCATTTAACCTTCCTGTTGAAAGATGTTGTTCCGCTTAGGGCCGACACTGCGTTAAACTGCAACTTAAACAAACAAACAAATAAAATTTACGAATAGTATAGGTGTCGAGGACTTAGGATTTACTTGATATGTTTGACCTAGTTATTATGAAAGTTCTTACGGACATGAATACGCCTTACCGACCGGCTGAAACCCTTAGCAACTATCAAATCGTGTTTCAGTACTTAAATTCTAGACTAGACAAACTATGTCTTAGATCTAGACAAACGAATGCCAAGGTTTCTGATAAAACTGCTTTCAGCCGGTGAAAACTGGTTTTTATAATGATTGCATACAGGTTTTGATTAAATGCGTTATGTAATTGTTGCATTGTTAAATCATTTGTTATTGTTGGATATCTTTATTGGTTCAGTGTAATAGATAGCTTATTTAACAGCTAGATATACTCCATACTTACTACTAGGTATACTATATTCTAGTAACTTCCTTTGATGCCTAAGGGCTCCCACACAAAACTGCGATGCGATGCGATGCGAACTGAAATAGTTATATCTATCGCCATTACTTACAGTACAAAGAAAAGAGATGAATATATTAAATGGAATTCGCATCGCATCGCATCGCAGTTTTGTGTGGGAGCCCTAAGTTCGAGTTTACCGCCTCGGTGGTTTAGTGGTATGTGCACTCGCCTGCCAAAACTGACGCCCCGGGTTCAATGCCCATTCGAGCGATAACATGTTTCCTACTTTTCAAACATGGCTCTGGTTTGCAATCTCCAACCCGCATTAAGCGTGGTAATTAATCCCAATCCTCCTCACTGTACAGATATCTTCGTTGAGACGAGACGCCTTTGCCCAGTAGTGGGCATCACAGGCTAACACTTACTTTAACACCTTTAGTACCCAAATGAAACGCGCGAGACGCAGGACATAACATTTGAGCAAACATTTGTACAAGCTATAAAGTGGTACGGGAGTTAACGGACATTCTGTGACTGTAAACTTTGCAATATTCTGCTTTGGTGTTTTCAATGGTTTTTTACCCTGGAGCGTTTTAGTTTAACATAAGAATGCTTGAATAAGCTTACGGGACGCCACGGTAGAGATACAGCGACAAAAGAGCATTGAAAACGAATATTAAATAGCTCCTATACACTATAATTTCGTGCTCTACGGAAATTGACACTAAATCTACAGAATATCGATGTAGAAAATACGGTTTGTCACAACATTACATTAACTATCCAATAACAGCCATTTAAAAACAAAACCTACAAAATATTTTTTATATTACGTAGGATCATAAAAATTGCAATAAACTCGTAAACTAGCACGCAACATTGTAGCTCGAATAAAAATATAATTAAACGTGTTTTTTTGTCTGGATCATTCTGTTTTTATTGCAAATAAGCCCTGAATTGGGTTGGGTTACGTGCACACCGGCAACATGCAACTGCTACAATAAGCCACCTACAGACTACAGCTTAGTACCTAACAGCCCTTACTCACAATATCACAGGTGATATTTCTTGCGTCTAATCTAATACTCTTTACGATATATAGAAATCAATGGCCCTTTTCGTTGTAATTTTCTTAAGTAAACTTAAATAAACTCAATAACGGGCTCACCTATCCAAACCAAATGTTTGGGCTCCGTTCGAACTAATAAATAGATATCATAAACCATTTATGTGAAGTTTGCACAAAATCGGTCGAGCGTTTCTTAAATTCCCACGGGAACGAGCACAACGCGGGTAAAACCGCGGGGCGCAGCAAGTAATATCATAAAACTGAAGAGATTAATAGTTTTTATTTGGTAGTTTAAATGCGCTCTTCGCAGAAACTATCTGTCCGATTTGAATTATTATTTTTGTAATAGATAGCCACATTCGACTGAAGGGTTGTACATCACGAAATTCCTACGAGAACGGCCACAACACAGGTAAAACCGCGTGGCACTGCTAGTCTACACTAATGTTATAAAGAGGAAAACTTTGTTTGTTTGGTTGTAATGAATAGGCTCAAAAACTACTGGACCGTTTTTAAAAATTCTTTCACCATTCGAAAGCTACATTATCCACGAGTAACATAGGCTATTTTTCAAACCGAAATTCCCACAGGAATGGACACAACGCGGGTAAAACCGCGGGGCGCTGCTATATTGTATAAAAAGAAAGACAAGAGCTACCATCGTGTGACTCTTCTCATTTCTAGCAAAATAACACCCAACAAAACATTGTCCATCACTAAATACCAATCACACTATACTTTTTAAACTCACACGATTTGCAATCAAAATCATTACATTGTACTAAAAAAAAGAAAAGTAAAATACTTACGTTATAAATTATCTAACGCGTTACAGACCCGTTTCATTTAGTATAACAATCACACTATACCCCAGACTGTAATTAGACAGTCTTCAAACAGTTGTGTTCCCGTCTAGCAAGTCAGTTGTAACTAGGTATACATTAGCCTAAGGAGGGCGCCACACCGACAGTTTCAGATCCTTTCGTACCCATTTCTTTGAGTAGCAACATTTGTGTTCCGTGTGCGTTTGAAGTAACGAATTGGCCTCGTGAATGATGTACAAATTGCTTGTCATACCGCCCGGTTAGTAGGTAACGAGGGTGATACCCACTAACGGTTTATGAATGCGAAATTAACTGGTGATTTGAAACGAACTTTTTAAATGTACAGATGATACGGTTTAGATTGGGTTTTGTAATAGTTTGATAGTGTAAAAATAGTTTGGGTGCGGTAAAACGCGTTTTAGTTTTATTGATTACTAGCAGCACCTCGCGGTTTTACCCGCGTTGTGCCCGTTCCCATAGGAATTTCGGGATGAAAAATAGCCTATAACCTTCCCGTTGAATGTGGCTATCCATTACAAAAAGAATTATTCAAATTTTTTGTTTGTTTGAACGCGTTTATCGCAGGAACTACCGATCCGATTTTTAACCGACTTCCAAAAAAAAGAGGAGGTTCTCAATTCGGATGATTGTTTTTTTTATGTATGTTCGGGCATAATTCCGTCATAACTATTTTTCTAAAACATAGGCACTTTCAACGAGAAGGTTATAGTCGATTTTCATCCAGAAATCCCCACTGGAACGGGCACAACGCGGGTAAACCCGCGGGGCACTGTAAAATAACCTAAGTGTATCTTTAAACGTTCTCGAGGTGTAAATAAAGTACCTACCACTTAATTACATAATATACTAATATACTAGTTGGTATATCATTTTATACATATAATTATCATACATTTTAAAGTTTCTCAGAAGCTATTAAAATGTTCGTATCACAATGTTATTTGTTCTATGAAACATTTTATGGGTACCGCAATGTTTGGGCGATCGCATGTAATACTATACAGGGTCTCTTTTTACGTACGGTTAACAAGATATCGATGAATTTTTATAGAGTAAACTGGATGGAAAGAAATAAAATATTACATTTTAAGATTGTTGTATTGATTTTTATATTTTTACTAGCTGCGCCCCGCGGTTTCACCCGCGTTGTACCCGTTCCCGCGGGAATTTCGGGATGAAAAATAGATGTTGTCCGATTCTCAGCCTACCCGATATGTACACAAAATTTCATGAGAATCGGTCGAGCCGTTTCAGAGGAGTTCAACCACGGTACCCGTTCCCGCGGGAATTTCGGGATGAAAAATAGATGTTGGCCGATTCTCAGACCTACTCAATATGCTCACAAAATTTCATGAGAATCGGTCGAGCCGTTTCGGAGGAGTACGCGAACGAACACTGTGACACGAGAATTTTATATATAAGATAAGATACATAGAGACAAAAAGTAAGTTAGTCGAGTAGTGGCCAACCCTAATATTGTAGTTTTAAGACCGCTTATACCAACAACCGGGGCTGACAATTTAACGTACCCTCCGAAGCAATTGGACACGTAAAATGCTTTCTATAGTAGATAGAGATTATCCATCAACCGTTGAATCATGAAACGTAGAATCATCTTTAAAAACAAATAATTAATAATTATGCAACATCAAATGACAGAAACTGTTATAATATGTTTGTAACAAACTGGCACAAAAGAAAATGGAAGCAAATCTAAATATTTACAATAATGAGCGATGAATTATTCATTGGGTGTTGTACTGATCTTTCACCCAACCTTGCGAACACCCTTCGCCTTGAAACGTGTATAGAAGTTGCTTTTCTGCATACTTATTGTGAGTACGAAGTCATTACGGTGTAAGGTATTTTTATTGCTAAAATGTTTTGAACAATATATTAGCTTTTAAATGGGGTTGAGATCATCAACCGCCGGTGGGTACAGTAAGTGCGGTTGCGTATAACCTCACTGTAATCTGAGATGGGAGAGGCCTTTGCCCTGCAGTAAACATTACAGGCTGCTATTTACTAGTACTTTACTAGTTTTTTATTGGTTAAATACTGGAAATATTTTTGCTTTTTTATGTAAGCTTACATTGAAACTAACAACACGTGCATAAAGCGATGTTGTTCAGATTAAGCGATTGATTACACACAATATAACTCGCTTACACGTTTATTACACGTTCTATTGCAATCGCCAACTCGCCGTTCGCCAACTGGCCCTTTTTTCAATCACGTTAATTTTCACCAGAGAAGTTTGATGAAAAAGATCACAGACCTCAATATGTAAAAAAAATGCTGTGACGTTGAAATATTTAAAAGAACAAATAACTTCATTCACTCCGTTTCAATCATAAACTGACATCAAACAAGTTTTATATGAGACCTGCCTTTTTTAAATCGGTTGACTTATAATGCAAGCACATAAATTGTTAATACGAAATCAATATTCAGAATCAATTCACAAACGACAGAGATATGAGGTATAAAAGATATCAAAGACATTCGCATAATTTGAGACTCTACTTTTAAAGTCCTACCTCAACTTTTAGGGTCAACACTGCGTTAAGCGTGCGCCCGCCTGCGTGCGCACGCGTCGGTTCACTTTTGTATGACACCGCACGCGACGGGCGCACGCAACGGTTCACTTTTGTATGAAGCCACACGCGGCGGTCGCACGCGGCGTGCCCCCGCGTGCACTTTTGTATGGGACCGCGACGTGCGCACGCTTAACGCAGTGTTGACCCTTAAAGTTGAAGTAGGACTTTAAAAGTAGATTTTTAAGTCAGTTTAAATTGACAAACACTTCTTAATCGTCCGTCAACAAGCGTCGGTTTGTTCACATTTGCACTTAATTGCTCTTTTAGGCCGATCAATGTAGGAGGCACCGTGAAATTATCAATTTATCATGTAAACTCAAGTTAACTTTAATGAATGGGTATAATATAAATGGGAGTTTGTAAATATTTCAATGTCATTGTAATTTATTAAGATTATAAAATGTTATATATTGTGAATGAACTCGAGTAGGTAAGTGCCTACCTACGCCTTGTCGGAGTTTTTGACCGCCTAAGGGCCTCTGCATGGTCTACCAATTGATACAAACGGACAGTTTAACGTGTATATGTGTGTGCTGTTTTTTGCATGATATTTCAATGGCAAAAGAATTCTTAAACAACATTCAGAAATAACTCTTTAAAATAAAATTAAAATGACCTCTTCAAAACAATAAACGAATTATTTTACGAACATTACCAACCTCATAATATATAAAAGTGAACGTATACTCAAATACCATTCATTCACATCATTCAGTCATTCAAATGCTTCTCAATATACCTACTAAAACCTGTGATATTAAATTCCTTATAATGTTGACAAGAGGCAATCAATTTATAATTTAAGGAGTTTTTGCTAAAATCAAACGATATCGTTTCAAAATTCGGGAGTTAAATAAGATAAATAAATACAAAACACATTCCAGACCCTAAGGGCGCTTTCAAATTATGCGTTTCATGTCGGACCGCTGCAGTGCCGAAGCGGTGCGTTTGTCGTATTGTGTACGTACGATCGTGTGTTTTCATACAAATCGAGCAGCTCGGCAACAGTGCATAATAAAATTATTTCGCGGTACCGACGCCGCACTGTTGCCGAGCTGCTCGATTTGTATGAAAACACACGATCGTACGTACACAATACGACAAACGCACCGCTTCGGCACCGCAGCGGTCCGACACGAAACGCATAATTTGAAAGCGCCCTAATTTAATCAAATTACGTTACATTTTGAGTCACATCACCGCGCCGAATTATCATTTAAAGTTGTTGAGTGACCGCTGTTAAGTTATTGAAGGCATAAAATACTTGTTTTATCTAGAAAAAGTTTAAGATCACTCGCGGTTGTGTTCCAGGAGCCTTACAATGTAGGCGGTCGTTGAACTTAAGTGGCGAACACACTATGCCATTCGAACGTGGCCTTATCCGTGATCGAGATGAGGACAGTTAAGCCTGTGGTTAAGCTTTGGGTTTTATTTTCGCCATTTTGTCTTTTGGGCGTGAGGCGTACGTTTTCAAAGTAGTGTTATTCTGTATTTCGTAATTGTTCTGTTAATATTCTGTAATTGTGTTTCTGTATAATTAATGTGTAATTATAACACTACCATACATTTATTTAAAGCGGAGTGTAAAAGCAGATCCAGAATACAAATTGTCTTATGTTCAAGTTTTATCTTTCAAAATTGTAAAATTGCATTTTAATTTTATTCTTCTTCTTCATCGAGTAGATGGTCAACCTGACCAATCCTGGTGTCAGAGTTATTGAGCCGCCAAAGGCCTCTGACATGGCTCATGTAACGACTACTATTCGTAGAAAGTAACCGGGACCGACGGCTTAACGTGCCCTCCGAAGCACGGAATCATCCTACTTAATTTTAATTTTATTAAAATATGAGCAAGAGCAATTAAGTATTAATAATTAATTTATCTAGATTAACCTTTATTTTCTTTTTGACATTAAAATCCTTACAAAATTTGACAATGTCGAGAAAATATTGTGCCAAATATTATACAGAGTATAAGCATACCAAGGATAATTATTTTATAAATAAGACTCTAAGAGTTAAAGTATACTTTACATTCTTAAATATCAGTTCAGAACTAACTGGTTCGACTTAAAAGGACCCATTTAAAAAATAACAATCGCAATTGTTTGCAAGTGCAAAACGTTTCGTTTAAGAAAATATAATATTTTATGAGTAAATTACTAACAAACACATCTTTAACGTTTAACGAAATACTATTGGAGTCTCGCACGCAATTGTACAGTCGATGCCATTTACACTTATAATTTTTTTCACCTTACGCCGTTGTAATATGGCGAAAAAGTAGTCGCGTATTTAAGACACCGACAGTACCTGTTGTGTACCCAACGCTTATTACAACAATTATCTTCGTCAATAGTGACAGGTAATTGGTCCTTTTTGCCGCCATTCGGTGCTTTTTAAAAGCGTTATGGAACACTCCTGCAGTATACGGAACTAAATATGTACAAACTCTTTGATAAACGTATAATTAACAGTGGGTGTTGTGTCGTGAACGCAGCTTAACTTGAGATTGGTCAACTGTCAATCCTACTTGTCTCTCTGTATAATTAATGTCGGTTTAAACTACAAGTATACAATTTATTGGGTAATGTCAAGACAATTATGATAATAATGTTTAAATTTTGTCGCAAATTATTTTACTTTTGAACAGGCGACCACACCGCGGAAAGTTACTTGTGTTGTAAATGTTTTTTTTATATAAGATTAAACATTTTTAACGACTTAACAAAAATATATAAACACCTCACAAACAAAATAATTATACTTCAAATAACATACAAAAGCATTTTAACCAAAACCAGCAATGTATCACCAAAAACTATCCAAAAAAAGATCGAAAGAGGTATCAAACACTATAAGAAAACCAAAAAAAATCAAAAGAGGTATCAAACACTATAAAAAATAAATCAAAAGAGGTATCAAACACTATAAAAATACAAAAAAAAACAAAAGAGGTATCAAACACTATAAAAATACCAAAAAAAATCAAAAGAGGTATCAAACTCATTCAAAAAATCTAAAAAGGTATCAAACTCATCCAAAAAAAAAAAGAAAAACGATCGAAAGTCGACAAATCGAATGAACCACATTCAATACGCACATTAGCGTTGTCATGTTTTGATCGGGCCCATTCGTGATACAATGTAATTCAATGTCAAGGTTCTGATACAATGTTGTATGACCCACTGAGTTGTCGACGTAATCCATTCACTGATGGTTACATCATTGTATAGCGGAATTTGTGCCTCACTACACGTGCTCGCAAAGAATTTGTAATTACTTTGTAGTTTTGTTTTGATGGTCGAACTTTTTCGTGTTCGATTAAACTCTTTTTTTAAATTCGAAGCAAAATGGTTGTTGTAAGTTTGACGTCGATATCTCTCTTGTCTGTGGTATCTTAGCTGTCAAAGTGCTGTCAAACGGATGAACCGATTCCGATCCGGTGTGGCATCATAGCTGTGAAACGGGCCGGATGGACTGATTTAAATGCGGTTTCTCTCTCACGTTTGTTGTGCTAGCTAGGCTGCAGTCAATATGCATAAACTATATCCTGACTACTTTTAATTTACATGTTTACTAATTAATAAAAGTTTATTAAGTAAATTAGTATCAGTAAGTACAGCGAGTACATAACGATGTTGCATTTAAAAGGTCTCGGTTTTACTATTCCAATGTTTTTATCGTTCTGTTTTGAACGTGTTGCCATTAATAAAACCATAAAATTGACCCTAGTTTGAGAACAGTGTTGCAATTACAAAAAAAAAAAAATATTCAAATAAATCGTACACACTGGTAAACAATCGAAAACATTTATACATTTTTATTACTGATTTGTACTTAAATATTTTTTTTAATATCGTAAATAGCATTATTAATTTATGGCAGGGCTACTACACGTGCTCGCAAAGAATTTGTAATTACTTTGTAGTTTTGTTTTGATGGTCGAACTTTTTGGTGTTCGATTAAACTCTTTTTTTAAATTCGAAGCAAAAGAGGTGTTCTAAGTTTGACGTCGATGTCTCTCTTGTCTGTGGTATCTTAGTTGTCAAAGTGCTGTGAAACGGACGAACCGATTCCGATCCGGTGTGGCATCAAAGCTGTGAAACGGGCCGGATGGACTGATTTAAATGCGGTTTCTCTCTCACGTTTGTTGTGCTACCTAGGCTGCAGTCAATATCCATATACTCGTACTATATCCTGACTACTTTTAATTTACATTTCACAAATTAATAAAAGTTTATTAAGTAAATTAGTATCAGTAAGTACAGCGAGTACATAACGATGTTGCATTTAAAAGATCTCGGTTTTACTATTCCAATGTTTTTATCGTTCTGTTTTGAACGTGTTGCCATTAATAAAACCATAAAATTGACCCTAGTTTGAGAACAGTGTTGCAATTGCAAAAAAATAAAAATATTCAAATAAATCGTACACACTGGTAAACAATCGAAAACATTTATACATTTTTATTACTGATTTGTACTTAAATATTTTTTAATATCGTAAATAGCATTATTTATTTATGGCAGGGCGTAGCACTTGAAAGGTTAAGGAATCATTAAAAAGCAAACTGTAAGCCTCCGGTTACATTTTGCTTTATAGAATCGTATTGAAGTAATCATTAACTTAATCTGTGTTATAATAAACGCTACTGGTGTTTTATAGACCCTTTGATTCTTTGTCCTTCGACTGTTTTATGCACTAACCTTTATACAGGTGATAGTGGACAAGCCATTGACTATAAATTTAATGTTCTGTAAAATTCCGCTGCGAGGCAGAGGACCTCGGTAGAGATATAAAAGAGATCAAATACTTGGAATGCACTAAAAACTATCATAAAACAAATACTAGACAAGGTTTTGTGCTGCAATAAGCGAACTTTAATTTTATGTATATTCTATTTTTTTTGTCACAAAATGTGGATCAATGTCGTCAATTTTCCAGCCGAAGACAATTGCTCCTGAAGAGGAAAAGGAAGTAGTCGTCTTGTATCGTAAGAATCTAATCTCACTGAAGATATCAGTACAGTAAGGAGGATTAAGCATAATTACCACGCTTGCCAATTGCGGGTTGGTGATTTCAAACCCGAGCCATGTTTAAAATAAATAACATGTGTTTAAAATATGAATAAAATATATTTATCGCCAATGGCACCCATTAGATGAAAAAATGTATTGAAATGTATGATCAGTCATACATTACGCAAGGTCGTGTTTCAATACTTTTTAACGAAGACGTGTAAGCCGGTGATTCATCACTACATAGTATAAAACAAAATCGATTACCTCTGTCTGTCTGTCCCTATGTACCTATGCTTAGATCTTAAAAACTACGCAACGGATTTTGATGCAGATTTTTTTAATAGATAGAGTGATTCAAGAGGGAAGTTTATAAGTTAAAAAAAATCAAACTCCCACGGGAACGGGCACAATGCGGGTAAAACCGCGGGGCACTGCTAGTTCATTTGTATATACGAATTCATTACAATAAATATACAGATCGATAAATAAAGTCCATTTGTTTAAAAAAATATTACAATAAGTGCTACTTTATTAATATTACTTTTAATATTTTGACTTGAGCATTCGTTATACTGTAGTTCCGCTTCGCAATCGAATCTGTTCCTTTTTGAAATCGAATCTTTATTTATTTAGTTGATTGCCTTTTGAGTTTCAACAAAGTATGGGTTTCTTTGGTCTTAAAAGAGATTGTAATTACACGATACGACGTTGGAGATGTTTTCATCAACTTTTCTGAATTATGATTTTGAATTTATTGTAATTTTAAACGAATAAACATTCGTAATCTCTTGTATTTTTTTGCATGAATTTAATGCTGGTGACATGGTTCAGTATAAAAAACCGGCCAAGTGCGAGTCGGACTCGCGCACTGAGGGTTTCCCCCTTAAATATTTATTTGAGGGAAGCCCCCTTAAATATTTATTTTATTTTATTTTTATATTTTTTGTTATATCGGCAATAGAAATACATTATCTGTGAAAATTTCAACTGTCTATCACCGTTCTTGAGATACAGCCTGGTGACAGACGGACGGACGGACGGACAGCGAAGTCTCAGTAATAGGTCCCGTTTTAACCCTTTGGGTACGGGATCCTATAAACAAACAAAACAACAGTATCAATAGGTATCACAATGGAATAATCAAATTGATCAAAGATAGTGAAATTGTCGAACATGTCATTGATATTGTCAAAACCTTTTCGTAATGCGTTGTGATTGGTCAGTTGACCTCCGCATAGCTCTGCATACCTCCGCATAGCTCTGCATACCTCCGCTCCGTTTTAATAGAAACACTTAAACACTCGTTTAAGAACTCGATCGTGATGTTAATCGATTGTCTGTCTACACTAATATTATAAAGAGGAAAACTTTGTTTGTTTGTAATGAATAGGCTCAAGAACTACTGGACAGTATTTAAAAATTTTTTCACCATTCGAAAGCTACATTATCCACGAGTAACATAGGCTATTTTTCATCCCGAAATTCCCACAGGAATGGACACAACGCGGGTAAAACCGCGGGGCACTGCTAGTAATCTATAAAGCTGCAGAGGTTGTTTGTTTGAACGCGCTAATCTCAGGAACTACTGTTCCGATTTGAAAAATTCTTTCAGTGTTGGATAGTCCACTTATCGAGGAAGGCTATAAGCTATTTTTCATCTCGAAATTCTTACAGGAACGGGTACAACACGGGTAAAACCGCGGGGCGCTGCTAGTTATCGAATAAACAGGACATCAATGTCGGAAGTGATAGCCTTAACTAGCAGCGCCCCGCGGTTTTACCCGCGTTGTGCCCGTTCCCGTGGGAATTTCGGGATAAAATGTAGCCTATAGCCTTCCTCGATAAATAGACTATCTAACAGTGAAAGAATTATTCAAATCGGTTCAGTAGTTTCTGAGATTAGCGCGTTTAAACAAACAAACAAACAAACAAAACAAACTCTTCAGCTTTATAATATTAGTATTAGTATAGATTTATTAGAATAATTTACCTTTGTTGTTATTATTCGTGAGAAAGGATATCCAAAAGGATATCGCGGTATCCTCAAACAAGATTTATTATTAAACTAGCAGCGCCCCGCGGTTTTACCCGCGTTGTGCCCGTTCCCGTGGGAATTTCGGGAATTTTTTTACATAAAAACCTTCCTCTTGAATCACTCTACCTATTACAAAAAACCGCATCAAAATCCGTTGTGTAATTTTAAAGATTTAAGCATACAGACAAACAAACAGACAAAAGTAGCGACTTTTGTCTGTTCCTCCTTATAATTCGGCTAACACCCTCGATGGCAAAGTGATATTTTGATTATTCAATTTATATCAAATATTTATGTGTTACATTTGGAGGCTGGCTTTTGGAGGCTGAAAAAAATACGAATAAGTATACATAAAAATCAATAATTTTTTTGACAATAATGCCAAAATAAATATTTTATAAAAAGACGGCGATTTTTTCCTACTCAACAAAATAACGTAAGTGCGATCTACAAAATGTATACACTAGTGCCATCTATTAGAACGAAAGTGGAACCACCGCGCGGAACAGCTAATTTACATTATTGATATTGATACGAGTATAAAGTTATTAAATTCTAAATATGCATCTCAACCCAACATGTGAGTACAAGCTACCGACTCAACATTGTAATAAAGAGGTGTGAACGACTACAGAAATAGATGCGCAGACGCATACGTTCGATTCTATTGCATTCGAGGACGCGACGATCTCTAGATGCAATGTTATGGAGCTAGGATTATTGGCGCGTGCAGTGTGATTTCCTACTAATAATATGATATAGTTGTAACAATATTTTAGATATTGTATTAAGCTGTTCATGAAGTTTACAGGTCTTGTTGAACTCAGAAACGAACAAAAAATTGACGTAACTTTTTTCTTACTGAACTCAGAAACGTGAATTAAAATTTGACGTAATTTTACATATTATATAAGCGTTTGGGGGATGCCTTTGCCCAGCTGTAGGACTAGTGGCTGATGACCCCAACGGCGAAAAATGATGTTTCTTTTTAAGAAAAAAAATCGCTTTTCCTTAAAAACCCTCTTTGTGTAGGAGTTTCAAAACCCTTTTCTAAAATAATAAAAAAACAAAAAAGAACCCCTTAGGACAAACTCCCCCTACTTTTGGGTACATCCTCGTATTTCCATACATTCTGATAGGTGAAGGCGATTGCCATCTAGAGACAGATAGACGGACCATTGCAGAATAGTCTGGTAGAATAGTCGAAAACAGTTTTTAGACTGTCCTTGTCAATACAGTCAAGTTTGTATTTAGTCAGAAAAGGTCTTTCGTCTGACGAAAATATGTTAAAAATAAATAAATTTACAATCTGTTTAATGCCTTGTCTCCAGTTTTCGTTCATGGGTTTTCATAGACCAGAATACAGTCTTAAAACTGTCTACACTAGACTAAAATCTGCACAGGCTTATATAGCCAAACTACAACGATCCGGTCCATTTCAAATTCCAAAGTTCAATAAAACTGTTCTATATTAAGAATTGAAATAAAACAAACAAATTGTATTACGATTAAAAACCGCATTTAGACCGTACAGCTGTTGTGAAAAAGCGATGTACAGTTACACAATTATTATCGAGCGTTCATTACAAGTTTACGGTGTCAAGGTGTTCGCAACAATGTTGCAGGTCGTTCCTCTGGTTGATTTATTGTCGTACAAGCAGCGCCCGCGGTTTTACCTGCATTGTGCCCGTTCCCGTGGGAATTTCGGGAATTTTAATACATATAAACCTTCCTCTTGAATCACTCTATCTATTTAAAAAAACGGCATCAAAATCCGTTGCATAGTTTTAAAGTTCTAAGCATACATAGGGACAGACAGACATCGGAAAGCGACTTTGTTTCATACTATGTAGTGATGATGTTGCAACATGCTTCCATATGCTGCTATTAGATATCTATAACAATTATTTTTAGAAATTCTTGGATTCCTTTTCGTTAATTGTTTGATTGGTATGTAATTTTGTGGGTGGCTATGAAAATGCCACACTCGCCTGTCACGGCACGGCACCAATAATTAATATGTATTTGCAGCTCAAATGTGTTGTGTGCCCATGTACGCTGCTATGAAGGCGGAAATTTATCAATTAACCATATAGTATTGCTATGGTTGAACATGATAGTGTTTAAAATGTTAATATAATGATAACTTATCGTCAATTTTAGTCTGTGTCCAACTAATACTATATATTTTATTCTATATCCATGGCATAACAAGCCGTGTCGTATCGTTACCAATAAGTGTTGCTGTCAGTGTCGTGTCGGGTCGGGCCGGTTAGTGTGTCTCCAGCCAATTTTGAGTTACGTACAATGTGCGCAGGAAAATTTTATTAAGCATATTATAATTTATGAACCTAACGATAATGTTACTATTTATAGTTAGGTGTTATAGTTTATGGTGAACGATAGACGTTCGTTTTAACGCAAATTGGCAACTTCAATAGAAAACAAACGTCATACATATTCAATTATTCGCTCGCTTTCTATCGAACTCGCCACTCGCTAACTCGTTCAATTTAACGGCGGCTTTAAAGAAAACTTATGTTTTACTATACAACACTCGGATCGGATTAAGATATTAATTTAATAAATATGTAGTTTAATCTGAAAACGGTTTAAAAAATACATACGCAAATTTTCAGCCTGAAAAAAAAACAATTTTAATTCCTGAAAAAAAAATTGTCATTCATGCCGTTCAATCTAAAATCTTCTTAATAAACCTACCATACACCACAGTTCATAGCTAGTTGCACTCTTATTTATAGTTACCTGACACAAATCCGCCATAGAGATATAAAACTTGATGCAGTAATTAATGTGGCATAATAATGACAATTTCGCAGCCTTGACTTCGTAAGGGCATTAGATGAACTCGACCGACCTTCGGTAGCTGACGTGCCAACAGTGATTATTATACTTTACACGTGTCTTTGTACTGCTTGGGTGTAGCGGAAGTGACTACAGAATGAGGGTCGTGGTGGTTTTCGTAATAGGAAATAAAAGGGTCTTATTGTATGTAGAACTCTATTATTAGTATCTATATATTAGCGCTACCGTGCTTCGGAGTGAGGGCACGTAAAATTGTCGGTCTCGGTTGTTTCAATTAGACCATTTTGAAGGCCTTTGGGTGGTCTAAAACTCCGATACCAGGGTTGGCCACTAACCTACTCGATGAAACGATGCTAATTCATTGCTATTGTTAAGTGCTTAGTCACTACTTAGTGGACGATATTGGAATTTCTATCTGAGTGCTACTCTGTTTCGAAAAGCACAACGTAATGTTATTATTTTCAATCCTTTTTCAATTATTTGGACCATATCAAAGGGTTTTAAGCGGTCTAAAACTCCAACACCAGGGTTAGACATTAGCCTTCCATAGTTGGTTATGGTTACTGTAGGTATACTTTGGTTGTCTCTGGGTGGGCCCTGGATGAACGAGGCCCTAGTAGGCCCCAAACCCCTAGGGCCCTTTTAGCCTAAGTCTGAATCCGGCCCTGCTATTCCTATACGATTACATCGAAATAGATCAGTATTAGTTGCATCAATTGAATACTTAAAGTGATTTAAATTAATTGGAATTGAAGCCCTAAGGGTTGCTTCGAAGGGAGACGTTAAGTTGCCAATCTCTCTGTCTGTCTGTCTGTCAGTTCGAATGGCTGTGCCATTTGCAATAGTAAAAGAAGTTTTAGTTTGCAGTTGTATTGAGTAACTTGTATTTTTTATTACTCGGTTTGGCACTATAACTTAAATGAATGGAACCATAGACACTCAACAGAAGACACTTCTTCTGTGACCACTGTTCATGTAAAGAGGCCGAAACGTTAGATAAAAATCTATACAAATAAATAAAATTGAAGTGTCTGTTTGTAATATTAAAATAGGTAACCGTTTTTTACTAAGTGCATATAGGTATACACATGATACCTACATAATTATACCAAAACATTTCTTCTTTAATTTTTTGTCTGTCTGTCTGTTTCTTCCGGCTAATCTTTGAAATGGCTTGACCGATTTTGACGGGACTTTCGCTGGCAGATAACTGATGTAACATGGAGTAACTTAGCCTACTTTCATCCCCAAACACCCGCAGGAGCGGGTAAAACGCGGGAAACACCGCGGGGCGCGTATAATAATGAATTACGGACATCACCACATACACTAATATTATAAAGAGGAAAACTTTGTTTGTTTGGTTGTAATGAATAGGCTCAATACTGGACCGTTTTGAAAAATTCTTTCACCATTCGAAAGCTACATTATCCACGAGTAACATAGGCTATTTTTGATCCCGAAATTCCCACAGAAATGGACACAACGCGGGTAAAACCGCGGGGCGCTGCTAGTATTTAATATGATACAACTATGTCTTGACGACTAAAAGCAGCAACAAATTGTATACTCATACTCAATCAATTCATTATTTCAACTTTGTCAATACATTTTAATAAATTAAAGCTTTATCTCCGCAACCTTAACAAAGAAGTGTTTGTTTAAATAATTATTTTATTGTTTCAAATAAACCGATAAAGTGTACAAAGAAATATTGTAACTTTTATCACTCGTTTTAAAATGTATTATGAATGTGGTATTATTTTTATTTATCGCGCCCTATTTATCATACCTTCGTTACGAATAATCAAGATTGCGACAGGTTCCCATAAGAATTCTGGGATGAAAAATATCCAGAAACCTTCCTCTTGAATCACTCTATCTGTTGGTGGAAATTGCATGAAAATCTGTGCAGTAGTTTTTGAGATAAGCGCGAACATGTAGACAGAGACGCGGCGGTGCATTTATACGATGACAAGATAAGAAAAGACACTTTAGTGAATAAAATATAACTCGAGATAACCTGCTAACAGTTGAGTGATTGTTTTGAGTAAAATATTAAAATATTAGAGTTTTTAAACTAAATTTTTTGTATTAATTATGTTGACCTTTCGATAGGGAAACGAAAGTGAAGTGGAAATCTTTTGTTGCTAAACAAGCGACGTTTGTACCTAATGAGATTGATAAACGCTAAATCATAGCACATGCATTTAACTCGTGTAACTCGCGTTTGCTATCACATGCGTTTTTCGAGTAGTTTACAGGCTAATCCTCGGAGTTTTTAGACCGCCTAAAGGCCTCCGACATGACCTGACGATTGAAACAACCGGGACTGATTAACGTACATTAAACCCTTGGCTAGTTTGGCTAGGGCATTGCAGGCTGAATCACCTGATTGCCCGAAAAGTAAGATGATTCCGTGCTTCGGAGGGCACGTTAAGCGGTCGGTCCCGGTTACTTTCTACGGATAGTAGTCGTTACATGAGCCATGTCAGAGGCCTTTGGCGGCTCAATAACTCTGACACCAGGATTGGTCAGGTCAGGACCATCCACTCGATGAATAATAATAATTAAACCCTTTAGTGAAGGATAGTAATAAAATCGATATTTAAGGATACTTTTACTCGCCTGTAACGTAATTGCTATGCATAGTTTGATCTGATTGGTCGACGCTATCATATATTTTACGTTCGATTGGTAAATACATAACGGTACAAACATGACCAAGCTCTGGTAGAAACCCTGGTAGATAGGCATCTCCAGGATCACCTCTTTCTGTTAATGGTTTGGTACCTAGAATGCAAGTTTCTAGAATACTCTTACTGCACTCAGAGATGTCTATTAAATCGACAGTTAGCTAAGTGACGTAATCTTTCAAACATTATATGACAAAATCACAAATTAAATATCTACTAAGAAAGCATTTGACGGCTCTGAGTACTGGCGATGGCGTTACAATGTCTATTTGCACTTTTTTCTACTACAAATTATGTACTACAAATTATTCCTTTACCTAGTACAGTAAAAAATACGCCAATCTTCGTGTGCGGCCCGACTCACACTTGCCCACAAATTCCTTTTTTATCCGCACGAAGCGCTCTCAACTCGCCATATATGTAACATGAAAATAAAACAATACTCTCATGCTACAAGTTCCGTTGCATTATTATTTGCATGGGGCGCGTGACATGTGTCATCACTGTACAATTATAATCCAATTAAACTAAGCTGACAGCTGTTTTTAACATATTACATAGATGTCGCTATGAAGTCATTAATAAAAATATGTTATCTTAATGTAATCGTGTATATGCGTCTTAAACCTGCGTCGCTTACCACAACCAAGTTTAGTTGATCTTGGTTCGAGATAGCAACGGTTCATTTGGACTTTAGTGAGGTGTTTACCTTTCAGAGCGAGCATTTGTTTGTTGTGGTTTAGAGCGAACACGTTCGTTTAATAATAAAACGTGTTTTTACAAACTTTTATTTGAGTAAATCGCACACTAAGCGAAAACGCAGCAAATCGCATACAAAGCGAAAACGCGGTTTTGGACTTGCATGTTCAGTTATGACAGCAATTAGTTGTATCGTGAAGCGTAAAGCTATTGATCTTATTGTTTTATAGCTATCGAACATTCTGTCTCGCTTGGTTAGTGTGCGATCGTCTTAATCGATTACTTTTGTTTGATTTATTGGTATCGGAACGTTAATTGAGTAATTGCGAGTACAGCGGCATCAAAAAGAATAGGCAGAGGCATAGAGTTTGACATAAATGAATTAAGCGTATCGTTTTATACAGATTGTATATTTTAAGGCTTAGAGCGGATTAAGCATTCGTAATTACAGACTTTAAAAAAGGAGGAGATTTTTCATTTAAACTGGATAAATATATATACGTTTTTTTTATTTACCGCTGAAATGTGTTTTAATTAACAAATGACGTTCGTTTTAAATAGTGTTCTATTTCGTGCAGCATAAAATACAATTTTGAATGTACAGCTTTTGTTTTTCTTGTTTTGTTTGTGGAAGTACTAGCAGTATTAGCTTGTAATGTCCCGCCGGGCAAAGGCCTAACATCTTACTGAGGACACCAGTACAGTGAGGAGTCGTAATCACCATATTCTTTAAAAACACACAAATTATTTCACAAGACCCTGACATTTCTGCTTCCTTTTCATCTTTACCGTTTCCTGTAACATAATTTGCCACAGTAATTATAGGGTTCAAGTCATAATAACAACTAAACTAGATGTTATCAGAGAAGAAGTGTATCATTAACGTTGTGCCCTAAGTCCGGTCATAAGGGAGGGGAGGATGTATTGGTTTACGTCAAATATGTGCGTTTAAAACATTTGTGTCCACACTTGTACGGTGTACAGTTGTCTTTCAAAATTCGCGATTTGTACATTTATTAATTAACTACGGGTTTTTTCTGCAGCACAGAAGGTTGTTTTAGCAAGTAAAAACACTTACTTTGATTTCCCGACGTTTCGAGTGGATTGCCCAACTGAAAATCTAGATTTTCATTTGTTTCTTGAAATAGGTTGAAGTTATACAGCTTAGAGCTTGCGGAAATCTTAGTTTAGAGAGTCTTTAGATGGCCTACTTGTCTATTGTCTATGACTGTCTTGTCTATGGTCTGGTCTAACCTGTGTAATAACTCTGGCTAGAGACAAGACTTATATGTTTTTTCGTGTGCCACAGACTTTTGTCTGTCATACTCAAGAATATGAATTTAAATTCTACTATTTCTTACGACTTACTAATCGAGTATACTCGTACTTAGACTGAAAAAAGACAGTTTTTGAGTCAAACTAGTCTTCTTCTTCATCGATTGGATGGCCAACCTGACCAATCCTGGTGTCAGAGTTATTGAGCCGCCAAAGGCCTCTGACATGGCTCAAGTAACGACTACTATCCGTAGAAAGTAACCGGGACCGACGGCTTAACGTGCCCTCCGAAGCACGGAATCGTTTGATTAGTCAAACTAGCAAATCTAATATGTTGTTGACTACGGACTCTACCCATCGCCACATGCCAGTTGTTTCAAAGACTATTTCAAGCAAACTAACATTTATTTATTTTTAGATGTTTTCTATTATTACTTAAATAGTTTTAATGAGATGTCCATTCGGCATTTTGCCATGTAATACTAATGAATTTATTTCATCAGAGATCGAATAGAACGTTAATTATCGAACAGAGTTTAAGAGACACCCCGTATACTATACAATAGACATGAAAAGGCCACCCACTAACCAATATTGACAGATGTAGTTTAATTGTGCAGTTTAGTAATTAATGGAAGTCTGGGTTGAGAGGGCGTTTAAGAATAATTAGATTAGATATTTTTATGTAATGTAGTAAGTTTGGGTGTGTTAGTTAACGACTGACAACTTAGCTTGATCCTAAAGTTTAATAAGAATTTTGAAAGTTTGTATGTCCATTTTTAAGTCATAACGGCTGAACCGATTTTGATTATTTATAGCATTGAAAAAGCAATCCCATCAAAAACATTCTGTAAAAAACTAGCCAAGTCTCGATGGAGCTGCTTGTTTATCTCTAAAAAATAATGAAATCTAGACAAAGTCGTGCCAAGTTTAATGTTCCTTACTGCGATTTCTTTATTATTTATAGGTAATGTTGTGTGACTTGGCCGTTGACTTGTACCCACTAACGTATAAAGAATGTTCAAATTAGATTCTCAACAAACATTCATACTACGTAATCCTCTGTGTAAAAATGTGTTGAACATTCACCTTTACAACATTTTTTTTTTTAATTTACAACAACGGTACGGTCACCTCACCAATAGTCACCAGGTACTCCAGATCTTCGATTATCCCAGTTTTTATAGATTGCCATAGGCTACAAATTTTTGATAACCTAATTTTTACCGGATCTTACATCTAGATTGAAACTATTTGAATTAAGGCAATAAAATATTTCAAGATTGATATTTGAACCAACCATGCCACTTTCTCAAACAAACACAATGTATCACGGAACAATAAATCTTTTTTCCAATAAAACTATTGCCATTATAATAATTTATCGACCACTTTAATTAGGCACCTTCTTCCTTCCTAATTTATCTATTGGTCGAACATTAATAAAGAGGTTAGTTAACTGTGGTGTAATAGCAGGTGTCGAGATACAGTGGTGGTGTCCACACACAGATATAGGTTGCAAACACGTGGTAAGCACGTAACCACACTCTTGGCAGTACTATCATTGACACATGCTATCAATACAACCCGCTAAACGTTATATCAACCATAAGTATTACATCCGAATTTGTATTCTAAAGGAACACACACAAGGTTGGCAATAAGTTGCTAAGTAATTGTAGGTGGATGGCGATGCAATATGCAACGGTTTAAATATGCGACTAACGACATTGTCTGCAGTTGCTAGCTGCCAGTGTAGCTACTTATTATGTATACACTTCCTTATTTTACTATTATACTCCGATGCTTATTTTATATTTAACAGATCTGAAGATGTTTAGATAACGTTGCTATTACACTACATTTTTAAGAATAGTAAAATAAATAAAAATTGCTAACATCTGTAGCCCTGTATTAATCACTACATAGTATAAAATAAAGTCGTCTCTTTTTCGTGTCTGTCTGTTTGTCTGTCTGTATGCTTAAATCTTTAAAATTCCGCAACGGATTTTGATGCGTTTTTTGTAATAGGTAGAGTGATTCAAGAGGAAGGTTTTTATGTAAAAAAAATCCCGAAATTCCCACGGGAACGGGCACAAGGCGGGTAAAACCGCGGGGCGCTGCTAGTAGTTATATAAAGTTGATCGATGTGACATCTTTATTGATTACGATACCAATAACCAATTTATCAATTCACAATCAAGTATTTCTCAATTTTCTCGAAAAAATTATAATGTGATTTAGCTACTGTCGAAATTAGACATTTAAGTTAATGGAAAAATAACCATGAATCTCGATCTTTAGTCGAGGTAGCCGATCGAGATTATTGACCGTTCATGGCTCAATTAAAGTGGCTCCTATCAACGCTATTAGTTTAGTCTAACTTACACGATTTGAACACATAGTTTAAACGTACTCACACGGGTTTTTTCGTGTTAGAAAGTTAATAAAGCAAGTAATAACTTACTTTTTATTTCCCGACGTTTCGAGGGGATTGCACCTCTCTGTTGTGTGTCAGTCTAATGTGAACGCACCGTTAAACTCTAACATTGACCATTCGAGGGTACTTCCAACACTTGGAACGCCTACCCTCCCATCACAGCGGTAACTCCAATGTCTTCAGTTCACCCGCGACCACGAGAGGTGCAATCCCCTCGAAACGTCGGGAAATAAAAAGTAAGTTATTACTTGCTATTAGTTTAAACAGATCTTTAGACAGGCAGCTTTGTCTAGATATGTTGATTATGAGACATACTTATCTGGTTGTCTGTGACGATATTGTCTGTCTAGTATTAGTTTAGTGATAAAGACGATTCAGTATAATATTATTTAAATGATACTCGCTATTATGTTGCGTTGTGATTTTAATATATTTTGACGTGAGTGTGTCTTTGTTTATTTTGTCACGTCATTTTATTGAGACACTAGCATTGCCCTACAGTTTTACGCGCGCTATACTCGTTCCCGTGGGAATTTCGGGTTATAAAATAGCACATAGCCTTCCCGTTGAATGTGGCTATCCATTATAAAAAGAATTATTTAATTCTGCCTGGTAGTTTCTGAGATTAGCGCGAACAAACAAACAAAAAATCAAACTCTTTACTAAATTAGTTTAGATGCGTTAAATTAGAATGCTAAACTCAATGTAATACGCTGTAATAAAATTGAAAAGAGATGGGTATATATTTTGTTACACCTTTTACTAAGCGGCTCAATAAAGCCCGTAAGTGCGAGCGAGATAGATGAAGGATATTATTTATAGCTTGGTTCGTAATTAGCGTACTATACCGTCGTTTGACATTGTGCAAGCTTATAAGCTGCAACTTAGCAAGTTGATTAGAATCCGTGAAGATTGTATTGAACTCGCCCTTGCAATTTTAGTTGATCAACTTAAGTGGTTGACTCATGATTACGCTTGCAGTGTGATTAATGACAACCATTTTGCAGTAAATTAAGTGACAACTTTTTGTTGTTTTGTCAATTAATCTCGCTCTACTAAATAGTTGACTGTAGAGCGTTATTTGCTTAACTTTATAGGTACCAACGTCTGTATTTGTTATTGATATAAATTATACATTTTAGTACTTAACCAGCTACAATAAAAACTTTTTTGTTCCTACCTCTCTGCCCGCGTCTGTCTGTCTGTTCGCGATAAACTCAAATACTACTGCACAGATTTTGACGCGGTTTTCTCAAATAGATAGAGTGATTCAAGAGGAAGGTTAATATGTATAAAAAATTCCAAAATTCTCACGGGAACGGGCACGACGTAGGTAAAACCGCGGGGCGCTGCTAGTAATTTAATTATAGAACTCGACATACTTCGTGTCACCAACATTGTATACCAATTACGTAGAGGATAAATTGGTCTGGCCATAATTTATAGCGTCTACACTAACCTAAGTTCCTATATTTTGCCTCATAACGTTACGGTTAAGTCGCTTTGACAGATTGCGATTGCCCAATGTAAACTGAGCATTAAGTCTTTAATAGATTAGACATTTCGTCTCGTAAGATTAATGGTTGTATTTAACAGACGGTGTGTGATTTGATTAGTTAGTACTTGTTGGGAGTCCTCGACTGCTGTGCCAAATTTTATTAAAATTATAAGAAATGTAAAACGGATACAATGTTTAATTAGACTAATAACAGACTTGTCTGCTTAGAAAAATATAGTCTCAATACTGCCTGGATTGTGTACTCAACTCAGTTTCTTATGCGTAGTCTCTTTAACCATCGGCCTCTTATACGTACAGTCACGTGCAATGAAATGTATACACGGGCAGATTTTCAAATAAATGTCCACTCTAAACATTTCAAAAACATATAGCCACTTAACAATTCATACTATATACCCACCCGAGTGTCTCACAATAATGTATACACTTTAGAAACTGTAGCAGTTTTCACTATTTTGACAAATGGGTATTAATTTAAATGACTGACTTTGATAGTTTAGATTTTTTTTTTGTTTTTATTGTGAAGGACAGAATGAGTAATACTAATAACCATAGAGATATACCAACCTATGCGCTGAGCATGAAACCTAGTTTCCCCATTAGACATTTACAAAATAAAAACAATAAAAAAACAATACCAATACTTCGCGTTGAGTGTGTCACGCACACATAATTTTTTTTTTTAATAATGTCGTTTACCTTCATATTTATTATTGTAATTCATAGTGGATACTTATTTCTGCATGTGATCGTGAATACAAATATCTGAAAACAACCTGTGTACATATTTTTGATAAACTCGGGTGGGTATATAGTATGAATTGTTAAGTGGCTATATGTTTTTGAAATTTTCAGAGTGGACATTTATTTGAAAATCTGCCCGTGTATACATTTCATTGCACATGACTGTACCTAACTACTAATTTATTCTGTGATTAATACATGATGGATTATTACGTAGCTAGTAATTGAATTCAATCGAGACCTGTTCACACTCGTTTATGGAACAACTCCATTTAATTTATGTTCGTGATCGCGATTTATGTGGTTTTAATGTATCAATTTTATCGGTTCTAAAGAAAACTAAGTTTTGTTCGTTCGAGTAGTGGCTAAACTTGGTGTCGGGAGTTTTTAGACCGCCTAAAGGCCGCTGACATAGTCTAACAGAGAAACAACCGGAACCGACAACTTTGCGTGCCCTCCAAAGCATTGTAGCGCTCAGATAGAAATGCCACTGTCGGTCATCCGAGGAGGGACCGGGCTGTACGTTGCTTAACAATCGCAACGAGCTAAAATCGCTTATTCAAACTACTCCTAGCGTTATCGTTTCTTATAGGTTCAGTTGTTATTTCTTTACTTGATGTAATAATCTGATATCTTACTTACTTATTAATGGTGTTCCTAGAGCAACTGAGCAATTTAAGCAACAAAAAAGATACCGACGTATTGAGGATCTCCTCTTTTTTTAAAGTTGGTTAAAAGTCGTAAGTTCATTTAGATTCAAGTTGTATTACTTTTGTATCAGCCAGGCTTAGTAAGTTAATGCCCTACTAAATTTTTTATCCCCCTTTGGGGCTAAAAAATCTGACAGCAAATTGCATCAACAGCGAAATTTTACTATAGCGAAATTCCTTTCTCGTCCATAACTATTATAAAAATATGTAAGTTTATAAAGTCATGATAAGTACTTTAATGAATCTTTATAACATGTTGGTACAACCTTTTATTTAAATCCCAGTCAGCTTTTTAAATCCCATAAGTTCTTTCTAACTTCCCAATAAACTTATAACATTTGAGTCCCCTTATAACATCCCAACAAACTTTATAACATTCCAACATTTATAACACCCCAACAAACCTCAAAACACCTAACCAAACTCTTATCCCGCCCACAGCCCACCGAGTGGTACACCCATGGCGGCTGTACGAGCAATCAGTGTGGTCTCTGCTCGAGCTGCGCGCGCGCAAGGACTCGTACTCGATGTGCTGCTCGCCGCGGTACGTGCTTGCGCCGGAGTACCCCGCGCACCTGCCGCTACCGCTCACCACGCAGCGCGCGTCGCCGCCGCCTGCGCACTTGTAGCGATACGACCATGCGCTGACGCAGGTATGATTATCTATGTGTAAAAAAGAAAGTACTTATTATTTTGGACAAATTAGTACTATTTTGTACCAAATCCATATTTTGTACCAAGTCACGGAGCTCAAAACACGTAACAGGAGCTGTCACATCAATGTTACGTCAAACAGCTTGACTCAATTAAGATGTTGAAGACATGCTGTCACCGTTAACACTGACATTTGACCACTATGAACAGTTGAATGAGGTATTATGGAGTACTATGCGACAGATAAACGTACATAAGGTTACCTAGTTAGGTATTATATCGAGGTTTGTAAGTTTTTCACTAAAATACAAAGTAATTCAAGAGGAAGGTTAATGACTACTTTCAAAAGCCTAAGGGTCGACACTGCGTTAAACGTACGCCCGTCGCGGGCTTCACTTTTGTATGAAGCCACAGGCGGCGCGGGCGTGCTCACTCGGCGTGCTCACGTGGCGTGCGCACGCCGCGGTCGCCCGCGACTGTTCGCTTTTGTATTTAACCGCGGCGTGCGCACGCGTAGCGCAGTGTCGGCCCTAAATTCCCATAAGAACAAGTGAAACGCAGGTAAAACCGTGAGACGCTACTAGCACAGCACAGTATTACTAGTGCTATTATTCCACTGTTGCTAGGCCAAAAGATAAAGTAACTTAGTAACATTTTCGTTATCAAATACACAAATTAGACATAATATTTCCTTCAATGAACTGGTTTAGTTTAGTTATCTTCTAATTAGTAATATCTAAATATACTTATATTAATTTGTTGTTAACATCTGTCGCATGTCTAGGTAAGCTACAATAAGGCTACTTTGACATTAAAAAAAATCAGGCGAATTTAAACTCCTTTTTCGAAAATTAGGCGAATAAACACACCTCGTTTGGTTTTTGTAGTCGGTTAAAAATGAGGGATTTTTTATTTAAAATTAGCTAATAAAAACCCTGTAATATGACTATAAGAGAGTTTCATACTTTGCAGTCAGTTTTCATAATGAAAGATCCGAAGATCAAAATAGAACAGAAAATCTATATTTTTTTATCAATCACTAGTCACTAGCGTTTTTCCCGCGTAGTGTTGTGTTCGTTTCCATGGGATATTCAGAATAGCCTACTTATAATTTCTTGAATAACTTTTTCTTGAATAACGGCTATCCAATACAAAAAGAATCATTCAAATCGGACTGTTCGTTTATGAAATAAGGCCATACAAAGTAAAACTCTTCAGCTTTATTACTTTAGTATTAATATTTGTCTAAAGAAATATAACTAACTATGTATGTGCACTGTGGATCGATTCCAAAAACTAATTGGATTAAGAGTCATTAAAAAACCCATTTCTAACTTCCTAGCTCAAAACGTTTCACATCACCCGAACACGGGTATGTAGGTAATAAAACCACCTATACATCTATCTCACATTTCCAAGCCCATAAACTCACGTTAGAAAGGGACGGAAAACTTTTATAGCGCTCCGACGCTTTTCGCAACAAAAACTTTTATTGCTAGCCACTCGTAAACTACCAAGACTTACTGTTCGGAAAATTTTCAAACAAATTATCTTTAATTATTATTTCCCACGCCATATTTTGCACTTACTAAATAGTTATAAAATTACGTTGTAACTTAAAAGTAGCTTATAAACTAATCAACGACAATAAAATTAGTTTTATTCGTTTTAATTTGTAAAAATAACAACGTGCCACCATTGCTGAGTAGTGAAATATCTGTAGGTTCTTATTTAAAAAAATATATAAATCTAGTGACCTACCACAAGCGTAGAGACCCATTTAAAAATGGAACACAGGAACGTCAGACGATCGTAAACCCGAACCTTTTAGTGATGTGAATAAGTTTTGATTTATATCGATATACCTAAATGAGTCAATAAATGTTTATTATATTAAACATAACGTTAATTGTCACCCCAAAAAATATGTCCTTTAAATTGTCTTTTGATTGAACCGTTAAATGTTATCGCTTTATCTATTTTAATTTATTACATATTAGTATTACTAGGTTATGTTCTTGCCCGAACCAAGATATCAAATGTCAATGTGTATCTAAATTGTTGCACTGAATAATTCATTTTAGCAATATAGTGTGATAATAACCTCATTATTATTTTAATAGGTATCTAATCATGTTATGTAATGACTTCAATAAGTTAGAGTCTGAATAATGATAAAACATGTTTTTCAAGTGAGGCTAGGTCTTTCAAAGCAAAATATCGATAAAAATTATAATGATTTACGTCACTACTCGTTTGACGCGTCGTCGTCTGCGGATCGTAAAACTTTTCGCGCGTAAATGTCACCGTTGACATTGGCTAGCAGATGCAGCGCTGTGTAAAGTTCCTTTGTGCCACTGCCGTCTAGTAACTGTATTGATTTACAGTGCTTTTTACTGCTTACCGGTTACGCTGTGAAAATTTTTATAACGCATGTATGGATGGATGGAATGAAGGTCATTGAACTGCGAAATCTGGTTAAGTTAACAAGAACATGTTTAATATTTTGTCACGAAAAAAACGTATTTTCAAAATGAAATTGTAAATCATATTGCCAATATTAATAAATGTCGCAGTTGAAATGTATAAACTTGTAACAAGTTACACGGATTTTTTGTAAAAAGTTTACTAAGAATTGCGAGATTATGTTTCGTGGTGTTCGTTTGAATTAGTGTCAAATGAGGTTTTATAGGTTTTTGTGGGGTCTATAAAACTGGGTAATTAAACTTAGCTTGGATCTTCTTAATACATACTAAGAGCCTCACTTCTGTTAAGAAAAATAAATATCTATACCTAGTGCGATAACACAAACTATATCAAACTTGAAAGTGGAGGAAGTACTTGACTCTATCTACCTACACTATTTTCAATATAGTTTTGAAACGTATAAGTACTTTTTCGAGTTCAATTTGATTAAAATTGTATTGCATTGCCATCTGTCATGATCATGACTTACGGGCATCATATAATAATTAATTACTACCTACATAGTAAAAAACTAAATCGCTTTCCGCTGTCTGTCTGTCCCTATATACGCTTAGATCTTTAAACTACGCAACGGATTTTGACGCGGTTTTTTTAAATAGATAGAGTGATTCAAGAGGAAGGTTTAACAAGTAAAAAGTATAAACATTCCCGAAATTCGCGAAACCGCGGGCGCTGCTAGTTTCAATAAATATCTTTCCGGGTTACTATCTGAATTTGAAGTTTTATAGTGAAAATGGTGGTTCTATCTGAGCGCTACTGTGCTTCGAGACTCCGAGACTCTAGACGAGAGCACGTAAAATTTTCGGTCCCAGTTATTCAAATCGCTACCATGTTGGAGGCCCTTAGGGCTGCCTAAAACTCCGACACCAGGGTTTTCACTAACTTACTGGAGTTTACTTTAGTGACAAACGGAGAAACACTCAGTACAAATTAAACTGTCGTCTTCTCCTGTATTAAATGACCCAATATTAAAGACTAAACGAAACTATAAAACCTCATTTGGCACTCATCCAAACGAACACTAAAAGAAGCATAATCTGTAAAAACTGTACAATGTTATTGATTCGAATTATTAATTCCAGTTCTTAATTAGAATTAATAATTCCAGTTTTTAATTCGAATAATTACTCAAGTTCTTAATTCGAATTATTATTCTAGTTCTAAATTCGAATTATTAATTCTAGTTTTTAATCTGAATTATTATTCCAGTTCTCAATTCGAATTATTATTCCAGTACGTAATTTGAATTATTATTCCAGTTCTCCAAAACAAGTATAATCCACAAAACGTACAAACAAACCAACTTACTAACACGGAACTTAAAACAGTCAAAGTTGAAGCTCCCAACACACCGGTAGCACAATAACCAGACAAATTCAGTGTCCTACGTTTCATCTCAGTCTAGAACGTTCATAAAATCTAGACATTCATCCGCACTCGTCCCTCGTCGTAAAAGCTTACTAAAATAAGCCATAAAATATTGTCTGAGTATTTAAATTTATCTATACGACTACCCGTAAGGAGGTTTATATCGTAGTTATTATAAACTTGAGCAAGGAATAGATATTGTGTATCAATTTTGCGTTTGTGGAAGATTTTATTCATTGTAATATGAAGTTTGTTTATGATTAGCATCTTTTAGGCTAAAATTGACAAGACAAAGCTTTTGAATCCCTTTTTCTCTTCTCTAACGTTATCTCCCTCTTTCTCTATTTCTATGTGAAGAGATGAGACAGAAGATAGAGAGATATTGTCTTTGACTTCTTTGAGAGATATCTTAGTGCTAAACTCAAAAATTAAGTACTGCATAGATTTTCATGTGATTTTCTCCAACAGACAGAGTGATTCAAGAGAAACGTTTTAAGTTACTAAAATTTCACATAAACTACTGAATCGATTGAAATAAAATTTGGTACAGATATATGTAGTCAAAACCTCAGTAAAGGACATAGGCTATTTTTTATCCCGAAATTACTACGGGAACGGGTGCTCTGCGGGTGGAATTGCGGGAACCAGCTAGTTGATATTTACCGAAAGTAAAAGAGGGAGGTTCGTCTGTGGTGATTATAAGTTGATAGTTTTATTGAATTGTAGTCTTCTTCTTCATCGAGTGGATGGTCAACCTGACCAATCCTGGTGTCAGAGTTATTGAGCCGCCAAAGGTAGTTATTCTATGAAATTAAATATAATCAGTTATTGAGAGAGAAATGAAACCTAGTTTTAGTACTGAGAGCATTCACAGTTATATGTTTATTTTATAGTCGGTCTATATCAGTGATTTGTACTTAAATGTGAATATACACGCTAAACATTTATCTGTATATTTCATACATATTTTCGTATTATATTTTCGGCACTTCCCGTTTTTATCTGTATTGTACCTGTTATCGAAAAATCGGGATAATTTTACAACGACTTCAAATTAATCGGGAATAAAAAGCACCTTTTTTAAAATCGGTGAACTATGGGACCATTTTTATCTTTACCCTCTTTTATACAAAATTTTTGGCCACTAACCTACTCGACAAGAAGAACACAAATCCTAGGTCCACCCCTGGAACATTACTCGTAGTTTTAGCCAGCTTTTACTTTTTACGGCTCATAAAGAATTCCATCAAAGCCGAAATGAAAGTATAAAAAGTATTTTAAAGGGGTTTTTTTAAGTTTTACACGCAGCAGATGGTTTCAGTCGGAAACATTTGAATCGATTTTTTTTGGTCTGAAGGGTGTTTTTTTAGTTTCTATTTCCCTATTTCAATTTTTAAATTTGGACATATTTTGTTTTTCATCTTGCAGGAAGTTGAATCACAAGTATCACAACTGAATTAAAAAAAAGTGAAAAATATTAGCCTTAACTGTTCCACAGCTGAGCAAAAGCCTGTTACTAAGTATATGAAGTGCGAACTAAGTATAATAATAATAAAAGATAAATGGCTCAGCAAAACAAATGGCCAAATGGACAAATAGCTGGCAAACGTGTGACAAAACCATTCGAAATTCAAACATATCCGTTTATTATTACCTCATTGCAGAATGACATTCATAAACCGAATCGTCTCGCGTATCGAACGAACAATCGAGTTAAGGAACATCGATTAAAAATAATCGTGCTAAAATGGCATTCCGAATACCGTATTCGGTTTGTTGTCTCGTTTGCAACAATGTTGCCAGTTGCATTCTCAAAGGACGAGCGCAGGCGGTCTGTAAGCACCGATATAACAGTAAATTTTCAAAATTTATCACATACTAGGTATTATTAAAGATCGTTTCATAAATCTTAGGTGAATGTTTTTCATAATTGTATTAATATATTGTATGTTGTAAAACTGTCGATCCTTTGGGATTACATATATTCTGGATGTTTATTTATGTTTTTTTAATTCTCCGTTGAAGGTTAAAGCTTGTTTTAAAGCTTTGGGATTGGTGGAAGTTAGCTTTAATCGTCCACAACATACCTATATACTAAACTAGCAGCGCCCCGCGTTTTTGCCCGCGTTGTGCCCGTTCCCGTGCGATTTTCGGGATTTTTTATACGTATAAACCTTCCTTTTTAATCACTCTAACTATTTTAAAAAAAACGCTTCAAAATCCGTTGCGTAGTTTAGCATACATAGGGACAGACAGACCGACAGACAGCGGAAAGCGATTAATCAACATCACCTATAGTAAAATATACTCAAATCTTGTAACTTGTACCCCACATTGACGGCGACGAGTCCTGTTATTACCAACAGGTGCCGGTCCGGGATCGAACTCTGTATCGTTATTAGTGCATGCCCGCGGTGTAGCTTCTGTCCCACACACGACTTTGACGTCGAAGACACTGAAATATTATTCAATATTTTTTTAATATTTTTTTACATACAAAAATACTTTTATTTTCGTCATATACCAACATTTCCTTTTTAGGGTTCCGTAGCCAAATGGCAAAAACGGAACCCTTATAGATTCGTCATGTCTGTCTGTCTGTCTGTCCGTCCGTCTGTCCGTATGTCACAGCCTTTTTTCTCCGAAACTATAAGAGCTATGTTGTTGAAACTTAGTGTGTAGATGTATTCTGTGAACCGCATTAATATTTTCACACTAAAATAGAAAAAAAAAAAATTAGGGGGGTCTCCCATACTTAGAAATGAAAAAAATATTTTTTTTTTTTCATCAAACCCATACGTGTGGGGTATCTATGGATAGGTCTTCAAAAATGGTATTGAGGTTTCTAATATCATTTTTTTCTAAACTGAATAGTTTGCGCGAGAGACTCTTCCAAAGTGGTAAAATGTGTGTCCCCCCCCCTGTAACTTCTAAAATAAGAGAATGATAAAACTAAAAAAAATATATGATGTACATAACAATGTAATCTAACACCGAAAATTGGTTTGAACGAGGTCTAGTTAGTAGTTTTTTTTTTACGACATAAATCGTAAACCGCAAAAAAATACTGATTATTCATTCAATAACTCAAATGTAAATAAAAAAACAAGTACAACGAACTTCAAGAACTTCTTTATTATGTTACTCGCTGCTACGGAACCCTTCATGGGCGAGTCCGACTCGCACTTGGCCGCTTTTTCTTTAACTAAGAACTTATATTTTTTTATCTTTACTCTATTTTATATTAGTAAAATTACAAAAGGCTATTTTTTATACTGAAATTCCCACGGGAACGGGTTTAACGCGGTACGGTAACTTTATAATACATATATGTAAGTAGTGAAAGTATGGTATCTGCTTTTGGCGCCAAAATTACATAACAACCCATAATTACACAAACCATACATTTCGATCGTAAGGTAATGATCGTCAGTATTTATAATTTTATCCCAAATCGTCCTATTAAAAAGACAATTGTATATCGAATGTCGTCACGTAGATGTCAATTATAAATGACATGGCGGGAATTGATTGAGATACCGTTATTGTCCAAGGGAAAGCCCTTAATGAAGTTATTAAATCATAATCATATCATCTAAGGAACAGACAATAAATTGAAGTGACAATTTAAAAATAATGACAGTTTGTCTCTGGGTGAGAGTTATTTGAAGCTCTTTTTTAAGATGGCGGCTTCGATCATCGTTCATCGATCGACTTATTGGTATTATGCCATTAATGTAGAAGTCTTAAAAACTTTGTAATATATTTATACTTGTAGAAATGTCACTGTCAGCCCATCCGAGTAGGGCTGACCTGCACGTTGCTTATCAATTGAAATAAACTAAGATCGCTTAGTCAAACTACGCCACGAGTAGCATGTATAATAAATATTAGATTAATACTTAACTTACATCTAATTCTTATTACAAATTGAAGGGTGTAAAGATGGCTGATTTTCAATCAAAGACAAATCCTTTTGTAATGAAAAGTTTAGTAATGAAATAAATTACTAAGAAACTTATAAATAAACAAACAGTTTATTTTATAGAAGAAATTGGCTTTGGTCGAAAATCATGGCGCCAAAAGAAATATTAAAAATTAAATGATACTTAGAATAGGAAAGTATCTTCGTATAGGTTGGTGGTCAACCCTGGTGTGGTGACGGAGTCTTTAGACCGCCTAGAGGCCTCCTATATGGTCTAACGATAGAAACTACAAAGACCGACAATTTAACGTACCCTTCAAAACCAATATGGCTAGTTTTCATAGATTTGTAAGAAGATATGTAACGTTGGTTATACTACAATATTTATCTCTAGTAACCACTTTTGAGCCCTGTAATCTTATTATAGTTAAGAGTCTTAACTGGTGTTCACACGTATTAGCAGTTTCCTCTGCCACAGTCACCTAGTTCATTTTTATAACCGACACACAATGAACCATAGTGCACGTTTTATAGTTCTCTTAATTGTAAACCGTGCTTAAATGTTATACAGGGTGTTGGCTACTAAAACGGGACAAAGAAGTAGGTAGTTTTGAGAGTTTTTTAAAGGCATACTTAATATTTTACGCGCAGCCTACTTGGGTGGGTGTCCGAAAGTGGGATATCTATGTGAGCGCTATCGCCCCGGAGGATACGTAAAATTGTTGGTCCCGGGTATATCGGTCGTTAGGCCTTTGGGCAGTCTTAAAACTCCAATACTAGGGTTGGCCACAAACTTACAGGTTCTAAGTATCATTGACTTCTAAGATTTCTTTTGATGCAAAAATGTTTTATTTTGCATAACAAATCTCATTTTAAGTAACATTTAATATTTTTGTAGCAATACTATTGCTACAGAAATATTAAATGACTAGCAGCGCCCCGCGGTTTTACCCGCGTTGTGCCCGTTCCCGTGGGAATTTCGGGATAAAATGTAGCCTATAGCCTTCCTCGATAAATAGACTATCTAACAGTGAAAGAATTATTCAAATCGGTTCAGTAGTTTCTGAGATTAGCGCGTTTAAACAAACAAACAAACAAACAAACAAACAAACAAACAAACAAAACAAACTCTTCAGCTTTATAATATTAGTATAGATATCAATATTATTGCTACAAAAATAATAAATGTACTTTATTACTTATCCTATTTCGATAGTATCAAATGTATATAATTCTTTACACCACATTATTACAAAGAAATAATTCACTCATTCCCATAAATCTTCATAAATACAATACCACTCTGTATAAGTACCACTCTGTATAATATTACCACCCTGTATAACCCCGACGCGTCTTTGAGCAGATACGCCTGTTACATATACATTAAGAACTGCAATAAAATGATTTACAATGTTATTCAATGATTTGAAATGTCACCGTTTACGACCGAAGATAAATATAAGAAAAATATCACTAGTAACGACGTACGTCTGTTGTGAATATTGTATTTATTACTAGCCGTTTACTCCTATGAAATGTTACAATACTTAAATATGTTCGGAATATGTTTAGAATATGTTAGGTTTAATGACTTAGCCGCTTTATTACAAGGACGGCACGAAATGTTGAAAATTATAATTTTCTGAGACAATATTAGTATTGAAAATAAAGACTAAATTATGCACATTTTTAGCACTACAGAACAAAATAGGTATTTTATGAGATACATGTGATAACTGATAATCTACTGTACCAATAAATACCGTACTTTGAAAAGCACGTTAAACTGTCGGACCCGGTTGTGTTATCGTTAGACCATATCCAGTCTTTAGGGTGCGTTTTCATTAAAGCGACGCGGAGTGGAGCTCGATTTACATATCACAGCGCATTGAAATTGTCAAAATCACTCCGTAATGCTAAATTATGATTGGTCAATTGCTCTCCACTCCTCATCTCTCCGCTTCAATCGAAAGGTTAAGGCGCAGTGGCGGCGTAAGACCTAAATTTGATGTGGGCAATATTCAATTTTTCCCAAAAAAAAATTTGACAAAAAGTTTTTGGCGCGTTCGTGGCTTTTAAGTAATGCGTGAATTTTCGGGGCGCGAGGCCCCCTGGGTCGCAAGGCCGTAGGCGGTGGCCCACGTAGCCCACGCCTTACGCCGCCACTGCTTAGGCGGCCCAAAATCTCTGTATTAGGCACTATGGAAATAAAGTAAGTTATAAAGCATGAATGGTACCACTGCTGGGAAAAGGCATCTAATCTCACCGAAGATATCAGTACAGTGAGGAGAATTAGGCGTAATCACCTCGCTTGACGCTTGCCTAATGCGGCATGGTGATCTCAAACTCGAGCCATGTTTTAAATGTACTCGAAATTACCAATAAAAAGACTAGATAAAGTTTATTACACACTAAATAAAACATGAACAGAACAAGAAACTATTTCATGACAGTCTATTACGAAATCCTATTCGGACTCACAAAGAACCAGTAACAAACAATATTAAAATTGTCATAAAAATACTTCTCGGTCCAAATAAAAGAACTGTTCATATTCAAAATTAAAGCATAAACCATAAAACACCAGATTCCATAGTAATATAAAGCGGTGTCCTTTTAAAAGAACGTAATTAAGTTACTAACTTGAATTGTACGCTTTTGATTTATGACTCAAAGGGGAAGTAGAAGGAGGTAGATAAGTTTGCATTTAGGTGAGGGCGCCACTGTCGAATATACTCTTAGGAAAATCCTTTGTCTTGTTCGATGTAAGGCAAGCTGTTGACGACAAAACTTCTATCATCTTTACACGTATTTATACCTTACACCCTTACTCAGATACATCATATGTTGCCTTAGTAGAGATTTAATGACTGGTTTTGACATGTAGTGTATAAAATATTACGTCAAATAATTAAGTGACGATGTAATGACGTCTCTGACTGCGGCAGTTACAGTCACTAAAACAAATTATTCTGATATAACGGGGTATAACTTTGACATTGATTTTCTGTCAAAATTTGATATTATAGACATGTCGTAGTTCCTATTTTTTACGGAACATATCTATGTATAAGGATACAGATTTGACTTAGATGAAAGACGAGAAAAGCTTGTACTAAGCTTGAAAAAGATCAATGTTCTTTAATAAGTATGTACCTATAGATGTAGTGCGAATCAATACAAAAGTATTGATTCGCACGCAGACTTATCTGGCACCCACTGCCACACATATTCTTGACGTTTAGTGTCATAACTGCTCGTTGTGTCCGGTCGTAAAGAGATGTCAAAAGATCATACCACACGTTGTAGAAGAATGAAAAACATGGTGTTCTTTTAGCGCGCGCCGCGGGTGGCCAGTAGCGAAAGAGACCGAATCATGTAGGTTTAATTTATTCGTATATTTGTTGTACGTTTTTGTTGTAAACACTTTATAAGTTAGTCGTTTGTGTAATTGTTTTTATGATATCTTTTTAAAGGGTGAGTTCCATTTTTAAAAATGCGACGTCAAAACTGGGTTGTCAAATTATGTGTATGTTTTTATAATGTTTGTTACTTCATAAATCTGTTGTTAATGATTTCTGAAATTGTATGAAAGGGTGCCAAAATTCAGTTATTTCAAAAAGGTAGTACTTTTATTTAAAAAAACTAGATTTAAAGTTCCGTTTTCAAAAGTAACAATATTTTCCGTTTGCACATGATTCAAAAGTAAGTTTTTCGAAAATGATAAAGCCCGCCTGCTACATTGCAGTAACTTACAGAACTCTCCGTATTTCGCCTATAAAAGTCATTTAATTAATGACATGTACTATAAAAAGTACAAGTTGAACCATAAGACCCTTCGGTTAGCCACAGATAGCTACAATACAATCGATATACTGAAATATTACCACATATATTTTTTACACGCAGTTAACTTTCAATTTTAATGTTACGATCGCACTAATGTTATGGCTAAAGAAATATCGATTCATCGATCAATATAATCGATGATAGGATAAATCAATCGAATAATTGTAATCCATATTGGGTGTACAACATAAGTTAAAACTTATTGACAGATTGGGAATAATTTGATGTATTCAGGGTAGTTGTAGCGATCGTGGCATAGTTACCAAGCGATGTCAGCACATTGCGAATGTTAAGCAACGTGCATCTCGGCCCCTATTTGGATTGATGGCCGATAGTGGCATTTCTGAGCGCTACCGTACTTCGGAGGGCGCGTTAAGTAGTCAGTCTCGGTTATTTCAATTGTTACTCAAGATTTAATTCAATATCGATTGACTGAAAGTCGAAATCACTTGTATATAAACCTTCCCATGAATTCCTTGTCTGTTGGTGAAAACCGCATGAAAATCTAATCAGTACTCTCTAAGATTTGCCAACATACATACAGGTGAACGCAGCGGGGGAATTCATTCACTATTAAGTAAATAAGTTACTTTCATTATTAAACCTACAGAATACAATGTTATCTCCTTTTAAAACATTGGCGCGCGCCGATATCGCGGGGCCTACTTGCCAAGGCTCTGCCAGACGCCTGCCAGACGCGCCATATTTTTTAAATGAGGCTGCCAGTTGAGAGGTTATAAAAGGGTGCGATGCGATGAATATACGGTGTCTTGTCATCCAACGTTTAGTTATATTGTCAGCAAGCAGGAATTATACAATAATACAGTTGTACAGAATTAATTTATACACGGTTTTGTTATAGTACATTATCATTTGTACAGGACTAATTTACACACGCTTTTATTAGACCCAAACTAAGCTCTAAGCTGTATGGAATGTATGGATTTGAATTAGCCGATACACAATATGTATCTATCAGCTTTTAATAAATGTATAAGATGCATTAATGTAAGGTGACTGTAAACTGAACAATATATTCAATTCAAGCCTTCCGCTGTATATATTCAATTTGCGGTGTTTCACAGTCCGGTTAGCCATTTTATAAAACGGCTTGTTATACAATATAACTTCGACATGTTTTTTAGAACTTCACTATAAAAAAGATAGCACGGAGTGTTAAGATATCAGTAAAGCATGTTTGTCTCCGTGATCGTAACTATCATCCATTTGCAGTCTTACTATGAGTTAACGTGCTTCAGAGGGCACGTTAAACTGTCGGCCCCGGTTGTTTCAATCGTCTGACTATGTTGGAGAGGCCTTGAGGCGGTCTAAAACTCCAATACCAGGGTTGGTTTGGGATCCTACCTCAAGTATCAAAAAGGTGTTACCTAGAGGTGGTTGGAGATTATTGGTGGTTGGATATTAAAAAAGTGTTTCGCAAATTGCAATTTTTCTAATGCTAAGGACGATCCAGATACCCAAAACCAAACCAAATTTATGCATTTTTTGAATTTACTTACCTAAAACTACACTATACAATACGTAATACAAGCGTAGTGATTACGCCTAATCCTCCTCACTGTACTGATATCTTCAGTGAGACGACAAGGCTTTGCACAATAGGAAAATAGAAGCTAATACTTTACTTTTCGCTTTTATATAACTACTATCTGCGCCCCGCGGTGTTACCCGCGTTGTACCCGTTCCCGTAAGAATTTCGGGATAACATGTATCCCATATGTTATTCTGATGTATAACCTATATTACTGTAAAGTTTCATCCAAATCCGTCAAGTAGTTTTTGCGTGAAAGAGTAACAAACATACATCCATACATCCATCCTCACAGACTTTCGCATTAATTTGTAGTAGGATACTACACTACAACAAAAACCAATGGTACCCAACCAATACCACGAAGACTACCACAGAACATGAAAACACATAAACCATCAAACGTCATTAAATATGAAAGCAACACTGCAATTAACCGCACATCAAAAAAGAGCCGATATTTTGAAGCGCTCGTAAAAGTTAATGAGCAAGTTAACGAATCATCCTGTATCTATACACATGCTTAACGTGAAGGGAGACACGTTAATATTATTTATTGTATGTGATATGAATTAACGTTTAACCAGGTATTATAAGGTACAATAAGCCGAGACTTATGTGATGCTGGCTTAATGTACGCGTTGTAACGGACAGTTTTCAGACTGTTAATGTAATATGTGTCTTGTTTTTAAATAAACTTCTTCTTCGTCGAGTGGATCTCAACCTGACCAATCCTGGTGTCAAAGTTATTGAGCCGGCAAAGGCCTCTGACATGGCTCTCAATAAACTAAATGAGATAAAGGTTTTTAAATTGTTTTCGAGGAAAATATGTAAACGAGTTCATAACGTATAGTTTTCTAAAGGTGCATTTAGACCAAACGAACATAAAGCTAATGTTCGTTCAGAGAAGGAATACTCAAATGATACTTTCATAATCTCAAATAACTACAGGACTCTTTAGAGAGATTTAGAAACTAGACTCTAGTTTCTAAATCTCTCTAAAGAGTTACTAGAGGATATTATTTCTTTCCATAAAAATAGCAGATACAGGATTTTGGGGTGAGATTTTTGGGAGAACTCCGATGATTTCAAATCTAGTAGCCCTTCCTGGATCTACCACTGACCGTTTTCACGAACAGAATTTGATATGAAACAGAGATGAAATTATGAAAAAGATGAAAGAATGCTTTAAGCCGAACTTCTGTACAAAATGATTTTTTATTTGTTTGAACGCGCTAATCTCACGAACTACTGGTCCGATTTGAATAATATTTTTGTAATATATAGCCATATTCAATGGGAAGCTTTTAGGCTATTTTGAATCCCAAAATGCCCACAGGAACAGGCACAACGCGCGTAAAACCGCAGGCCGCTGCTAGTGTAAAACACTCCTTAATAATATCAATGTTTCCCAACGTATTTATAAAGGCAGTGTTACATTGAAGGAGCTGTAAATAGTTCGCCGGATGCTAGCCAACAAACACAGCTTTAAATCAAGCGGAAACGACGCGATTGTTAGGCGCGGATTACATGATTGTAGTTGTTGTACTACAACTGTTTCAGTTAAAAAAATCACGAAAATTAACTCTTAATACTTCTTAGTTGGGGTTTATTTCAATGTGATCTTATCTATAAGGATCATTGAGGTGTAACATAAGCTTATACACACTTTTTTTTTCTTTCCTCCTTCCAAGTGTCGCTGTCAAAATAATCGGCTAAATTTGGCTAGTCCCTGTCGAGGTTGTCTAGATGGTCACGCAATCTCTTCCAGAGTCTGCCTCTACTCCTCACTTCCTCCGGCACCTACTTCTTATATTATACTTTAATTTAATAACTAGTGACCCTCGGGTTTACCCGCGCTGGCCCGTTCCCATGGAAAATTCTGGACAAAAAATAACCTATAACGTTCCCGTTCTTCTTCTTCATCGAGTGGATGGTCAACCTGAGCAATCCTGGTGTCAGAGTTATTGAGCCGCCAAAGGCCTCTGACATGGCTCATGTAACGACTACTATCCGTAGAAAGTAACCGGGACCGACGGCTTAACGTGCCCTCCGAAGCACGGAATCATCTTACTTAGTACAACGTTCCCGTTGATTGTGGCTCTCTGTTACAAAAATAATTATTCAAATCAGGCTGGTAATTCTCGTTATAATAATATTATTATTAGTATATATGTAATTATGTAACTAATATGTTTCACAAAACGCATTTATTATGATGAAAGTAAGCGTTAAGTTATTAAAATAACATTAAACACGGCCACATGTAGGATGATTTGTCAATCATAATTATAATAATCTTACATCTGCTTTGTTGTGTTGTGTAGTGTTTAATAATTAATTTTAAAAACCTCACACATGTTCAAAAGAGTACAAGTCAAGTATCCGCCTGTATTGTTCCACTACTGGCCAAAGGACTCTCATCTCATAGAAGATATCAGTACAGTGAGAAGGATTAGACGTTACCCCCACGATTTATTTAATATTTTCAAGAATTATTTCAGCATCATTCTCAAGAATAACGCCAAAAGTCCATCATAAACTTGGCTGCAATAATAACAAAAAAAAAACCCTAAACTTAATAGAGGTTACACACAATGTGAACAAACCGCGACCTTTCAAAGAAGAATCGACGATTATTGTTTTTAAAATGGCCGACGCGCGTCGAAGCGTGCGTGATTTTAACGTAAACAACGTCAAACAGTCTACTTGTGCACCGCGCCTTATTTGAAAAGGGATTTGTCATGGTTCGACTCTTTTGTTTTACTAATAGTACGTTTCGCTAAAGGAAAGTAATACATCTATTAGTAAATACAATTAACGGACGTCGCTTGTGGGTGCTGCGGTTTATTTGCTAGTCGATTTGTCACGGCTCGATATTGTTTTGTGAAAGTTTTTATGTTGTTTTTGGTTCAGATGTGATGTGGTACAGTTCCTTGGTAAAAACTAGTTAGTGAGTAAATTGGAGTAGGTTTATGGCCAGCCAACCCTGGTGTCGAAGATTTTAGACCGCGTAAAGGCCTCCGACATGATCTGACGATTGAAACAATGGGGACTGATAATTGACCGTGCCCTCCGAAGCACAGTAAATCCCAAATAGTGGCATTTCTATCAACCATCCATCGAAATAAGCCAAGCTGCACGTTGCTTAACAATAAGTTGATTTAACGAATATGGGTATTGGTATTCGACGAATAATGCTTTACAGCCTGTCTATATCTTCTCTAGACAATTTTTAGACTATCTTCAGGTCGATGAAAATCTATGAAGGACTGCACACTAGAGACAAGACATAATTATTATACTAACTGTATCAGAAAGCAGATCTATTAAAATAATAATATTAATTATCTAATTATCTCCTCACTGTACTGATATGTTCAGTGAGATTAGATGCCTTTGCCCAGCTGTGGGACATTACAGACCTACTTTACTGTACTTTTATATAATAATTAATAAGTGAGAATACAACGAACTATATTTTTTTCAAAATGAACCATTTCTGATAACACGTGTAGTTACAAAAGTAATAGCTTTTCCGTCAGGTAGTGGGTAATAAAGCTAACAACACTACGAAAACATAATATTATAGCTTAGACTTATAAAGTTGGAACGGTTATTTTTACAGCTCATATTGTCATACAGGAGCTTAACTGCAATTTGTTGTATAACGCTACAAAAGTTACGTTATTTTAACGGATACTTAAACCCGTTATTATTAGTTATTTCGTTATATACCCAATGGCGAGGAAATTGTGGTGTAAATTTTATAAGAGTAACCGCTATTTTCAGTCTAATGATTCTCAAGGAGAAGATAATGAGTTATTTTTGAAAAACTAAAAATTACGTCACTTTTAGCTCTACTCAGAGCCGTCAAATGATTCTCTCATGAGATCACCTTATCAGTGATTTTTGACATGCAATGTTGTAAATATAGGTTAACTAGCCGCGCCCGGCAGTTTCACCCGCGTTGTACCCGTTTCTGCGGGAATTTCACAATAAAAAGTAGCCTATGTCCTTTCTCAGGCTCTGGACTAACTGTGTACCAAATTTCATTCAAATCGGTTCAGCAGTTTTGGCGTGAAAGCGTGACAGACAGACAGAGCTACTTTCGCATTTATAATATTAGCTAGAATCACTTTACTGTCGATTTAATTGACATCTCTGAGTCTTAGTTAGTTAAGTAGATAGTAAGTATAAGTAGTAAGTAAAAATATGTAACTTTGACAAAATAGACTGTGAAATAGACAATCTCGGGAAATTCACTAGGTTCACCCACTGAAAAGAACAGCTAGTATTAGCTGTACTCATACCAACCACAGAACAAGGTTTCATACTAATGTTAAAGCTGCAGAGTTAGTTTGTTTGAAAGCGCTTATCTCATTAACTACTGGTCCGATTTGTAATTTTTTCTTGTAATGGATAGCCACATTCAACGGGAAGATTAAAGGTTAATTTTCATGCTGAAATTCCCACGGGAACGGGTTCAACGGTGGTAAAACCGCGGGGCGCTGCTAGTTTGATATATTCGTACCAACTACAGAACAGGGTTTCATAAAATTCACTGCTAATAATTCTTTTCAATGGTAAAAAAAAAGAAAACAGGTATTCCCTGTGTTTTCTTTTTCTCCCGGCACAATTATTACTTTTTTAATCACCGATAAAAACTATTTATTAATAAGTACCACGCTTTTATATTTAAATCTTCTTACGTTTAATGTGCTAATATCGTGTTCGAGCATATTTAAAATTTATAGTCGGTCCTACCGTTATGTCGGTAGCATGTTCTAACAGTGATTAGTACAAAGTCCCTGGCAGTATTTGCCACAATTTATGCGTTCACTTTGATTGCGCGTGCATCGTAAAACTTGGGTCTCAGTCTGATTTTAATCTAGAATGTTCGATGTTAGTAAGGCTGGCATGATTAGAATTTGCTCGGACTCTCGACTACAATCTACCTAAGGGTTTAAATGGTTGGTTATGGTAACATACGTTCGTTAAAAATGTTCACGACTTTTACATGTCTGTAAAATGCAAAGTGTTGTCTCGTAACTTTAATGACAGTTTGTTAAAGTTAGACGGGCTGCCAGTAGAAAGCCATGATTTTTCATTTTCTTACGTCCGTAACGTTTACTGGTGCGGGATCGTAAGCTGAAGACCCCGTTCTACGTATGTTCGAATAGGTGAGTGGCCTGCTGTCAAGTTTTAAGACTATCTAAGGTACTGGTTTCTTCTTCTGTCACCACAGTGTGAAATTAAAGCTAAGTGTATCCGTAAATATAGTTTTAATTCAAAACTGTCTAAGGTTTCCGACACCAACTATTGAAAGAATCGGCTAGCGATAATTGAACGTGCACTCGGAATCATTAAATTTATACTAAACGTGGTACTCTAACTTTACTTTTAATGTTCTTGAATCATGAGCATATTCTTGATATCCAAAAACTTATCAAAATCGATCTATACTTCACTACTTTAAGCTAACTTCAAACCATAGTTAAAATATGGAGAAACGTAATACACTCTAGTTGTCTATGAAATCCTTGACCTCAGCCCGTTGTCTATTGATTAGTATTTCAAATAAAACCGGCGCCAATTTCAATCACTTCCTATCCATAAAACTTTTCCATTGGCATCCAACTTCTTACTATTTACGTCGCCATTTTAAAAATACTTCGGAAAGTACACTCGAGACTTTTATTATTTTAGCAAATATTGTTTAAAAGCTGAATAGTAAAAACTTGTTTCATGAAAGTGGGTTGTAAAGGAAATGAAGTAAATTTTCTTTATTTTCGAGGCAAAACATTTTATGCGATCGACTAAGTAGATTTAACTAACGTATTATTACAGGGTTATTCGCGGCACAGAAGGTTTTTTAAATAAGTTTAACACTTACTTTGATTTCCCGATGTTTCCAGTGGATTGCACCACCCGTAGTCGCGTTTTAGTTAAAAATACTTTTTACAATCATTATATTTTTATGAACATCCACAAACTTTAAGGGTTAACACTGCGTTAAGCGTGCGACCTTAAACGCTATGCATTACATATTCCATAACAAAAAAATAACCTACATTGCCTACAATATTAATACTTTACTAAAGACCCAATACAAATAGTTACGCCCTATCTAATAAACTAAGCTAATACAATTTTTTTTTAAACAATAGTATACATAAGATAAAGAAAGGGAGAGAGGAGAGAGAGAGAAAAAATGAGAGAACAAAAGTTTTAAGTAGCAAAATGCTAAGAAATATACTTAAGATATATAGTAAAAAATTAAATTAGAAAAAACGGAATTGACCCGTTCCGTATAATATAATTGGTTTTATTTCACAGTTTTACAGCCACAGTCGGGTAATAAAATAGAGTTTGTTTAATGAACCCAAAGGACTCTGCTATAAAAAATAAGACTTACGTACCGATTTATCAGACTTTATACTTGTGATTTGCATACTCATTAAAATCACTACTAACACAGACTACACAGTTCTTTTCGCATCAAATCAGTCAGTCTAAAGACTGTTTGTTGACTATAGCCAGTGCATATAAGTGAAGAAATATCTCTACTCTTTCCGAGAGTTTTAAGACACTCCAAGTTCCACTTACTCTGTTATGATTGGCTGGATATGACAGTGTACATCTTTGACACAAGACGTAGAGAAAACTCCCGCAGATAATAAAACCACTTATATGCTTGGGCAGCAGGGTTAAAGAAAACACACAGGTAGACTTGGTGCTGAACAAAGTCAGTACAAAATCATGCTATTATTGGACATTAACATATGTTTATGTCCGCTAATGGCCAGTAATGGCGTTTGCTCTGCCCCCGCGAGCCACCCATTTAGAACGATGAGAAGTATTTGCAAAAAAAAGATTAATTAAATGGTTCATGGATCTTGTATCAAAATACTATGTCCATATTATACTAAGGACTTAGGGGATGGACAAGGACGAAGTTTGTGAGGATGTATGTTCATTCCTCTTTTAGGCAGAAACTTCTGATCTGAATTGTCCCAGGCATATTTTATAGTCTGGAAAGTCTGTAAGTCTTTCGCTGCATGCAACAAGAGTGACAGTGACAGTTTGAACCATAAATTTCACCCCCGACACAAAAGAGGAGTGTTGTAAGTTTAGCGTTGTTCTTAGATAAAAACGTAGTGTATTTGGGGTATCTACTACATGTTATAAAACGAAGTCCCCGGCCGCGTCTGTCTGTCTATTCGCGAGAAACTCAAATACTACTGCACGGATTTTGACGCGGTTTTGTTTAATATATAGAGTGATTCAAGAGGAAGGTTTATATGTATAAAAATTCCCGAAATTCCCACGGGAACGGGCACAAAATGGGTAAAACCGCGGGGCGCTGCTAGGTGAATTATAATGGCAATTCTAAATCACTACATAGTATAAAACAAAGTCGCTATTTTTGTCTGTTTGTTTGTCTGTGTGCTTAAATCTTTAAAATTACGCAACGGATTTTAATGCGGTTTTTTGTAATAGTTAGAGTGATTCAAGAGGAAGGTTTTTATGTAAAAAAAAATCCGAAATTCCCATGGGAACGGGCACAACGCGGGTAAATCCGCGGGGCGCTGCTAGTTAGAGATAAACAAAGGCACGTATGATTATCGTTTGGTTCGGCGAGTTAATTCTAACAGCTATAAAACATTATGTTAGGGTAACATTCGAATAATACGGCTAAGGGCGATCGCAGACTGCGCAATTTGCAGACGATTGGCGAAATATGCAGACGGTTAAATTGTTATAGTACAAATAAGTGCGTAATTTGATTAAGCGATGTTAGCTTAGCTCGTTGCAATTGCTAAGAATGCAGCTCGACCCCTACTTGGATGGGTGGCCGATAGTAACATTTCTATCTGAGCGCTACTGCAGGTACTACGGAGGGGCTTGCTTTTATTAGTAGTAACCTTTTGTTTTCAAATTAAAACTGTACGAACAGTCTTAACTAAGGACGTGCCACGGTGCTATCGGCGAAGAGTATTTTTTTGAAATAAGAATGATATTCTTTACCAAAATATGACTCATCTGTATTGCTATAAGTATGGTGATACGCGACTCGTGATACTCATATAAGCATAAACCTAATTGGATTTGATACTATGTAATACATTTCCATCGACTCAATTGAAATTCGCATATTAAATACAAGTCTACGCCAACACATTCTCAATAAAAGTTGCACTGCGCAGTTCTATCCTTATCCTGCTGTATGCGTTCACTCTTAGTAGATCGTTAAACCGTCTTTAAAATTATAATTTTAGTCATTTCAACTCATAAAATTTATGTTCAATAATGACATTTATATCTGGTGAAACGTTCGGTTTCTCGGAATGTCTATACGTTTCGGTTTTAGTTTAACGATAACCTTTGTTATAACTTAAGTTATAATTATGTTGCAGTTCGTTCGGCGTCTAAGATTAATAAATTAATGAAATCTGGAGATTAAATAAAGCTTTTGATTTTATGTAAAGTAATGGAGTAATTTAATGCCAATGTCTAATCAGTGTTTGACTACCTTTTATAATCATTAATAAATTATACTTTACTAGCTGTCCCGCGCGGTGGTTCCACCCGCGACCCAATAGATGTCGCTAGTGAATTTAAACCATTTAGGGTGCCACCCAAACGCATACAAAAAAATTCATTCAAATCGGTACAGCCGTTTAGGAGGAGTTCAGTTACAACGAAAAGTGGCATTGATTTTTATATAAGTATATGATGATGATATAAGCTCTAAACTTGTAATATGGAATGTAACTAACTGATACTACTACATATACACATACACAAATACTGTATCACTACATATTATACAACAAAGTCCCCGGCCGCGTCTATCTGTCTGTCTGTCTGTACGATACACTCAAATACTACTTACTGCACGGATTTTGACGCGGTTTTTTTAATAGATAGAGTGATTCAAGAGAATTACCGAAATTCCCACGGGAAGGGGCACAACGCGGGTAAAACCGCGGAGCGCTGCTAGTAAGAATATATAATTGACACCCAGACGTCGTCGCCAACAACTATGTCTTCACATATTGTTGACTCCGTTGAATCGAGCCCGCAACCCCCGACACAGTAAGCGCTCTTCTGCCACAGTGCCAACGGGCTTGTCAATTCATGTTTATTGGACTAATATCACATACGGTTAATAAAACCGAAACCAAGCTCTAAGCCATTAACCTACACGAACTTAATAAGAAAAAGAAAAGTAAGTAAAACAGAATTGTCAATGTTATGACAATGGATACTTTCCCACAGTCTTCTACGAACTCATTAATCCTTACTATATTTTACTACAATGAATCTTAATACGAATCCAAAGTTCACATTAAATTAATTTACATAAACACCGCGGTGTATTATAAACATTGGTCTAGTGTACGTAACTTAAGCCTCTTAAACATAATATTTTACACATATTCTTTGTAATTTCTTCCCATATTAATAACTATAGGTTCACATGAAACGAAAGGAATCATTTTGTTGAAACCGTACTATAATAAGTACCTACACTGTATAACTATAATATTCTCAAGATGTTTATGATTTGACCAACGCGTTGTAAATGGAGTATAATATTATTAAACAAATGCGCGTTATTTGAAGCTATCGTATACTACTCGTAAGAGAAAATTGTAGCAACTAAGACAACGATATGTCTGACGAATAATGACATGATCTTATATAAAATATTTTGTTTAAATTGTTCGTGTGAAGATATTACTTGAGCGCTAGTAAAAAGTATTAACTGGAACCTCACTACATACTCGTATACTCGTATAGTACCTAAAGAAAACCTGTAAATATCGCTTTGCAAAGTCTCTCAAGTCATTGAAGATATCAGTTCAGTGAAGAGGTTTAGGCGTCATCACCACGCAACTGGAAAAAATCATTGTATTTAATCCGAGGTATATCGTTAATCCATGTAGTTTTTAGAACGAATTAAGGCCTTCGATATGGTCTGGCAATTTACGTGCCCTCCGAAGCACGGTAGCGCTCAGACAGCAATGTCAATCTGCTACAGGTCGAGTTGCACGTTAACAACCTACGACCTAACATCGCTTAGTCAAACTATGCCACGAGGTAATGAGGCGATATTAGAAAGTGTAGTTGCATTTATTTGTTTCCAAATGTTTCTATTTGAGCATCTTTTCACTAAGCTCGAGTGGATCAGTGGCCAACCCTGGTGTCGGAGTTTTTAGACCGCCTAAAGGCCTCCGACATGGTCTAACGATTGAAACAACCGGGACCGACAATTTAACGTGCCCTCAAACCACGGTAGCGCTCAGATAGAAATGCCATTATCGGCCACCCATCCAAGTAGGGGTCGAGCTGCACGTTGCTTAACAATCGCAATGAACTAACATCGTTTGGTCAAACTATCCTTTCACTGTAACTTTAACTATCATTTATTATATCATTTCGACCATAAACCCCGTTTATTGATTAATCATTGTGTCGATCGTAAAATATTTTGAATTGAAATAGTGAGCAATAGACGAAAGTTTATAGAGTTACATAATGTATGTGTCAACACGAATTGTGTCATTCACTCTTGTCTATGACACAGACTAGGGCATAGACAATTACAGTAAAATCAAAGGTTGTTTGCTGAAGATGTTAGTGTAGGTACAGGGTGTCCCACGGGTATGCGGTATGTTGGAAAAGTATCTTAAGTTATTGAGGACAAGCAGCGCCCCGCGGTTTTACCCGCGTTGTGCCTGTTCCCGTAGGAAATCCGGGATAAAATGTAGCCTATAGCCTTCCTCGATAAATAGACTATCTAACAGTGAAATAATTATTCAAATCGGTTCAGTAGTTTCTGAGATTAGCGCGTTTAAACAAACAAACAAACAAACAAACAAAACAAACTCTTCAGCTTTATAATATTAGTATAGATGTTCCCGAAATTATATATTATTTTATTTTAAGCTATTGCATAGCTTCTATCGCGGGCCTTGAGCGCGGGGACCAAATCCAAAATTTCCGTAACGAAAAAACCTCACGCTTACCCGATCCGACGGGAAGGAGGTGTGGCTTGAAGGCCGTGCATCGTCTAACGTCGTTTCAGTTCGGCAGTCTTCGACACGGCGTTGTGTGCGATTGTGCGTTGGGGGTGAGAGAGGGGGTGAGAGAGGGTGGTGAGAGAGGGGGGTGAGAGAGGGGGTGAGAGAGGGGGTGAGAGAGGGGGGTGAGAGAAGGTGGTGAGAGAGGGGGTGAGAGAGGGGTGAGAGGGTGGTGAGAGAGGGGGGTGAGAGAGGGGGTGAGAGAGGGGGGTGAGAGAAGGTGGTGAGAGAGGGGGTGAGAGAGGGGTGAGAGAGGGGGGTGAGAGAGGGGGTGAGAGAGGGGTGAGAGGGTGGTGAGAGAGGGTGGTGAGAGAGGGGGGTGAGAGAGGGGGGTGAGAGAGGGGGGTGAGAGAGGGGGGTGAGAGAGGGGGGTGAGAGAGGGGGGTGAGAGAGGGGGGTGAGAGAGGGGGGTGAGAGAGGGGGGTGAGAGAGGGGGGTGAGAGAGGGGTGAGAGAGGGGGGTGAGAGAGGGGTGAGAGAGGGGGTGAGAGAGGGGTGAGAGAGGGGGGTGAGAGAGGGGTGAGAGAGGGGTGAGAGAGGGTGGTGAGAGAGGGGTGAGAGAGGGGTGAGAGAGGGGTGAGAGAGGGGGGTGAGAGAGGGTGGTGAGAGAGGGGGGTGAGAGAGGGGGTGAGAGAGGGGGTGAGAGAGGGGGGTGAGAGAAGGTGGTGAGAGAGGGGTGAGAGGGTGGTGAGAGAGGGGGGTGAGACAGGGGGTGAGAGACGGGGTGAGAGAGGGGTGAGAGGGTGGTGAGAGAGGGTGGTGAGAGAGGGGGGTGAGAGAGGGGGGTGAGAGAGGGGGGTGAGAGAGGGGGGTGAGAGAGGGGGGGGTGAGAGGGGGGGGTGAGAGAGGGGGGTGAGAGAGGGGGGTGAGAGAGGGGGGTGAGAGAGGGGGGTGAGAGAGGGTGGTGAGAGAGGGTGGTGAGAGAGGGTGGTGAGAGAGGGGGGTGAGAGAGGGTGGTGAGAGAGGGGGGTGAGAGAGGGTGGTGAGAGAGGGGTGAGAGAGGGGGGTGAGAGAGGGGGGTGAGAGAGGGGGTGAGAGAGGGGTGAGAGAGGGGGCTGAGATAGGGGGGGGAGAGAGGGTGGTGAGAGTGGGTGGTGAGAGAGGGTGGTGAGAGAGGGTGGTGAGAGAGGGGGGTGAGAGAGGGGGGTGAGAGAGGGGGGTGAGAGAGGGGGGTGAGAGAGGGGGGTGAGAGAGGGGGTTGAGAGAGGGGGGTGAGAGAGGGGGGTGAGAGAGGGGGGTGAGAGAGGGGGGTGAGAGAGGGGGGTGAGAGAGGGGGGTGAGAGAGGGTGGTGAGAGAGGGGGGTGAGAGAGGGGTGAGAGAGGGGGTGAGAGAGGGTGGTGAGAGAGGGTGAGAGAGGGGGGTGAGAGAGGGGGGTGAGAGAGGGGGGTGAGAGAGGGGGGTGAGAGAGGGTGGTGAGAGAGGGGGGTGAGAGAGGGTGGTGAGAGAGGGGGTGAGAGAGGGTGGTGAGAGAGGGGTGAGAGAGGGGGGTGAGAGAGGGGGGTGAGAGAGGGGGGTGAGAGAGGGGGTGAGAGAGGGGGTGAGAGAGGGGGCTGAGATAGGGGGGAGAGAGGGGGGGAGAGAGGGGTGTGAGAGAGTGGGGTGAGAGAGGGGGTGAGAGAGGGGGTGAGAGAGGGGGGTGAGAGAGAGTGGTGAGAGAGAGTGGTGAGAGAGAGGGGTGAGAGAGTGGGTTGAGAGAGAGGGGTGAGAGAGAGGTGTGAGAGAGGGGTGAGAGAGAGGGGGTGAGAGAGAGGAGGCGGGTGGGGTGAGAGAGAAGAGATATCAAATATATCAAATATAATTGCATAAGTTGATACAAAATGCTATGCAATAGCTTCACCGCGGCAGTCCCCGAGTGCCACACGTCTTTTTTTTTTTAAACTAAACATTATAGATGATAGATAGTTTGATACATCAAATTCAAACGTTACGTCTAATTATCGGCCCCGGATGTTTCAATCGTTAGACCATCTCGGAGGTCTTATGGCAGTCTAAAACTCCGACACCAGTGTTGTCCACTAACCTACTCGATCTTGCTTGCTTGCGAGTCTGCAATGGTCTTAATTAGTCTTACTAATATTATAAATGGAAAAGTTTTTGGGGATGTATGTATGTGTGTATGTTTGTTACTCTTTCACGAAAAAACTACTTGACGTATTTGGACGAAACTTTACAGTAATATAGGTAATACATCAGAATAACACATGAAATAAATTTATCCCGAAATTCCCGCGGGAACAGCTACAACGCAGGTTACACCGCGAGGTGCGGCTAGTGGAACATGAAGAAAAATATTGCCAGGCATTATAAATTGATTCCTCGGTGTTGCCAACATTACTTTATTAATGTAATTTATAGAAAAACCAATAATGATTCGAAGCGGGCTCGTAAAGAGACCGTTAAAAACTTTTGCCGTCAATGCCGGCTGGGTAATGGCGGATCGTAAATAAAAATTCTAACACGTTCTTTATGATTTAGTAGTTTATACGACTAGCTGTGGCATGCGGTTTTGACTACTTTGTACCCGTTCCATAAAAAGCCATACTTATATACAATGAGTTAGATTTTTTACTTTGACTTTCAGTGACTGGCAGCTCGATTCAAAGCATTCCTTTTCAAATGCAATTTTTTATTCTGTTTTTGGTTATTTTTACACCGAAATTCTTACGTAGGTGCATTCATAAAGTGAGGTAAAAAAACCTTATGTGCTCGTGGCGTCACGCGGTTTTACCCACTTCGTATCCGTTTCCGTTTGAATTTCGAGATGAAAAGTAGCCTATAACCTTTTTGATTCAGATTATTATTAATTCTAGAAATAAGCGCATTCAAATAAACAAAAAACAAACTTTCTTTTAGAAAATTTTTCGCGGTCTATTTTCTCGTCTCTACAAAAGGTTTTTGAGTGGAAACAGGAATTACGTTTGTATGGAAAAATCTCAAGCGAATTCCATCATAGAGGTCCTAAAAGATGTTTCGATGCTCTGTAACATTCTGGCTCTATTAATTCTATTACATTCTTGCTCTATGTATTCATATTCTATTACTTATTCTATTGACACCCACGATAAGATGAAGGAATGAATGAGACGAGAGCAAGTCAATGACGCCGTTAAATATAAAGCAGGATATTACTCCCATTCCAAGAACTCCTTCAAATGACATTCGTGGCTCAATAATAGAAGAAAATAGACTTTATATATTTCTATAGGCTCTAAAACATAATCTAAGTGTATATACTAATATAATATACCTGAAGAAGTAGATTTTTGTTTGTTTGAACGCGCTTATCTCAGAAACTACAAAACCGATTCGGATAATCTTTTTGTAATAGATAGATTTTTTCCTGGAAAACAAAATGTGGGCGTGGTCGCACTAAATCTGGGAAAATAAGCGCGATCTACAACATTTGCACACTAGTGCCATCTATTCGTAGGAACCACGCGGAACAGTTAGTCCAAATAAAGACCATCTCGAAACTTGGTCTGTTAACTGAGATAGGTTATAGGGCAATTTAGATTTATTATACAGAAGATTATATACAGATAGATATACAGGGGTTGTTTTTCCACATAAAACTGGTTCAAACCAGAAATAACCGGTAAATACTAATGGCTACCTGTTAATAAGTAGTGTTAGGAACTAATGTGGGATTGTCGCCTGTGGTCCTTACGACGGACGTCAAAACGAAATTATTCCCTTTCGAGTGACGTTTAACTTGGAAATTAATTGTCGGTCTGTGTGTTGTTGAAACTAGCTTTGGTTTGCGACCTCGCTTCTGGAATAATCATCTATAGGTACTAATATTATAAAGAAATCCATTACAAAAAGAATTTTTCAAATTGGACCAGTAGTTCCTGAGATTAGCACGATCAAACAAACAAACTCTGCAGCTTTATAATATTAGTATAGATAGCGTTAACATTAAGTGTACTGTGTTACACTTCATGGCTTACCCGACCGCGACGCATAAAGGTGTACATAATGTTTAAATATCAACCACAGCTCGCTTTTTCAAAACCTTGCGACATTGACTTCGCTATTATATATATTTACTTTACGACGAAGATATTAAAATCAAACCGCGTATATTATACTAAATAGTTTAAGGTTTAAGCAATTATTGAGGTTGATAGCGCGGGAGTTAAGGCTAATGATTTTCAGGCGTTTTCTTACCTCAAAAAACATTGTTTAGAACTGAAAACAATTTAGTTTGATGGTGCATTCAAACTCAATGGTGTGAATCACTGACCACTATTTAATCAAACTTAGGTATATCTTAACGCCAGTCATTTAAAAAAAATTCGAACTAAATTTTAACTCTCTGGATATTTAAAAGTCAACTTTTTCTCAACTCAATGAAACGAAAGCCCGAGATGTCTAGTCAATGCACTTTCTACCTTAAAGCAATTAGGATAAAGTTTAATACACTAATATAATTTGACTGGGAGTGTTTTGGCGTTTGACACGAAGCTACAGGATTGTGTACAGGGGCTGATTGAGATCTGTTCTGTTTATCATTTTAATATCTTTTCGTTCTTGATGTCAGAGGCGGCGCGGTAGGTGTTCTGAGCGTGGCGCTCGGCAGATGCGATGAAGGATGATGAGACGCTTTGCCTCTCCCTTCCCCTCCGAGGCGTGCTCGCCCACGCGAGCTGTTGATGATGAATGAATGAATTAATATCTTAAGCGCAATACACACATAGAGCGGCTGCGAGCCAGTGTGACACCTTTCATACAAATACAAGGAATACAACGTCACGTGACTCGCACCCGGCTCACACACGTACTGTCTGTCTTGTGCTTTAGTATTCTTTATACCATTATTTTTGTAATTAATTTTGTCTTTAGGTCGATTTTTGTTTGACAACTGTGTTGTCTTACTATTCATTGAAACGTACGTTAATGTCATTATTATTTGTTTAAACGGGAGCTTACGTACGACGGAGGCTACTGTTGAGAGTTCCTCAACACGAACGGGGAGAGAGCTGTCGCGAGCGCTTCACCCACCTCCTGATGAAGGTCACCGTACGTGACCGAAACGTGTTGAGGAACTCTCAACAGTAGCCTCCGTCGTACGTATGTTCCCGTTTAAACAAATAATAACTGTGTTGTCTTCGCCCTTGCCTGTATTTTAAGAAGAAGACACACTACTCTTATATGCCTAATAGTAAATAACTAGTTTTTAATCGAGAAAGAGAGAGAGAGAATAAATACGATAAAAAATAAGCTATTTAAACAAACATTGCACAGAAATTTATCTCGAAAGTCACATCTTTTGCAAAATCTACGTATATTCTTAACTATGATTTTTTAACAGTTATACCTATCTAAGTTTGTGCTTGCATCGCCTAATGATTAATAGCAGATACGACAGTCGTAAAAGTGAACTAGCTTTTAAGTAATTTCTCACAGTTATTACGACAGGGGCGGATTCAGTGGCTAATTACAGAAGCTTCAAAGGGTAAATAAAAGTATTTTGTAGAAAACGAGTCACATTCATAAAAGTTATTTTATTTAATCCTTACATACTCGTACTCTGTATAAAGACATGTAGGTATTTATTTATTTATTTATTTATTTACATTGAATTACTGACTGTACTTACAGCATAGCCAAAACGTACAGAAAGCCAGCACAATACACATACAAGTAAACAAAGATAACATACATAGTCAAATTAGGAAATGTATGTCTTTAACAGTTTTAACAAACATATTAAATTAACTAGTCACCGTCGCTGTCACTGCACCTTGGCACTCCCGTTAGGATGCGTTTGAATAGGAGCGAAACTGCGCCGAGCCCGACTCACCACGGCGCGGCGCATTGGGATTGTCAAACAACACATTGAAATTGTCAAAATCTTTTCGTCATTCTGATTGGTCAGTTGAGGAGCGCACAGCTCTGCTTTGCTTCAATGGAAACGTACCCTAACACAGATACATTTCTTTCCTTTTTAAAATAACTTACTAACCGCGCCAAACGGTGTTACCCGCGCTGTACCCGTTCCCGTAGGAATTTCGGGATAAAATATATCCCATGTGTTATTCTGACATATAACCTATATTACTGTAAAGTTTCATCCAAATCCGTCTTGTAGTTTTTTGGTGAAAGAGTAACAAACATCGTCACAAAATTCGCATTTATAATATGTATTATGTAGTAGGATTCTGACAAACAAAACGCTGTTACAAGTCAAGAAGCTACCAAATTAACCAAGAAACCAATACCGAACGTCCGTATATCCATAATGTTTATAGATGACTCATATAGAATTAGAAACAAGAGATTCCACGCAATATTAATAAAGTGAGTCACGTGAAATCAAAACATTGTATGTACGGATAATCTTCATCAAATATTATTAGTGCGTTCATATTGATAACTATTACACGAAACAGGTTTCTTGATGCAAAATAAACAATTTAATTTTATTGACGTGTTTCTGTTTTGTTAAGACGTGGTTACAGTGAGCCGTTCACTGCATGCGACATGGTAAGCGAATTGGTGCGGATCCCGATTCACCAAACACAGCGCATTGAAAATGTCAAAAAAAATCGTAATGCTTTCAGAGTGGTTCGTGGAGCTTCCACACAGCTTCCACACACCAACACAGCTTCTTACCGCTTCAAAGGAAACGTACCCTAAAGAATACGATCCTGGGCCGCATTTAATGGACTACTGCAGCTGTCAAATATTTAAGTGTTGACAGTACTGTATCTGTCAGATAATTAAGTCTTGACAGTACTGTATCTATCAAATATGTAGTTAAGTGTTGGCAGTCGGTGATAAACCTAGTGTGAACACGGAACATAAATAAATTTTGGCGACTGAAGTACATAGATTGAAACAAGATCGGCGACCGCATTAGGCGAACGCAGTAGTGTATCTGAGGCTTTATTATAAGTATAACGCGTCTTAATCACAAATACAACTGAGAAGAGAATTTTATGAATTGTATAATTTCTAAAAAAAATTGCACCTTTTTCAAATATGGCTCGGGTTTGAGACATTTTATGATCACCAACATGTAGAAGGCAAAGCGTAGTGATTAAGCTTTTATTTATTATGTGACTAGCAGTGTCCCGCGGTTTTATCCGCGTTGTGCCCGTTCCCGTGGGAATTGCGGGAATTTTCATGCATATAAACCTTCCTCTTGAATCACTCTATCTATTTGAAAAAATCCGCATCAAAATCCGTTGCGTAGTTTTAAAGATCTAAGCATACATAGGCAGACAGCGGAAAACGACTTTGTTTTATACTATGTAGTGATGTGATTACTAATTAAGTCTTCACTTTATTGATATCTTCAGTGCGATGAGGGGCATTTGCCCTATAGACATATTTTATTTCAGTCTACATATTTAAAGTGCAAAAAACTTTATGCCCACGATGGAAAGTATTTTTCAATTCCAACAGATATTTCTAGGAATCAGCTCAAATAAAAACATTTCAACTTTATTTATTATAGATAAGTATGGATTACATATAATAAAGATTTTTCACTTAAAACCGCGGGGCGCTGATATACCATATTATTGTATTATTCAATAACGCGACAAGTAAAAATAAGTATAAAGACATTTTCTTACGCCCCCGCTTATGTTAATATTTGTACCGAGACGTATTTTGGATACTAGTAGAACACGCGACGTTACCCGGCTATTTCAGGTGGCTTTGTTTGTAAGATTAATCCAATTCCTACTAATATTATAAATGCGAAAGTTTCTGAGGATGTATGTATATTTGTTACTCTTTCACGAAAAATTTACTGGACGGATTTGGATGAAACTTTACAGTAATATAGGTTATACATCAGAATAACACATGGGATACATTTTATATCGAAATTCCCACGGTAACGGGCACAGCGGGCTTATTAATACAAGCTGTAATTTCAGCAATTTATCTCCCAGTTAAGATTGACATCACCTAACTGTAGTAACGAAGTTCGAGTAGCTAATCCTACTGTAATGTACAATTTCTATTTCCTAATGTCCGGCCGTATTTTTTGCGGCATCAATTTTTACATTTCAATCAGTATAAAATGTGTAACGGCCGTCCAATCAAAAAGTTATGAATAAAAAATAACACAACGCTACTCAGTATGAATTAAATTAAGATAAAAATAATCAACATTGAGACCAATGGAAGCAAATCATTGGAACGATTTCATTAGAGCGGATTTAGGCGCAAGAGATACGTAGTGCGGGTGCGGGCCGATTGCGGGCTGGGTGCGGAGCGACTGCGGACCGAATGCGGGCCCATTGCTGGTCACGTTGTATTCCTTGTATTTGTATGATAGGTATCACACTGGCCCGCAGCGGATCCGTTGCGGGCCAGTGTGACCAGTGGGGGTCATATTATGTGTCTTGAGCCCTTAAGGGCCTATACTACCTCAAATTGCTTATTTTCAGCCCCCATATCTCCAAAAATACTGCTCCTTTCACATTGAAATTGATATATGGTAAAGTTGAGGATGTACTCTAAATACTATGTTAGGCGAAAACACGATTCCGTTAAATTTCCTCGATAGAAAAAAATCTCAAAGTTGCCTCCAAATTGTACATCAAGCGTGTATAACTCAATGAAAACTTTAACTATGATCTTTAAACTTTGCATTATATCTGCTCTTTATAAAAGGAAAGTGTTATGTTAGCTGAAATTTTTAAATTGCCTTTATTTTATTTTAAATGAGAAAATACCTAAAATATCAAGCGCTATAAGCATTCTCGGTTAGGCCGTCCTGCCGCCCGGCCCCCGACTCAGTCGCGCTTCGGCTTTCGGACGGGGAACTTGTGCCGCTTGCGGTGAATTTGAGGAATACGACTCGAGAACTCAAAAATACATTTTGATCATTATGGGTAATAATCGTTACCGCAATAAAAAGAAGAAATTGAATTGGCGTAAAAAAAGTGGCCAACACATGATGACATGTTTTTTTAGCTTTAGAATATTGATAACATTTTTTTTATTATTTTTTTATTATTTTGATTATTTTATTTTATTTTATAACATTCTTTGGTACAGTTTTCTACAGTTCAATCTGAACTTTATTCCTCAATAATGTTCAAACCTTTTTTAGGGTTTCGTACCCAAAGGGTAAAAACGGAACCCTATTACTGAGACTTCGCTGTCCGTCCGTCCGTCCGTAGGACAAATGGAATGCGAAAAGATTGTGCGGAACCCTCAATGCACTGATGACTTGCAAATTTTGCAATTGACTATACAGTATTTCAAAATCCCAGATAATTTTTGTAAACAAAGTAATGTCAGGATTTGTCACTGTCAATGTAGGAGGTCAGATGAGTCGAACCTTCGGGTAATTTCATTTAAAAATAATGATAAATAATATTATTAATTTATAAAAAATATTAAATATTTCCTTTAAGGCTTAAATTTATGACCTTTAAGGCTTGTTTTTATTATTTACTACAACAAGGAAACATATTTTATTCGAAATTAGGACATTAAAAACACTGCAAGTTCATTACATCAATTTATTCACTGTCCGAAGAGATATTCAGTTCAGATTCTGCATCTGAGTCATTCGCATTTATAATAAAACTATCAGTAACTTAAAAAGAAAAAGATTTAAAAAAATGAGTTTTTCATGATTTTCAGCAAAACGGTATGTTTTATCATAAAAATACCTTAAACAAAATTGTAGATCATAGAATTATCTGCAAAAAATGTATTCATACTTATTTCCCACGAGCCACTTTTTTTGAGATATAACGATTCAAAAAGTTGTAAAGGTCAATTATGACCAACGTGTGCATATTAATGCTCACGTTTCCACGCCACCTATGAGGTAGTGTACTTAGCGCTTTTTTGGAGTCCGAAATACGAACCACGAATAAAATAAAATGGCGACTCTAAAAAATGTTCTGCGTCTCTGTAGTCTTCCAAGTATACATAAATAAACTTGAGAATAACAATGTTATAAAAGTCAATACTGCATAATCGTTTGAATAACTATAGCTATCCCCTTATTTTTATAAGATAAATAATTACCGTGAAATCGTCAAATTAACAACTGCACGATTTTCGTGCAGGTTTTGTGCACTGGTATCACATTTGTTTACATTATTATGCATATTATGCATTATTATGCACACGTTGGTCATAATTGACCATTACAACTTTTACAACTTTTTAAATCGTTATATCTCAAAAAGAGTGGCTCGTGGGGAAAAAAGTATAAATACATTTTTTGTAGATAATTTTACTATCAACAATTTTGTCTCAGGTATTTTTATGATAAAACTTACCGTTTTGCTGAAAATCGTGAAAAACTCTTATTTTAAATCTTTTTCTTTTTAATTTACTTATTATTATTTTTAAATGAAATTACCCGAAGGTTCGACACATCTGACCTCCTACATTGACAGTGACAAATTCTTGACATAACTTTGTTTACAAAAATTATCTGGGATTTTGGTATAGATTAATTTATTTTTATCTAATAAGTATATAAAAATGAAACCCGCTTTCCTTGGTCACGGCATCACGCGTGAATGGCTAGACCGATTTTCACGGTTTTGCATTCGTTGGAAAGGTCTCGGGCTCCGTGAGGTTTATAGGGAATAAAAATCTCAAAATTCCCACGGAAACGGGGGCGCTGCGGGTGAAGCCGCGGGGCAGAGCTAGTAAATAATAAATTTATAAATTAGAATGTTACCATCAACAAATTGGTAGATAATTTTATGTTGTAGTTATTCAGTGTCTGGATAAGATTTATTTGTATCAAATAAGTAGATAGGTACATAATTTTATAAAGATTCCCTGCGATGTCGGGTGATGTCAGTCACCAACAGCAATGTTTATTTTATTTCTATCATATCGGCCAATTTATTATACCATAAATTTATAATTGTAGGAACATATACCCGTCCGGCATCGACCGGCCCGCGCGTAGGTAGTAGGTATTTTTGTGTCGTGCATGCAAGGGAGCGAGCGCGCGCTGCATAGCTGTGAGTTGCGCGCGATCCCCGCTAGGCGGGCGGCGCGGCGGCGGTTGCGACGAAGTGGGGGCCAAATCCGAATACGTGCTGAGGTGGTATAGGGCCTTAAGTAAGACAATTTAAGTTTTATCTTAAATATGACATTCATATACCTGATTGAGATAAATAAAAAAATATTGGGAATGCTTGAAATACAATTATGTGTATAACTAATATATTGAAATTTCTTTTACAAAAACAACAATTTAAATAACATAATAAAATGTACATATGTACTCATGTAAGTATGAATTTTATATTAACATAGTAAATAATGTAAATACATGTTAAACATATACATTACATTAACAACAAGCGTAAACATTCCAAACAAAAAAATCCTATAAATAATAAAACACAAAACCTACTTTTTAACGAAACAATCGTTATTAAAAATATCTAAAAAACCGCACTTTAGAACTAAACTATTAAAGTGCTATAAAATTATCATAATGCTATCATAAAAATATTTTCTAATATTAAACGTTTGCGCGGCGAGTCCGGCCCTGGCGCGGGACAGGTTTGCAACATTGTTGCGCGGGCGCAGTAATTGTTTTATTGGTCTTTTTATACCGCAGACTAGTGATCCGGTCTGTAGCGCCGGTCGCGAGGATTAGCCTCTTGACCGACTTTGACGGTTGGTTTTAACATGGTCTTATTTTGCTTTGAAAGGGTTTTTTGAGTGTGATTATGTATCACTTACTTTGCCTACCAGCACCCCGCGGTTTTACCCGCGTTGTGTCCGTTCCCGAGGGAATTTCGGGAATTTTTATACATATAAACCTTCCTCTTGAATCACTTATCTATTTTAAAAAAACCGCGTCAAAATCAGTTGCGTAATTTTAAAGATCTAAGCATACATAGGGATAGACAGACAGCGAAAAGCGACTTTGTTTTATACTATGTAGTGATGTCATGTCATCTACCGGTTTGAAGTTTGTCGCTTATCAGTGGTATCAGTACATTAAAATTCACATAGATCCAGAGTCCAAAACATTTCGCCCTTCACTACACTTAATTGGTAAAAACTTAATAAAAGCTAAACCAATTGTTATGAAATTGAACATAATATGAAACGCGTATGATTACACTGTTTCTTTAAACTTATTGTTGCATTAATTCATTGTTTCATGAATAGTTGTTTTCTGTAAATATGAGATCAACCCTCAGGGTGAAATTTGAACAATAGCCCTTTCAGCCCATATGTTTGCTTTGTTCATATATTGTATTTGCTTATATGTAGTTACTTTATAATTATGCTAGCAGTGCCCCGCGGTTTTACCCGCGTTGTGCCCGTTCTCGTGGGAATTTCGGGAATTTTTATAATACAAACCTTCCCCTTGAATCACTCTATCTATTTAAAAAAACCGCATCAAAATCCGTTGCGTAGTTATAAAGATCTAAGCATACATAGGGACAGACGGAAAGCGGAAAGCATAGCGACTTTGTTTTAAACTATGTAGTGATGTATCTAGCTTCTAGCTGTTCCACCCGCGATCCATGTTTGGCAACAGTCCTAGTCAAAGTTACTTAGACACTTTCTTACTTACAACCACAAGACTACATCAGATTCCTTTATGCGGTCTTAAAAACTCCGACACCAGAATTGGTCGAGTTTGTCACTGACCTATACGAACGGCCAATACTCACGGTAGCGACTACAAACGTGACGCAAGCTTGGACATGGTAAAAAGAATAATTCTCAACTGTTTATAAGTAAAGTACACTGGTACAAGTAAATGAGCCTACTGCCTAGCTGTTACTACCCGCACTTCGCACACTAGCGACACTTCGTGACTTCCCCCGACTTTGTCCAATATAAACAATTAAAACTTACCTTTTTTGGGACATCATGGGACATCAGTTAAGGATTTTAAAGGTGATTTTCTTGAATTTTAAAGTTTAAATTAGCGTTATTGTTTCTGCTAATGGTATTTGACTGCCGTTGGGAAGTACCTACCTCTTATTTTTGTGGTAAAAAACGTTGAAGTATTTGTGGGATGTTAAAAGGGTACGATACCCTTTTAACATCCCACAAATACTGTCTAACGAATTTTTAAAAGAAGAAAAAGATTAAAAGTAAGTAAAGCTAAATTAGAGTTGAAATTTAATAATGATGATTTTTAAAAATAGAACATAGTGACATCTTAGGGTACATACATACTTTTTAACCGATTTCCAAAGAGTATTTTTTAGTTTGATTGAAGACCAATGTATGTACGAGTATATGTATGTTCACCGTAATATTGCAAACCCTTATGTTTATAAGAACAAACGAAAATAATGCGTTAAATTGTAAATAGTTCGTACAGTTCACAATCTGTCGACAGTTTTTTTATCTTCCAAGTTGTCATAATATAAATCATCGACACTTACAATTTTCCGGTGACATATACCTGTCGCATCGTAACCCTTGAATGAAGACACGTATTGATTGTAATCATGATTTTTTTTCAAAAGAGTAGTTAGTGGTCAACACAGCCGTAATGGTCCAATCGTAGCATATCGATTAGGTTGAACCTTAGTTGTCGAAATACCACTAATGATAAAGTAAGCCTGTAATGTCCCACTGCTGCACAAAGGCCTCTCATCTCACTGAAGATATCAATACTGCGAGGAGGATTAGGCATAATCACCACGCTTGCCAAATGCGGGTTGGTGATCTCAAACCCGAGCCATGTTTGAAAAGTAGGAAATATGTTTTCGCTCGACCCGGGAATTGAGCCCGGGACCTCAGTCTTGGCAGGCGAGTGCACATACCACTAGACCACCGAGACGTACAAAATGCCACTTAGTATTATTAAAAAAATAGAAAAGATTCCGTCAAGTGGATAAACTAGTCCTTTTGTGAAGCCGTTTAAAAAAATCCTTAAAAAAAAGTGTTCATCATTTTTTAATTTTGTTTTTTTTTTATTTCCAGTTAGCGCAAGAGCCCACCGAGCCCGCGTCAACTTCGACATCGGGCGAGACCGCCGAGGAAGAACCCTAGGTTCGACCCCCGGCCCGAGGCTCCGACACTCAGTGTTAAAAGACATTCACCTAGTGCTAGATCTAAACGAACACAAACGTTTTGCGTTACAAATATTATTCTAGTTTATTTTTTATTTATTTGTTACAACGAGGCTATTCCGGGCCTTTCATTGGGAATAGATAATAGAGGAAGTATGTTTATGGTATAGAGGGACAGTTTCCATTTTCAAAAAGGTCCGAAAAGACCTTCAATGGTTTGGGATATGTGTGTTCTACGAGTTTTGAATTTCACGGCAATATTCAGTGTTATATTTAAGGATGTTTCAAAATGTACCTTGTACCATTGTAATTAATTACATTTTTGAAAGTAACAAATTGTATTAGTATTGTAATCGAAATCTGTCCAGTTTGTAATCTGTCCAATCAAAGTCCAGTCCCAAATAAACGAGTTTTGGGAACGAGTTTTTTAAGGTCCTTCAGGAATTACGCTGAATCACTCGTGAGTCTCCATATGGATTTCCATAGAGTATGTTAAAAAACTAACTGTCACACTCAGAGAGGTCCATTAAATTCACACTTAACTAATTGACGTAATTTTTCATACATTACATGTCAAAATCACTCATTAAATCTCTACTAAGGAAGCATTTGACGTGTCTCAGTACGGGCGTTAGTGCTGAGACTCATTTGGTATTCTGTTGGTAAAATATATGTCTAACTATTCTGTCGAGATCCAACTAGGACCCTATTGACACACATTGACAAGTATACTAAGAAAATCTCCAATATATCTACTTGTTTTAACTTCACGAGCGCCTCTGAGTCATGCTTGTAGTTGTAATGAGTATATACATGCGTCTTCGTGTGCGTAACTATCAGTACCGTCGACAAGATCGTTGTTTATATTCATTCGACATACCTCACTGCGAATAACCATCGAATAACCATCGAATGACTATTCTCTGTTTACCCAAAACAGCATGTTGGATGCAGTTTTGAGCAGTGTTTTGACAGGATTTTGGCGCGGACCATGATACACACTAGACAATGTGTATGTGCAATTACCTACACAAGTATTACATAGGCTCGCTCGTGAGATAAAACTACGACCTATACTACTGTATATAACTACTACCCAGTTTCGATTGGTACCTATACTAAATACTTATAGCTAGCTTCACCAATAAAATGTTATCCAAAGTATAAAATACAACATAACGCTATACAGGATTTTATACTGAGTATAAGTATACCGGGTATAACGGTTTTATTGGTTATTTTGTTAAGTGTTATTCTGCATTGTAATTAAGTATTTATCTACAATTAAATACGTACCGGAGATTTACTTACCACTTGTTTTCGAAGGACCTTTGTTAACAATTTGTGGAGTCCGGCCCAGTTCTTTAACCTTTTCAAAAAAAGGTATCTACCTAAGTCCGAAAATGTAGGCCCTAATTGTCAAAAGTGACATTCCTTGTGTAAAGCCAGAAGCCTTAAACATTTTTGAGTTTATTTTCCAAAAGAGCTGTCAACGTTAATCGTGTCCATTAATTTGAAATTCTATTCAATTAATAACCTACCCGTAATATTTAAAACGGTAGTTTTTGGCTGCATTAATATTGCTGTCATACCCATCGACATTATTAAGTAGGTAATACCATGCAAAATCCTTTTTGAAGTCTGTTAAAAAGTGACAGATACATAGAACATAGAATAGGTCGTTGGCGGGCGAGTGACATCTTTCAAACAAACGTCACGCGACCCGCACCGGGCCCGCAGCCGCACTATGTGTCTTGAGCTTAACTGCACTAGTTATACAACTGATGTTAACTAACCAGTTATCTATGCCTGTTCTATGGAGGCGGGGTTTGTATTCCCCCCGCCCTTTGCAAGCCGTCTTGAAGGGTGATATTAAACGCCAATAACTGCAGGTTTATGGGAAATTATTCGCCACGTAACTCCATGGAAATTAGGTAAATAGGTCACTTTTTGGTAATCATGTCAAATACTTACCACCGTACTTGGAGACGTCAAATAAAAGTAAAGTAAAATCGAGTAGGTTAGTGGCTAACAGTGTCGGGAGTTTTTAGACCGCCTCAAGACCTCTGGTATGGTCTAACAATTGAAACAGCCGGAGCTGACAATTTGACGTCAAATGATATCTTAGGAGATGTTAACGAGTGACTTTTGGAGTGAAAAGTAACATCAATTATTTAATTGTCGATTTAATTGAGAATCTGAACCTTCAAAAGTCAGAAAAAAAACTTCTTCATTGACTTTAGTCTTTGGTATTCTATTTCGTGGTCTACTATCAAAATTTATAGGAATGTCACGTGATAGTCACGTGATTATGACACATTCCCATTCATTTTGACAGTAGAATGCGAATGACACTTGTCTATGGGTGATATAAGAACTGGGAAGAACTTCAATAAGGTTTAAAAATAAACTTTTTTGTATAACTCTTTACGATTCCTATCCGATCCAAAAATGTCCACAAAAACAACAAACTATATTATTTTCTACTCCTATTGTAACTATTATCATTCATTCCATCCTAAAGTTATTAAAATTACTTAATTAACAGTAAGTGTTATCAAAATTAAGATTTGTGATAAAAAAAATATTAAGAATTTCATTAAAATTTTGATCTCAAATTCTATTTGGTTTAGTTTTTTACGCAAGGCAAGGATGTACCAAAAATATTAATAAATTAAGTATTTCACGTGGTTTAGTAATTAATTCTAATTAAGCTTTATATAATAAATATTTGTCCTTTTTATAAGTCATACATTGGGTGTTATAAAATTGAATTATTGAATTACTTCGTCCTCATTTGACGTCCTCTCCTGAAATACGAAGGCCAGTGTTAAACATAACATAATAACTCAACTGCTTTCCATATTTATGTGTGTAATAATCTTAAATTCTACTGTCGATGGTAACAACAATTTATATTGGACAAAACTCATATATTATTTGAATGAATCTGGTGAAAAGAGGTTATATTTCACTAACTTTCATAAACGCTCTAACTAAAACACTGTTATAAAATGTTTTGTCTCTTTTGGTCTTTGGGCAATGACGCTTGTCGGAAAGGGACAAAACATTTGATAGCTAAAATGCTTTTACTAAGCATCTATGAATAAGGCCCAAAGCTACAACGATTATGTTTTTCTATATTATAGTATACTATTATACTAATTTTAGAAAGCGGAAGATTTTTATCTCATCAACAAAATATATGGGGGCAACCCTATTAAATCTGGGAAAATAACCTAAGCGCGATTTACAAAATTTACACACTAACGCCATCTATTGCGTTGCGCGTAGAACCACCGCGCGGAGCATCTAATAACCTATTTAATTATTTACTATGAACTAACTCACTTCTATGGAGTGTTGTATCCTATGGGAAAATCAGGATAAAATAATAAACGTTTTGAATGCCCTTGCGTACTGCCTGCAACTGAAAATGTTAATAACTTTAGATAGAACTTTGTCACATTATCCTATTTGATAATTTCAAGTACCGTGTTAGCTGGACTTTGACGTTTTAATATGATAGAGTTCTAAGTCTCTTTAACAGTTGCATAGGCTGAGTACTAAGTTCGTTTGTACATTTCGTCCTTCCAAACTTTACATTCGTTCAAATATTACAATTTATTTTCTTAAAGTCTTAACTTTAAATATTGAAAAAATACTTTTAAATGTTATATTGGTATGGTAATATTTTAAATTTACCATTTGCAATACATATATCTTATTTAGAGGAATGTAAATATTTTTCTCTCCTTGAGGTTATAATATTAAAACTATATACCAAGTTCTCTCCAGCCCGCATCAATATAACGTCCTGTAATGTTATATCAGTGGAATATAACACGTTATTTTGTTATATAACTTTGTAAATATACTTATAATACATGGTGTCCTAGAATCAATCTGTGTTTGCCGACATTTTTAAACCGATGCAGTTGGATGTGTATTAATTAAATCAGATCTTAATGACAGTTTACCATCTAGATAAAACTATTTTTTCCTATACCTATACTGTCCCACTGCTGGGCAAAGGTTCCCCAAACTTAGTTAATCTCTCATTAATATTTAAAGCAAGTTTATGTACAGGCTGTTAACAAAGCTTTTTAATATTATAGATAGATGAAAAATTAAACTCATAACGCATTCTAGGACATCCTATGTACATTAGATTTTACGATCAATGTTTAATATTAATTTTGGTACTAAAATCTCCTAAAATCTAGGAGTAAGTTACCTATCTGTTACAAATCTATTTTATCATAATTAGATTAGTAATCTGTAATTATGTTTGTTATTAGTATAAGAACTGAATTAATTTTTTAATATACTACATATTTTTTAAAACTACTTTAATCGTTGTAAATTGTCAATGGATCCTAATAATTCGTAAGATTGTAGAAGTTATAACTTTTAAGTTATCGTTAATTAGTAGTTTTAGAATAAGCGCGCGGTTTCATTGTTAGCTATTGGCTAGTCGAATCACTATATCGTTATCTCTGTCTTTCTTATTGAATTGAATAGAGATGACAATATAAGTTTCAATCTCCTAGTTAAATAGTTTTCTAGTGTTCCATTCTTAAATCATCACTAAAGGAAGAATCACATTAGACTTTATAAAACAACTATCTATGTAATTTATATAGGTATCCTATCTTTAAACTATTTCCATTTTATGTAATACTTAAATATTAATTAGATTTCAAGCATTCATGTAAAAAAGCCAAAGTTTTTAATGTCTAGCCACTTTTATTTACTTACAAATTAGAATATAATTACTATGCCATTCCTGTAGGATCTTCCACGAATTGTAATTAACTCCGGCCATTTACCGTTACACAAAGAAACCTAATAAAAGTGGTATCTATTGGGCATTTAATATACAGGTTGGCCCAAGGCTTTAGAACAAGAGAAATACTTTAAATATTAAAGGTTATTTTGATGAAGACATTATGATCATTAAAAATGATACTAAGTACAGTAAGTATTTAAAAAAACGTGAATTTTAATTTAAGGTTATTAGGCGCTGACTGTAAGAGTTTGATCTCTACTACAGTAGTAGTTGACTCGTTTGCGATCATTATAGCCTTGGGCCACTCGGTATATTTAAAATACTAACCATTTCACTTATAGGCAATGATTAATTTAATCAATGGTAATGATTAAGTTTCAAATACCAGCTTGTCACTGTCTTAACTTTTGATTTCTTTAAATTAAGGAATAAAGATTATTGAATACCAACATGGGTTATTTAAACAAACAAAATGGTAAAACTGAAATAGCATTTTTTAATCCTTCCGATTATTTAAAATTTAGCGCGTAAATATCTTTAATAAACAAAATGACGTTCGTTTTAAATAGTGTTCTATTTCGTGCAATATATATATATAAAAATGAAACCCGTTTTCCTTGCCCGCGGCATCACGCGTGAATGGCTGGACCGATTTCCACGGTTTTGCATTCGTTGGAAAGGTCTCGGGCTCCGTGAGGTTTATAGGGAATAAAAATCAAAATTCCCACGGGAACGGGGGCGCTGCGGGTGAAACCGCGGGGCGCGGGGTAAAATAAAATGTTGAACGAACAGCTTTTGTTTCATAAACATCGTGCAAACCGTCCTGAGAATCGTATTAAAAAGTTAAATTAAAATTGATTCTCTTAATATGAACTATTTAGCTTTAAATAGTCGAGACACTTTTACTTTTATATATTTATCAAAAAGTTAACCAGTCAAGCATGAAATAAATGATTAATCATTACCTATAAGTAAATTGGTATAATACCGTTTAATGTTCCCCAGTCGTCCTGCATGGTGCTTATGTTACTACATTTCCTATAACATAAGAATGGATTTTCTCGTATCATTTAGTATTAAGAAGTCAATAAAAAAAGCACATTAGACGTATACAAAGTTCATCACAGTAGATACCTAAATATTTTTAAATATAAAATTAAATTATGGCGGTGCATGCCTACTAAGGTAATCAAGTGACCGTAGCGATCTTTTATCAAGATACAGCAATTATTTTTTATTAGTTACGAAAATTGAGCTGGTCTTTGAAAATCTTAAGTATTTTGTGAATTTGTTTTAGAATGTTAGCGGTGTTTCTTATTTTGTAAAAATGTCTAATTAAAATAATATTACTTAGTTTGGTCACAGTCCGTAGGTATGTAAGTAATGAGAATAACAATTTGAAGGTTTTATTCAAATGTAAAAAGTGATATTTTAAACTATTTCTTGTCAAATAAACGATTCCCTTTATCGTTTAATTGTTTTATTATTTCAACCCTTTTAAAATTAAAATAAATGCCTTTTAAGCTTTCGTTCAGTCATACAACTACCAAGCAAGACGTGTTGGGACTGTTCTGGCTATACTCAGCTTTAGTGATAGTTTGTGAGGTTTAATGGACCTATTTTTTTGGATATATGTAGTATGTTTACAGCCTATACTATACAATTAAAGGATCTGGAGGAATACTGACACAGTTATAAGAGTCTTGAATGGTCACGGGAACGGCTACAACAAGTATAATATAGCGAGGCGATGCTAGTCGATCATAAATAAGGTCAGTGACTTCCGCAGCCAATTAATAATTTTGGAAGTCAACTGTTTATATAGCCATGGAAAAGTTTTGCATCCTTGTATGTAATCTGGGCATTATAATGAATGTCAACGTCACATACAAAAAGTACGTCAAAAGTCATATAGATGGATGACATTGACTTTGACATTACATTTCAGTCAGTCAGTTTGACAACCAACGGCCCAACGGCCCGCTCGCGCCGTATCGCCGGCTGTGTTTGTTTGTTTTTTATTTGTATTGTATGTTTGTCTTACAAAAGATAGTAAGATACAAAATAAGTCGTAATTTTAAGGATATCTATAACATTATATAGTTAACATTTATTATTGTTCATCTTCTCGAAACAACATCTACAATGGAAGAAATAGTATTACATATTGATGACCAGCAATTTACCGTCTCCAAAGAACTTCTGATGGAACACAGTGATTACTTCAGAGCCATGTTCAGTGGTAACTTTATAGAAAAGGAAAAGAAGGATATTAATATAGATGTAAGTGTTTCAAATAGTTTCAAAATGTTTGCGACGAAATCCTGTAATTATTGGCTAAAGTTTACAAACTACGATTCATAGAGTTATCATACATTGATACTAATGGAATAAAGCAATTTTTTTTGTATAAATACGCCGTCTTCTGGAACTAGAAATCCCTTATGAAAATGTTTATGATAGCCAAATTCATTTTTAAGTAAGATGTAGGCTATTTTTCGGTGTTCTAACAGGAACGAGCACAACATGGGTAAAACCGCGGAGTTCTGCTTGTAAATAAAGTGTTCCACTGTTCATATCGCTATTAGATACTCGACATAAAAATATATTTTCATGCGATTATCAGCAATACAGAGAATAAAAATTCCTCTTAAATCTATCTTGTCTTAGTAGACTTATTCCTATAAGAAATTTTAAAAATTCTTTTAGTTATTTAGTTTTTTTTGAGATTTTAAGTTGTGGCTAATTTATTATCTTCTTTAATTACAGGTAGTTGATGCCAACTCAATGCACATAATTGTCCGATACATGAATATTGGTCTAATAGATTTATCAGAGTTCACATTGCCAGTGATTGCTAAATTAGCAACAGCTGCCAACTTTCTACAAATCACCGAGTTGACAAAACAGATCGAGTACTGTCTAGATCTACAACTGTCCCTTTCAAACTGGGTAGAAACCATGTCTTTAGCACAACAATCTCTATTTACAAGGGTGGAACACTTAGCGGCAACATTCGGACTCCTTTCATTCAAACTAATGAAGCCAGAATTCATACCATCAATTGATAAACTCTTTTGGTATCTATCACATCCCTATTTGGATACAGATACAGAATCTGATGTTTTCAAATTCGGATACCAATGGATAACAAATAATGAAACAGGAGCCGATGCCTTACTCATTATTATAGGAAGTTTAGACCTCAAACGACTTGACAGAGATGAATTAAATGACATAATAGCACTAGTGAAAGATTACGAAAACAGTTTAGCAGAGAAAGTTTTGCAATGTATCAAGTATTTACTAGAACATGATCAGATATCATTAGAAGTGATTGAAGAGAGAAAAGAGATCTTATGTAAACAGTTTACAGAGAGAGTTTACAATGAAACGTGTCAAATAGTAAGAGAGAGTAAAGAAAGGAGACTTAAATATACACCTGTATTACCTGTTTGGATGTACGCTACACCGGAGTTAGATTCAATGGCCACACAACACGAGACTCATTTCATGTATACATTTTCAATAGAAAAAGGTTTTGAAAAGTGGCTAGAAGTTGCCGAACCCAATTTATGGGGATGGAAGGTCACTTCGTGGGGTCCTAATAGACTAGTTGTCGTCTGCGGAGAGTTTGGAAGAGGCATGGGGGTGTTTATGAAGGATGTCAAAGTATATGATACATTGAGAAAGGAATGGACGAGGCATGGAGCACAGCTACCGTCTCGACGGCATAGTGGAGTTGCGGTCTTAGGAGATTCATTGTTCATCATAGGAGGGGTTGGGAGCTATCGGTTGGTTCATGTTTTACTATACTTTGCTTATTTCATTTACATCTAGGTAAAACTACCTTTAGCATTATTATTTTACTAAGGTCAAGAATTAATGCTATAAATGTTTCTTTACACATTATAGTAGTTTATGCAACTGTCATATAAGGAAGGGTATTAAAACACGAGTGTGAGTTTATGAAACGAGCGCAGCGAGTTTCATAATAGTAACGAGTGTTTTAATACACGTGTTATATGCAGTTGCATACACTACTTTATCTTCACTAATGCAATTAATCAAACAACAAGAGTAAAAGCTGACAATAGTTTTTCACGCGTACGTGTATTGTCACAGTGAACTTGCCGCCATTAAAATCTAACCAATGAGAGCGCAGCTGCGCGTAGGGCCAATCAGGAGCGAGCGAGATCTTACCAAAGAGTTTTGTGTATGTAAGTTTAGTAGTTTCGACGAAGTTTTCACGTATAACCCAACTGTTTTCAAAAGCCAGCCTTATATCAAAATTTTATACAACTAGTATGAGGATTTTGACATAAGGCTCGCCAGGTTAATTGGTCGCGTTATAATGATGTTATAATGAGATTTTACGATATCGATGTGGATATTATAACATCATGTGCAATTGCTTAAATTGAGTGTTTTAGTTGTCTGCGCTAGTAGTAATTATAAGTCAAGTATTGGAAACATAAGCAGAATGTTACAACATTAGTGTAGATAAAACTCTTTATAAGATTGGTTTAGAATACCTAGTTAATGATTTCTCCTTTAACAATTTTCAGAGTAGTACAAGACTCGGCAATAGTATACGATTTGAAACAAAGGACATACAGAGAGATTGCAAAATTTCCGGAAGCTATGCAAGGCCCAGCAGTCTGTGCCCACAAAGACTCGATATACGCTGCTGCTTACAACATCATTTACAAATACGAGGATCACGGAGAAACTGATAGATGGAAGAAAATAATCACTACACATATGAAGTCCTGTGACCTGACTTCTCATAGAGATTACATTTATTGCTCGCAGAAATTCTTTAGTCACTTATACGTGTTCCAACCAGAGATTGACGAAACACTGACCAAGATTGTTGTAGTATTTCCTACAGTGTCAATGTGTAGTTTTAGTAAGTAAAAACTATCTACTAATATATGCTTCTATACTATATTAAGGTTTTGAGGATAAAAAGATCTTAGAAATGTCACAATTAAACTACTGATATAATGATGGCATTAAGAACCTTATAACCTTTTGGAGATCTATTCAGGATTAAATTGTAACGAAAAAGAGAAGTCACGTAAGCTAAAATAATGTTCTTTAACATGACCATGCATGAGTATGGCTTACAATATTCGGGTAACATTAAGCGGCATCTAGCCTTTGTCTTGTGGGTTCATTTAGAGCCCTCACCCACGGCGACTTTTTATAGTGTCACTGCTAACGCCTGTTAGTAACATTGGCAACGGTTCCAACGCTACTAACACGCTACATCGCTGCTCTATCGCTACAAAAAGTCGCCGTGACCGATCTCTCTCTAGGCAGTACTTTGGTATGTGAAATTTTTATTAAAAGACCTTCTTTTTGTTCCAGGTGATCGAATAATGCTGTTCCACAGCCCACTATGCGGAGAGTCCTCGCAAGTAATAGTTACAGAGCGTAAACAAAGTCAACCCAACGATAAAGTCTCTAGACCTTTGTGGAATAGTAGCTCTATGAGTCAAAACAGGCTGAAACTCAATGATGCAGCTGGATCGGCAACGCTTGTGCTAGAATTACCTAATATAAAGACTGAAGTATCAAAATATCATCAAAATTATATATCTAGATACCTACACTTAGGTTCTTTTAGCAATAAAAGTTAATATAAGAAGTTGTTATTTCTAATTATTTTCTAATCTCCTAAAAATATAAAGACTACCACTTTCTAAATTTTCATTAGATTTGCGCTAAATCCTATAGTTTTCGGGACATTGCAATTTTTAGATATTTATGCTCAAATTTGTTGGTAGTTCATCTATGAAATATCACCTTGGTCTTTCAATTTGCAATTTTTTGATATATTTTGCTCAAATTTCGTGGATACGTCATCTATAGAAATAAATTACTAATACGGGTAGTCTCAGAACGTTGTGTCAAGCGGAAATATAGATGCACCCTTTGGGGTACCCAAGTCGCCCCCATGAACATATTCCGCGATATTGCATAATTTTTAGTTCTAACAGATCTTAAGTTTTAACTTTCTGTGAACTTTTTTGGAATAGGTGCCCTGGGGTTGCATTTAGGAAAAGTTACTTCACCAAAAACAATATTTATTTATAAGAAAATAGTGGGAAATCCATGGAGATATACCTACAATAAAATATTTTCTGATATAAATTTACATTTATTAAACATCCATTTACAAACACTAAATTATTGTGTACATACAATTTGTACATTAATTCAAGTAAAATAAGGCAAATTGTTAATACTCTTACACAATTATTTATACTTAGAATTAAAATGACAGCATCATATGCAATCCAAAATTAGACTAGTAATCAATAATAATAAAATTATATATATCATTTTAGGTAGTACAATGTCGTCTGACACTTGTGTGTAAGGTATATAGTAGAATTACATACTAATATGTTATTTACAATGAAAAATAAACATTAAAATAACTATCATATAAATTAAGGCCACTCGACAGTTTTCTCTGTCTTTGCATACTTGTTACAGCACCATTACATCACAATGGCACTTGTTAAGATCTTGTTACAAAAATATATGTAATAATATAATAAAGCTGAAGTTTTGTTTGTTAGAACATGCTTATCTCAGAAACTACCAATCCGATTTTAATAATTCTTTTTGTAACGGATAGCCACATTCAACGGGAAAGTTATACGCTATTTTTCATCCCGAAATTCCCACGGGAACGGACACAACGCGGGAAAAACCGCTGGGCACTGCTAGTCTCTATATAAAAGCTCATATCCATCGCAACTTACAATCTACAATAAAGTGATGTACAAAAGCATTTTGTGTAAGAAGTTACTCCATTTGGTATTAAATATATATTTAATTTAATTTCGGAAGCACGTACAGCTAATATTAAAATGTAATGCATAGTCTTGGCACTAAAATAAATATAACAAAGCAATCTAGATATGATTGCATGGTCAATGTAATAAAAACGTTATATTAAGTTATCAAAAAATCAAGAGTAATCACTTGATAATCTTAAAAGTTATCTTTCGCATAACCTTGTCAAATTCACATAAAAACAATAAATTAAAAATTAAGCTTATTCTACAATCTGGCAAAATGATGCCAATCAATTGACATGATGGTGCATTAGACCAATTGTATTAATTATAGCGTTGTTGCTATAATATAGCGACATTGCTATAATCATAACATTGTTGCTATACTTTTAGCATCATTGCTATAATTATGGCATAGTTGCTATAACCATAGCGACATTGCTATTAATATAGCGACATTACTATAATTTTCGCGATATTTCTATAATTATAGCGTTGTTGCTATATTTATAGAGTCTTTGCACTTAGCGTAAGCGACAGTTGCTGTTTCAGTACAAATTTTCAAAGATATAGTCTGTAATGTCACAGCAGGACAAAGGCATTTCACCTCACTGAAGTTAACAGTGCAATGAGGAGGTAGGTATATTCATTACAAGTTTTATTAAAATTGTACTCAAAAAGCCACTGTCACTGTCAAGTTACAATGTAAAGTCAAAAATTTTTAACAGACTTGAAAAAAGTTCTCAATTCATCGGAATTTATTTTTACTTATCACTGTATCAAAAATTGGTTTAAAAATAAATATCGTATAGTCTATGTATTTACGTCCACCCACCAGTTAGTTTATGGAACATCTCCTCGTCAAGTGTCTGGTTCGCATCTTTGGATCGCATTGAGAGGAAGATGTAGCCTCCAATGAATTCATGGACGACCTTGCAGTCAGCTGATTGTACCGAGAATATTATGTTGCCTTCTTCGAATTGAACCATCATGTGTTTTATTTCCCAGTTCACGTTCCATGCCTGAAAGAAATAAAGAATGTTAAAGAAAGTGGGGTAAAACATTAAAATACAAATTGACTCTGTGACCAAATATGTCTCGTTCCGACATACGCTATTTTTGAAAAAGCAATAGAGACAAAATACTTTAGAACAGTGTTTTAGTTATGACAAGCCCGTTGGCACAGTGGCAGTGAGAGCGCTGTGTCGGGGGTTGCGGGTTCGATCCCCGCCCGGAGTCAACAATATGTGAAGACATAGTTGTCGGCGACGACGTCTGGGTGTCAATTATATATTCTTATAAAGTATTTGTGTATGTATAAGTAGTAGTATCAGTGAGTTAGATTCCATAACACAAGCTTAGAGCTTACTTTGGGTCTAATTAACCGTGTGTGAAAAACTTATAGAGCGTTTATAAATAAGGCAGTTAGGGTACGTCTTCATTAAGCGGAGCGGACCGGCGCGGAGCCCGATTTACGCATTGAAATTGTCAAACAACGCATTGACATTGTCAAACAACGCATTGACATTGTCAAACAACGCATTGACATTGTCAAACAACGCATTGACATTGTCCATTTTTTTCGTAAAGCATTTTGATTGGTCAGTTGAACTCCCCATAGCTCCACCCCGGTTCAATGGAGTACTCAAAAAGTTTAGGGGCCTTATTTATAAACTAGCAGCGCCCCGCGGTTTTACCCGCGTTGTGCCCGTTCCCGTGGGAATTTCGGTAATTTTTTTACATAAAAACCTTCCTCTTGAATCACTCTACCTATTACAAAAAACCGCATCAAAATCCGTTGCGTAATTTTAAAGATTTAAGCATACAGACAAACAAACAGACAAAAGTAGCGACTTTGTTTTATACTATGTAGTGAAGCTTACTAAAAACATATTACACCGACATATACTTTTTTTGAAAGAGCAAAAGAGACAAAGCTCTTTAGAGCAGTATTTTAGTTGCAGAGCGATTACAAATAAGTCTGTAAAAGTCATCACATTACCTTCATAGTACTAAATCTCCAGGTCTTAATATGGTCTCCAGTACTGGGGTCGAGCCTCATGATCCTGTTGTTGGCGACGCTGATGATCTCATCCTTCTTATGGCCCATGAACTTAACTACGAACAGCGTTTGTCCGTAGTCGGGTAAGTTCTGCCACGTCTTGATGTACTGGAGCTTCGCTTCGAGTAGAGGCAGGTCTTTGACATTCGCGTGGCTTTCCAGCAGGCGTTGGGTGAACTGGAATGGGTAAAGTAAGTAAGTTCGATTAGGCTGGTGGCCAAATTAGGTGTAGGAGTTTTAGACCGCCTAAAGGCCTTCGACAGGGTCTATCGATTGAAAAACCGGGACCGATAATTTTACGTGCCCTTAAGCAGTGAATGAGTTGTCTCTTTTTAACCGTACTTTCCATGCAGTTACTACCCAAAGGCAGTTCTGATCAATAATACACACTAAGACAATGTAAATGCATATTGTCTTGGTGTGTATCATTATCATGGATATTATGATACAGTTATTACCTTCACAAGTATGGCATAGGGAAGTTCGTGAAAACAAGTGTAACAAAAATGTCTAATCTTCTTATATATAAAATTCTCGTGTCACAGTGTTCGTTCGCGTACTCCTCCGAAACGGCTCGACCGATTCTCATGAAATTTTGTGAGCATATTGAGTAGGTCTGAGAATCGGCCAACGTCTATTTTTCATCCCGAAATTCCCGCGGGAACGGGTACCGTGGTTGAACTTCTCTGAAACGGCTCGACCGATTCTCATGAAATTTTGTGTACATATCGGGTAGGCCTGAGAATCGGACAACATTTATTTTTTATCCCGAAATTCCCGCGGGAACGGGTACAACGCGGGTGAAACCGCGGGGCGCAGCTAGTATGTATATAGAATATACCTTATGCTTGAGCTTCTTGAGGAAGCGCGGCGCGAGGTAGTTGTCGGGGTGCAGCGTGTCGAGGTGCGGCACGCGGTGCGCGGCGGCGCCGGCGCCGGGCCGCTGCAGCGCCAGCAGCGCGCGCACGCCGGCCGCCTCCGCCACGAACGCCGCGTCCGCCAGCGAGCGCCCGCGCGCGCCCAGCCGGCTCGCCGCCACCCACGAGGCGTACTGCTCCTCCTGCCGTACCACAAGGGACCGTCACGAACCATTAGTACAACTAGACAAGCCCATCAGTCGATATGAACATTACCAGTGACTGTCACAAAACATAAACTTCAGTAATAATCTATACTAATATTATAAAGCTGAAGAGTTTGTTTTGTTTGTTTGTTTGTTTGTTTAAACGCGCTAATCTCAGAAACTACTGAACCGATTTGAATAATTCTTTCACTGTTAGATAGTCTATTTATCGAGGAAGGCTATAGGCTACATTTTATCCCGGATTTCCTACGGGAACGGGCACAACGCGGGAAAAACCGCGGGGCACTGCTAGTAATAAATATCAATATCAGTAGTTACTGTCAGTCAACAAAAACAAGTTAAACGTGAAGCCACAAGTCAACAGTCAGCAAGGAAATAAAAACAACAGTTATTAAGGAACAAGAATATCTGTCTGTGTTGCCATCATTCAAAAGTAATGTCAGTAAATAATGCTTAGTTGACATTTTTCAAAATGGCGGATCACGACATTTGAATGATCACAAAATGTAGTAATATTGAACTTAGGTCTATAAGAGAGTAATATTGAACTTACGTCCTCGCACTTGAGCCACATCTCGTGCATGGCGTCTTCTGAAGGCACCTCCAGCTTGATGCTGTACCGGCCCGACGCGGGGTGAGCGTCCGGAGTCACCTGTAGCATAACATTGGTGAATAAACATCTTGAAGTTTAGGTGTAAACGAAGTGTTTAAATGATTTTATGTAGAAAAATGTAGAAGAATAGTTTGCTTGTAATTTTGGAACCGTCAAATTTGATCAAAAATATTTTCCTAAATGGTCCAGTAATAAATAAGACAAGTGTAGATTTATTTTTCAGGTTAAAAACTTGAGGGTAATTTTTAATATCTCTATATTTGCTAAAAACTGTTTGCTTAGAATATTATCAATTGTTAAATAACTCAAAAAGTTCTGCAAATGCAAGTGTAAATTTTGTTCAAGCTATGGTCCAACGTTCACTGCTGTCCTTAAAACAAAATCATATATTTTCCCCGTAAACTTCCTACTAATATTATAAATGCGAAAGTGTGTGAGTATGTACGTATGTTTGTTGCTCTTTCACGAAAAAACTACTAGACGGATACGGATGAAACTTTACAGTAATATAGGGTATACATCAGAATAACACATAGGATACATTTAATCGCGAAATTTCCGCGGGAACGGGTACAACGCGGGTAACACCACGGGGCACGGCTAGTATATGTTAATTTTCCTTGTTAACGTACCTCAGCGCCCCTAAGTTCCACACAGTAGGACGGCGGGTCGCCCTTAGCGGCGGCCTCACGCGATGAGTGTATACGCAGGATTCCGTCGCGACACGACAGCCAACCGCGCTTGTACGCTTTCAGAGTAAAGCGCTTTGGCCTGAAAATAAGAGTTATCAGTACATTAATTCCAGTAGGTTAGTGGCCAGCAGAGTTTCTTGCCCATTTTGCTATGCTGATGAATAATTATACAAATAAATATATAGTAATAAAGGAGAAAAATACATACAATAAGGTGTCATATGTATTTAAACTATACATATTAGTAACGTGTCTACTAGGGTGTATCTGTTATAAATACATAAATAGAGATAGTAATAGGTACTTATATGTGAGATGAGTACATACATAAATATACGTAGGTATAAAATCTATCTATAATATAATAAGGCTGAAGAGTATGTTTAATTGAACGCGCTAATCTCAGAAACTACCAATCGGATTTGAATAATACTTTTTGTAATGGATAGACATATTCAACGGGAAGGTTATAGGCTATTTTGTATCCCAAAATTACAACGGGAATGGATACAAGTCACGCAGAAAAGCGCGGGGCGCTGCTAGTCTGTTATAAATATATAAAGAGATAATATTGTAAAAGGTACTGTGAGATGAGCACTTAGTACATACATATAAATAACAATGTCATACATGTTAAGTAGTGCTGTTCAAACATGCTATAACCGGGTTAATTGATATTCTTACGCTATTGAGCAGAACTCGTTGTTACATTTTCTGAGCGCCGGATCAGCGGAGATGAAATGAAACATGGAATCATGTCAAGTATTTTGATATACATATGTCGGCTGAACCTTCGATAATCATCCTACTTCTGATGTCGGGTAACCTCGATAATCATCCTACTTCTGATGTCGGCCGAACACAGCGATATTTACCCCATTTCTGATATTGGGGACATGTCACATCAGGATAAGCACGAGCATTAAACTGTCAATCCAACATCTTAGGATTTCTAGGTCTTGATCTTGAAATAATAACTCACAGGACTTCATTACAATGACATTGCTTGTATTTTACACACGATCATCATGGATTACAGATTACAGTTAGGATACGTCTAGATTCAATTAATTGATGGAACCTAAACGACCTCCCTTCGCCCCATTAGTCGTCCTGTCCACGCCATAGAATCTTTTTCCTAATTCTATACTCAATTCGCAATACGATCGTGATGTCGTCAACACCTCATTTCTTCTATCCACGTTTCCAATCTAATCACAACCCAACCATCCCCCATTTTCCCCATAAACTCTAATATACGCCATCTTTTTATATCGTCGACCATTCTCATCCCCCAGACTACACCACGAAGGTAGAACTCACGTCACGGAATCACAAAACTACAGATTCCATCAGTTAGCTGAATTTACAAACTACTCTTCAACTTCTAACGTCCTTTTTCCCAACTAGTATTGCCATCCCCGCATCGACCTCACCCAAGCTACCCGCTTGACGTTTCTGAACGTAAACAGAATGACAGACAGATCAACTGACAGCTTGATTAAATTGACTACAGACTAAAAATAATGTAGTGACGAAATAAACCGCTATCTGGTGTGGCGCCACTGATGCCACGCTCCGACACGGCCATCCTGCTAGCACACGTCCTCGTGTGTTTGCTAACCTGCACAGAAATAACCAACGAGAGTATTTGTTCGCCTCGGCCACTTCTGACCAATCATATTTCTGCAAACAGCTCAAATAAAGAAACTTCGTAACTGTATAGTTTTTCTTTTAAATTACTCGAATAAAACCATAAAAGAGCCATAAAAAAATATCAACCAGAGCCATGTACCACTGTCGCTTGTAACAACAAATTAACACAATTTAATTAACCACACAAATCGAAACTTCACTCTAGTAAGCCCCTCTATCGCCACGGCTCTCCAGCCGACCAGCAATCGCAATTGCTCTCACACTATGCTTATCCATCAAGTGGATCGCCCATGTGCATCACCCTGTGACTGCACACTATGGTCTTTGTAGACCCCGACCTCCGCCAGAGCCAAACGCGCACCGCGCACCCACGGACTACTTGAGTTACCCCAAGAGACACCGATTTCTACCGGGCTACGACTACGTAATAGCTACTGGTACGGTCGAACACAATACGGCCGATAGAGTCCTTACTCGAGTTTCCACCAAAACAAGTTTACTCATACTCATCAGGATTACTATTAACATCAACTTCGACTGGTACATGACCTACTGGCATCTTTCGTAATCTATCGTGTGCATACTTGTAATTGTAATTACGTTTAGAGTTCAAAGCTTTCAACGTGTAACGGTCACCATCGTTCGGTCACTCCTGACCTAATTAACTCTACTTCAACAAAAGACTTAGTAAAGCTCAAACTATTATTCTTTTCCAATGAACAAATTTAACTATCTCAATATTCATAATCACATTGCTTATCTAAACATAATACTAGAACATCGACAGGCACAAGTACCCATTAAAAATAAAATTAATCTCAAATCAAAGTAAAAGTCAAGTGTGTCTCTATTGTCCGGCTATCCCCGTACCCCTAATACGCAGTCATCCTTGTGACTGGCTGTGATCATCCCAGTGATCCCCCATAACCCTAATCATCCCTATGATCAGTCACTCTCGTGATCATCTAAATTTAAGACTCAAGGGGACACGCACAACTAGTTACCACACAGTCTAAAGTGACTACAGTTTATCATCACAAGGCTCAGAATCACTAACAATGGGTACTTGCACTTCAGGCATTTTCCTATACCAGTCAATGACACTATATTGTGTACTCGTTTTCCTCTAAACCTCGCGGCCACACTTTCTTTAATAAGCCAGCACTCTGCTCCAGAATCGTAATGAAATCGAAACGACTGACCTTGATGCTCAAGAGTTCCGGATGGAGGCTCAACCTGACTATTAAGAAGCTTGTTCTTCCTTAAAATCTTGATTTCAATCAAAAGTTAATTACAATTATTATTAATCGGTAATCAAAAATACACAGGAAATCAATCTGCCAGACAGCACCAAGTTCTAAGCCAGTTACTTCAACCATACTTTCAAAAATAAGGAAAACTTGCAAATCGCTTGGTACCAAACAACATTTAGCGTCTGATAAATGTCAAGATAACCTACGATCAAAGTCTGACAACGCTACCAAGAATGTAGGAATTTAGGTGCCGTTTGTCAGTTTAACAAAATAAGAAAACACCCTAACTGTCAGCGTCAACATCATTGTCATTGATGTCACAAGTACTCTGGGGCATTTTGTGTAATCTGTTATGTGAACTAATTAACTTAAACTTCCAAATTATTTGCGACGTAATGTCAGCAAAAGCCATCAAACAAAAATTGAATTGAATTGAACTCCCAAATTATTATTTTAACGCTTAACTTCAAACTAACATTTCCCAAAAGCTACTTCAATTAAAGTACTCAAAAACTACTAACAGCTATCAGAATTGACTATTAACTATCAGTTACTAGTTTATCAATAATTGGATTATCTTAAAATCATTAAAATCTCACATTAATCATCAATGCTATGTAACACATGAATACTAGGTACCACGTCATTTTCAACTTTAACTTCAATAGACTATTAATCTCAAATGCACATTACAATATGAGCCACGAGTGGGTAACAGTAAGCTTCTCTAGAGTCACGGCAACCAGCCGACGAGCAATCACATTGCTCAACAACACACGGTCTCAGCAGGCCACTCCACAGTACGGTCCATCCAGACCACGACCATCACCGATGTCGAACATTGAACTCAATAAGGCACTTACAAACCCTTACTTATACTCTCATATTTTACAATGGGATAAACTTCCAAAATACTTTCAATAAGCTTTCTACTTTATCAAGTGGTACGAAGATTCACTACAAAACTCTCAATGTTAACTGACTCAAATATCACAAAATAGCTCACCGGATATTTCCCAACTAAGATACTTCAATACGCCAATTCATGCCAATCATTACCGCAATACATCACCAATTTAACATCCAATGTGAATTCGTCGTGATAGATTCTTGAATAATTCGGAATACCGCAATCCCTCATATTCCTCAGGTAACAGGATTGAGAAGAGAACCACGTTCTACCCTGGACGAGGTTTATCAATACTCACAATAATTACCAGCATTGAACCAACATGAAAATAAGAAAACATATTAGAACATGTCACATTACGTACAAGATTACACTTGACTCTTTCGGAAGCTCATAATTACCTTCTTAACTCCACAATAGAGTAGAAAACTAACTAACTATACTCACAGAACATTCCAAGTTTTATAACCAATTGCAAAATAAACATTACGTAAAGCGCATGACAGTAGCGCTTTTGGCGGGATGATGATTCAGTCATACATCTGAAACTACGAGCTTCATAATCCAGTGGAGGGTAGGTACATGAATTGCAATCTCGTCGTCGTCGTCGCCGTCGTCCATTCCAGTAACGAATAACAAATCTTAAATTTCTTTCTCAAAATATAAGAAGCCATTTTTCCATCAACGCCGTAGTTATGTGGACTACATCGTTTATGTTTCGTCCACCCGTGGGAATATAGCATCCAAATTTCAAATACCACAATCCATAGCGATATGATATTCAGCACAGTGGGCAATCCAGGCTCAGTGGGCAATAGCGATCCTTATCATTATCTGCTGGACGCTCGGTGGGCAATAGCGATCTTTATCATTCTCTGCTGGACTCTCGGTGGGCAATAGCGATCCTTATCATTCTCTGCTAAATGCACGGTGGGCAATAGCGATCTTGATCCCACTTCTGATGTCGGCTGAACCTTCGATAATCATCCTACTTCTGATGTCGGGTAACCTCGATAATCATCCTACTTCTGATGTCGGCCGAACACAGCGATATTTACCCCATTTCTGATATTGGGGACATGTCACATCAGGATAAGCACGAGCATTAAACTGTCAATCCAACATCTTAGGATTTCTAGGTCTTGATCTTGAAATAATAACTCACAGGACTTCATTACAATGACATTGCTTGTATTTTACACACGATCATCATGGATTACAGATTACAGTTAGGATACGTCTAGATTCAATTAATTGATGGAACCTAAACGACCTCCCTTCGCCCCATTAGTCGTCCTGTCCACGCCATAGAATCTTTTTCCTAATTCTATACTCAATTCGCAATACGATCGTGATGTCGTCAACACCTCATTTCTTCTATCCACGTTTCCAATCTAATCACAACCCAACCATCCCCCATTTTCCCCATAAACTCTAATATACGCCATCTTTTTATATCGTCGACCATTCTCATCCCCCAGACTACACCACGAAGGTAGAACTCACGTCACGGAATCACAAAACTACAGATTCCATCAGTTAGCTGAATTTACAAACTACTCTTCAACTTCTAACGTCCTTTTTCCCAACTAGTATTGCCATCCCCGCATCGACCTCACCCAAGCTACCCGCTTGACGTTTCTGAACGTAAACAGAATGACAGACAGATCAACTGACAGCTTGATTAAATTGACTACAGACTAAAAATAATGTAGTGACGAAATAAACCGCTATCTGGTGTGGCGCCACTGATGCCACGCTCCGACACATATATGTCTTATAAATATATAGAATGGTGTGAAATATACTTAATAATATATAATAGGTTTAGTATTAAATATAATGATTATATATGAATTTTATAATATAATTATAAACATTATATGTTGACAAAACCTTAACCAGTTAAGAGAAGCTTAAATGAAAAATAAAAACAAATCTAGTTTTGGCCAATTCAGTCCATTTTCTTAGACTGAAAAAAGACTGACACTAATTTGATCGTATTGAAATTCAATCGTGTTATCAGTACCTTATTCAATTGCTACAAACAAATTGATCTAATCAGTCTTCCAAAATATACAACTACAAAAAAATATGTCTTTGACTACTGGTTTGATAAGAACACTGATACAAAAGAGTATACCATAAAAAATCCAAAAATACTTTGACAAATAATAACATACACATTATTCTTCTTCAAAACTTTTTACTAAAAAAGTAATACATAGTCAGACAGAATACGATGACTGATGAAAGACTGATCAAAAACTGAAAGTTGAGAAGACTGACGATGAACGATTAATGACTGATCAAGCGATGGCAGCTCACCTCAAATACTTGAGATAGCCCGCGAGCTCGGGCACGTGCGTGATGTCGTGGCGCGCGGGCGGGCCGCCCTCCAGCTGCGCCTGCAGCTCGCACAGCGCCGCCTCGATCTCGTCCTCGGGCGCCGGCGCGCTGCTCGTGGTGGCGCCGTCCGCCGCCTCGGCGCTGCCGCCCGCTAGAGTTTGCAACTCGATTTGTAACTGTAAGAGGAGATAAAGATTAGTTCAAGTAGTGTCACTGTACTTACTGATATCTTCAGTGAGATGAGAGCCCTTTGCCCGGTAGTGGACATTAAAGGCCTTATCATAAAAGCTTATAAACAGCACTTTAGCTATCAAATGTTTTCTCTTTCCCACATACCCTATTTTACAAATGGAAAAAGAGACAAAACATTTTCTTTTCTCTCACTATATTACTGAAAAGTTTCATCCAAGCCGTAAAGTAGTTTTTTTGTGAAAAGTAACAAACATACATACATCCATCCTCAGAAAGTTTCGTATTTATAATACCTGCAGCGCCGCGAACAGCAGCATCTCCTCCTCGGTGCAGTGCAGCTCCTGGTTGAGCACCTGCCAGCGCGCCTGCTGGTACAGCTGGTTGAGGCGCGGCGCGTCCTGCGCACGCGCCGACAGGTCGAAGAACGAGTAGAACTTGAAGCGCAGCTGCAGCGTGTCCCACTCGCGCACGTACTGCTCCATTATGGACAGCGACGAGTCCAGCCAGCTGGGGAGGGAATAATGGACTTGAGATGTGTTTATTACCTCAGTAAGGGCCAACGCTTGGGAGGGCTAGTAGACTCAAAGAAGTTTTGTCAAGTTTGAAATTAAAATTCTTAAATAAGCAGTTCTCATATTAATACAAATAAGCTAAACTAATGCCGGCGACACTCTAGCAGTGAAATAACGCCTCTGATTGTCTGCAGCCTGATAGAAACCCTGATCGGTTACAGCCGTATCGCAACTATAGTGTCTCCCGCATCCGAAGTCCATCTTTAGACAAAGTGTTGGACCAAATCAATGAGATTCAGCACCTAGTCAATAAAACTTTATTCAATCCAGTACACATACCCGACATTCATCCTAGCCCGTTCGACCAAGGACTTTGGCGTCAGCAGTGACTCCCTGGACTGACTGTCTGGTTCCATGGGTGAGTCAGCCAGTGACAATTCCGCCAAAGAATCGAGGGCATCCATGGAGGAAGCGCGGGGCGGTGTGCCGCAGTACCCTCCGTCGCTGGAACCGTCGCTTTGAGTGCTGTAGATGTGGTTTCCGTACCGGCGAAGAGTTCCATTCTAGAAGGGTTAGAAGAAGTTATAATTGGTGGTTTAAGTGGTGGAAATTATAGCAAACTGAAATTTGAAACAATCTGTAAGCATTTAACAGCGACTGACAGAAATGTGTCCCAAACAGTTCAATTGGGCTGGAGAGTGCTTTAAATTGGACATTGGGACTGAAATAGGCTATGTAGCTTAAAAAGTTTTTCACACAAAAGGTACGCATTAAGGACATTAGCATATATATCTTATTTTCTAGGCTTATATATATATCATTCGACATAACGATACATATAAGTTTATTGGTTCCGGCTTTTTATGTAACAGCGTTTTATCCTCATTAATAACAAGTAGCTATAGTGCTTCCTCGCTTCCTTCGATCCGGTCAACAGTTCTTCGCACTTAGACCAGCACGGGTAGCATGAACACTGGTAGACATATATCTCTATAGGGTTAAAACTTTTGTCTTGTCTACGGGTTATGGCGCGGTTGCGAGCACATAATGACAGGAAGCGAAAATCTCTACTGTATACAAAACTTTCGCTACGGAAGACATAGAAATATTGCCCTTTACAAATATATTATATTTTTAACATGGTCACACATGATTACCGATAAATTTGTTGAAGCACAACACCGTCACAACACTATTTCATTCATTCGCCATTCATTCATTTCAGTGCGTTTTTGTCTGTGGTTATTGTTTCTTGTTTTCGTTTTTGTTACAAAAATATTGTATTTTGTAAGTTTAAAATGTCTTGTACGAAAAAGACAAGCTTTGTATGCACCTTGGAGGGTAGCCTACATATTTGTATACTTTGAAATGTCAAAGTCAAATTAGTCTCTGACGTAGACATAATATGGTCGTCATGCTCAAGGGCGTAGACATTTGTATACAAATGACGTACGCGACAAGACAAATCTATGTCGCGGTAGCTACTGTAGACAAAATCGCGATGACGTCAAACTTGCGCCATAGATGGTAGACATATTTGTATGTCTACTTGTCATGCTACCCGTGCAGGTGCGCGTTTATTTATAAATTTCAAACAAGACCCGATAAGAAACAGATCCAACATTATAACTTTCGTAAACATTAACGATAAGATATGAATCTTACACAAGACGCGAACAAAATAAACAGTTATTCTGATTTTATTGTACAATGTACCTGAAGTTACGCGTGAATTATCAAGAAGACTATGTTTTATGGTTTAACTCTTGTTCCACAAGTATTAGTTCAAAAAGTTTGATTAGGTAAATAATCTGTATCTATATTCAGAAAAAAACATCAAATAAATATCGTTATAATTTACAATCTGAACATCAAAACAAATTATTATGAGGTCACTTTATGATTTAGTTCCATTTGTACTTCATTCCAATGGGAGTCCTTAAGGGCGGTCTGAAACTCAGAGTTCATCTCGAACCTTCTAGAACTTACAAAGACAAAGAGACCTAGTATCAAAGTGAGATTCAATCCTCATCCCACCCACCTGTTGCGATGCCACCGGAGTAGCCGACAAAGACCTTGGCGGAGGAGGTGTTGCGGGACACGGTCCATTAGACCTGTCCAAGCTGTTCGAAGATCCTCTGGTAGCAGCAATGAAGGTATTCGTGTCTGGAGGTTGGTTGGACTTGATGCGCTTAGCCTCCTTCAGGTTTTGATAGTTCTGCTTGAGATGAGAAGGTTCCAGGGGATAGCAGAGGGATAGTTCCTCTGGGTGTCTGATTCCTGAAAGAGGATGGTTAGATTGGTTATTATTGGATTTGGTGATTAAATGATTTTGGAGCGTATTTACAGGTCAGTATAGTTCATTGTCTTCTATGTCCTTCATTCAAAATGGTTAATATAGAATTTGATCTACACTAATGTTGTAACATTCTACTTATGTTTCCAATACTTGACTTATAATTACTACTGTTATAGCGCAGACAACTAAAACACTCAATTTAAGCAATTGCACATGATGTTATAATATCCACATCGATATCGTAAAATCTCATAACATCGCGCCCTGCGGCCCTGCGCGCGCAGCTGCGCTCTCATTGGTTAGATTTTAATGGCGGCAAGTTCACTGTGACAATACACGTACGCGTGAATTTAAGGTATCGCAATGTGTTTTGTTTTTAAAATTTTGTTTGATTAATTGCATTAGTGAAGATACAGTAGTGTATGCAACTGCATATAACACGGGTATTAAAACACTCGTTACTATTATGAAACTCGCTGCGCTCGTTTCATAAACTCACACTCGTGTTTTAATACCCTTCTTTATATGACAGTTGCATAAACTACTATTACTTATCGATCAAAAACATAGAAAGCCTCAACTGAACTGAAGAAACTGAACTTGATCTGTTCAAATATCTACGCTTACAGTATTAAGATTCAAAATTGGAACAAGCGTTCAACAAATTGAAAACTTAGGTTAAACCTGATAAACTCTGTGTTGGGATTGGCGAAATAGTTTAAATTCGAATTTTCCACCAATCAACACACAGTATTGATGAAATCATCTTCTCCATTGATTGTAGCATTATTCGCAGTGGCGGCTATGTGAACTTGGCACCCGACTTTTTCAAACTGGACCTTTTTTTGGTTTTTATGATAGATAATCGTTAGTAGTAGATAGTAGTAGCAATAATTTTGTTTGTAGTAAAATAAAAAAAAAATAAAAAAAATAAAAAAAAAATCATCTCCCGACTTTGCAAAAAAATATTTTACTCAATGATTTCCTACTAAGGAAGGCCCCTGGAGGTTTGTAGTGAAAGAATTTTCGCTCAATGTTACATAGAAGCTAAAATAATTCATACCTACTTTACCTAACTTTATATGGGACATTCCGGGATTAAATTACTCAAAGTCTATGGACTTTTGGACTACTACGAATGCTAGAAATGAATGAGAGAGGTCCACAGCGATAAGTAGTGTATGATTTTTCGTTTGTAGTTACTTAAAAGTTGAGAAAAGTACCTACTTTACGAAAAAATATGAAAGTTCCATTCCGGGATGAAATCATTCAAAGTCTATGGACTTTTGGATTACTACGAATGCTAGAAATGAATGAGAGAGGTCCACAGAGGTAGGTAGTGGACGAATTTTCGTTTGTAGTTACATAAAAGTTGAGAAAAACACCTACTTAATGAAAAAATATGAAAGTTCCATACCGGGATGAAATCATTCAAAGTCTATGGACTTTTGGATTACTACGAATGCTAGAAATGAATGAGAGAGGCCCACAGAGGTAGGTAGTGAACGAATTTTCGTTTGTAGTTACTTCAAAGTAGAGAAAAGTACCTACTTTATGAAAATATATGAAAGTTCCATTCCGGGATGAAATCATTCAAAGTCTATGGACTTTTGGATTACTACGAATGCTAGAAATGAATGAGAGAGGTCCACAGAGGTAGGTAGTGAACGAATTTTCGTTTGTAGTTACTTCAAAGTTGAGAACAGTACCTACTTTATGAAAAAATATGAAAGTTCCATACCGGGATGAAATCATTCAAAGTCTATGGACTTTTGGATTACTACGAATGCTAGAAATGAATGAGAGAGGTCCACAGAGGTAGGTAGTGAACGAATTTTCGTTTGTAAATACATAAAAGTTGAGAAAATACCTACTTTACAAAAAATTGTGCAAGTTTGGTCGCGGGATGAAATCACTCAAAGTCTATGGACTTTTGGATTACTACGAATGCTAGAAATGAATGAGAGAGGTCCACAGAGGTAGGTAGTGAACGAATTTTTGTTTGTAGTTACATAAAAAATGAGAAAAGTACCTACTTGACGAAAAAATATGAAAGTTCCATTCTGGGATGAAATCATTCAAAGTCTATGGACTTTTGGATTACTACGAATGCTAGAAATGAATGAGAGAGGTCCACAGAGGTAGGTAGTGGATGAATTTTCGTTTGTAGTTACATAAAAGTTGAGAAAAACACCTACTTAATGAAAAAATATGAAAGTTCCATACCGGGATGAAATCATTCAAAGTCTATGGACTTTTGGATTACTACGAATGCTAGAAATGAATGAGAGAGGCCCACAGAGGTAGGTAGTGAACGAATTTTCGTTTGTAGTTACTTCAAAGTAGAGAAAAGTACCTACTTTATGAAAATATATGAAAGTTCCATTCCGGGATGAAATCATTCAAAGTCTATGGACTTTTGGATTACTACGAATGCTAGAAATGAATGAGAGAGGTCCACAGAGGTAGGTAGTGAACGAATTTTCGTTTGTAGTTACTTCAAAGTTGAGAAAATACCTACTTTACAAAAAATTGTGCAAGTTTGGTCGCGGGATGAAATCACTCAAAGTCTATGGACTTTTGGATTACTACGAATGCTAGAAATGAATGAGAGAGGTCTACAGAGGTAGGTAGTGAACTATTTTTCGTTTGTAGTTACTTAAAAGTTGAGAAAAGTACCTACTTTACGAAAAAATATGAAAGTTCCATTCCGGGATGAAATCATTCAAAGTCTATGGACTTTTGGATTACTACGAATGCTAGAAATGCATGAGAGAGGTCCACAGAGGTAGGTAGTGGACGAATTTTCGTTTGTAGTTACATAAAAGTTGAGAAAAACACCTACTTAATGAAAAAATATGAAAGTTCCATACCGGGATGAAATCATTCAAAGTCTATGGACTTTTGGATTACTACGAATGCTAGAAATGAATGAGAGAGGCCCACAGAGGTAGGTTGTGAACGAATTTTCGTTTGTAGTTACTTCAAAGTAGAGAAAAGTACCTACTTTATGAAAATATATGAAAGTTCCATTCCGGGATGAAATCATTCAAAGTCTATGGACTTTTGGATTACTACGAATGCTAGAAATGAATGAGAGAGGTCCACAGAGGTAGGTAGTGAACGAATTTTCGTTTGTAGTTACTTCAAAGTTGAGAAAATACCTACTTTACAAAAAATTGTGCAAGTTTGGTCGCGGGATGAAATCACTCAAAGTCTATGGATTTTTGGATTACTACGAATGCTAGAAATGAATGAGAGAGGTCTACAGAGGTAGGTAGTGAACTATTTTTCGTTTGTAGTTACTTAAAAGTTGAGAAAAGTACCTACTTTACGAAAAAATATGAAAGTTCCATTCCGGGATGAAATCATTCAAAGTCTATGGACTTTTGGATTACTACGAATGCTAGAAATGCATGAGAGAGGTCCACAGAGGTAGGTAGTGAACGAATTTTTGTTTGTAGTTACATAAAAGTTGAGAAAAGTACCTACTTTACCAAAAGTCCATAGACTTTGAGTGATTTCATCCCGCAAACAAACTTGCACAATTTTTTTGTAAAGTAGGTATTTTCTCAACTTTTATGTGACTACAAACGAAAAATCTTTCACTACCTACCTCTGTGGACCTCTCTCATTCGTTTCTAGCATTCGTAGTAATCCAAAAGTCCATAGACTTTGAGTGATTTCATCCCGCAAACAAACTTGCACAATTTTTTTGTAAAGTAGTTATTTTCTCAACTTTTATGTAACTACAAACGAAAATTCGTTCACTACCTACCTCTGTGGACCTCTCTCATTCATTTCTAGCATTCGTAGTAATCCAAAAGTCCATAGACTTTGAATGATTTCATCCCGGTATGGAACTTTCATATTTTTTCGTAAAGTAGGTACTTTTCTCAACATTGAAGTAACTACAAACGAAAAATCGTTCACTACCTACCTCTATGGACCTCTCTCATTCATTTTTAGCATTCGTAGTAATCCAAAAGTCCATATACTTTGAATGATTTCATCCCGGTATGGAACTTTCATATTTTTTCGTAAAGTAGGTACTTTTCTCAACTTTTATGTAACTACAAACGAAAAATCGTTCACTGCCTACCTCTGTGGACCTCTCTCATTCATTTCTAGCATTCGTAGTAATCCAAAAGTCCATAGACTTTGAAAAATTTTATCCCGGAATGGAACTTTCCTATTTTTTCGTAAAGTAGGTACTTTTCTCAACTTTGAAGTAACTACAAACGAAAAATCGTTCACTACCTTCCTCTGTGGACCTCTCTCATTTATTTCTAGCATTCGTAGTAATCCAAAAGTCCATAGACTTTGAATGATTTCATCCCGGTATGGAACTTTCATATTTTTTCGTAAAGTAGGTACTTTTCTCAACTTTTATGTAACTACAAACAAAAATTCGTTCACTACCTACCTCTGTGGACCTCTCTCATGCATTTCTAGCATTCGTAGTAATCCAAAAGTCCATAGACTTTGAATGATTTCATCCCGGAATGGAACTTTCATATTTTTTCGTAAAGTAGGTACTTTTCTCAACTTTTAAGTAACTACAAACGAAAAATAGTTCACTACCTACCTCTGTAGACCTCTCTCATTCATTTCTAGCATTCGTAGTAATCCAAAAGTCCATAGACTTTGAGTGATTTCATCCCGCGACCAAACTTGCACAATTTTTTGTAAAGTAGGTATTTTCTCAACTTTGAAGTAACTACAAACGAAAATTCGTTCACTACCTACCTCTGTGGACCTCTCTCATTCATTTCTAGCATTCGTAGTAATCCAAAAGTCCATAGACTTTGAATGATTTCATCCCGGAATGGAACTTTCATATATTTTCATAAAGTAGGTACTGTTCTCAACTTTGAAGTAACTACAAACGAAAATTCGTTCACTACCTACCTCTGTGGACCTCTCTCATTCATTTCTAGCATTCGTAGTAATCCAAAAGTCCATAGACTTTGAATGATTTCATCCCGGAATGGAACTTTCATATTTTTTCATTAAGTAGGTGTTTTTCTCAACTTTTATGTAACTACAAACGAAAATTCGTTCACTACCTACCTCTGTGGACCTCTCTCATTCATTTCTAGCATTCGTATTAATCCAAAAGTCCATAGACTTTGAATGATTACATCCCGGTATGGAACTTTCATATTTTTTCATTAAGTAGGTGTTTTTCTCAACTTTTATGTAACTACAAACGAAAATTCGTTCACTACCTACCTCTGTGGACCTCTCTCATTCATTTCTAGCATTCGTAGTAATCCAAAAGTCCATAGACTTTGAATGATTTCATCCCGGTATGGAACTTTCATATATTTTCATAAAGTAGGTACTTTTCTCAACTTTGAAGTAACTACAAACGAAAATTCGTTCACTACCTACCTCTGTGGACCTCTCTCATTCATTTCTAGCATTCGTAGTAATCCAAAAGTCCATAGACTTTGAATGATTTCATCCCAGAATGGAACTTTCATATTTTTTCGTAAAGTAGGTACTTTTCTCATTTTTTATGTAACTACAAACAAAAATTCGTTCACTACCTACCTCTGTGGACCTCTCTCATTCATTTCTAGCATTCGTAGTAATCCAAAAGTCCATAGACTTTGAATGATTTCATCCCGGTATGGAACTTTCATATTTTTTCATAAAGTAGGTACTTTTCTCAACTTTGAAGTAACTACAAACGACAATTCGTTCACTACCTACCTCTTTGGACCTCTCTCATTCATTTCTAGCATTCGTAGTAATCCAAAAGTCCATAGACTTTGAATGATTTCATCCCGTAATGGAACTTTCATATATTTTCATAAAGTAGGTACTTTTCTCAACTTTGAAGTAACTACAAACGAAAATTCGTTCACTACCTACCTCTGTGGACCTCTCTCATTCATTTCTAGCATTCGTAGTAATCCAAAAGTCCATAGACTTTGAATGATTTCATCCCGTTATGGAACTTTCATATATTTTCATAAAGTAGGTACTTTTCTCAACTTTGAAGTAACTACAAACGAAAATTCGTTCACTACCTACCTCTGTGGACCTCTCTCATTCATTTCTAGCATTCGTAGTAATCCAAAAGTCCATAGACTTTGAATGATTTCATCCCGGTATGGAACTTTCATATTTTTTCGTAAAGTAGGTACTTTTCTCAACTTTTATGTACCTACAAACAAAAATTCGTTCACTACCTACCTCTGTGGACCTCTCTCATTCATTTCTAGCATTCGTAGTAATCCAAAAGTCCATAGACTTTGAGTGATTTCATCCCGCGACCAAACTTGCACAATTTTTTGTAAAGTAGGTATTTTCTCAACTTTTATGTATTTACAAACGAAAATTCGTTCACTACCTACCTCTGTGGACCTCTCTCATTCATTTCTAGCATTCGTAGTAATCCAAAAGTCCATAGACTTTGAATGATTTCATCCCGGTATGGAACTTTCATATTTTTTCATAAAGTAGGTACTGTTCTCAACTTTGAAGTAACTACAAACGAAAATTCGTTCACTACCTACCTCTGTGGACCTCTCTCATTCATTTCTAGCATTCGTAGTAATCCAAAAGTCCATAGACTTTGAATGATTTCATCCCGGAATGGAACTTTCATATATTTTCATAAAGTAGGTACTTTTCTCTACTTTGAAGTAACTACAAACGAAAATTCGTTCACTACCTACCTCTGTGGGCCTCTCTCATTCATTTCTAGCATTCGTAGTAATCCAAAAGTCCATAGACTTTGAATGATTTCATCCCGGTATGGAACTTTCATATTTTTTCATTAAGTAGGTGTTTTTCTCAACTTTTATGTAACTACAAACGAAAATTCGTCCACTACCTACCTCTGTGGACCTCTCTCATTCATTTCTAGCATTCGTAGTAATCCAAAAGTCCATAGACTTTGAATGATTTCATCCCGGAATGGAACTTCCATATTTTTTCGTAAAGTAGGTACTTTTCTCAACTTTTAAGTAACTACAAACGAAAAATCATACACTACTTATCGCTGTGGACCTCTCTCATTCATTTCTAGCATTCGTAGTAGTCCAAAAGTCCATAGACTTTGAGTAATTTAATCCCGGAATGTCCCATATAAAGTTAGGTAAAGTAGGTATGAATTATTTTAGCTTCTATGTAACATTGAGCGAAAATTCTTTCACTACAAACCTCCAGGGGCCTTCCTTAGTAGGAAATCATTGAGTAAAATATTTTTTTGCAAAGTCGGGAGATGAATTTTTTTTTATTTTTTTTATTTTTTTTTTATTTTACTACAAACAAAATTATTGCTACTACTATCTACTACTAACGATTATCTATCACAAAAACCAAAAAAAGGTCCAGTTTGAAAAAGTCGGGTGCCAAGTTCACATAGCCCGCAGTGGCGCTGTTTTGCTAGACCAAGCATTAACTATTGTTTGCTTATATATCTATACTAAGTTTATAAAGAGGAAGACTTTTTCCTGCTGAACAAAATATATGGATGCGACCCCAACTTTTAACAGTAGCGCCATCTACTGTATTACCAGTGGAACCACCGCGTGAAACAGCTACAAGAATAAACTAAGTTGAAAACAGTAGCCAGCGTTCGTATCTTACAGTTAACTAATGACCTTTATCGTTGTCCTAATTAAAAACGTATTATCTAGTTACAATGCAACGCTTGGTTCTGTCTCCTGATAAGCGTAGACAGGTACAATACATAATGAGATAAACTATTGACAATTTATATACATTTCGCAGATAACACTGAATACTTCCGTTGTTTACAGATAGTAAAACTTTAACAAACTATTCTTATGCACAATTATGGAGTTTTTACGAGTATGCGTTGCTTGGAAAACCTAAAGAGAATATATTTAGTATGTTATATTTGTACCGTTTGGGACGAATAAGAATACCTTAAGAGAGATGTAAAAAACCACTGTCTACACTAACATAATAAAGCTGAAGAGTTTGTTTGTCTGAACGCGCTAATCTCAGAAACTACCACTCCGATTCGAATAATTCTTTTTGTAATAGAAAGCCAAATTCAACGGGAAGATTCTGGCTATTTTGCATCCCGAAATATGTAAATACGGGAAAGGTCACAACGTGGGTAAGCCCGCGGAGCGCTGCTAGTTATAATATTTTTTTTCCTTAACCTATATCGTCCCACTGCTGGGCAAAGGTCTCCCCCAAATGCATGAAATAAATATGAAGAGTTTAATTTTTGAACTCGTTAATTTCTGCAACTACCAGGCGGATTCAAATTATTATTTTTGCATTTAAGTGGAAAGTTATAGGCTACTTTATCCCAAAATGAAATAACGTATCTGGTTCTCTACTCTTATACAAGCCCGTTGGCACAGTGGCAGTGAGACCGCTTACTGTGTCGGGGGTTGCGGGTTCGATTCCCGCCCGGAGTCAACAATATGTGCAGACATAGTTGTTGGCGACGACGTCTGGGTGTCAATTATATATTGTAAAGTATTTGTGTATGTATGTATATGTAGTAGTATCAGTTAGTTAGATTCCATATTACAAGCATAGAGCTTAGTTTGGGTCTAATTAACCGTGAGTGAATTTGTCCAGGTATATTTATTTATTTATTTATACGGTTACTTTTAATGCCTCGCGGGTTTTCCCGAGTTTTCCCGTTTTTGTGTCCAGTCCCATAAGAATTTCGGGATTAAAAGTACCCTATGTCTTCTTGTACTCAAAGCTATCTTTCGATCTATAATCCGTATAGTAATTGAGTGCAACACTAAGAAACTAGAAACCCTCAAAAAAAAATCCATTCCTTTGTGTATCATTACACAAAGTCGCGGCAAAAATATTTTTTAGTTACTTTTATAGTAGAGAAACGTTGATCTTACAAAGGCTTTTTTACCGAACAGACTTTACCCGATACAGTTTTTAACAGCCTATAAACAATACCAGTGGGTGTTCGTATCGATATTAACACACTTTCTTTGTGAATGAAGTCATCAATATTATTGTCATGTTTTTTATGGTCATATTTCAATTTAATTATCGATATTATGGCCCATTTGAAATAGTTGTCAAAACTTTCACGATATAAAAGTCACGTTATTTTGAATTTATTTAAAGTTCGTGTACTTTTTGCGTTCTGGTTAACATTTTATAGTTTTAACAACACTGCCTTTCGATCATATATCCTGAGCAAAATCATAATTATATTATCCTCCTCACTGTGCTAATATTTTCAGTGAGATGAAAGGCCTTTGCCCAGCAGTGGGACTAACTTTTTTATTATATTAAAATCTGTATATACGGGATATTATTTTTGAAATCCTTACGACCACAAAAGATTCTCCAACTGAACAAAAAATAACTTACCAAGACTTTTACAAAGCTGCACAACAGCACTGAACGTGTTAATAGAGAAGTCGATCTTGCAGTCAATGAATCTCAGGTCGGGCAGTTGGATCCTCAGGGGTTTGTGCATGGGGGTGAAGTGGAGGGCGGCGTCTGCGTGCACGCCGTACTGGTCGAGGGTGTGCTTGGGGCGGGCGAGCCATTTGTTTCTGGTTGGCCACCAGAGGGCGTGATCGGACCAGTCCTTTTTGAAATCTGAAAAGAGTAGAAGATGCTTTAGTAAGTTTTTAACAAAAATGCAATTTTTTGGCTTCAGTGAGATTACAGACTGGTCTCTAATTTGATACCACTTATAGAACTCTGATTATAGATTTTATAGGTTCACTAGCTGACCCCGCAAACGTTGCTTTGCTATGTAATTTAGGGGTCGACTACCCTTAGCATTTAGGGGGATGAAAAATAGATGGTGTCCGATGCTCAGAAAAATATCCCTTCATTATTTATTCATTATATTATAACCACCCATATATTTATTAGTTTTAATAAGATGGCGTTATATTATACGTTAGAACCGTTTCAATTAAAATAACCTCAACAAATAAGGAAAACAAGTGCTGATAAATAACTTCATGTAAACGTCATATAATTGAGTATTAAACTATTATAACCTTGGTAATTATATCTAAACAGGGGGCATTTATTTATATCTAATATATAAAATTCTCGTGTCACAGTTTTCGTTGCCATACTCCTCCGAAACGGCTTGACCGATTTTGATGAAATTTTGTGTACTATCGGGTAGGTCTGAGAATCGGCCAACATCTATTTTTCATCCCGAAATTCCCGCGGGAACGGGTACCGTGGTTGAACTCCTCTGAAACGGCTCGACCGATTCTCATGAAATTTTGTGTACATATCGGGTAGGCTGAGAATCGGACAACATCTATTTTTCATCCCGAAATTCCCGCGGGAACGGGTACAACGCGGGTGAAACCGCGGGGCGCAGTTAGTATTATATAAATAAAGCATTCTGAACAAACGATAATAAATAATATACAGTCATAGATACTAATATTATAGACGTATCATAGACATTATAATAGTCTACGAGTATACTACTATTATAAAGAGGTAAAATTTGTAATATTGTTTGTATGTTCGGGCTAATCTAGGGAATTACCAGTCCGATTCGAATAATTGATTGTAATGGATAGCCAAATCCAACGGAAAGGTTATAGGCTATTTTCCATCCCGAAATTCCCACGGGAACAACGTGAGTAAAACCAAGGGGAGCTGCTAGTTTACCTAATACAGCTACCTAATTCGATACCATTGCCTTCAAAATTAACCAAAAAACAAAAACTTATTTCTCCGTAACAACGTACAAAAAATGTCCGACCGTAACCTATCTAATTCATCGTCAAAACGTGACGGTGCCGATCCCCTAATCGTCACGGTAACAGTCACGCTGCCGTGATTAGCCAAGTGGAACCATTGACGAATATTAGTTCGTGGGAATAAAGTTGGGGACATCAACTAGCTTAGCTTACTAGCGCCCCGCGGTTTTACCCATGTTGTGTCTTCCCGTGGGAATTTTGGGATGAAAAATAGCCTATCTATAACCTTCCCGTTGACTGTGGCTATCCGTTACAAAAATGAAATCCTAATGCGGGTTGGTGATCCTAAAGCCGAGCTATGTTTGAAAAGTAGGAAACATGTTTTCACTCGACCCGGGAATTGAACCCAGAACCTCAGTCTTGGCAGTCGAGGGCACATACCACTAGACCACCGAGGCGTTGGTTTAAATTTCGTTAACTAAGAAATGTTTTGTCTTAATAAGTATAGATTTCTCAGTGTTTTTCACTAGTACGACTACTAATTATGCATACAATTTCATTCAATGCCATCAAGATGTTTGAGCATCAAACAATTACAAACATACATTTCTATGAAACTTTTTCTACCATATTTAAAATACTTAATAGGAATTTTTGAGTCACAAAGTAAACTAAGAAATTTTATAACCGGATTATTGTTCGTGTCCATATACCAGACCATTCAATTAGCAAGATTATACTACCCTCTTTCCTCTCATAAGACAGCTCTGAGAGAGATTTCAGAAAATGTACAATGTTGAAACACAGAAGCTGTTGACCTCTCTAAAGAAGTACAAAAAAGGTATACAGAGTTCAAAATAAGCTGGTCATCTCGAATCGTGATCATTTGTTTTGCTCTAACTTCAAATTGTGAGTCACGGGTGTAGATTCCAGTTTTAGTTCGTCGGTATGTACCTACAAAGTGTATCTTCTAATTAACCAGAACATGAGTCATCTTAAAGTTACACCATGATAGTTTTAAAATAATAAATAATAATTTCTAACGAATAACTATGATTAAGTTACATCGCAAAACAACTAATAGGAATTTATTGAGGACATAAATAATTTATTAATTTGATTAATGCTTATTAAGCAAACATTTGTTTAAATTAAATAATGATTAAGCAATAAATAACTAGGCCTTTGGCGGCTCAATAACTCTGACACCAGGATTGGTCAGGTTGACCAGCCACTCGATGAAGAAGAAGAATAAATAACTTTCCGTTGGTGGATCAACGGTCACATTAAAATTAAATAATTCTTAATAAATACTTACTCTAACCTTATCAAAGAATTATCTATGTATCGTAAGATAAAATACTCAATTAAAAATAACTAACAAAATCAACATTATGTTGCCAGGAAAAAAACATATCCCCCCATTTGTTACCAACAATATTTTCTCTACAGAACTGTGTAATGTTTATATCTACGAACGTATAAATAATTCTGATCACAAATAATAGTAGGTCAAGTGGAAAAGGTTCACCTTTTGACAAATCTTCGTGCGAGATACATTAACTACCTACACAAGCTGACACAAAGAAACGCCACGTGATAATACAAACAGCCGAGACAGCACTTTCACAACGATAAGGCTGACACTACACTAGAAACTTCGCTTGTTGATAAAAGAATCGCTATTCGCTTAAAACCTATCCAATAAATGACCAAAAACGTTTATTTCTCTTAATAACAGTTTCACAACAGGAAAAAGCAACATTCATTAATGCTTATTTTCCTCATATATTCCTTAGTTCTCCACTTATTTCATGATTTTTCCCCTAGTTTTAATGAAACGATGCACTGCTGCATGGTTATAGCCAAGGGCCATATTGTAAGCGTTGCGCTAAACTACATAGCTGACTCCTACGTAGGCTACGTAATTTAGAAACTAAGCAAGCGTCTCCAATGTCAGCATAAAGTGAAACACTTCGTAGTGTAGTTATACCCTAAGACCACCAACATTTTAACAGTTGAACTTTACACTCCAAGACAAATGCGAATGGTACATTACCTTTTAATAGCACTGTTTTAGTGCACTGCAGTAAAACTAACATAAAACTTAACGTTTCAGACACAAACACATTCGACATATATTAAATTACCTAAAACATTGTCCATGAGAACATATTCTCTGGAATACTTAAATCGTAAATAGCTGGGATATTTTTGAAAGTCGCATTCTAAACTGTAAACATTCTGTCTGAATCTGCAAAGATATTCCAAAGGTTGTTTAATTTTCGAAAAATAGATTTCAAGGTTAATAGCATCAAAAACGTAATAAATCAAGAAACTCGATGCTACACAATTTTAGGATTAACCCAAATGGATAAGCTAAGTGATTTACGCTCGTGAGTAACAAAGTATAAATAAAATACGATACCATGCAAGTATTGTTACCAATAAAACAAGGAAACTCGTGTGTAAATCAATCGGACAAGAGCACATTTGAAATTTAAAATGAAAACGTCATGATAACAATTTATGATTGCATTCCTAAGAGATTCGATGTCATTATCTAGTGGCACTTGACTGTTGAATGTTGACATTGTAGCTTATAACAACTACGAGTTAGTGTCCCGCCTAGGTTCCCGCAGTGACTATGACCATATCCGCTCCAAGCTACTTGGACAAAATGGTAAGACGCGTCAAGATGCCGTTGCTTTCGCGATTTAGCCAAGCACATCACGTACCAAGATTTCTAGCAGGAGAAATACTCCAAGATTCTAAAACACCATTGTTGGCAATGGTGTTTCTTTGAAAGTGCCGTCGCTGGCCAAACACCTAATAGAAGCGGTGACAAGTTAAATAAAATCTTATAAAAACGTAGTCGAGTAAAAAGTGGATAAAGGTATGCAAATAGCGCTAATTTAAATAGTGACATTAGACGTAATGCAGATAATTCTAGCATCAGATAAGCTGTGTTGAGTGTTGGAGTACAACAAAAAATGTACCAAGTACTGATCGCAGTGATCCTGCGTCGTAATTGTTACAAAATATTTTAATGATCACACGGTTTAATCGTATTCACTGGACGAGGTCTTTCAATCTTCATTTATTCTAGTAGTCACCAGATCTGGGCCTTATATGGTTTATATGTAGTAGTCAATGCCGAGAAGCGAAGGTTTGCGTTTATAGTGTTATACTGAACTTATTCGTACTTTTTGATCTACAGTTTCATGTGAAAGGTAGTTTATACAAATAGGATGGAATTGGAATGGTTGGGTTGGAATGTCCGTCAAATATTGTTTGATATTAAGTCTGTATAAAACGATTAATATATTAAAATTAACAATACTGTCTTTAGAAATATATTCCTGTCGATATTTCTTTTTACATTTACAATAAGATACGAAGAAAAATTAAGAAAATGGAATGATGATGTACACAATTCCATCTACATACATAAAACAAAAAAATCTAATTGAGAACCTCCTCTTTCGGTTTTTGAAGTCGGTGCAAAAGGAAATATTCTTAAGAACCGTATTTCCTCAGATGATAATAATAAAGACGTAAATAATATGACAAACGATGCTGTAACTTTTGACGAGTATTTTAATGTTCAAGGCGAAAATGTTTCCCAACTTTTCACTAATAAAATTGAAGACGTTGTTCTGTCCGTTATCGACGCTAATGTGGGACAAGATTGTTTATTTTTGACACCAGACAGTTCCTGTGGCGTCGAGACAGTATAATGTGTTGACAGCACAGCATCATTACCGCTACGAGAATAACAGTCCTTATGGAAGAGAACAATATGTGCTTTCTTTTTGAGAAGTCGAAATTTTTTTTGGTGATAAAAAATTAAAGCCCTTCCCTTTTTTAAGTCGGTAAAAGAAGGTTTCCTGCTTTTCAAAAACAAATCTATACTTTTATAATGAAGCTTTTTTGTTTGTTTGAATGCATTAATCTCAGAAACTACCAATCCGATTTGAGCAAATCTTTTTGTAATGGATAGCGACATTCAACGAGAAGGTATAGGCTATTTTTTATCCGAAATTCACACGGGAATGGGTACACGGGAACGGTAAACTGCGAGGCGCTGATAGTATAAGTATCTGAATATAATTGAAAACCTTTCAATTTCCCTGAATCTCTTCAAAAGCGATGGTCAATTTTTTTAGCACCATTACCTTGTGAAGAGGTCTATAAAAGCAATCAATTGATTTAGTATTTGGTTTCCTTCAAGTTTTATTGCTAGCAAAAAATTGTGACGATAACGTCATCCACGTAAGTCCACTTGTGCTTTAGTTACCAAATATACAAAAACTTGTGATAAAAAGTCAAGTGTTAACTCTAGAATACAGACGGGCAAAGGCCTCTTTTCTACACAAAGCAATACCTCAAGTTTTTGAATCAGTCTAATGACATTTAAAATTATTCTTGAATTTATTCGTCTTAAATTTAGTTTAAAAACAAGTATTACTGCCTTATTCATAAACGCTCTCTAACTTAAACACTGTTAGTGAGTGTTTTGTCTCTTTTGCTCTTTGGAAAATAGCGTATGTCAGAAAGGGACAAACCATTTGACAGTAATGATAATAAATAAAATGCTGCTAGTAAGCGTTTATGAATAATGCCTTTAGTCTCCGACATTTTACTGTACGGTAAACGTTAAATTTGTTAAAAGCCAGTAAAACAGCATGTCCAATACAATAATGTCATTAACATACGTCACACGATATTAGTGACGGAATGTCAGTCTGCGTGTCGCAGCCAAGGGTTAACAACATGAAAAGATTCATTAGAGCAGGTGCAGTGTGACCGAAAGTGATTCATGTCAACCAGACATTGGATTTAGTAATTATGAAACGCATGACATTTACTATGCTATATTTAGTGAAAGGGTTGTTAATTGGACAATGTTACATCGAGTATGTACTGTTTGAAGATGAAGTATATAATATACTAGCAGCGCCCGTTCCGTGTACCCGTGGAAATTTCGGGGTGAAAAATAGCCTATAACCTTCCCGTTGAATGTGGCTATCTATTACAAAAAGAATTATTCAAATCGGACAGATAATTCCTGAGAGTACCTCGAACATACAAACAAACAAACAAACTTACAAATTGTAGCTCTTTATAATATTAGTATAGATGGTAATCTTGCTTGATATCGTTTTATAGTTTTAAAGATCATTGCAACTAATATCTTTTAAGAGATTTTAAGAATAGGGCATTGCAGTTCTATTAAATAAGTGTATAGAATTTAAGTAGAATACCGTTGGTAAATGATAAAGATAAAGTAGATGAAGATAAATTAATTACTTTTGCACGTTTTAAATGAGTTTCACATGCATTCGTTAATGATTAACCGCGAGAGATTACAGAGTAACTTATGCTCTTCAAATAATAAGCCCGGATGGAATATAATAATCTGAATTCCGGTTAATCATACCGGCACTGCAACAGATAACCGCAAACACAATTTATATTAGTCATTCATTAAATTGCTGCCAATTGCTGTCCACATTAACTGTTCTACAAAGGCAATTGGTTGAAGTAACTGCGCAAATTCCTTGCCGTCGATCGCCGGTGCATGTGGGTTGACCTATTTAATATTGAAGTTGGTACTCTGAAGTCTCTGAACATACCAAAAAGAAGAACAAACTATGAAACTACCCATTAAAACTATAGATGATGGAGTAATAAAGAAAGTTAAGGAATCTAAACGTGTCTATGAAGAAAGTATTGACATAAAACAGACATGGCAATTAAAACCAACCTCCGCTAATAGTGTATAAATCTTGTACACTCGTAAAATAACCGTACAAACACGGTCACAGCTATACGCTTTTGTTTATATTGAAAGATTTACTCAACCACTACCGATATCGTCTTGTGTATTTATTCAACAAATGTTTGATTTTGTTACACGAAAAACAACTTTGTAGACTGTCGTTTGTTATAATCTTTATGTTCGAGTGTGCGTTAAACGGAGTGCAGCAAATATCTGTGTGTTTGAAGATAAAATCTACCGGTCAAGGTAGCCGTAGTACTAAACAGTAGTGGAACCAGGTCACCTCCTTGCGGTACACCTTTGATGTCTGTCCCGCACAAAACTGATCTGCTTCGATATTATTGATATTATTACAGTTATATTATTAAACTTTATGTCAAAATGAAGGTAATACATTTTAATGCGTAAAACAAATATAAATCATCATTTTAGTTAAATGGTCACTACATCAAACGCTTTTGCTGCGACCAACTGAGTTAAAATGTATTTGATTAGTGGAATTGGTTAATTATACTGGCGTTGAATGAACCGCTACTGTTGTATAATGGATGTAGGCGCGCACCATTCGGCTCGTGAATATAAATAGAGTTAGAGGGGTCCCCCATAGAAAACACGTGCTTTCAGTGCCAACAGGTGAAGCAATAACGGATTCCATCACGAGATTACTTACAATATTAATAAATTATTGAGAACCAAATTAGTACGAGACTACGAGTAGTTATTCAAATTTTATTTTATTCAGAATTTATTTAAAAAATACTGTCACTTCAGATCGTAAATCTGTTTTTAGCGGCAGTTTCTGTCAGGATTCGAGGAAACGGCGGTGTTATGAGGAAATAGATTGGAATGGGAGTCCGTTACCGTAAGTAATGGATTGTAGGAATCCGCACGGGGCGATCCTTTTTTGATGAAGATGTATAGGTGACATAATCACGGGTGCGTAGGCGCACGCCCCAGGTGCCGCCCACCGCTTCCGTCGCGGAGGCGGCGTTACAGCACCTGATCATTGTGAGGCAATCGAATAAAGGTTATCATATCATTAAATAAACAGCGAATGCAATAACGAGCCATATTGCAAACAGACACAGTTCAAATTGAACTAACACCGACCGAGGCAGATGTAGAACACAGAGAATTAAATAGAATTGATATTAATACAATTATCAACGAATCAAGATCCAAACTAGATGAGATAGTAGCACCACCATTCACCGCAATTGATACTGACGTTGATCGCCACGTGATTGATTGATAGGCGAAACATGTGGGTGTTTACAGAGTACAAACAACACTAATGTGCTCCATTTCCATTATTTTTAATTTAAGATATTGCAACATGTTCCCTTAATGGAGCACAATTGAATCCAATACTTATATCAATAAACATTACATCTCTATGGAAGATACGTCGGTTTAGCAATATAAAATGTACTGGATCTGGAGAAAGCTTAGCACAGATTACTTTTATTTTATCGGATTTTTCTCAAATATTTGATAGTGATAGCAGTGATAGCATCGACGTTATTAAATCCCCGTTTAAATCGCATATTGTTATTCAAACCAATATTGTTAAGTGTTTACATCTTATTTCATAAGTAGATTACATTTCATTTATTAAGCATTGATTTATTTATGAAACATGGATCGAAGGCCGTGATCTCTTGATTATATTTCAATTAAAACTTACAACTACACCTTGATAAGCAGAAGTTATCTATTATAATAAAATTCTAACAAAAACAAATGGACATAAAGTACAACATCAGAAACCAGGTGCTACTTGAATAGTTTAAGAATAATATTAAATATACAGCGATAACAGAAACATAAAGAAAGGTTCAAACAGAATAACAAGGAGAGTGTGTTGTACTAGTAAGTATTCTGTGCCACGAGAAACGAGGAAACAATGGCACACGTGTCGTATGTCTCGTGGCGCAACACTTCAATAAAATACCAAATCGAAAACACAAACTCATTAACGACGGCAGTAAAGTCATCTGAAATAACAGGACAGAAGGCAGAGCTTCGCGTGATCAAGTTTCATCTGTCTAGGGAATGCACGGTGTCGTGCCACCCTATAATGTGTACCAACATGCACGAGAACCAGACATCAAATGATAATTATAGTATTACGTAAATTATTATGATGTAGATTGTATCAGTGTCTTCGACTGTGCATCTTTCATTACGATAGTGAACTCTATAACTGTAACTACTGGATGTTATATACAAAGAATCTTCCTAGCTTAAAATAATTATTCTTGATGCTTTAGCTCCAACTTTAAGATAATTAAGTTACAGATCTGACTATAACGATACATTATGTTAATCTATCCCTAAAAAAACGTAAAATTCCAATTTTGTTTGTGGCTTGTTGACATAAAATGGGGGAAAGCCGTGGGCCGTTTGTAGTTAAGTTATAACCATGAACGTTACAAAATAATGATAATGGAACATTTTAATAATCCGTGAATTATTAGATTGTGTGGTAGGATCTGACATAATTATAAAAGCACCCACGCGCCATAAAATAACATGAGGGCGACTATTCACATTCAGGTATCAACATTCATTGAGCTCTATTCATTGACAAATCACAACTGTTTATTGTATCCACGGTACGCATTTCATCTGTAATACCCACGATTAGATAACAATCGTATCGGTTTATTTGCTTTAAAATTCCTTTCTTTTCAATGAATTTTATTATAATGGATATGATACGCGTTTCGTATGCCATTATGTCTTATTTTTTTAGCTACTTCGATCATTAGAAGTGGATAGTGTTATAAAAATTATAGTCGGAGATAAGATATGCAGTATACGAAGATAAGGATTTTATAATTTGTAAAGAGTGTGGGTTGGAGGAGAAAGCCATAATACTGGGTGCGACGCAAAAAGCCAATGGCGATAAAGATCATATTTTCTGGAACACAGATACTGTATGACGTACTGGTACATTGTGGAACTCGATACAAGTTATGAACACGTAATTGTATCTGATCCAATATTTCATGCTTCAACCCTAGTATGTTTTTTTCCTTTTTGCATTACTGTATTTTTTTCCGTTTAGAATAAATCATGTCTTATCATGAGGATAAGTTTGGTGAGGGAAAATGGATTGGCAGATTGAGTCAAAAAACTGGCTAAATTTATTATATGTACCAAATTAAATAGTAGAAAGTGATGATTATAAAACTGCACAACTAGTACTAATAACATCTATGCAAGTAGAAATAAGGACTGGTAGTCCACACCGTTCTACAAAATAATCCAAAATCTTACCACAACAAGTTTAATACTTTTGAATAATCCAAACAGCTTACCTTTACCTGCAAACAAAAAGAAATTGTCATTAGAAAACATGTCAACTGTTAAAACGCAAATGATTTGCATAGAACAGCGTCCAACTTTCCCTTTAACTTTACAAATAAAATGGTAACCAAGTTAATCAGTGAAAGTGACCTGTCAGACGAAACTAATACAAATAGGTGTAATCAATTTAAGATTACAGCTTTTGATTTGTAGCTTAATGTAATAAGTAGTTGCGGAGCCAATATAAAGATATTCATGAATGTTGGTTATTGCAAGAAAGTTGTGGTGATTAATTGTATGGGTAATGTTAAACATGTCAATTAAAATCAATTAATTAACTACAACATAGGTGAAAGGGTACATGTAGGTAGTTAAAATATATACACGATATAACAGTATTCCAAAACTGTTCACAAATGGTGGTATGAAGTAGAACGTAAAAAAATGTAATTGGGCACTTCCTTATTTATATAGTAGGTTAAAAATAGGCGTTATGTAGTATGCTAAAAATGAATGTCTGTCTGTTTCCTACGCATTTCCGATTAAAAAAACACCATCAATCAAATACGTGAGCATACTTTATCTAAATGCTCTACATTCTCAGCAGCATTCAGTAACCCGGTTTTAGCATATAAATCTGGTTATTAACAACTGATCCGTCCCTGGCACAAATACCAATTCGAAACAGAATACAATTAGCGTTCAGAACAATTATACCAATTTTGGAACGATCCATTAGCGGACTATGGCTAAGTCTATCGTTGATTTTTGCCTGAAATGGAACATCTATCTATACAGAGGACGATTGTCTTCTAAGATCAATGAACCTTTTAATTATAATGCTCCGTTCATCATTTACCAGATGAAATCTCGGCTAAACAAATATTTGACAAATGATAAAACGCTCAAAATGGGCGTGGGTAGAAAGTAACACAGCAACTTGTTAGTGTCGATAACATTTTGTTATCTTATCTGATTTTTGAAATCTTGTTCATTTTTCTCACGTACTTTAAGGTATTTAATGTTTTGATTTGAAAATGTGAAAGAAAGTGGTACCACTATTATGTTTCATTGAAATGTGCCTTTAATAAAACTAGTCAAGAAACTACTTGCTACTTATAGTCTGGTACTACAACGAGTGGGGGCTCAAACTGCCGTCATCATCCACTTAACACGTTTGCAAATCGCCATCTTGGCCAATCAAGTCATTAACCTCTGTATGACTGGATGTCTCTCCATTGGACGAATATCCGTTGAACATAAAAAAACGTACCGAAAGCTGATCAAAATGTAACGGAACAAACGTGCCTTTATTCTCAACGCATAATTAACTTTGACTTAATTATCGGTCCATCTCAGTAACGAAGGGAGCCTCGCCACATTTATCCCTACCATGTGTCACTGCGGATACATTATCCTCAGCTTACTAAGCGTACTGACGTCAAATTTCTAACATACTTAATCCAATATGGTTACCAACTGTTCAACCATCTGCTATTGTGATTCCCTGCGGTTACGCAAATTAATTATTCGCGCAATGCAGGCGCCTGCACCGGCCGTTCAATGGTACGATCGACATCTAGCTTATTAATGCACTGAATGTTGCCGTTCACTTCCATTAGACATTGATTTACAGCAACCAGTCTAAGCACTCAACGATTTGCGAGTACGTCATTTGAATGTCATTACAGACACCCAAGAGAAAATTCTAGAGTCCGCTCAAAGCGCCGCGGCAATTAACGGTTAATTGCTGTTCATATTAGTACTGACTTTCCAAGTTTAAGTGAAGAGAAAATGTGAACAAGCATTTTACCCTTCATGACCCCAACAATTTATGTAATATCAAGCACATACATTTGTAAGAGGAAACAATTATAAACATCATAACAAAAACGTTTTGGAACAGCCGTGTGACAATATTTGGTTTGTTCATCTATTCACGTTTAAATTGGCTTTTAATGATCTGAATGTATGCTTATTGATATGTTGTTTCGATTGTGAGCAATATAATAATGGAGGCATGACGGCTCATATTCTAGGTAGGAGTATTACACAACAAATGGAGCAAGACTGGTCCCAATTGATTAAAGGTTTGCCGTATCATTATTCAGACAAATAACGTGTAATGAAAGGTTCTACGTTAAAGGTGATGGAGGCTGTGAGGTTGAAATGTCTGTAATTTGCGGTAACAAACTTAATCTAGCTACATTTACGATCATTGTCCTACTTAACTTTATCTCCTTGATATTTATGATCAACCAACCTCATTGTTCATGATACCCAGTTATCGGAACGCATAAAAACATAGAGATGCTTCTGATAAATGAAACACATAAGAAACTGTATCTAGTTAACGGAGCAACAGATAATAACAATAATCTTGAATGCAATTTAACGTTATAAGGAAAACAGTCAGAGGTTATCCTCTGTGTAAGAGTTTAAATTATCTAACCTTCACGAGATGCCGTGACCGACATTAAAAGTTATTTGTAGTATCGATGTAAATATTCACGCAAAAAATATATATCTCAACTGAATTTGGCTTTCTTTCTTTGTTGTTTGACCTTAACAAAAACGACCTAGTCTTTTATCAACTATTTAAAAAAGTTCATATCTTATTTACTTTTTCATGTCCATTTGAGGCGCCATTATTGAGATTTTGTGCTAATAAATTACACAACTTTGTGTTGTCATAAGCATCACCAGCTAAACTATCAGAATTATGAATTTATAAATAGAAACGTATAGCGTCACCTGAGTTACATCAGTACGTCTGGGCGCGACTAGTGTGTTTGTTCAACCATATTAAGTTAGCTACATTTTAAACATTATCATAACATTCAATAACAATGTTACTATCAAGGAGATCTCCATTTATGTTGACGACTTCGTCAGTGTGTAGTCATGTAGGTAGATGGTTGCGCGCGACAGATAAGCCTGTTGGTAAACGAGGGCGCCACTTTAACAACATAGCAAGCTAATACCTATTCCAACAAGCTTAAAAATATGTATAGATTTAGTTCCAAGTTCGATTTTGAGTGAGTCAGACTTATCTGACGCGGACTTTTGACGAACATTATTATCATAATCAAATTCTTGAGTTCCATTTTAATTGGTTACTTATTAGTTTTGACTTCCTCTTTGATTTAAAGTGTAGATTCAAGGATATATATATACCTACTGTTAAATATATACATATATATTTTTGTTATGTTTTATCTTCTGTTACGTTAATCCTAATTACTAAAGGGAATATGCCAAAATGATTTGGCTAACCTTTTGAATATTATTTTTGGTTCATTTTGAAGGTTTGTACTACACCTACTACACCAGTAGAAGTCCGTTGTGTGGTTAGTAGTTAATCTAGTGGTTTCCTAGTAACTATTTACTTTATGTTGTGTAACGTAACCAAGGCCAGTCGCACCCTTTTACTTCCATTGGCTTTTAGCGCAATAATGATAGATGATATACTACAGGCTACCGGTTCGGATGTAAAACTTCGTTTAGCATCATTTGTTATAGCAGCTTGACCTATTTTGTAAAAAAATATTGGTGTTAACGAAATTGCTTTAAGCGTGTGTTAGATAAGTTATTAAAATACGAGGGTTGGTGTGGACGTGACATTATCGGGATATCTTACATTATTAGGGTAGATTGTATCGATAATTAACGTTTTTACCCTGGCGCATAATAATTTTATGAATTCACCAAGTTGAAATATGTATAATAACTTAATTTAAGGGTGGAATATCAGTCTGACATTAATAATATTCTTGTCTGTACTTAAAGGGACTGCTGGCGCCATATTAAATCGATAGATTTCATTGCGCCGACGCAGGGCTCGGGTGTGCGCGTGCGCAAAGCGGATACGCGTACAATATAAATAGCCGATAGTCTATTTTGGTCGGGGCACAGCACCCAGGCGCCCACCATGTGCCTTCAAACCGTCTCGGTCTATGCTTGTTTTAATCAATTAATTTCTTCACGTATTGTCACGTACGAAATGCATACGACATGCTGGTTGACTCATATAGTCGGAAGGAAGCTTAGTCATAAAACATAGCGGGGTTAACTATGACTATCACAATTTTTATGGGTTTTCAATGTAGATTGTCGGCATATTGGACAGGTAAGATGTAAAAAATTTACAGCTGTCAAAAATCAGCCATTACATTTAAAATTCTAACTCAAAATTACAGGTAACGTATTTAACTACCAAAGAATCGTGTAAAGAATGTACATGACCAACATACGGCGTGTATTTGCAATGTAAATTAAAATAAAGTAAATAGTGACAAGTGTGTTGACAAGGTCAGGGCCCCAAATTATGGATTTTACTAATATTTATCTCTCCAATTGCCACCATCCCAAAAGGTACACACAGAAATACTTTCGCGTGGGAATTCAAAATTGATATTTCCCTTAACGAAAACAAAAATTAAAATATACCATGATATCAAAGACATAAAGATTAAGATCCAGTGAAGCTGTCCATCATAGCATCAACACGAACTCCCAGAGATGAAATTTAGCCCGTCTGCCACCACCGATCTAACAACTTTCATTTTCAAACAAGCCGGTATGTTTACTTTTTCTGTCAAAACGCTATAAACAAAATAAACGGTGGCATTTATTATATTATTATATTGATGATGATGGAATTTTAATACATAATATAACATCTCGACCACCCAGAATGTGCATCGATAAACTTTTCATGGAATGAGGAGTTAAGACATCCATAATTCAATATTTGATTAGGACGAATGTATCGATGCGGGTAATTAGCATCGGAATAGGGTATTATTAGAGATTCAAGAGTCACGGTCTAATACTGTGTTCGTTCTGATTGTAACAATGCGGTCTTGTATGCGGGTGGTCTGCGATAGTCTTCAACTGATTGAATTCAACAATGAGACTGTCCCCTTTGATATGATTATCATTTTAATCTGTTGCATACAAATAGGTTACTTTCACGAACTAAGATCCTTAAACACCCTGAAGTGTAATACAAGATGAATGGTACAAATGCTCCGGAAACGCTCATCCAATACAAATTGTATGTAAGCACCACCGACAACAGTATTTGACCACATAATCTTGTCGGGCACAAGATAAAATTTATTATGCATTTGTAACAGCTGTGTGAACGTTTCTGATCGTCTGGTTAGGGCGGGCGGTACCTTTGTGGATTGTTTCGGTGCCAATGCCCTTTTGAACTTTTAGTCGTTTTCGTTTTCGAGAAGCAACCGTATAATTACTTTAAATCATCTTTAAAAACTTTCTACGTGATGAATAACTACGGACGAGTACATTCAAGGGTTGACATGTAGCAACAATTTCCTGTTTGTGAATTATTAATATTTATACATATATCTACTCAGAATCTCTATACTATGTTACACAAAAGCTTAATATTCTCATCAACGTAACAGGATACTATCGCTGTAATGTCTACCTGTCATATTACAAATGACATTTCGTCGAAAGGCGATAAAGCTCAATCAGTAAAGCAGGTTGCTGTAACCCGATCGCATGGGGCAGTTCCTAGCCGTAAACATTTCAGTAGCCACAGTCTAATTTCATCAGCACATCTGGAAACTAGTTATTTCACAACGTTCCCATTTTGCTCCCGCACATAATTCGATCAGCTAAGGATACCATGAAACGGTTCATGCTGCGTTTTATGATGATCAGAATAATAACTTCTGGCAGTGAGCCGATAGAGAAAATATGCCTTGTTGAAATGTAAGGCGTATTGCTTAAGAATATTGGGATGTTATTGGAACAATTCATTTTAACTATACTGAAGGGAAAATCTCATGGTTGTTAACGAACGATATTTATTTCTTTCCCTACATGGGACGTTCATTGTATAGATAAATTTGGGCATACGTTTACCTTCCTACGTAATTTCCTATTAAGGTTTTTAAAACGAATACCTTATTTCCTTTTGAAATTGGTATGGAAATGAGTATTCCTCTATATTTAGGCGTCATTTAATCCTATCGTAGTTAAGTTATATTTTCCTGTGGTTTAGCGTCAATGAGCACAAGGATAATGCATAAAGAATATGTCGTTAATTTTACGGTAAATAACGTAAATCATAATACAATGACGCAATATGTTTCTTACGCCAGTAGTGTTATCATATATTGTTGTACCTTGAAATATGTATTGAGGAATACAAAATTTCAGCAGCTACTTTGAGTTTCTATCCTTGTATGACTGAGGGTTTTCTTGATTCATTTACAACAATTCCTACATGGTCTGTGAATGGAACAGACAATATTCCTAACTATCTTTTTACTTGGTGAGTGGGATAAACATCTAGTAACTTATGTTTAGCAAAACATTTCAGATACAGATTTTACTCACGCATCTGCAATGTAAAAAATTTAAAAGATTCGTAAACGTATGACTATGAGATTGGCAATGAGATCGACCACTAAATTTAAACAGAATCTGCATTAGCCTTGACTGACAATAACAACGAAAATGATGTCATTTTTATTAAATTGTACTCGTTAACAAAACGAGGCCGATTTATTTGCAGAACGTCTGGATATATTAAGGAAAATGTTGCAATTACCAATTAATTTAGAGGTACAAGGATTAACCTTTGTAGTCGCAGACACATGCGTCATGAAAGCAGCAGAAAAATCTCTACTTAAAATATTTGCAAATAGTTTTAGCTTCAAATACAGGGAATTTCAATTGCGAGGCATTATTTATCTATAATGCTTTATGTTTATAATAATACTGATGAAGACTGTAATAGAAATATGACGTCAGTTGTGAATTTAAAAACAACTAAAACAGTTGTGGTAATGGAAGCATAAATAAAGGAGCGCCGACGCGCCTGTCCGACGGAAGACCTTGACCTGACTGGTGGAGTTAGAGGACGAACTGGCACAGCAATTATCTTAATAAAAACAAATAGCTATCAACAAACCAGTACTCATATGGAAATAGCATATTTCAAAGAAATATCACGCAGAAACGTGCGTGCATGGAACATAACTCACACTGAAGAATAGATGTATCATGGCATATTGACAGCACATACAGTACAGCATCTGAGACTGACTTTTACAACACTATTTACATAGCAATATTGACTGTGACAAATTGAGTAATCTTTTATAGAGGCTGTAAAATGCACAGCCATGGATTTTTTTGGCAATGACTCAAATGTAACACCCCGATGCGCGTACGAGGGAAGTCGACTACAGTCTTGTGTTCGCAAAACATATTTAAGAATGAAGTCAGACGATTAAAAATAGAAATTCAATTTTAAAGAGTAGTTAATTTAACTGAACCATTCGAGATTTACGACCTCAATATGTTTCTAAATAAAACAAAAGAAACGGCCGCGTGAAATGGAACAGTTGCGAAAGAAAAAGAACAATACGACAGCAAATTGATACTGTTAATGGAAAACGAAACGTAGGCAGTTGAATTTATTGAACAGCATGTTTGTACGGCCATTGTAGAAAAAACCTATAGGCACTGAGTAATTCAATCATGAGAACTGAATACAATGACCTTTCTGATGTTTGCCAATTTACAAGTAAGCATAAAATTGAGGAGGCGTGAAGACTGAAGGGAGAAGGTGACTCTATCTGGCAATAAAATTTATTATGTCTGCAAACTTTGTGCTGAGCTGAGGTAGCAGCTATCTTGAAATACCAATAAAATATAATGGGGTGATACAGAACAGACACTCATTGACATTGTACCAAGTCGATATCACACACGACTGAAAGCAATCTACTTTTTATGCACCTGGTTAAGCAATTAAGTTACAGAGCGTTATATATTCCTCTAGCCACTAAGTAGACTTATCAACGTAGTTAAAATGCCATTAAGACATTGAGATATTAAATAGCGCCGTCAGATCTCTTTTATTACCTTATATGTAAGTATTGGTTGGCGTGGCGATCCGCGTGGTGACGTCACTCAATACCGCAGAAAAACCGGTCGGAATCATGCATGACCGCTGTGTTGAATCACACTGCCAACCTCCTTGAATACTATCTCGTACTACTTCATTTATACCAGCATATAGAAATTGAATCACGCACAGTAATAGTACGTTTTATAACGGTAGTTGGGGGTCGAACTATTAGGAATTGTTTAAACCGCTAAGGTTTCATCTCGATGGATTTGTTAAGATTCATAAATCTCTATGGCAGAGCATATGTTTGCATATTTTCCTTCTTTGTGTCTCGCATTATGATTCAGGAGGCGTAAGCTAGCGTTATTATGTGTCACAGTAGATTGACGAGTAAACCGCGAAGCGCGTGTTGTTTTTGCATAACAATAGTGAACAATGGAGCTCCCTGTTCCGTTTTACTATCACACGCAGGAAAGCATTGATAGCGAATTCGACATTTGCTAAACAAATCGATTTTGATTGTTTTTAAATGCCAAAATGCTTCTGACTGTTTGTATTGTTGTAACATTACCTAAATGGCAATTTTGAATAGCCATTAGGAATAGTTAGATCAAGTTTTAGTCATGTTCAAACTTAGAAGGTTAAGAACAGGTAGAACACCATCTAGAAATGCATGAGTATGACAGCAACTGTGATCCTATTAACGTCCTTACATGAATAAATGTATAATAATTTTCGAAAAATTATGTACACGGCCTCTCTTACCGCTTTATTACTTGATAGATCAACTCACAAGCCAACGATAACTCGTAAACTTGTCTATCTTGTTTTTGCTCCGATCATTGCGATCTGTCGCAGGTTACACGGTGTCGTTCCAAGCTTCTCAGCTTTTACATATCATAACACGAGCCTCCATTTACTGCCATTATAAATAAAGCCACCATTAAAAGTCATAGACACTGATGTTCATTACTAATGTACTGTTTCGACATACATTACGTGACTGCGGTTAAATGAACATCATTATATCATTTGGTATGGAGCTAGGAGCAACTGCGAAATAGACTGTACGAGTCATAAGGTAACTAATAGCTAGCGACGTAATGAATAAAGAAACAATAAGGCTTGTATTAATTTGATATGGAATGGAATCTTAACCTCAATTGCTTTTAGTAATGCACATATCAGAAACATTAATGCTCTCATGCCAGGATGTTACAACATCAAATAAGCAATATTTCGCCTTCCTCTAAACCCAATGATAGTGTTCCATAACATTTCATATCTGATTGACTAGATTTCATAATTTGCATAGACGTTAACGTTGACGATATTGCAGTGAACGTTGCATATGATAGGCAAGTGATGCAAGTGTCTAGGCAATACCTCAATTAGCCAATGGGCCGTGGATGGTGGAGAATGCGCGCGACCGTTACTGTCCGGCTCTCAGACCATAGTTGGTGCCACTCCTTAGTTTCCATCCCGACCTTAAAACTTTATGTGGCATGCCATGGGACATAATACTGTTGTCTAGCTATCCGCTGTAGCTTCAACTTGGATGATAATTATTACCTACAATATGCCATAGGAAACGTAGGTATTTTGCTTAAATTAAGTAAGTAAGTTAAATTAGTTGCCAACCCTGGTCCCAAGCCTGGCAAAGCTTAGTTTTTTTATTTGGCTTTCAGTAGGAAATTACAAGTATCACGAACTAAAACATTTACTCTTCAAAATTAAGTATTAGCTAGAGACCATAATTTTAAAACTAAACATTTTTTATATAAAACGCACATCATTGTTTAGGTACTTATGGCAATTCTAATATTGCTATCATAACTTTATATAACCACTAAGGGATTCTTATCTGATAGACTATATTTTGATATGACCATATCTAAATGAAAGGGACTCGATTAAAATGTTTTATTATTTATAGCATATCAGACATTATCAGGAACAAATCCGATACCGTTTGCCGTCGGTCCTCACTTTAATATCCTGATAAAAATGCCCTTTTTGGAATTTCTCATTGTTACCAAGTTTCCCATTTATCGAGCCAACTTCCATTAAAAGTTAAAGTTTCCTTAATGTTATCACCCACAATGGCAGCCGATTTGCCATATTTGTATGAAAGTAACGTTTTATTAGCCATTATTTTGTAATTAAAGGCCTAATAGGTATTGCCTTCTTCCATTGTCTTGTTCGGAGAAGATTTTAAGCCAACAATTGCCGAGCCTTCTAGTCAGTACGTTACGGTATTTTATACCGAAATAGTTATTTATTTACTATGGAAACCACTCCTTATTTCTCTACAACTAACCAAGTATTTTATTTATAGGAAAAATAGTGCAGGAAAATCCCAATTATTTTATCTTCAAAGTGATATTTGGAGGTTCGTATGGCATTGATGTTGCTGACATTCTCTAAAGCTAAACAGGTATTTTATAGGAAACAATTGTACAGGGAGATCCCAAGTATTCGACCTGGAAAGTCCTTGATATTTGAAGGTTCGAAAGCCATTCGTCGCGGTTACAACTGACGCAACTATCTAAATAATAAACTTTGCACTGCATCACTCGACACATAAATATATGAATGTCAATGTCCTGAGCCACTGGTCAACGTCAAACGACTAGAGGAACAATGAGCGGATGATAAGGCGTTATCTACACCCGACGAATGGGAGTGCGCGACGGAAGCTTGCTCCTCGAAACGTGCGCACGCGCATCCGTCTTACAATTTAAGAAAACAAAAACATGGCGACGACGTTACTGTTATATGTATCACATCTACAGTTACAGCTAAACTGGAATAGATTAAATCTGCGAATCATTTGTATTCTAATCTGCAAGTGTAATGGTACTTGAGCGTAACGAATTTCAATGGTATTCGCAACCTTGGGCTTATCTCAACAAGATGCGGGTTTCACAGAAATCTCGCCGTCCGCGCCATCGGAATGCAAACCACGATTAATGATACCAAACTTCAACTGAATGCTGCCCTGTCCAGTTTACATTGTTGAGATATTTAGATGTCTCAGTCCTGTTTCGGAAACAATATTGGACCATCGATTGAGGCGTGTTTTTAAAATTGCGAAATTGAGTGGAATTTTATTTTTTTGTTACAGATACGAATTTGGGAACTGTCCTAATTTCTAAAATTCTGTTGTTACATGAAATTAACAGAATTGTCCGTGTTTTGAAGTGTTTCTGATGTTTACAGAATTGTCCCAATGTTCATTAATCAATTAAAAAAAACGTGTCATGCTTATGAAAATCCTGTATAAACTTAGTATTTCCATAGTTAGGTACTCAGAGTTTTAGTTAAAATATTATTATTGGATTCCAAAACCGATGTTTTTTTACATAACACAATAGAAAATTCTTTTGTTTACGTAACTCTCTTATCAAACCGATTGGATTATGCAAAACGTTTTTATTTACGGAGTGAGTTGGCTGTTAGATAAATAACATGCTATCTAGTGATAATGGCGGACGTTTAGCGTAGAATAATCTCGCTTCGATTATACGTTGTTGGTACCTGGTAACATAATTAATTGCAGTAGGTTTTAAAATGTGTCAGTACAAAGTATTACTTACTAGCAGCGCCCCGCGGTTTCACCCGCGTTCCCATTCCCGCAGGAATTTCGCGATAAAATGTCCTTTCTCTGGCTCTGGACTAACTGTGTACCAAATTTCATTCAAATCGGTTCAGTAGTTTTTGCGTGAAAGCGTAACAGACAGACAGACAGACAGAGTTACTTTCGCATTTATAATATTAGTTAGGATTTAAAATTACGTAAGTGAAAAATTATGTAAAAATTGAAACGCCTGTAAATTGAGGTACCTTTTACCTCTCACTTTTAAAAGAGTAGACCCTTGTAAGTAAGTCAGCCATTATTTATTTTCCTATTCAATTTAGAAGAGTAAGTTAGGTTAGGTAGGGTAGGTAAGAGAGAAGGGACGCCTTTGCTCTGTAGTGGGACAATTCAGGCTAAGATAAGTTGAATTTCATCATCAATTTAGCTAATGGAGTTGCACTGCTGGGCATAGGCCTTCCTGATAGATCGCCACAATGCTTGGTTCTGCGCCGCCCGCATCCAGCTATTTTCATGAGGCAAATCCAGTAACGTTTCATTTTATATCTTATCTTATATATAAAATTCTCGTGTCACAGTGTTCGTTTCCGTACTCCTCCGAAACGGCTTGACCGATTCTCATGAAATTTCGTGAGCATATAGAGTAGGTCTGAGAATCGGCCAACATCTATTTTTTAACCCGAAATTCCCGCGGGAACGGGTACAAAGCGGGTGAGACCGCGGAGCGCAGCTAGTCATTTTATAGTTCTAGGGATCAAAACAAGTAACCTAACTAAGGATAAAGTCTTTACTGTAGTTACTATCGTTAAACCTAGTGTTTATGTTATCTATGTTATGAATTGCGACATTTAGTATTCGAAATTGTTGTTATTGCCTAAAACGTATTACAAATAACGCACGGGACAAGGCAAGGCCTATTCCTATTGAATAATACATACATAAATTGTCGACTTTTGGGTAGCGAGCAGTGGGCGATTATTGGCGGGAACGGCCATGTTGAAATTTATCGAATCATAATTTTCGCGTAGGAGAATATTATGTTGTTTGCACCAACTAGGTCCTTTATTAAACGGAAAAACTCGAATATAACGACATTCTTCCTATTTTTGTATAAAATTAGGTTAGCTTCACTTTCACGTTCACTTAAAATGTTCAACATGCTATAAGAATGCGACAGCACATTTTTTTTCAGTAATTTTTATGAGTCCATTATTTTGCCTATGGTATAGATCTCTATGTACAAAGTCCATAGTTTTTCATACACAGCTGAATATTCTACCGGTAGTTCACCTGTAGGCAAAAAAATTGGACTCGCACGGCATAATCGGCCGCGAAGGACGCATGCCTGCGTACGCGCATCTATCCGTCCCACTCGAACCAATATTGCTGTCTCTATCACTTTGCTCTTTTTAATTCAAACATCTATTGCTTTTGTGTTCCCCAGAACCAGTTTGTTGGAACTTGCTCCTGGCTCGAATTTTATGAATAATAAAAATTGTATGTTAATTTTTGCAGAACATGAATTGGATGAATTCTGAATTTTAACATGATGAGGTAAATTAAGGAGAGTTAATTAGTAATAGTTACTTCCTTATTTTACAGTTTATACATAGACTGAATAATATTGTATTGGAACTTAGTTTGCTACTAACCCAAACTGTAATGAATATTTTTATAAATAACAATAGCAGCACCCCGCGGCTTTACCCGCGTTGTGCCCGTTCCCGTGGGAATTTCGGGAATTTTTATACTTATAAACCTTCTGTAACAAAATCCGTTGCGTAGTTTTAAAGATCTAAGCATACATAGGGACAGACATAAAAATCGATTTAGTTCTGTAGAAGAAAAACTTGAGTTTTTGGTTATCAATGTAATGCTAAAATGTACCCCATTTTCAACAGTGCCTAATATCCTTAACTATGAGAGAAATTTAAATTAAATAAAATTATATATACAGTTTACTAACATCTTTTCTAGGCATTCCAGTGGTCTCAAAAATATATTAAATACTAACTGTGCCCCACACTGTTTTAGCCGCAAATTTCTTCAGTCTACAGAACATTTATTGTTAAATGTCATGTCATAAACCTTCCCAGAACTTCTATGAATATTCCAGAAACAGCCAAGCCACTCATAGAATTTAAGTGAGGTTAACAATCACTAACTATATACTAGTTTCTTAAGATTAAGCGAACACTACTCATTTTGAATTTGCAAGTACATTTACGGATACACTTCCCTCTTATTTTACAATCACTAACTTTTTCCAGTATAATCAATGATGGTTCTCAATAAGGTGGAATCTGTTTTGTACTCAGTTGCTCTTGCAAAAAAGGGCCAAGTATATCATACTAATATTATAAAGAGGTAAAATTTGTAAGTTTGTTTGTTTGTATATGCGAGCTAATCTCAGGAATGACTGATCCGATTTGAAAAAATAATTTTGTAATGGATAGCCACATTTAACAGGAAGGTTATAGGCTACTTTTCATCCCGAAATTCCCACGGGAACGGGTACAACGCGGGTAAAACTGAGGGATGCTGCTAGTATATAAAGTTGATGTCAGACTTTCCATGAAATCATTCTCAAAAGAATAATAACCTTGATAAGTTTAAACATGACTAACAATTACTAATTGTTCTCTAGGTCAAATTTAGCTGATCTATATGGAGAAAAAATGTAAGTGAATAATAATCTAATTACAGATGAATGGCAGAGATATTTCTAAGCTGAAAAATGTTTTGTTAGATGAAAGAAATATTCCTTAATTTACTTACTATTAGATATTATCTATACATTTTACCTTTGGTAATCAAAGCAATTATTTTGAAGCAATTATTTAGGGTGTATCCCGTTCGGCCGATCGATCGATCGATTAATCGGCCCTATGAAACTTATTTTTCCCTTTTGACCGACCCTTCTTTTTATATATATGCACAGTCGTGTGGAGTAATATTCTAATGATTAAAAAATATACAAACTGTTTATGATATATTTTATATTAGACACGACCTCTTGTTAACTTATTGACACTTGCATTAGATAAAGATATTTTATTCTCGAGACTGGAGAGTTACTGGCCAAACATTTTTCGTTAAACAAGAACAAAAAGAAAAATGATTTGTTTCTTCGTCTTTACTGTAATGCCGTAACAAAAATGATCGAAGATATCAAGGATAAAAGTAGCAAATAATTATGTACTTTAATTAATAAATACTTAGTTATTCCAGCAGTTATTGAATTTTGTTTTGTTTTATAGTTTAAACAGTTAAGAATGATTATTTTATGTTTATTTAGAAATGTTTCAATAAAACTAATTTGCAAATGACTGTACACTTTTTAATTAGAATCGATCGAATTTCCCATATGTTAGATCAGTCGGTCAAAAGGGAAAAATAAGTTTCATAGGGCCGATTGATCGATCGACCGATCGGCCGAACGGGATACACCCATTATTTATTGATATATGGTATAACAGACCACAGCAGACCAAGACGGAGATGGCTAGACGAGCTTGACATGTACTTGTCCGGTTGGTGTCCAGAGCTCTTGATAGAGCTGAATGGAAGAAATGAGGGGAGGCTTTTGCCCAAAAATGGGACACTTAAGGCCTTAATAATAACAATTATGTTATGTGATTATATGAGGTCATCTTTTTATTTTAAATATTTATTATTTATATAGTCTTAATTTCAGTAAGAGTTAATTTTAGTAGTACTTAAATATTGAGTAAAACATAGATTAATTAAATGTAATATAAAAGTTTTTATGAAATAATGTTATCTACTGTTTAAACACGCATGACTAGAAGGCTATGTAATTAAAGAGATAAAACTCACCGAAGCTCTCTGTCAGCTTGAACATAACCCCGCCAATGTGCATATCTCCTTTTACGACCATAGTCCGTTTCTCGTTCAAGTCCGTAACGTAAATCGTGAGGTTCCATGATCCGTCGCCAACAACTTCGCCGTCCGCCAACATTTTCACAGGATTCTTTATCACTTTACAATATTAATGTCACTTCCGAAAGCGCATCGCGATTGGACACCAAATGGTTAAATACGCGTTCCTCACGCGAGCATTCGACAACAACTGACTGATGCCTGCGAAGCACTGACTCAAATCTGGCTGGCAGAGCAGAGGCAATACAAAAGTTGTGGGTTGACAATCGCGCGCGACTCACCCAACGTTATTTCAGCAATTTATATTTTCATCTTATTACACAGTACACGTTTGATCAGCTTATTATACAAAGAAGAAGTAGAAAATATTAAATTAATTAGAAATTAATGCCAGTTTGAAATAAAAAGTTTAGGGAATCGGGGAATTAATTTGGAGAAAAATGCTAATGCCAATTGTTTACATATTTATTGACTTTGATGTAAACAATGAATTCGACATTTACAGTCGATTAAGAATGACAAAAATAATGTTCACTTTACAGTCATTGTCACTGTAGACTTGACAATGACGTTTCTGACTTCTTTCATTCATTCAATCGGACGTACTTATCGTGGCGTTTCGTTGGTTTTGTCGTTTCTTTTCTTTCGTCTGTCGATTCGTTCTTTGTATTTTATTGATTGTTCTGTTCTAGTTGAAATGAATTCAAAAGATTTACATTGGAAACTGCTTTAAATTCTGATATTTTAGATGGAGAAATTATTGTCAACCATAATCTAATAGTCACAAAAATTGCCACATGAACAGGAATACATTGAAAGAAATGGTTTCGACGAAAAATAAAAATAAAGGTACAACAAACTTTTTTGGAAAGATTTTTGGCACTTATTTAGGTTCCCAATGTAGTTCTCCTTTTATTTGATATAATTTAAATGCTGTGATACGTACTTATTTAGCTTACATGTATATTTAATAACAATTTGTTGTTTATTTCAGTGTTGTCATGTTCAACTCCTGAACATAATGCTGAGTCCCCATCTCACGATAGCGATTCGATATGTGACTCGGAGGCCGCCAGTCCGGTGCCTTTCCTGTGCACACAAGATGGCGCCGAAGGAGAAATGGACGTTGTCTGGAACTATTACACACCTAAATCAGACAATATAGCCATACCACGGACAAGAGACTCCACACCCCTTAGTCATAAAACAAAAAGGTCGCTCCGACCCAAAGTCATACAAAAACAACTACCGAAACGAAGACCCATCAAATCTTCACAGAAAAAGACTGAGTTATTCCAAGATCTTATCGAATTAAACAAAAATTTGCATGAATTAATTAGTAGTAAGAAGCAAAGCAGCTGTGTAAATAACCCACAGGAGGATGACGATATATTCAATGAATCTCCGGATAGTTCTCCAAAGTGTATCCCAAGGAGTAATTCTCGTTGTTTGAGGAAAAATGTATTAAGTTCTAACTTTGGTCGAACGGAACCTGAAACAGCTTTAGAATCAGACGATTCTATGAACGAATGTTTACTAAAAGCAAGTCAAATAGTTGAGGACAAAATTTTGAATTGTGAACCTTCACAACCTAAGCGAACAAAATTCACACACAAGAAACAGAACTATAAAACGGAAATAAATTTCAAAATGGACCATGATTCAATGGATGCAATTTTGAATAGCATAAAGTTAGATTCACCAGTTGTAAATAAAGTTAAAAAAATAGGGTCTCCCTGTATAAATAATGATTCTTTTGATAGTTTAGTTGGGAACCTTAATGATAGTGCTTTGGAGCAGCTAACTCAAATGCCAGTAAAGTCTGACTTTTCCAAAAACAAATTGAATGAAAGGAGTAAAGACTGGACTGTAAATGAACTGGTGATCCATGATAGTAGTCCAATGTCTAAATCTTTCTTCGGCCGACATAATTCCATGCCAGAGTCTCCGTCAGTCACAGATTGTAATAAACCATCGACAAGTGGCATGGTCTTTGGGAGGTACAACTCTATGCCATATCCAAACCATGAGACATCACAATGTAAGTATTCACTAATGCAAATAAATAATTATTTAAGGATTGGATTAATTTTAAAATTAATTGGTAATATATATCATCATTATGTTTCAGTGGTATCAGGAGATTCCCCCATAAGATGTACACCAGATGAAATTAAAAAGAAACATAAGTTGGCTCGAGAAAAGCTTATGGCAAAGAGACTTTTACCATTTACATCATCGCAATGCACACAACCCATACCTTCACAGACAGTTGCTGAAAAAAAACAATTTCAGCCCAAAGTTGCCACTTCTTCCATTACAAGTAATAAAATAAATAGTAAAGAGGATCTATGTGATACAAGACAATTACCAAGAAACAATTCAAATGATATAAAATCTATTATTGAAAAGAAAAGACAAGAAGCTCTTATGAAGTTAAGGCGGAAGCAACCGTATAATAATAAGTAATTATAAATCACAGGGAACCATCTAATTATTAAGTTAAAAATCATTGGACAGAATGTATTGTTTCAGTTATTTGTGTGATATTAATTTATTATTTTTATGGGAAATTGTATTACAGTGCTTTGTCTACTGATAAAATTATTATGATTTTTAGAAATTATTTAGAAATAATAAAATTCTAAGAATTTTGGATGCTTTTCAATTTGTTTGTCTAATGTCTAATTGAGATTTGGTCTTGGAGGTAGATTAATTTAATTCCATGTCATTTGTAGAAATTGTAATAAAAAGACAAAATGACATTCTCATCATCGTCTTTGGTGAAATGACGTAAATTATTTTGAGTGACGTTGACTTTATTTGTGTTATTGACAAATGACAATGTGTGATCGATCAGTGATGACATTTGAAAAAATAACTAAAATCTAAAATCTTGTTTTCCTAAATTTTATTTTCAATTTATTCTATTGAACTTAATTGCAACTAAAATTAAACTGCCTTCAGCTAGGTAATTTATAGTTAATGCTAATTGTGATATAATTTGAAGAGAAAGTTACATAAACCGTGAATCTCTGTTCCTGTTATAATGGCTCTAAGCTTCGTTCGGCAAATAGCTCGGAAGACGTGTCCAATAATTATAAATGCCAACAAATTATCATTACCGGCTCAAGATCACCGACAGCTGAGCACCAGTGAACCAATGCGTCTTCCAATGGTACCTATAGTCGTGGAACAAACCGGCAGAGGTGAGCGCGCTTACGACATTTACTCGAGACTGCTCCGCGAAAGAATTATCTGTCTAATGGGACCGATTACCGACGAAATAAGTTCATTAGTAGTGGCACAGTTGTTGTTCCTCCAGTCAGAATCCAGTAAAAAACCCGTACACCTATACATAAATTCTCCAGGTGGCAATGTGACTGCTGGCTTAGGTATTTATGATACTATGCAGTACATCACTCCTCCAATAGCAACTTGGTGTGTCGGACAAGCTTGTAGTATGGCATCTTTGTTGCTGGCTGCTGGAGCTTCAGGCATGAGGCATGCTCTACCCAACTCGCGTATCATGATTCACCAGCCTTCAGGAGGAGTCCGAGGTCAAGCCACAGACATACAGATCCAGGCAGAAGAGATATTGAAGCTTAAAGCTCAAATCAATGGCCTCTATGTAAGACACACTGGATTGCAGATTGAAAAGATTCAGAATTCAATGGAAAGAGATCACTTCATGTCCCCGTCTGAAGCTAAAGTGTTTGGATTGATAGACAATATTTTGGAGCACCCTCCTTCTCATACTATGGAGAAGGAATGTGTGGTTACCGGCACTACATCTCCAACCACCAATCCAAGCACTAGCGGAAAGACTACAACTGCTGCACCTGTTTGTTAAATAATGAATATTTATTTATGTTTTTCAGTTTGATAATAAATGATATTTTATTAGACTTACTTGATTTTTAATATTTGCTCAAAATATTGTATTGTGAATTCTTTGTTCTATGTAGATATTTATTGTATAAGGAAAAATAAAATTAAAATAATTACAATACTTATTTTATACATCAAAGTCCTAGTTTCTATTTTTCTAAACCATTTCAACCTTTAGACTTCTTGGTCTGTTTTATCTTATGTTTTAAGTTTATTTTGTTACTGCAGTACAATATTTTGGCATTTCTTTTAATCCACTTGTAATAATATGTTAGATTTGTGTATGCTATGAGTGCGGGGTACTGGGGCATTCTGTAGGATACCACACCTATTGCTGTTGATTGGATTATAAGTCCACTGCCGGAGTCACCGCTGAAATTCAAATTTTTATTTTCCATAATGTAAATTCATCAATTATAATAAAAAATTAAAATAAAATGTAATGCTCATTACATGGACATTTCTAGATTAAAGATCTATGTGTTTGCAATCAAAAACAGCCAGTGCGATAAAATATTTAGGATGACGGTGAGTGTAATACTATGAGTGTTTTATTAGGAAATAAACTAGTCCCATACGAGAAGCTTGTGTAAATGGGGTGGCAGTTTGATTTTCTTATTGACATACAAGCATTTAGCTACTTAAGCGACTAGATAAGTAACTGCACCACGGATATCTCATGTAAATTCCTTACAAATAAAATGATGCTTACTTAGAAGGATGTTCGTCTGAATTTTTAAGGCTTCCGGCGCAAAATGATCCAACCGTGAGAGTACCCATGTGTGCACAAGTCTTTTTAGATCTCAATTTAGTTGACACTTGTTTTAAGTAGACTCCAGATAGGCCAGTTTTATCCTGCGTCATCAGATATAATTAATTATTTTGAGTATGTAAGAACATTCCTAAACGACCTTTAACTAAAACACTGTTAAGAAGTATCTTGTTTCTTTTGCTCTTTTATATTATGAATAAGGCCCTCGGCTTTTTTCATAAGCGTTAGCCTCCCTATTGGTTTAAATAGATATGTCCATACTGCATGTATTTTGAGTTTATTTAATTTTTATATTAGAGTTTCCTTTTGCTAGCCGAAGCATTCAGTGCGCGACTGAATGCTTCCGCTAGCATGCGATGCTTCTCCGAACGATGCTCATGCTATGCGGTTCGTTCAACCCAATTTGCCACCGCGCAGTCGCGGAGTCAGTTAGCCATTCACAGTTAGCCTTATGGGGACGTGGTCTAGGTGAAGGGCTTTGCTTACGTTTAAGATGAACGATATGCTCCAAGAGAGCGCTAGTCACGCTAACGAGAGTAAATGAGAGGCATTTGCCCAGTAGTGGCACCTATCGGCCATGAAAAGGTTGACTAAAAATAATACTTAAGAAATTGGACTTACGTCAATGGTACCCCAACCAGAGACTTTAGCGTGTGTGATACCGGAAGGAAATGTTTTTGCTATTATCACTCGTTTTATGTTACGTCCAAGAGGCATGTTTTTTTCGAGTTTTAACAGAGCTATATCATCGTTTAAAACATTTTCGTCGAACTTTTCGTGCGATTTAGTTTCTTGAACCGTTCTTTTTACTTTTGCCTAGAATATAAAAATCAAAAGCACTGATTAGATACATACCCTAGTCTATTGGTTTTACCTACAATTAGAAATAGACTCCCATAGCGGGGGCATCCCAGTCCAATAGATTAACCTCCCCATGATAACTCAGTAGATGTATGTAGCCTTCTTAATGTCCTGTGGTACCATGATGACAAAGTGACGATAAAACTAAGTTATTTTCAAGTGCAGTATTTTACTTATTTTAAACTTAGTATAAGTAACAGTTAGTATAAATACCTACTTAAGTATTTTTCTGTTGGTTTATGAAGTAGGTAAGTCAGAAAACTTACCAATTGGTGGTTTTCATGGCCTGCAAAAATTTCCATGCTTGTTGATATATCTGTTTCATCGCAATTGGATAGACAGTGCGCTGCTGTGACTAACATTCTCTGATTAAGAATTGAGGCGCCACAAATCCACTTGGTACGTTTGCAACACATGAACAAAAATGCCACGTGAGGATTTTCATTTATATCTACCTCAACTCCACCGACTATAAAAGGTTTAAAAGTACAGCAAGCGTCCCTTAAGAAGATCAAAATGACCACCAAAATGAGCATTGCAAAAAAGTTATTATACACACATTAAAGAAACTACTTATATTTTTAATGCAATTTTCCCATCATTTTTAGGTAGATCGCACGTTTAATTCTTATCAGAAGTCAATTTAAGGCTTTTCCTATTATACGGAACATTAACAATTTGCGATTTGATTTACTAAAGGTAGCTAATCAACTGTTATGCTATCGATGGTTTTCAGTGTTTAATAAGAAACTGTTTTTATTGGGTAGGGGTGAAGATACATAAACAGACATAGAGTTGTTATTTAATATTAAGATCGTTGGTAATGGCATGTAGATATTTATAATATTAGCAACTAGGTATTAGATTCAGGGTATTATGTAACAAAATTCAAGAAACCTTTGTTTGATACCGGATGACTTATTATACATACTTAGTTTTTTAATATGCAACATTTTGCTCAAAATATTGTATTGTGAATTCTGTTGACAGTTCTATAAAGGTATGTTTTGTACATGTAAGATAAATAAAATTGAAATAATTACAATACTTTTTTAATGGTACATCAAAGTCCTAGTTTCTATTTTTCTAAACCATTTCAACCTTTAGACTTCTTCTTGGTCTGTTTTATCTCATTTTTTAAACGTATTTTGCTATGGCAGTACAATTTTTTGGCATTTTTTTTAATCCACTTGTAATAATATGTTACATTTGTGTATGCTATGAGTGCGGGGTACTGGGGCATTCTGTAGGAAACCACACCTATTGCCGTTGAACTGACTACAAGACCACTGCCGGAGTCACCTCTGGAATAATAAAATTTAGAGTTCATTACATGGAAATTTGGCAAGCGTGGTGATAATGCTTAATCCTCCTCACTGTACTGATATCTTCCGTGAGATGATAGGGCCTTGCCCAGCAGTAGGATATTACAGGCTACTTACTTACTTACTTACATGGAAATTGCCAGATTCAGTTTCTGGGCGTTTGCAATGAAAAATAGTTAATGGGTCTGTACCCATATTTTTTTGTGGTAAATATGTATAGAAGATTTAAATAATGTGATTTTCGTTTTGGGTTTTACACATGGAACGAAAATTACGAAAATTAAAGCTGCTAGTAGCAGTAAAACCTTAAGGATGACTATGCTCATGGTTTTATTAGGAAATGAAGGAGTCGCATTCAAGATGGCTTTGTTAATGGAATCGCGATTTGATTTTCCTACCAGCGTTCTAGCATCAAGCTAATTAAGTGACTAGATTAGTGTCTTGCTGGGCCGCACAGCGGAAATAACCTCATGTAAATTCCCTATCCCTATAAATAAAATGATGCTTACCTAGAAGGATGTTCGTCTGATTCTTTAAGGGTTCCGGCGCAAAATGATCCATCCGTGAGAGTTCCCAAGAATGCACAAATCTTTTTAGATCTCAATTTGGTTGTCATTTGTTTTAAGTAGACTCCAGATTTGCCACTTTTCTCCTGTGTCATTAGAAATAATATTATTATTTTAAGTAAGTTTTAAGTACGTAAGACCATTTCCCTACGCTCACAAAACTATTTTCGCCTATAAACAAATGTCTGTCTTTTGCTCTTTGGAAATTAGCGTATGTCGGAATAGACCAATCATTTGTTGAATGCTGTTAGAATGCTGTTAATAAGCGTTTATGAATAAGGCTCTCGGCCTTTTTTTCCCTTCCTATGGGTTAAATAGATATGTCGAAACTGAGTGTACTTTGAGGCATTTTGCTCGCCGAAGTATTCAGTGTGCGACTAAATTGCGGAACGATGCCCATGCTATGCGGTTAAATTCAACCCATTTTGCCGACGCGCAGTCAGTTAGCCATTGACAGTTAGCTTAATGGGGACGTGGTCTCGGTGAAGGGCTTGGCTTACTTTTAGATGACCAATATGCTCCAACAGCACTAGACACACTAACAAGAGTAAACGAGAGACATTTGGCCAGCAGTGAGATCCATTACGGTAAACGGTCCTTTAGGTAAAAGTGAAAATGAAAAGGATTATTTAAAAAGACAGTAGGTACTTAAAAAAATTAACTTACGTCAATGGTGCCCCAACCAGACACGACAGCATATTTGATTTTGGAAGGAAATTTTTTTAGTATTATCACTCGTTTTATGTTTGGTCCAAGAGGCAAATTTTTTTCGAGTTTTAACAGAGCTATATCATCGTTTAGAACATCTTCGTTGTAATTTTCGTGCGATTTAGTTTCTTGAATCGTTCTTTGCACTTTCGCCTGGAATATAAATACAAAAGCACGGATAGATACCTACCCTAGTCTATTGGTTTTACCTACAATTAGAAACAGACTCCCATAGCGGGGGCATCCCAGTCCAATAGATCATAAAATTAGTATAAGTCATTGAGTTAAGTACATATATGTACTAATGTTACATAATTATAACTCAATGGTATAAGTAGGTACGTATTTTTCTGTTGGTTTAGGAACAAAGTTAGAAAACTTACCAATTGGTGGTTTTCATGGCCTGCAAAAATTTCCATGCTTGTTGATTTAGCTTTTTGATCGCAATCAGATAGACAGTGCGCTGCTGTGACTAACATTCTCTGGTTAAGAATTGAGGCGCCACAAACCCACTTGGTACGTTTGCAACATATGAACAAAAATGCCACGTGAGGACTTTCATTTATATCTACCTCAACTCCACCGACTATAAAAGGTTGAAAAGCACAGTAAGCGTCCCTTATGAAGATCAAAATGACCACCAAAATGAGCATTGCAAAAAAGTTATTATACACACATTAAAGAAACTACTTATATTTTTAATGCAATTTTCCGTTTATTTTTAGGTGGATCGCACGTTTAATTCTAATCTAGAAGGCTATCAATTTAAGGCTTTCTTATTAAACGCAACATTAACAATGTACCTACAATTACTTAGATTTACTAAAGTTAGCTAATTAAGCTGATATGCCACCGATAGTGTTCAGTAATTAATAAGTCACAGTTTCTATTGGGTACAATATAGACATTCATAAACAAATATAATTAGTTATTATTCGATTAATTTAGGTATTTTAGTAAATTAAAGAGTTTGGCTTTTATTACCAAAATGGCTCATTAACCCCGCAATCATTAATGTTCGTGTAATGAAGTATTGAAGTTCATTACAAGAATGGTTTCAGTTTAAATACTCGTTCCTAATTTTTGGTACCAAATTTTAATATTTTCATACATATTTTACCAAAGACAAACCCGATTAAGTATTTGGCGATTTTATGAACGTTTGTGAGTGCGGCAGTATTATATACTTAAACAAACTCAATTACTTTCATCATCCCATGTCCCAAAATAATAGGTTAGTAGTTAACTACATCAATAAGGAAGAGCTATATGAAATTAGGTCAAGTCTGTGACAGTGGCCTTACAAGGCGCAATAATAAGGAAATGTATTTATAAATAATTGACCCGTTAACAAGTTACATGTGCCAGTTCTTAGGGGAAACAGTTGCAGGGTCGCAAATGTGGGACAACACTCGATATGCCCTTAATTCGTTACCAGCCTCCCTACACCATAGATATATGAATTACTGATACACACCCTTAGGTATGTAGATGTATGTTATGGATGTTTTTGGAATATTATTGGGTATTTGATAGCAACAGTCGAATTGCTTAGCTTTTGTTTTGATGGATGTAATGTTTAAAACAAGCCACAGGGTAGGTGCCTGCTTAGGTAGAGTAAGTGATAGGAGTCTATACTTCTATATTTAATATTATAAAGAGGTAAAATGTGTAAGTTTATTTGTATGTTCGATTTAGTCTCGAGAAATACCAGTCTGATTTAATAATTATTTTTGGGATAGATAGCCAATTTCAACGGGAAGGTTATAGGCTATTTTTCATCCCGAAATTCCCATGGGAACGGACACAATGCGGGTAAAACTGCGGAGCGCTATTAGTATTAAAATAATTTCTTATGCAGGTTCTTCAGTTTATAGAAAACTAATCAAACCAACCCATTTTCTTAAAAGCAATATTCTGTTCTCAGGACATATAGGTACTAACATGTGATACCTAGGCTTTTATCGAGACTGTTAATGTTATGCAGGACAGCCGTTAACTCCAGCGGAGCATAATAGTCTCGAACAAGGTCAGGAAGATGGCTCGTGCTTCAAAACAATGCTCATGTGTGATGGAGTGGTGGTGTTGAATGGTCTTCGCGCATGCGTCGCTGATGGGTCGATATTGGTGACGTGAGCGGAGCGTATGTTCACTGCTCAGTCAGCCGCCGCCGGCCGTAGGGCGAACATGTGGTTACAATGCTTGGCTGTCACGGCACTGGTGGCTGCGGCCGCGTCGCGTGAAGTCTTCACCAACTCATTCCTCGTGCGATTCAAGAGGTCCGTGCACCGCGATGAGGCCCACCAGGTCGCCCAGCGGCACGGCTTCGACAGCCTCGGCCCGGTGAGTCCCGCGCGCCACGCCACGTGATATACGTAAACATACCCATAGACACAACATATCACCCTCTATAACACATCACTAGTCTGCCACTTGCCAAATCGAGCGAGAGAGAGCCTTTCAATTGCTCGCTTATGAAGGTTAATCGCCGTAATATGTTTACCAAATTAATTGCCGCAATAAAATTCGATTTTCTTCTTATTGTTGTCATTAAGCTTTTGTTCTGTTTGTGTGATTTAGAAGGCTGTGTCGGTTATAAAACGGTAGGTCGAAAACGGCATTCGAATAATTTAATGGCCGTGAGTAAAAAGTAGATGAGTACGCGACATAAAAGTTTTACTGGAGTCGTAATCACAGAGCAGCACAAAGAGAGATTTGGCTGGAATATTACGTGAGCGTGTTATCACTAATGGGTGTATCACACCTACGCGCGTACACACAAACCAATCAACTATAATGTGGGTACATCGTAATAAGTTATTGACGCGTTACTAAGGCTTAATGGTATTGAAAACGGTCTGATGCTTAGCTCTATAAGGCTTTATCATTTATCTGTTTAAGATACATACTACGTTTCCATAAATATCACCAGCAAACATTATTGGCTGCTTTGAAATTATTACAATACGACATTTACTTATAGATTCAAATCTTTTACGGTAAGACGATTTTTTACCTTATTGTCTATGGCATGACGTCAACTTTGTACACAGAAAACCGAATTTAGTATGAGAGTTATGAACGTTGGTACCTACCGGGTCTCGGTGACTGGTGGGTACTCAGCAAATGTCTTTAGGACTAATAAGTAGTATATAGACTTGAGGAGCGGAGGGAAAAGAGAACCACATTGACAAGAGCCTAGTTCTTAGACCTCGCTTAGGAGCTGGGCGTATAAATCAAACATCTATAGTAATGTAATAAATCTGAAGCTTTGTTTTTTTCTGTTTCTTTGAACTCGCTAATCTCAGAAATTTGTTTATTTTAAGTAATGTAATTTTTAAGGAATGTAATGATTTAGTAAATAAAGATTATCATTATCATCATTATCATCAGAAACTACCAATCCGATTTGAATAAATATTTTTTGTAATTTATAGCCACATTTAACTGGAACGCTATAAGCTATTTTTCTACTAAAACCACTGTGCGTTAGTTAATAATTGGGACCGTTAATGTAGATTACGCGTGTCTTGTTTGTACACGTGCCGCCCGATCCTCTGAACAGGCTGTCAGCTTAAAATTATACTGTAGGACGTAGGTATGCCGTAAGCCTATCCAGCAGATTTTTGCTGCAGCAGTAAGCCCCCGGTACCAGGGTATTGGCAAGAAAGTCGTATAACGCATTTCCATTGAAGCCAATCATTAAAAAGTTTCGATTCAAAACGAGTAGTGCAAACATATATTTAATTAACAGTACAAACATATTGTTATTATGAGCCATTCGTGTCCCAATACTGGGCAATACTGGGCAAATTGGGTACTCCATCCTTCCATGCATCCCTGTCCAGGGCCACTTCTCTCCAGTTGGTCTGGTATGCGCACAAACAATTATATTTAATTAATATTGAACACAGAAATTGGATAAAGATATCTCACTAACTAGTGAAGTACCATTCTATACCTGCCGGCAAATTCAGCCTACTGTAGGTACAAGCTCAGAAAAATACGAAAACATAAAATACAGAATACTTCGTTCGAACAAAGGTTCCCGTCATAAATAAGCATTCATGACGTAATAAACATTACACAAGGGACGAGTTAAAAATGGCTAAAGGTTGTACAGAACCTGAATGATACGTACAGATAAATCCACAATTACATCGGCAATTTAAGCACCTACACAATTTCATATTAATACTAGCTGCGCCCCGCGGTTTCACCCGCTTTATACCCGTTCCCGCGGGAATTTCAGGATGAAAAATAGATGTCCGATTCTCAGACCTACCCGATATGCACACAAAATTTCATGAGAATCGGTCGAGCCGTTTCAGAGGAGTTCAATTACGCACCCCGTGACACGAGAATTTTATATATTAGATTAGATAGATTAGATTAGACTAGCTGCGCCCCGCGGTTTCACTTGCGTTGTATCCGTTCCCGCAGGAATTTCACGTTAAAAATAGATGTTGTCCGATTCTCAGATCTACTCGATATGCACACAAAATTTCATGAGAATCAGTCTAGCCGTTTCAGAGGAGTTCAACCACGCACCCTGTGACACGAGAATTTTAATTTTAATTTTTAAGAAACTTGTAGTTTGGTCATAGATTGATACTAGAACTATAGATTAACCAGCGACCGCCCTCGCTTCGCTTCGGGTGAAAGGACCTCCCCCTGTTAGGGGCTGAATTTCGTTGAATTCTTTCTTTGTGCTAACTTACGTCATGAAAGGAACCTCTGTACCAAATTTCAAGTCTCTAGGTACAGTTGATATATAAATTAGTTATTCAGTCATTCAGGATTGTTTTTTAATCATAGATTGATTGATATCGAGAAACCTAACGATATTAGTGAAGCATTTTTTAGCTGCGTTAAGTAATTGAGAATTTTTCGCACTAAGGTACTGCTTTATTTATTTTACTACTAGAGCTATTAAAATCGTGACATCATGATGGCAAAATTGCGCATTTAGTTGCTTCACTAAATCATCTTTATGTTGAGAAGATAAACATTCTTTATATGTCGGAGCATATACTCGTACGAGATATTCAAAAGCTCTATTTACAAGCAATGAAAGCTTTTCATGATCAGTGGAGCTTTAAAGCGAAATACGTCGTAAAGGAAACGTTTATCTGTTAAACGTTCGGTTTATAAATACACTAGCATTGCCCAGCGGTTTTATCCGCGTTGTACCCGTTCCCGTAAAAAATTTGGGATGAAAAATAGCTTATAACCTTCCCGTTGAATGTGGCTATCTATTACAAAAAGAACTATTCAAATCGGACTGATAATTCCAGAGATTACCTCGAACATACAAACAAACAAACTTAAAAATTTTGCCTCTTTATAATATTAGTATAGAATAGTATAGATAAAACTGTCTTAATAAAATGTGACGTTACCGATTGGTTAGCGTTAACTCTTACGATACTACTCGTAACAAGCAACAAGTACTTTAGATAGATTTGACCGATTACGTAGAAACATAGGGGTGGGTTAATGTACTACGATATCGAACGAAAGGCGTATAGTGATAACGTACAGTGCCTAATCTTACAGAAGGACAAAGTACTTGTCCTATCTTATTATTAGCCAACTTCAAAATGACGAAGTTCCCAAAGTAGTATAAGTTTTAATGGGAAAGGAAGGCTAAAGACATGTTTAGTGATAACAGTTCTAATTTTAATGTCATTGGTATTGTTAAGCAACGGGTTCGGATCTACTTGGATGTGACTTGGATGACTTGGGGACTTGGACTTGGATGGGTGACCGATAGTGGAATTTATATCTGAGCGCTACCGTGCTTCGGGAGTAAATAAACTTGGTCCCGGTTGTTTGAATCGTATTCGACCATGTCGGAAGCCTTCAGGCGGTCTAAAAGTTCCGACATTAGAATTGGCCACTACACGAATTCAATCATATAAATAAGGTACATTCATATTTTAGCCGACTTCAAAAGAAGTTGGTTTATTCAATTCCTCGCAACGTTTTAATCTCAAAGGAAACCAATTTTCTTTCTGATTGTCAGAAAAAAACAACCATAACAAATAACTTTTATCTTAGAATCAAATAAATAATTTAGATCACAATCACAAATAAAACAAGATGCTGTAATACAAACGAAATGAAAGCTTATTCAAGACAAATTAGGGTTTCTATAGTAACGAGAAATTGTAATGGAATATCTTAGTAACCTGTGATCCTTTGTTATTTCTCCGGGAACGTTGATGTTTTAGATGTAAATAAGACAAAGAAAATACTTAGAAACTTATTTATAACTCAGTAGATAATGAACTGTTATACCTAGTTTGTTTATTATTATTCTTTTATCGCGTTTGAGATCACTAACCCGCATTAAGATATCCACACACTAAGGGCCGACCGCACGCCGCGGTTCCATACAAAAGCGAACTTCAAAATGCAGGCGCACGCGACAGTTTAGGCCCATCTCGTAGCCAGATTTGGTAGCTAGCTACGAAATGAGAAAGGTGTTTTCCCATCTTGTAGCTAGCTACTAAATGGGAACGATCTATTCGGTAGGTTAGGGGTTTTTTTTTTTACTAGTTAAAATCCTAAATCTTGGACTTTCGAATTCCTATTTCGTAGCCAGCTTCGAATCGGGATTATTTCTCCCATTTGGAAGCTAGCTACCAAATCTGGCTACGAGATGGGCCTAAACCCACGCGACGGGCGCACGCGACGGGCGCACGCGACGGGCGCACGCGACGGGCGCACGCGACGGGCGCACGCGACGGGCGCATGCTAAACGCAGTGTTGACCCTAAGGCACCTAGCAGTGTTATTTTGAGATAATTTTGCTAAAAAATAGTAAGTTCGAGTTGGTTAGTGGCTAACCCTGGTGTCGAAGTTTTTAGACCGCCTAAAAGCCTCCGACATGGTCTGGTGGTTGAAATAAATGGGACTGACAATTTAAGTACGGTAGCTCTCAGATAGAATTGCAACTATCGACCACCCATCCAAGTAGGGGTCAAACTGCGTTGCTTAACATTAGCATTTAGCTAATATTGCTGAGCTAAACTACGCCATGAGAGTTTGAGATCACTATCCCGCATTAAGACATCTACACACTTAGACAACCCGCTGGGATGTGCTGGCGGTATTATTGAGACAATATTGCCAAAATAAGGTCACTGATTGTGGGCGCGTTGTGTACCCAGGCCCCGTTTCGTGTGTAAGTAGCCTTAGCAAGCGTAATGATTTTTATCACTGGACTTTACTAGAGTGATACCTTTTTATAGCAATGAGATCTTACCGTTGTTAATTATTTACTTACTATACTTGAAAAAAGATAACTATTGCTTGCTTTCTATTGGCAATTGTTCCGGTGGGGACCATATTCTGTTCGTTAGCTTCTGCGATGACTCATATAATAATGTAGCCAAAAGATGAGCAACGCGTGAGAGCACGGTTTACGTTCTTCTAGTGTAGATAATGTAGATTAACCTTAAACTTTAACTTAAAACTTCTCTGCTAAACTTATGAGTGCTACGGCGTAGCATTCGTAGCAGTCGCTACGTTGCGCGTTGGTAACTACGTTCGTAGGCTTTTATGTCTAGCATCAATATTACTAAAAATAGTAGAACCAGTATAACATTAATATTATTAGTTGTTATACTTACTCATAAACAGATTAATCTAATATATTAAATTCTCGTGCGCGGTGTTTGCAGTTAAACTCCGAAACGTCTTGACCGATTCTCATGAAATTTTGTGTGCATATCGGGTAGGTCTGAGAATCGGACCTCTATTTTTCATCCCTCTAAATGTTAAGGGTGGTCCACCCCTTGATTTTTATATGGCAAAACATCGTTTGCCGGGTCAACTAGTACTCTTTATATTTTTAACATTCCTCTAATACAAAAATTACACAAGAAAAACAAGTAGCTTCGTTAAGCACATTACCACGTATATAAAACACTTTTATATGTTAATTATATTCATAATTTCATATGATTACTTCCCACACGGTGTCACATAAATTAATATTCATTGAATTCATCCGTCTCTTTATTAATAATTACATACATAATTAATACACAATACAGCGGTGACATTAATCATTTCTACGTTAAAAGCGTTCTTTATTTATTATTACTGGCTGATAATAATTCTTATCCATAGCTAGTTTTTGCTGTCGGTTATGTTCATACCTCATTTTAATTACCATAAAAGAGGACCCATACACCTACAATAATATTGCGCAATATTGAATATTGCGCAATATAATTGATCGTCTAGGGCTAATATTGAAGACTGCGCAATGATTGAGTAAAAGATTGAGGACTTTTAAATTTGATTGCACAATATTATTGTGTCTTGTGTATGGTATATTGCCCAATATTTTTTAGTCTACAGTTCGGAGTAAAGTAAAGACGAGAATGCTTGTTCAATTTTATTGCCTCAATTTAATTGTCCGTGTGGGTTTCGGAGCTCATCAATCATATTGTTCAATCATCAACATTGCGCAATATTATTGTAGGTGTATGGGTCCTCTAAGGGTGCGTATCCATTGAAGCGGTGCGGAGCTGAATCCACCACTCAAAACGTATTTAAATTGCCAAACTACGCATTGACATTGTCAAAATCTTTCGTAATGCGTTGTGCTTAGTGAATTGAGCTCTGCACAGCTCCTCTCCGCTTCAATGGGAATGCACCTTTACCTTTTCAAGCAAAATACGGCCAGTACAACTTGGATTTTCTATGAGATCAACCTTTTTTAAATAGGTTCATAAACGCCAGAGATAAGAAACACACAGAATTGTCACAACTCAATACAAAATCGTTACTCGAATTGAGAACCTTCGATGAGGCTTCGGAAAGAATCCTTCGGTATCTGAAGTCGGTTAAAAAAACGTGTCAATTTAAAAAAAAAATATTTGTTTAAAGTTTACATCATAACATCTATTGGTATATTCAAATTATTATCTTATTTATAGCAGCAGCCTATTCTTCCTCACTTCACTTCACCTCATTTCATCTTCAGTGAGATGAGAGGCTTTTGCTCAGCAGTGGGACATTACAAGCTAATACTTTTTTTACTTTACTTATTAGCAACATTCTTCACACTGTCTAGAGACTGACTTAACTAGTCTGCACTCGCCCTAAAGCGTAACCTTGAAGCTTAGGTGACCTCTAAGTCATGTTGGAAAGTATAATCCATAAAGTTTATTCAATATAAACCATACAATTACTCAATATGGCCCATTACTTCTAAAATATTATCTTAGCATCTTATAACACGACTAGCAGCGCCCCGCGGTTTTACCCGCGTTGTGCCCGTTCCCGTAGGAAATCCGGGATAAAATGTAGCCTATAGCCTTCCTCGATAAATAGACTATCTAACAGTGAAAGAATTATTCAAATCGGTTCAGTAGTTTCTGAGATTAGCGCGTTTAAACAAACAAACAAACAAACAAACAAACAAACAAACAAACAAACAAAACAAACTCTTCAGCTTTATAATATTAGTATAGATATCAAGCATTATAAATTGAAGATATTGCTTATTTAAGCATTCCCCATTCCACTGTAGTCGTGGTATGTTAACTATCACTAGCAGTGCCTCACGGTTTTACCCGCGTTGTACCCGGCCGTGGGAATTTTTATACATATAAACCTTCCTCTTGAATCACTCTATCTATTTAAAATACATACATACATAGGGACAGACAGACAGACAGATAGCGGAAAGCGACTTTGCTTTAAACTATGTAGTGAAGTACTAGTAGCGGCATTCGGTTTTACCCTCGTTGTGGCCATTGCCGATGGAATTGTGGGATGAAAAATAGCCTATAACCTTTTCGTTTAATGTGGCTATTTATAAGAAAAAAAACCTAATTGGATTGGTAGTTTTATATCTAACAAACACACTTCAGGATAATTATATTAGTATAGAAATACCTACATATATCCTATTAATGAATAGGGCATGATAGGGCATGTATAACACATATGTATAGTATACTTAATGTCATTAGTTAGTGACTTTGTATCATACTTGAGTAACAATGTAGGCTTTTGATTAATATTGATAAATTAGGGTCTTACAGCCGTATAAGGTTTTCTTGGGGTAGAATATACCTACCTTAAATGTCGCTTTATTATTAAGGTAAGGGAGGTATTCTATTAGTTAAATATTTTCGTCAATTATGGTGTCTAATATTAGATATTTGTTTTGTGATATTAGATATTTGTTTTGTAATACATTACGCTTAAGATGTTCTTACGCTGTTTAGATCAGTAAGTATTCAGCTGTTCAGAGATTTAGATTATTGAACATGCATACAGTAAACGATTTAACGAAATAACGCTGTATTTTGAACAAAATTAAATATTAGTTACAGAACAGAAACGTAATAGTACTATTAGATCGTAAAGTTCCTAATGTCACTAAAAATGTAAACGTATTTCCGGCACATTGGCAGTAAATCTTATTCTCTAACATGCAATGCAAATCCGTTATGACACAATTTTTTAATGTTAAATGAAAGACAGATTGTAAACTGAAATTTGGAGCATTAACTGAAAAGCAGAATGTGTCATGTGAGTTGTAAGCATGTTTTTGGCATGCAATGTGTAAACGTATTTTAATGTAAAGGTATTTTTGTAACATTCAACTGTAAAGGTATTTTTGTAACATTCAACTGTAAAGGTATTTTTGACCTCGACTGTACTATCTATCTGTACTAATAAAGCTGAAGAGTTTGTTTTTGGTTTCTTTGAACGCTCTCTAATCTCGAGAAACTACCAATCCGATTTGAATAATTCTTTTTGCAATAGATAGTCATATTCAACAGAAAGTATACGCCATTTTTCATCCCGAAATACTTAGTGGAAAGGGCACAACGAGGGTAAAACCGTGGGGCACGTGGGCTAGTAATTTATATATTTAGAATTAATATATGATTTATTTTTGTGGTTCCTTCAAAAAATGAGCTGATTGATCAGACATCAATCAAATCTAATAAACCAAATAACAAAACTCGAAAATATTTTATAAAATAAAACACGAGAATATTTTTATTACTTCATTTATAATATCAAATATTCAAGAATAGTAACAAGATTGCTTCTCAGAAGCCAGTTATTATGAAAATGTTGGGAATATATTTCTTAATATATGAAGTAAATATATCTTCAAGGTAATAACGATGTATGTAATTAAGTTTCAGTCAGTACTACTACACGTGTTAACATTCGATATATTAAGGGTGGTTTTCGAATAGCGATTTTTTTCTACAGTGTCGATTTAGTATACTAGCTCACAAAGTTATTAAATCATGTTTGCTTATGCCGGTCGCTTGAAACTTTCACGGCTCAAGAGCTTAAAAATAAGCGCTCATATGAGTATCTAAAACCAGCGTTTACGCTTGCAGATATTTCCAAAGTCGAGCTTATATGCGGCAGTAAAACCTGATCTAAAGCCGCCCTAAGTACAGTCAACTACAAACGTTAATGAACACATTCAATATAAAAACATGAACATATTTTTTTACACTTTAATTAAAGTGTTTTATAATATAGAACAGTGTTCATCAACTTTTGTAGTTGACTGTACTTATCTCGTTGACTTGGTTACGTAGTTAAGTGGAGTAGATTCCTCTTCATTTTGGGCAGTTTCCTGTTACAGTTTCTTCTTAATTGAGGTAGTTCATCTACCTAGTAAGCTGGTTGCCTTATAGCGCGTTATAAAAATACTACAATCCTAAGGAGCCTTTCTACTAGAGCTGTGTTCAATTTCTATTGTAATAGATTGATTCGCAATAACACGATGGTATAACGACAGGTCAAATTGAGTTAGAGCGACAGCCTTAATTAAATCGTTTAGAAAAATAAATTCAGTGATCTTTTAATCGAAATAAATGCGTCCATTTCTTTGGAATTCGTTTTTTAATCATGATGTAAACAGCCAGAAACTCAGCGAAGTATTTGGTGCGTAAAATTACTTTTGTAAACGAATCTCTACGGATCTGAGTTTGGACGTCCATTTTGCTTTTGGGGAATATTTTAAATGATTTCTGTCCTCGGGTGTTCCTCACTTGGCGAATGATATTAGTAGTTCGGAAATTTCTCTTCAGTGTTACAAAGTAATAAGAGTTTGTTTACCAGTTCGGTAATACGAGTTTCTAAATTACTTTTCAAATATGGCTCGGGTTTGATATAACACACATAGATACATGTATTTTAGGCAAACACGGCCGTGATACTAGCGCCCCGCGGTGCTACCCGCGTTGTACCCGTGCCCGTGGGAATTTGAGCTTCGCGAAAGTTATAATCCTCTCGAAACAACAGGATATTTAAAAAAAGAAAAGTCTGTCATGCATGTCCCACTGCTGCAGGCCTCTCATCGAGGATATCAGGACAGTGAAGAAGATAAAAATAAGTTTAAAATCCCGTGTGCTTTATTATTACGGTTCACAGTGATTAGGGGTCATCTGAATAAAGAAAAGTCAGGTATAAATTTCAAACCTTAAAATTACTAATAAAAATTATTCACATAAGAATCCAAGACAAGGTTTTGCTAAGTTTTCTTTGTCTCGTTTCGAGTTTGAAGGTAAAAACTTCAAGCCAGAAAATAAATTTTCTTTTTATTCGAACAAAAAGTATTAATACTTTGATAATCTGAATTGAGATTGTTTCAATGTAGGTTTTTGTGATTTGTTAAATCTTTCAATAGAATAGTAGAAAGGTTACATTGAGGTACTTATTGCTCACGGATTGTATTATATAGACTTGTACTCTGGTTCAGTCTAGCCAAACTTAACTAGCTAGCCTTGTTTTTTTCTTATCTCAACTACACACGCCTGTCTGAATATTCGGGCCAAGGCATCTCTTTCAGGAACTGGACAAACTTTCATGTAATTTTCATCAATGTTCAGATTTTTGTATTGGCAGATTTTGGCTAGGTTTTCATCTTTGATTTATTGACCTTACGCACTTTTGATTAACCTAAAAGGGACAATAAATAAAAGTTTGAGACGAAAAGATTTATCACATTAAAATCAGGGAATTGAAAATTTTCTTGGTAGCAAAATATTACAAAAACAGCTCTATAACGTAGGCGGAAGTAAAGACATAAGCACAAACAACAATATGGCCGCGCCCGTCATACTTCTAATGTTAGACACGTAATATGTTCTATTTTAATCGTATTGAATCATCGTGGGCGCACGTCAATGTTGCAAAGACTTAATTCAATCAACCCAGTGAAGTTTTATCGCATCGCTTAAAAGTGTTTCTACATCCGAGCTATGCTAGGTATTCACCAACATGAAATATAGCCACGTTAAATAGCATTACGGTATACACCAATCATGTCAAATGTAGCATAGCAACGTAATATGGCGATTCTGGTATCCACCAATCACATGAAACCTTCGATCAACAATACACAACTAGATGTCGGGTCGGCGCAAAAAATACGTCTCGGTGAATAACGACTCAATTGAACAGTGAGGCGTTATTCTCACTTATTTTATTCATAAGATTTGCTACTTTACTGCTAGGTGTCATGGTTGTAATAAGGCTGAACTTCGAACTGTTTTAAAACATTTTTTTCAGTTTGGTAGTAAACAAAATAAGCTGTCACACGTCATCCACGCGGACAATATTTAGCTTAGATTTTGTACGTGACCCGATATCTAGTTGTGTATTGTTGATCGAAGCATGAAACCTATTATAGCAAGTCACAACAATCTACCAATCATATCAAACACTGTATGACAACGTGACATAGCTTAGGATTAGAAGAAAGGTTCTTTTAGAAGATTGTTTAGACAGTGAATTTTAGTGCTTGCCCACGGAAAAATACCGTAAATAATTAAGTGCGGGGGAATAAAAGTTTCTACCCACGTGTGCGTTATTCGATATGCTTTTTATATGGTTTCCATTTTGTCAGACAAAAGAGTCAAATATAGGAAAGTTTCTCGTTTGTGAAAGCCTTATTTGTAACTTATTTGTTTTAAACATTTTGCAATGTATCGCGTATCGATAGTTGAAAGGTACGAGGCTTTTATGAAGTTGGAAAACAGGGTTATCCAGTAACATGCTTGAAAACAAGGACAGAGTAGGCTATTTGGAAACGTTGATTTATAAACGCAAGTATATACCATCTCACTATACCACGTAACACTTACAAATTCTTCTTCTTGTTAAGTTAGTGGCCAATTCTGATGTTGGAGTTTTTAGACCGCCTAAAGGCCTCCGACATGGTCTGACGATTCAAACAACCGACTGCTTTACGTGCCCTCCGAAGTCAGGTAGCGCTCAGATAGTAATACCACTATCGGCCTCCCAGTAAGAGGCGACCTGTACGTTGCTGAACAACCGCAACGAACTTTCAAATTAATATAATATAATCCTAGTTATTTCTTTAATTGAATCCACAGTCCGCACTAATATAATTAAATTACCGAGGAGTTTGTTACTTGTTTTAACGTGCGTGTTATATCTATTATGACGTGTTGTTATGTATTCAATTTAACTGGGTCTCTTATTCGGATTTGAAAATACCTTTTTATATATTGCCAGCTGCAAACTTACTTTTCGTTACTTTTATGCGATTTAATTACAGCTTTAAATACTCAGAGAAAACATGTTCTAAACATATAAATCACCTACTATCATACCAACTAAAACAAAAATTCAAATTTAAAGAGTTCTTAAATCTAAAATTACTTACAATATCGCAGCTTTCACGGTTAGCATCCTATTCGTATTATTAGTTCCCTAATTCACGAAGAAAATGTATAAGAATAGGTTCATGAATAAACAACGCTACAAGGAAATTACCATATTAACGATTCATTGATAATTATTGTGACTTTTATACTTTGAAGGGAATGAACAGACGCAAACAACTTGCCCTTGAAAGGAAACCGTGAATGAACACTATGACGTCATTGATGTTTGCTTAACAAAATAAAGCTTTATTAGGACGGAGATAAATTAAGTGGGTGTTAGTACATTATACGTTACGTCACCGCACCGAAGTAAAAAGTTCCTAAACAATGGCTATGTAAATGTTATTATCCTCCAAAGCCTATTAAATAACTGTTCGGGTCAAAATTTTCCCTCGAGTTTGAGACACGACCCTTAACTTTAAGAGGATATTTTTAAAAGAACGAAACGTGACGTGAAAACGAATTCGTTTCACATTTATAGCGTATAATGTATTTAAGAACGGGAGATGTCTCCTAAATAAACCGAAAAGTTTATTCTCTATAGATTTTTTGGGTGGTTGTTAAATATACATTACGTATTTTTATGAATATCTACAATCATAATAATATTGAAATTACTAAGAAAACGTCGCGTCGCCGTAACCGTAGTGTCGTAGCAAACATTGCTACGAGACGCTCGTAGCATGCTACGAATTGAAATGTTTCTTTTATGAAAATTACTTTTATTATGAAATCTATGACATAACTAAAAGATCTCAGCTTTTCAGTACTTCACACTGTTTGAAACATAAACAACTCAAAATTTCGAATAGTTATTAAACAAAGCAATTTTCCTAGAACAAGGATCAAACACTTCGCAAAGTTGTTTACGACGAACTGACTATAACATAAATCCATTATCTGTTTCAAACAAACTATTCAATTGATTCATTCCTAACTAGACCGAAACTAAAAGTTGGATACAATTTGTAATAACACGAATGTTTGTACAATTTCCAGAGCCCAGAGTCGGAGTAAACACGGTCGTAGTGGGTAGTTTGAAATTTAATTATGTTTTGGATCATGCATAATTAAACGAGAGTGGAAAGTTTATATACATTTCGAGTGGTCCTCGGGAATACAAATTCTGGCCTGTTATTTTAGGGCTTCACATAATCTGTGTGTGTGGTGTAATTACAAAAACATTAAAGCGTAAAAGTGTAAATAGTTGGCTGTCCATTAAGCCACTGCTTTCTAGCACGAATTTAATTCTTGCGTATTCTCGCATTTTGATGCGTGTAATTGTGTTGGGTGGTAAGCCACGTTATAGTAGACTTTAATGACATTAGATAGAGCCACTATTTGTCACGATTGGAGAACAGCCTTTGCCTAAGGTACAATGGGCCGATAAGACGATCGTCGAAACACCAACTATTATATACTTTGTTTATTCATTATAATAATTTATACCACACAGATTTATCACTCATTATATCGATAGCAAATTAATAATAATAAATAAATATACCCGGATGAATTGACACACTATTAATTAGACCCAAACTAAGCTTTAAACTTCTAATATGGAATCTAGATAACTGATACTACTACATACACAAATACTTTATAAGAATATATAATTTACACCCAGACGTCGTCGCCAACAACTACATATGTCATATTGTTTTCTTATTTTTAAAACCACTTGTCCTTAAATATAAAAATAAGCCACGTCTTTCCTAATTCCGTATTAATTCCTCTGTCAAACAAGCCGCAAGCCACATTTTAGTAATTCTACCTGCTCAGGTGTTCTAGGTATTTTAGGTACGTGACATTAACACGACAAACGTGCAACCGCATATTAGAGGGAGAGCACGTTTCAAACAGTTCTAGGTATTGTTTCAATGATATATATACTAGTATTATGATGCCAAAAGCGCATTGCGGTTTTGCGTGAATTTGCTTTGTGGTTTAGGCAAACATGGCTCGGGTATGAGATCACCAACCCGCATTAGGCACGGTAAGTAAGTTCGTTTAGGCTAGTGGCCAATCCTGGTGTCGTAGTTTTTAATCCGCCTCAAGGCCTCCAGCATGGTCTACCGATCACTGACACAACCAAAACCGACAATTTAACGTGCCCTCCGAAACACGGTAGCGCTCAGATAGAAATGCTTATCGGTCACCCATCCAAGTAGAGGCCGAGCTGCACGTTGCTTAACAATAGAAATGAGTTAATGTCGTTTTGCTAAACTACGCTACAAGCACTACAAGGTGATTACACCTATAATCCTCCTCACTGTACTGTAAAGTCACGATCTGTTTCAGCTTTGTAATATTAGGAATTTGGCAATGAAACAGATGTTATTACAATGTCCAGACATTTACTGCATGAGTTGCAGGCCGGGCGCGGGTCTGGTGCGTTCCGGATGCGGGCCAGATACGGGCAGGGAGCGGGTCGCGTGACGTTGAATTCCTATGTAGGAGAAATAAAATGTCACACGACCCGCACTCGGCCCGCAACCGCACTATGTGTGTCTTGTGCTTAAGTCAAATCTAATGCTCATCTACGAGTATACTAATATTATAAAGCTGCAGAGTTTGTTTGAACGCGCAAATCTCAAGAACTACTGGTCCGATTTGAAAAAAAAATTTGTAATGAATAGCCACATTCAACGGGAAGATTATAAGCTACATTTTATCCCGAAATTCCCACGGGAACGGGTACAAAGCGGGTAAAACCGAGGGGCGCTGCTAGTTATAAATAAATTGTACAGTATAGATAGAGCATGAAAAAACTAATTTACTCTGCACACTTTTAATAAAAACATCGAGTAATATCGCAATCATATCATGTCGCATCCATTTTATCGTGTCAAACATTATTCGCTTTCGATATAAATTCATTCGATACTTTGATTTGATACGTGCCAATCGGATTCAGTATCAACACTTATTCCTTTTATAAAATATCTATCGATGGTAGAGAGATAATTTATTTTTATTGCGCAAGTCATGTAAAGATAATGAAACAGATATATGTTAACGTTTGTTGGATTTTGATTGTTTGTTGAATTACGCAACGGATTTTGATGCGGTTTTTTGTAATAGGTAGAGTGATTCAAGAGGAAGGTTTTTATGTAAAAAAATTCCCGAAATTCCCACGGGAACGGGCACAACGCGGGTAAAACCGCGGGGCGCTGCTAGTCATTGTATAAAACAAAGTCGCTTTCCGCTGTGCGTCCCTATGTATGTTTAGATCTTTAAAACTACGCAACGCGGGTAAAACTACAGGGCGCTGCTAATTCTTTCTTACTTGAGATTTAATATGGGATTGCCATATAAAAATATACGTGAATTAGTGAAGTGTCTATTTAATGGACGTCTGTAAGTACGGCAAGTAGGGTCTAGAATAGGCTTATTTTTATCCCAAAAGGAAGTAGGTGTAATAGGTGAAACCGCGTGCACAGCTAGTACATTTATATTTAAACAAACCGGTGCATACCTATGTTACAGAATGACGCATTTTATTCTTTTATCTGTGACGCAAGCCTGGACGTATAATCCTCTGTTTGGTTGAGTCTGTTCCATTTTAGGAGCAAAGCTTATTAAAAAAAGCTTGTTATTTATAAATATATGGGTATAATAATGTACAGGGAATAATATTATACATGGGTGTAATGATAAAAGCAGGGTATTTGCGTACAATAATGTATTTTGGGTAAATATGTGTGGTATATATTTGTATTTTGCTTTCGTTCATGGTTAGCAGATTATATTACTTTGGTCTTCTTCTTCATCGAGTGGATGGCCAACCTGGCCAATCCTGGTGTCAGAGTTATTGAGCCGCCAAAGGCCTCTGACATGGCTCAAGTAACGACTACTATCCGTAGAAAGTAACCGGGACCGACGGCTTAACGTGCCCTCCGAAGCACGGAATTACTTTGGTTGAAACATGGTTTTGTTTCACAGCCGTTTTCAACAAGCTATTTATACTAGCTGTCTCTGATTGTATACTCTATTTCTTTTGGATTGGCACAAAATGTGGACCAATGGCGTCAATTTTCCAGCCGAAGACAATTGCTCCTAAAGAGGAAAAAGGTTTAGTAATTTTATTTCATTATTACCCTCACCTCACCTTCCTCACCCTCATCCTTGCAATCTCTAAACCTTTTCCCTCCTTAGAAGCAATCGTCTTCGGCTGGAAAATTGACGACATTGGTCCACATTTTGTGCCAATCCAACAGAAATAGAGTATAGTTGAAGTTTTGACATTGCTATCAAGTAAATAAGTTCGAGTACCAACCAACCCAGGTATCGGAGTTTTTAGATTTCAAACAAATGGATCAAAACAAAATGACCGAATATTTTACGTGCCCTCCGAAGCAGGGTTAAGTATAAGTACGATAGAATAGATTAGTAGCTAACGCTGGTCGGCTTTTTATCGCCCAAAGGCCTCCGACATGGTCTGACGATTGATACTACCGGGACCGATAATTAACGTGACCTCCGAAGCACGGTAGCGCTCAAATAGAAAACCCACAGTGGGCCACCATCTGAGATGATCTGCTTAACAATTGCGATGAGTTAACATCGGTTAGTCAAAATACGCCAGGAGCGCTATTTAGTTACCTACTGGTATTATTGATACTCAGACTCTACAGTCTACCTACACCATAGCACTAAAACCTATATTTTTCCTTTAGTCCGCCATGGTAACCGAGGTTTGGTAATCAGTTACCTATGAAGATTTTTCCTTCTGCTTTCGTAATTTTTTCGTAACCAATTATTGTTAAAAATAGGTAGGTACTAAAAAATATAAAAAATAATAACCCTAACCTACCGAATTGCATGTATTTACGAGTACTTTGAGTATTTTCTTTGAGATTTGGGAGTACCTAACTTACTTTCGTGTGCCAAAAAGAACAAGTTTCATTATGTTAAAATCTTCGTTTGTAACTGGATTACCAGGAAAGAGCAAAATTTCTTCATAGGTAACTGATTACCAAACCTCGGTTACCATAGCGGACTAAAGCATATTTTTCTTAAACATAAACAATAACCTGTATATTTCTGTAAAATATACAAAATGTATAGGTACAACTGTTTGTTTTCATTCCACCATACCGAGTACGCTTAGTAAATCATTCACGTTGATAAATGTTAGGGCTCCAACCATTTGTTATTGCCACTTTCTGCACGTTTCGGAGCTCCATTTGTTTTTAACTTCAATTTTAGATTTAACGATGTTTGCATATAAATTACAAAAATTGGGAGCTTTAATAATACTTTTACTAATAATGTATTCTTAGGGCGGATGGCACAAGGATTTTAAATTTTATAGCATTTTAGCTATCAAATGGTTTGTCTCTTTCTGACATACGCTATTTTCCGAAGAGCAAAAGAGACAAAACACTCACTAGCAGTGTTTTAGTTATAGAGTTTATGAATAAGGCAGTAAATATGTTTAATCAACAAATGACGTTCGTTTTAAATAGTGTTCTATTTCGACCAATATAAAATAAAATTTTGAACTTCTTTTGCAAGCTTGACAATTACAAATTGACACGTCGCTTGACAATTTTACCCGAAGCAATTCTTTTATTTAAAAAAACTTTTAAGTTTATTTATTATCAACAAAAATAATCGTCGCGACACCACACTGTTCAATTCGAAATAGAAAGACGAAACGAAAATATCTAGCTTGCTTTCTATAAGAGAGAGAGAGAGACAGAGAGAGAAACATGCGAGCCGCGCATGTTTCTCTGTCTGTCTCTCTCTGGCGTGCGCAAGTTTCTCTGTCTGTCCCTCTCTGGCCTAAAAAATGTCGTTACCATTTTTTCCGTCTAGCCCCCTTTCGAAACGCGCGATAAGGAACTTCGTTCCAAAAATCTGGAAAATAAAGCAATAAGTAGCCTACTATGTCACTTACTGTGTTGCACTGGTAGTGTAATGTTCCCCTAGAGGTGCTCCCACACTGCTGTTACAAAATGTTTATAAACATTTTTGAACACTAAAACATTTACTAACAAATGTTGTCAATTCTTACATTTTGTTAGGAACTGTTATATGTTATAAGTGCTCCTACACTGATGGAAAGTGTTTACTAACATTTTATAACATTTTGAATCTGGCATTGGCTCGCAGTTTGGTTTTGCGTTCTGAGGCGTCTACACGAAAATGGAAGAAGATTTGCTAATTGGGATAGCTTTCATTTTTTGTTTAAAAAAAAAGAAAAAGCGCTCTTATTGGATGCGAACGCTTAAAGCTAGAGAAAAACTCACCGACTCACCGCATACCCCGCCGTCACCCGTATAAAATGTTTACAAACAAAATTTTGTTCAAAAATGTTAATTAACATTTACTAACATGAAAACATTTTTTGACTTTGGTGATTAAATGTTAGCTAACAAATGTTTACTAACGTTACTTAACATTCTATAACAGCAGTGTGGGAGCACCTTAGTACAACAAACGTGACAGCAGCTGACAAGACATGATATGATAAATGCTGTGACTTGATTGGTTCATACATTGGTTGTAAACTCGAATTTAAAATATTCCACCAATCAGCTCACAGTATTTATTATGTCATGTCGTGCCGCCTTCTGTGACATTCATTGTCCTAGCCTGTCTAGACATAGGCCTTCAAATGTGTTTAATTATAGAAATCTTCGATCAACAATGCATAACTAGATGTCGGGTCGGCGCAAAAATACGTCTCGGTGAATAACGCCTCATTTGAAAAGTGAGGCGTTATTCTCACTTATTTTATTCATAAGATTTGCTACTTTATTGCTAGGTGTCATGGTTGTAATGAGGTTGAACTTCGTACTGTTTTAAAACTTTTATTTCAGTTCGGTAGTAAACAAAATAAGCTGTCACACGTCATCCACGCGGACAGTATTTAGCTTTGATTTTGTACGTGACCCGATATCTAGTTGTGTATTGTTGATCGAAGATAGAAATGTATAAAATCACATGATATATAATTTTATGATCCTACATATATTATAAATGCGAAAGTTTGTACGATGGATGTATGTTTGTTGCTCTTTCACGCAATAGTTACTGAACGGATTTGGATGAAACTTTACAGTAATATAGGTTATAGATCAGAATAACACATGGGATACATTTTATCCCGAAATTCCCGCTGGAACGGGTACAACAAGGGTTAAACCGCGGGGCGCGACTAGTAACAGTATAAGAATAATATTCACTGGATTCAAAATTACACATGTGAGAGAAAATATTTAAATATATTTTATTAACATTTGAGAAGCTTGAACTTTTGGGGTGTTTATTTAAAGTTAGATGAAAGTAAATAAAGTATAAAATTGGTATATAAAGAGGGTTAAGTAAATAAAACTTAAGAACATTTAATATTCAAAAGATAACAAGAACTAATTTCATTAAGGCAAATTGCTAACAATAGCAGAATACGATTCAAATAACTTAAATTATGTTGATGCAATATTAAATTTCGCTTTAACTGCGGGGTTTTATTAAAATACAATTATGTTTTTGTTCCAGCATAATTAAAAAAGAACCTACTCATACATAATCCTGAAACGATACCCTTTTTATAATACAACTAGCAGCGCCCCCTCGTTTTTCCCGCATTGTGCCCGATCCCGTAGGAATTTTGAGATGACAAATATCCTCCATAAGTGGACTATCCAACACTGAAAGAATTTTTCAAATCAGACCAGTAGTTCCAGAAATTTGCGCGTTCAAACAAACAAACTCTGCAGCTTTAAAATATTAGTATAGATAATGGATATTCATAATTGAACCAAAATGGTTCTGCGCTATACCGATTATACATAAATTACATGACCCTTCTTTTGGGCTTCGCTGCAGTCGAGTAAAAGAGTTTTCAGTACAATATTCACTCCGGTCCTAAAGCAAACAATAAAAATAAACATTTAAAAATAAGAAGTTACCTGAAAAAAATACATTGCTCTTAAGTTAAAAAATGTTGCCATTTTCCTTTCCGCTCGTAAAGGCTTTGCTTTTAACAACTTAAAATTACCCACATAAAACATTTTAAGCCACTCTATGTGAGAGAGTCAACATGAAGTTAATTTTAACTTCGTTTAATGGAAAGCGAAAGCCTTAGTTATTAATTTTATTATAGAGTTAGTGAAAGTTACGTACCTAATTAAGATGGTATCATCCTTTAACAGTTTCTGTGTTTCAATTTTTTTATAGAATACCGTCCGTACTCAGAGACATCGAATGCTTCTTTAGTAGAGATTTAATGAGTGATTTTAACATATTGTTATCTATGCAAAATAACGTCAATTAGTCTTCTTTTTATCGAGTGGATGGTCAACCTGACCAATCCTGGTGTCAGAGTTATTGAGCCGCCAAAGGCCTCTGACATGGCTCATGTAACGACTACTATCCGTAGAAAGTAACCGGAACCGACGGCTTAACGTGCCCTCCGAAACACGGAATCATCTTACTTTCCGGGCAATCAGGTGATTCAGCCTGCAATGCCCTAACCAAACTGAGGACGGTCTCACAAAGTGATTTTTGTGTGATATCCCCACCGGGAATCGAACCCGGAACCTCCGGATCGTGAGCCGAGCGCTCAAACCACTAGGCCACGGAGGCTGTTACGTCAATTAGTAAAGTGTCGATTAAATGGACGTCTCTGAGTGCGGCACTATGTACATATATCTATCACTATTTACATATGTCATGTAACACTCGTAGTCGTGATTAAATCTTCTTCTTCATCGAGTGGATGGTCAACCTGACCAATCCTGGTGTCAGAGTTATTGAGCCGCCAAAGGCCTCTGACATGGCTCATGTAACGACTACTATCCGTAGAAAGTAGCGTGATTAAATATAATATTATAAGCCTGTTTACTATTCCTCTGTATACTTTGAACATAGTGGATGTTCATAACCATCCTTTGCTTTGAGTAAAGTCTAACAAGGCATACCTAGTTAGTCAATGTGCTAGCTTGAAACGCTAGTGCCGTAGTTTGACTCAGCACTGCCATTGGATGTGTGGCCAATAGTAGCATTTCTATTTCAGCCCACTGTGCTTCGGAAGGTACGTCATATTGTCGGTCCCGATTATTTCAATCGATGGATCATGTCGGAGGCCTTAAGGCGGTCTAAAAACTCCGACACCAGGGGACGAACTTTTTTAGATAATAGTGATATGCCTAATTAGGTATGTGCTTAGCTTAGTTCGATTTAGCAATTTACAATCGACTGCTACGCACTTTAGTACTTTGTCAAATTATAAATTTGAAACCTCTCATTGATATATAGTAAGTATTGTAGATGTTTGAATATGACAAGGTTCTTAGTACCAGCATTTTGATAGGTCGTCTGTACGTGTTTCTCAGGGTATTGAACACGCGAGCGTTGAAAAACCTTTCTCAAACCAGCACGTACTTGCTATATTATTAATGTTACATTTCGTAAATAAACATGTTGCGTCGTCGCCATCATATGTCAGTTTCCCGCCAAGAGAACTAAGATGGCGTCCGCTTGTCTTATTATACGACGAGCAAGTGACATAGCCCTGAACTTGACATCAATGGACGATGGATAAGGGATTTCTTTTCTCGTTATTTTATTATAACAAACACCATAATCATCTTAGAAACTTATGTTTTGTTGGGATGGTATTATGGGTTGAGGAAGTTGTTTATTTTTGCAGTGTAACTTTGAATATATTAAGACGTGACGTATACTAAAACATTATCTTTAATGAAATTGTAAATAACAAAATATTTTGCTTCAACCCCAATTGTTTGACTTTATTTTAGTTAATATTGTATGAATACATTTGTGACATCTGTTATTATTATTACTGACGTCTATAAAACCAACAACTAACTAGTTAACGTAATTTTTCATACCTAACATGTCAAAGTCATTATCATTAAATTATTATTCACTAAAGAACTATTTGATGTCTCTGAGTACGCGCGTTAGACTTTTACTATCAAAGCATATATACTAAAGCAATTAACATTTCATTCTCTTAAATCAATCACTTAATTACTAATTTCTGTTAATTAAGCTCGTTCAGTGAAAGCTGCCATGTGTAACCTACTTGCAAACTCCTTGCTAACGAATCATATTCAAAGATCCCAAAGCAAATTATGAAATAAATGGATCCTATCTTGAAACGTCGAGTAAGCCTTCAGAAAGGTTTGCCTAATGAATCAAAGACACGGGTTAGGCCATAAATTAGATTGTCTTTGTACTCGCCTCTGATAGATCCAATTAGTTTACGTTTACGTTAGCAAATTGACGTAATTTATTAGGAATTGATAAGTTTTGCTTCTTATTATATGCTTATTTGATATTTAATTTATGATAATGACAACTTTATGTTAGAATTTATGATTGTACGCGTACATTATTAAGTGCAAGACGTACATAGTGTGGGTGCGAGCCGTTTGCGGATCGCGTGACGTTGTACTCCTTGTATTTGATTAAAAGGTGTCTATCTCTCTCACTCACTGAGGTCGTTGCCGCACTATGTGTGTCCTGCGCTTAAGTGATGGCGTGTTTAAGAAATCACGGTAACTAAAGGTTATCTAAACCGTTTGATAAAGGTGAAAAGAGGTATTTTTACAAGCAAGGTTGATTACAAGCAGACACGACAATGTGTTATCAAGGATTTATACATTACTAACTGCCGCCCATGTTTCGCTACGAATGAAAGGGCCCACCTCTGTTAGGGGTTGAATTTCGCGACAACCCTCCTTAGTGAGCACCAACTTCTTAAAGGAACCCCCATCAAAATTGAGGCTCCTTATATTTTTTGATACTAATATTATAAATGTGAAAGTTTGTGAGTATGGAATGTATGTATGTATGTTTGTTACTCTTTCACGAAAAAACTACTTGACCTGGAGGAAACTTTACAGTAATATAACTTAAGGTATACATCAGAATAGCACACGGAATACATTTTATCCCGAAATTCCGCGGGAACGGGTATAACGTATATATCTACCACATCAAGATCGACGAAAGAACGAAAAATAACAATACTTTTACATTTATTCACAATACAATGCTTACAGAGCGGAACACGGTCCCATTTGGATTATATACTTCATATTTCAATTCAGTCTGTTCGTAACCTAACGCAAATGTACATTGTCACTTGTTTTTCTTCGATTATCCCTTTTTATGTAGATTTAACTGAAATGGTTGTATTTTTATACAATTCACTCGCGTCCATTTTGGTAAAAACACTTACTTTTAATATTAATTCTAATAGCGTTGTGTTATAGTTGTTTTTAAAACAAAAGATTAAAAAGATCGACAATTGAACCTAATTATTTTTTGTAGTCGGTTTAAAATAAGTTTGTTATCTTCTTCTTCATCGAGTGGATGGTCAACCTGACCAATCCTGGTGTCAGAGTTATTGAGCCGCCATACGCCTCTGACAAAAACAAAAACATTACTTTGCAAAAAGTTATGACTACGGAATTATTACTACGTCAGCTACGTTAGCTACGTCGTAGCATAAATTAGCAACGCTACGGCGCAGCGTAGTACAGATGTAGTGAATAATCCTTTCCTATCGGCAAAACTCGGAACAACGATAACACCCGAATGGTGCCGATGTGTCTATGAATTACTGTACTATTAAATTACGTGTAGGTATCGAATAAATCGCATACTTTATTTATCAATGTCAAATGTCAAACTGAAAACTCGGAACAACGATAACACCCGAATGGTGCCGATGTGTCTATGAATTACTGTATTATTAAATTACGTGTAGGTATCAAATAAATCGCATACTTTATTTATCAATGTCAAATGTCAAACTGTTGTCTCGATGGGTACTGAGTGCGAGTGAAGTAGTAAGACAAAAACGAACATTTCCGAGAAAATACGAAAGGAAAGGATTATTCACTACATCTGTATTTTGATTACTATAGTTTTTTCGTAAATAAAGAATAGTTTAGGTAGGTCATATTAGTCTTCATATTATTTTTTTATACGTGATTATTGTTATATTAGAAACAAAATTGAGTGGAACTAGTTTTGCTAATATTTTCATACTGTTTCAATATGCGTAAACTTGACTAAATTATAAAGGTACTATGTATCATCAAAATTCGATATTCCAACGCGGAATACAATAATACAAAATCATTTACAGACTACACAAAATGAAATGAAAACAAAAGGTGTCAGAACGGAACATAAAAGATATACAAGCGTATCTATAGAGAACATACAGTCTCGTATTGTACATAACACATATATACGTAGGCAGATTTGTTTGTTTGTCACGTCACAGTCATATCCGCAGTTAGATCACTTTGAAAGCTTGTTATTTTTTCCAACAGTAACTATTTGTTCGTGGTTTATTTGTTTCCAATTATACTTGTGTGTTCAATTTTTCTATTTCCGTTTATTGTTTTTCGATTTGTGCTTTTTTAAGAAATAGCAATGTTGATTAATGTCATATGTACATATGATTTAACTTTAACATGTTTATCAATTTAAACTTAATATTATAATGAGGTAAATTTTGTAAGTTTGTTTGTTTGTATGTTCGAGCTAATCTCTGGAATTATCAGCCCGATTTGAATAACTCTTTTTGTAATAGATAGCCACATTCAACGGGCAGGTTATAGGTTATTTTTCGTCCTGAAATTCCAATGGGAACAGGCATGACGCAGGTAAAACCGCAGGGTACTGCTAGTACTCCTATATAAAGGCAAAATAGTTTTTGTAATTATTGTTAAGGTATCTTTCAATATAAGAGGTTTTATTCGATTTGGTGCGGCCATTTCAAGCCCACACCATGGATATTTGGAAACAATAATTGATCATAAAAATTATGACAAAAAAATTATTGTTTGGTAATAAAAAGTTTAGCCACAAAGAAAGCAATTACGGTAATTAAGTAAAGGATAATGGCCAATCTTATGGCAGATCATGAAATGGATTAATAGGGCTTCTGATTAACCTTTGGAAAAACCCAATTCATCATTAACTCGATGGATGCTTTTATATTATCTTTTCCGCTGTTACTTTTACCAGATTATACGAGTATCTATACCAGCAGTGCCCTGCGGTTGTACCAGCATTGTGCCTGTTCCCGAAGGAATTTATACAAAAATTAGCCTATACAAATTGTTCACAGGAGTGAGCGCCATCTATCCTGACAGCTAGTAATAGATTATGTTGAAATATCATATTTATTCCAAAATTAATGATTTCTAAATACATATGAAAATATACGAGAGTGAAATGAGTCCAGTTTTTTTACAGTAAATTAATATTTTTTGTAGAAAAAATGCCATTTTTCGCTACTTTACCTTAAGGGCACTCATCCTGTAGGACATGTACTTATAATTTAAAGAAAATGCTGAAAATACCTACAAGATTTCCATTTATAATCATCTAAATAAACTTTTTTAATTCTAAAAGTACAACGTACTTAACTACAACAGTAGTATATTTATAAATAAACCAAGAAACCCGAGTAGCCGCATTATCTAATCTCCGCTGGACGGTATAATCTAGGTCCTGAGTGTCTTAGTGCTTAGAGCTTAGGTACCTGACCTAACACTGGATAATGGGATAGCTAGGGGGAGGAAGGCCGCCCCATTCATTACCTAATGGTACTATATTGTGCTATGTAGTGCGTTAATATTTATAGAGGAAGGGATGTTTGTCTGTGTTGCAGCAAAAATATGTATGTTGGTTATTATATGTCGTAATAAAGTTTGAACAGTTACCTTGTATATAGGATAGCGATTTACATAAAATGTAGCTAGATAATTTGACCTCTTAAGATAACAGAACTGAGGGTTCCTTTCCATGCTTTGCTTGGTTTGACATGATTGGTGGACCAGTATCACTACCAGTACCAGTATCAGACCAGTATTAGATCAGTATCAGACCAGTATCAGACGGGTATTAGATCAGTATCAGACTACTATCAGACCAGTATCAGTACAGTAGCAGTATCAGAACAGTATCAGTATCAACACCAACATCATCATCGGTAATGTGACGCTGCTATATTACATTTGATACGATTGGTAGATACCAAACGAAACATCAAACTTTTGATGAAAATGAACTCTAACAGCCGCACTTAGAGACGTTCATTAAATCGACACTTAAACTAAATGACGTAATATTACATGTCAAAATCACTCATAAGGAAGCATTTGACTTCCTGTCTATTTTCCTTCGTACTTTGAATCATATGACACAAAGGAAGTCACATTACACAAAGATATGATGTTCTTTTGCAGTTATGTTGCATATAGTATACCGTATTCTGTGTAAGTTCGAGTAGATTCGTGGCTACCTCTGGTATCGGAGTTTTTAGACCGCCTAAAGGCCTCCGACATGGTCTGACGATTTATACAACCGGGACCGACAATTTAACGTGCCCTCCGAAGCACGATAGCGCTCATACTCAACTGTGTCATACAGTATTATATAATCGTAGTTATACAGTGCCTATATTATATACTAGCAGTGTCCCGCGGTTTTACCCACGTCGTGCCCGTTCCCTTGGGAATTTTGAGATTAAAAGTAGCCTATAACCTTCCCGTTGAATGTGGCTATCTATTACAAAAAGAATTATTCAAATCGGACTGATAATTCCTGAGATTATCTTGAACATACAAACAATCAAACTTACAAATTTTAGCTCTTTATAATATTAGTATAGTTAACTACGCAAGATTATCTAATATGTACTTAGACTTAACTCCATTTGGTACTTAATTACCCTTTTAGGCTTAATTACGCTTTGTTGCTCTTCGCTATTTTAGAGTTTAAATTACGGTACTAAGTAATTAGATTAATAACTCATCTACATTAATAAATATAATAAAGTCGAAGGGATTGAAATTTTGTCCTTTTTTTGTTTGATACGCTTCTCTCTAGAACAACAAGACTGATTCAGTTTTGAATATTCTTTTTGTTAGCTACATTTGAAGAGCAATGGGTTACTTTTTACCAAAATTCCCATGGTAACGGGTACAGCGTAGATTAAACGAGTTGCTAGATCATAACATTAATTAAACTATTAACTGAAGATTTCACTTGAGTTATTGTCTTGCTATGAATGACATCTATTATATAATATTATAAAGAGGAAAAGTTTCTAACTTAGTTTGTAAGGGCTAATCTCGGAATCTACCAATACGATTTCAATAATTCTTTTTGTAATGGATAGCCACATTCAACGGGAAGGTTATAGGTTATTTTTCATCCCGAAATTCCTACGGGAACGGGGACAACGGGGGTAAAACCACAGAGCGCTGCTAGTTTACTATAAAAAAGCTTCTTCCTCCGCGGCTCTGTGTGGGAGTAGTCCTTTAATTTCCCGATGAGAAGTCAGGCAGTTGGCTAGTTCATAAACTGAGAACCACTCTAGCTGTGAGATTGAAGTCATAATGGAACCGTAATGAAGTTGAGGTCACGGCATCTATCATCTAATAATGTAGGTCATTATCTTGAGCACTAAATTAGATTTCAATAGCTTTGCCCGATTTATTAGGGAATAGGGATGCCTGTTTTTGGAAATCGGTTCCTGTTTTACTTAAATAGTTAGACTTTAACTATTAAAGTCGATAAATACGTAGACAGACAGAGAAACATGCGTGAGAGAGACAGACAGAGAAACTTGCGCACGCCAGAGATAGACAGACAGAGAAACATGCGCGAGAGAGACAGACAGAGAAACATGTGCACGCCAGAGAGAGACAGACAGAGAAACATGCGCGCCATGTTTCTCTATAGACAGAGAAACTTTGATATTTCAATATTGCTGAAGCATGGAGAGACATGTAAAAAAAGATACTGGGAGTAGCAGCAGTGCCCCGCGGTTTTACCCGCGTTGTGCCCGTTCCTGTAAGAATTTCGGGATGAAAATAGCCTATAACCTTTCCGTTGAATGTGGCTATCCATTACAAAAGGAATTATTCAAATCGGATAGGTAGTTTCTGAGATAAGCGCGTTCGAAACACAATCAAAAAGAAACTTTTTAGCTTTGATATATATATACTCGTATGTATATGGATCGGCTCTTTATGTAGTACTTACTGGATAAGTATTCTACTATTATATTTAAAATGTCATTCCACATATGTTTTATAAATTCAATTTAAGTTGATACGCCCTGAAATTCAGCACATTAAGAATTTTCCCCGTTACAAAAACCCATTAAAAACAAAGTGTTAACATGTTTCAACGTACAAAGTTAGTTAAGTTCTTAAGTTCGGTTGTTTATTTTCTTCGTGCGATAACAGTCGAGATGAATTACCCCGAGGCCGGTTTAATTACTTTATGTAAATAGTTTGTTAATTAACATCATTTAACTTAGATTATGTACTTGGTTTAGATATGATGTTAATATACATATATGCTTGGGCAAAGTCAAGACAGATTTAGTCCGCCTGAAGGCCTTTAAAGGAAGGCGACGTCGGCGTCGACCAAGGAAACGTTGGCGAGACGATCTCGTCGCTTTTAACAGCTTTTGGAGCTCGCAATGATACAGAGGGTTGGCGATGTTTAGGGGAGACCTTTGCCCAGCAGTGGGACAATATAGGTTAGAAAAAAATGGCCTCTAATATAGTCTATTGAAACATATGAAGGAGCGCACACTTCTAACAGTCTTCTTATAGTTCATACCCTTATGAAACGGGTTCAATACTTGTGATGCTGTAAACACTAGTCTTTCACTTATAAAGCTTTTATCTTCTATATATCTGACCTATATTACTAGTTTCTGTTCCGTAGTTTATAGAGAAAGTTTCCTCTAGTCTGATGAGGCGAAACTTAGTAATGTAAGTTTGTGATATTCGCGCAGCTTAGAATTAAACAAATGAAATAACGATCTCTAAGAGTTAAAGGTACTATAATATTTAGCGTGAAACGGGCTTTAAAGCGGTTACAGTTAGACGTTTGTGCATGCAATATGCGCTGACAGGTACAGTATAAAGAATAAAGTAAGTAAGTGTGTCCAACCTTGGTGTCGGAGTTTACAAACCGCCTCAAGGTATCTGATATGGCCAAAGAAATAAGGAATATAGCCGCATCATGCAGCGAATGACAGCAGCTGTCAAATTTAAGTGTTGTCACATGTCAGTTGGAAGACAACCTAGTATAGGTGACTGCATGAGGCGAACGATGTACTGTATTAAAAGCATTCTGCATTAGCTTACATATGTACTTTCTACTTTGCCCCAAAAGCTCAAATGTCACAAAATTTCCCGGAGCATATTTGTCGTGTTTCATTTTCAACTTTAACCTTTAAATATGACTGAAATATAACAAAACACCTCATTACTGAGATTCAGCGTTTTTTCTCTACGCTCCGAGCATAGATTTGACCTATTCTACCGAAAATGTTGTGAAAGATGAGAAAGTAAAAAACTGGGAATCTATTTATTACTTTTAGGTAAAACTGGAGCCAAATTGAGGGGGAAAATTCACTTTCTTATAATAAGCTCTTTTGAGGGTTATATGATATCTTTCACTTAAGTAAGTTCCCATCAAACATTTCTGTTTCGTCCGACTCCGATTTTGTGTCGACTCCTTAGTAGAAGGAGGGATGTATCTAGTGATAGACGAGTAAACTGTGGGAACCGATCCGATGTTTTCCGGTATCGGAACCCGATAAAAATCCAGAATCAAAATCCGACAAGTGGGAAAAAGCTCTAATAATTTCCACCCATATAAAGAAAATCAATTTCCATTGACGGTAACAGCAGTGGGAATTTATAACTTTAAATAAAACCTGTTTTGTCGAGCTTTCTATTATGAGAACAAGTGAGCAAATGTTTGTTTCCAGTCTGGTCCAATACCAAGTAGCCACTAGTTCCCATATAGTAGTTCCTACGTCGCTCGGGTAACTTTAAATGAAGTGTGCTCTACGGGAAACGAAGTACCTATTTGTCTAGATAGAATGGTTCTCTTATACCTCTTGAACAAGGCAACTCAAGACATTGTTTTCTCAAATAGAGTTACGTTTAATTAAAACGACCCTAATTGTTTTCGTAATATTTGGCATTGACTTATTTTAAGCGACTTGTTATCTACTTATTTTAAGCGCTTTAATGACTTTAATAATGACAAATGAGTTTAGTTTTCAAAAGTGTTCTATTGGTTACCTTACCATAAGCAATTTGAAATAAATATTTTTTGTTTTTTGTATATTTATTTTATTCCTTTTATAAATTTTAATGTAACATTAGATTCAAAAGTGGAATAAGCAACACTGTTGATGTCTTTAAATAATGTTAAGTAGCATGAAAACATACTTTTTTGATTTTTTGATTTTTGTTTTGATTAAATTAGTGGCCATACCTAGTATTGTAAGTTTTAGACCGCCAAAAGGCCTCAGACATGGTCTAACGATTGACATAACAGTGATCGATTACTTAACGTGCCCTAAACTTAATATAGAGAAATGTAAATGGGACAAACCAATAGTCCTACAATAGCTAGCTAGCTCGCTCTCTCAATTCCATATTTCAACTTAATGAATACTTATAAGTTCTCTGAGAGCTTCTAAGCTCTACTGAAGCTCTAAGTTCTATAGAAGAAAATTTCCCTTTTAACATAATCTGAACCTTCACTTTAATTTATGTTTTCGCATTGTTAGTAAAATGAATTCCGGTGAATTCTATTAAATATATGTAGATAGATACAGATGCTATAGATAGGATAGAGTGGAGATTTAACTGTCACTTGAACGGAAAGACCTTTATTTTTATGTATATACCAGCTGTGCCCCGCGGTTTCACCCGCAGCGCCCCCGTTCCCGTGGGAGTTTTGAGATTTTTATTCCTTATTTTTCTTATATAAAAACCTTGTCCTGACAATAAGGAACACATTAAAAAAGAATCATCCAATTTGGTGCAGTCGTTCTGAAGTTATGCGCTTACCAACACATTTTGCGATTCATTTTTATATTATAGACTAGCAGTGCCCCGCGGTTTTACCCGCGTTGTGCCCGTTCCCGTGGGAATTTCGGGATTTTTTTTACATAAAAACCTTCCTCTTGAATCACTCTACCTATTACAAAAAACCGCATCAAAATCCGTTGCGTAATTTTAAAGATTTAAGAATACAGACAGACAAACAGACACGACTTTATTTTATATTACCCGCGTTGTACCCGTTCCCGTGGAAATTTCGGGAATTTTTATACATATAAACCTTCCTCTTGAATCACTCTACCTATTACAAAAAACCGCATCAAAATCCGTTGCGTAATTTTAAAGATTTAAGCATACAGACAAACAAACACACAAAAGTAGCGACTTTGTTTTATACTATGTAGTGACTATGTAGTGATATTGTATAGTTCTGTTTTTCACAAGGTTGGCTTATGTATCTTATGTATATCGTTATGTGCCTAGAAGCTAAAAAAAATATTAATGTCTATCGTCCGTGCTCTGAAACGTCAAATGCTTCCTCAGTAGAGAATTAATGAGTGATTTTGACAGGTAATGTTTGAAAAATTACGACCATTAGTTAAGTGTGGATTTAATTGACGTCTCAGAGTGTGACTGTGTTTTCAAATAATTAAAATTTTAACATTTTTGAATTAAATACTCATTCAAATTCTTCTCTCGAACTTCTTTTCAATCTCTCAAACTTAAATCCCTCTGCAATAGTACAACACATTGTTTAAGCATATAAATAACTTCTTGCTTGTCCAATTAACACATAACCCACCTTAAATCAACATTTGGTTTTAACTTCGATCAAAAGTACGATAGGAAAAGTTTCACCAAATTGCCTGAACCTTTGTTTATATAAATCCCGAGACCCGAGAAAGGGTATTCTACTTACTACCCAAGAAAACGTATTTATCTTTAGGGCGAGATTACACTGTCTGATGTCACGAGAGTCTGTTTTGCCTTACTTACTTAGCACCATGTTACGATCTGTTAATTCATACATATAGGTTAGTGGCCAACCCTGATGTCAGAGTTTTTAGACCGCATAAAGGCCTCCGACATGATCTGACGTCTAAAACCACCGGGACCGACAGCTTATCGTGCCCTCCGAAGCACGGTAGGGCTTAGATAGAAATGCTACTTTCGGCCACTTATCCAAGTGGGGGCCAATGGTGGATACTAAACCGTAAACGTACCCAAAGCATAACTCTGAGGGCCGATTACGACTGTTAACCTGCAAATGCATGGTGGACACTAGTTACTACAACACTCTATTCGCACCTAAACAAGACCAATAAAGTCGCAGTTTAAACAGACAACAACTGGGTAACGCTTTGTATTGTGTTGTGTATTGACTATCCCAATAACCTATTTCCAATCCATAATATGCTATCTTAAGGTACAAGAAGATGAACCGCAGACTGCAACGGCATGCGGATCGCGAACATTGTGCGGTTTGTTTTCTGCTCGATAACATTTTTACTAGCTAAATTTTTACATATTTACTAGCTGTCCCCGAGGAGACACCCGCAGCATGTTTGTTCCCGTGGGAATTTCGGGATAAAAAGTAGGATATGGTCTAGACAGTCTCTCTCTTTACCAAATTCCATTGAAAACGGTTCAGTAGTTTACAGTAGTTAGTCAGATATGACATTATCCATTGAATCCCTCTAAACTGAAATCAATCTTTTCAGGGTTGATTTTTGATGACATCGGTTATTGCACCCGGTTGTACTTACCATTTCAACAGTCAAAAATGTTTTTGTATAGTTGTTTGAACTTGTATAACCGCCTTTATTTTACGCAGTTAGAAAATACCTCACGTAGGTGTGTACAACACTTTGTTTTATTGCGGCAAGCATAAAGGTTACGACTGATGCTTAGCTGTTTACGGCTCAGATTTATTCTCTTTTATCTTGCAAATGGTGAAATGAAGGTATATCTATGTAGTTAGGTAGGTCTATGAGACAGACATCAGTACGGGTGGTATATTGATAGTATGGTGTTGTAAATAGTTTATTGGGCATGTGTTTATTAAGAGCGGACTGCACAAGGATCCTAATTTGATTTAGCGTGAAATTGCGCGTCATATTCAAAAAACAAATAACAACAGTTTTAAATTGTGCCCAAGGATTCTAAATTTGAATATATTAGCGTGTTAATATATTTAAAAAAAAATGACGATCATTATAAATTGTGTTCTATTTGGTCTAAAATAATATTGTTTTTTGAACAAATCGCTTTTCGTTCCAAACAAAACCGTTAATTTAAGAGGTTGAGGTGGGTAGTGAAAGTTTGTGACTACTTTCAGACTAAAAATTCCCAAAGGAACGGGTACAATACGGTATAACCCGCGGGGCACTGCCAGTGTTTTCATAGACCAACACATCATCTAACTACAGTCGTAATTATGGGCTTCAATATACTCTGACTATAACTACTTAGGATATGCATTATGAAGTAAAAGTATCCTACTTCCTATCCCACTTAATATTATAAATGCGAAAGTTTGTGAGGATGGATGTACGAGTATGTATGGATGTATGGATGTTTGTTACTCTTTCACGAAAAAATACGGAACGGATTGGGATGAAACTTTACAGTAATATAGGTTATACATCAGAATAACACATAGAATACATTTTATCCCGAAATTCCCGCGAGACCGAGTACAGCGCGGGTAACACCACGGGGCGCGGCTAGTCTTATATATTTTCAGTACATAATTCTTTTTCTACCTAGCTTAAAAGCGTCTTTATTACATTCCTTTACAAATTCTTCCTAGCATTTTTTTGGGATATATAAAATCCTTTTAGACACATCGCGGGTATTTTGATTGAGGTCAGCTTTTGGTTATATATCGGCCATTTGCCCCTTGGTAACAAGTTGAATTATGTAAGGCGGTACAGTACAAGCGACAAGCGATTTTTTTTAAATAAGCCCTGTCTTAATGTAATATTTTGATTTTTATGTATGTTTGAACGCGCTAATCCCAGAAACTACCAATCCGATTTGAATGATTCTTTTTGTAATGGATAGCCACATTCAACGGGAAGGTTATAGGTAATTTTTCATCCCAAAATAAACCCAAAATAAGAGGTTGTTACTATTTTATTTTATATGAACATTAACATATAATTTTTCAAAACCTCTATTAGTCATTGTAATCTACTATTAACCATTACTTTTTACCACTGTAATAACCTAAACCCCTATAAACTATTACTTTTTACCCGACTGCGCGAGCCAACGAGGGTAATGTGTTGTTTATCATTATAAGAATCAAAACAAATTGCGTTACGTAATCTTGGTATTTCAATACAATCTTCTTTTATTATCTCCGTAAATAAAATGTTAGATATTGTAACATTGTTGATATTTCTTCGAAATAGAATAATGTTATATTACGTATCAAATATTCCTTTCAATGTCATTATTTCGGTTTTAACATGACAGATACACTCAATTAACTTACTGCCGCAATCAGAAAGGTCCATTAAGCCTGGCCGCATACGTGCGGAATCCGAATTCGTTTTCCGCATTCGTTTTCCGCATTCGGACATCTGAATGCATGGAATCAGTAGAAAATACATTATTTGACGCACACGTTCGTTTTTTTTTCGAACGGAATAAGTTCCGCACGTACGTTTCGTTTGCAAGCCGGCGCGTTAGCCTGGCCGCATACGTGCGGAATCCGAATTCGTTTTCCGCATTCGTTTTCCGCATTCGGACATCTGAATGCATGGAATCAGTAGAAAATACATTATTTGACGCACACGTTCGTTTTTTTTTCGAACGGAATAAGTTCCGCACGTACGTTTCGTTTGCAAGCCGGCGCGTTCGGAGAAACCTACTCGAAAAAACCTAATGACGTCATGCGGAACGCAGCATATCCATACATTTGCTATGTACGGTCGCATACGTTCGGAAATTTCCGTACGGAATTTAAAAAAAGTCCCCACTAAACGTACTGGCAGTTTACAATTCCTAATGCAAAAAAACGAACGTCTGCGCTAGTTCCACGGAATCCCGCATGCGGAAAACGAATGCGGAAAACGAATACGTTTTGTTTGTGCCGGCGCACACATTCGGAAATTTCCGTACGGAATTTAAAAAAAGTCCCCACTAAACGTACTGGCAGTTTACAATTCCTAATGCAAAAAAACGAACGTCTGCGCTAGTTCCACGGAATTCCGCATGCGGAAAACGAATGCGGAAAACGAATACGTTTTGTTTGTGCCGGCGCACACATTCGGAAATTTCCGTGCGGAATTAAAAACAAATCAAACCAATTCCCCACTGAACGTACTGGCAGTTTACAAATCCTAATGCAAAAAAACGAACGTCTGCGCTAGGTCCACGGAATTCCGCATACGGAAAACGAATTCGGAAAACGAATTCGGATTCCGCACGTATGCGGCCAGGCTTAATCAACACTTAAATAATGGACGTAATATTTAATCTACACTAATATTATAAAGAGGAAAACTTTGTTTATTTGTAATGAATAGGCTCAAAAACTACAGGACCGTTTTTAAAAATTCTTTCACCATTCAAAAGCTACATTATCCACGAGTAACATAGGCTATTTTTCATCCCGAAATTCCCACAGGAATGGACACAACGCGGGTAAAACCGCGGGGCGCTGCTAGTACATTATAAGTCAAAATCACTCATTAAATCTCTACTAAGGAGTATTTGACGTGTCTGTGTACGGGCGTTACTTTGAAGCTGGTTTTTAATATCGCTATCTATTTTTTAAATCGGTTTATCGGTATACGATGGAGATATATGATAACAAATAAAATAAAAATTAACATTCACACGAATTGAGATTTTTTTTTAATTAGATTTTTGAAGATTAATTTATTGGTTGGTTGGTATACTATGCTTTCCTAATCAATCTTTTTTTTAAATATATCATTGAATTTTTATAGTTATTTTTTATTTCATAAAAAAATTAAGTGTTTAAGCTCGTAGTTTAGAATCCAAATTTAATTGAAGTTTTCCTAATTAATTAAATATACATGTCTCATTAGAATTATGTTTTTGGTTAACCTAACGATATTTTGTAGGTTGGATGTCAATTTTAGCTCCTACCCCTCAGGACCTTATTAAGGCTACTCCTGTTTCGTGGGCGACTGGGGACTTCACAATCATATTATACAAAGTTATTTTAAGACACTTTCCCGTCCGACTCCATCAAAATCATTTTAAAAGTTTAAACAATTACAAACTTATTTACTTTAAAACCTGAGCCCATTATAGTAACAACATTCTTGAAACTGACTTGTAAGACACAAATAAAACTATCCCTTTTCCAACTGTAGCTCTCAGTACAATTGCTTTAGTTAAATAGACATAAAAGTCTGTTGAGAGACAAAAAAGTCTGTCTAGTCTCTAGTGTGCCGTCTCTTGTCTCTTTCATATGTTTAAACAGACTAGAAGACTACACTCGTGACTATAATGTGCTCGGCCTCTAATTTTGATCTATTACCTTTGTCGAGCGAAAACATGTTTCCTACTTTTCAAACATGGCTCGGGTTTGAAATCACCAACCCACAATAGGCAAGCGTGGTGATTACGCCTAATCCTCCTCACTGTACTGATATATTTAGTGAGATAAGATGCCTTTGCCCAGCAGTGTGACATTACAGGCTAATATTGACTTACCTTTGTTCTGCAGGTCCTGGGCTCGGATCAGGAGTGGCACTTCGCTCACCGCGGCATGCCGCACGCTCGCACGCGCCGCTCCATCGCTCACATGAGGCTTCTGAAACAAAACCCTCTCGTAAGTAAAATATAAGTAGGAACATACATCCATCAGTAAATACTGTATTGACGGATCACAGTAAATACTTTACGTGTAACCGTCGCCTAAGAAAGAGCACCGAGATACGTCACTAGAAAATTGTCGGTCCCGGTTGTTTCAATCGATAGACAATGTCGGAGGCCTTTCGGCGGTCTAAAAACAACTCAAACTTACTTTCACTAACTGGAAAATTATTAACGCCGCGCGCCGTGGGCTTATTATCCAGATTATGAACTGTGCAAATATATGCGTTAAAATGTAAATGGTTTATAACGCATCTAAAGATAGCATATCGATTTTGTTTGCAGACCGATATCGCATGTTGTTCCCTATTCATTAGTTTGCTGTCGATTTCACCTACAATATTGGCGACCCGGCTGCGGTTGCCGTCTGCGGTCGAGTTAGGAATGCTACCTTGCTGTTATCAAGATATTTATCGAAACTGTGAACATTTGAAGCATTGACTTTAGGCGTAGTTTTGATTGAGCTCGCTCGCTCGCTTACTTTTGCGAGCTATTGGGATCAAAAACCCGAAGTTTTACATAAGAAGCTAGCGCTCTATTGCCAGCAAGCATCTAGTTAATTCATGTAAAACGAAATGCACAAAAACTGCTTGAAGAATTTAAAGAAGAAATAAATAATTGTGGTCAATGGCAATAGCAATGCTACATGTAATGTGGCAAAGTAAGAAAGTAAGTTCGGGTAGGTTAGTGGCCAAACATTTTATTGAAGTTTTAGACCGCCTAAAGGCCTCCGAAATGGTCTATAGATTGAAACAATGGGGACCAACTGCTATGAGTATATGAAGGTTAACTTACGACGACGACGTAAGGTAACCTTTATACGAGTTAACGCTAACGTATATGAAGGTGACCTAACCAAATTTAAACCACAACTACAAATAGAAACACCAAAATTGGTTACATTATATTCCCCAACAATATTACTTATGGGCGGTGTTGCTATCATATCGAAATTGAACGAACGATCAATCTTATTTGTTGATACCTCGGACAGACTTGATTTATCTCTAGTGGCGCACTGATATATATTTACTGAAATCACCTGCTAACTGTGTTCTGTTGGTTAGGTTAGTTATCCAGTTATCTGTATATATTTATAACTGTATTCACTATTTAATCAGTCTTACAGAAGCATAATGAGAATTGGGTATATTGTAACACCACAGTTAATTTCATTGATAAAAAAGTGTCTTTTTCAAATTGTGTTCTATTTGACATTTAACCGCCTGTACTCAGAGACATCAAATGATTCTGATAATAACGTGTAATTTTTGACATGCAATGTTATATAAAAATTACGTCAATGAACTGTCGATTTCGATATGACGTAAGGCAGTCAATTAATAAAAAAATGTCACAGATAATTATTTTATGAAACAATATTTTTTAAGTTAGTAAGAACACAAGTAGGTAAATAAGCATGATTTCTATATATGTTTAAAGATTATTTTTATTTCTCAAAAAAGACAATACAGTCACTTACATGAGAAATTATAACTAATGATTAGTATTTCACAATGAGTTGACAGTCGTAGTAGTGTGATACAATTCACTCGCACAATGTTTCATCCGAATATGGCCATAATAATGTAAAACGTAATAAATAACAATATAAAAAACAACTAAATAAAGTAATATCTATTACGCAAACTAGTTATAATACAAGTTACAACGGGTGTTAAGTTATTGTAAACGAATTACAATGCAATTGGATGTTAGCATCAAGTGGGTAGGTAGCAAGAATTTAGTGTAAAGCCGTGATCACAATTGAGATTTTATTTAGTTTATCAGATTATATTTTATATGTATTTGGAATAGTTGGAGATAATATAATTAAATAATTTTACTTTAAAAACATTGTGTGAGTTTACATTACGTATGTCGGAAGGTAATTGATTATACATATAGTTGTGCTCCATCAAAAGTGATATTTTTCTTTGCAAATTTAGTTCGGACTTTCGGTAATACAAGTAGACTGGCACGGCGAGTTTTCGCGAGTCTATATAGGTGGTACCAACCGAAAAAATTAAATTAAATAAGCTTAAGTTACATGTTAGACGCTCATCTTCATATTTACATTTCTACGTCCAACCAACTGCGTTCCGCCTTGGGCAAAATTACAGTGTTTTGTTAAGGCTAACCTTAATTGGCTGGAACCGTCGACAATTACGAAACATTTACAAGAAGAAGGTTCAGAGATAGAAAGCTGATATCCTTTGAGAATTAAGACGAGTACTCGCAAAAAACTCTGATTAGACGTTGCTTGTCTTCACAGTTCACAAACAATACTTATTTAACAAAAGCATTTTCTTTAAAAGGCATTTAAAATTTAAAAGGCACATTCAGTGCCGACGACTCGCCTGGCGGGTCGACTTAAATTTCGTTCATGTGCCGGCGACTCGCCTGGCGAGTCCATGTTTTTCGCCAATATAATATTGGTGGCACCTCAGAAGGAATTAAGAAAATAATAGTGGCAGTGAATGTGTCACATTCACTGCCACTATTATTTTCTTAATTCCTCCGTTATACTGTACTGTATAGCAAAATAGCCATGACATAACACAGATGAAGTAAGTTCGAGTAGGTTAGTGGCCAATCCAGGTGTCGGAGTTTTTAGACCGCCTAAAGGCTTCCGTCATTGTCTAACAATTTCAAAATCCGTCTTCTTCATTGAGTGGATGGTCAACCTGACCAATCCTGGTGTCAGAGTTATTGAGCCGCCAAAGGCCACTCACATTGCTCATGTAACGACTACTATCCGTAGAAAGTAACCGGAACCGACGGCTTAACGTGCCCTTCGAAACACGGAATCATCTTACTTTTCGGCCAATCAGGTGATTCAGCCTGCGATGCCCTAACCAAACTGAGGGCAGTCTCACAAAGAGATTTTTGTGAGCTATTGTCCCCACCGGGAATCGAACCCGGAACCTCCGGATCGTGAGCCGAGCGCTCAAATCACAAGACCACGGAGGCTGTTCCGTGAACATTCGTGACCGACATCTTATTGTCTAAACTTTACTAAAAAAATTAAGTTCAAGTTGGTTAGCGACCAACCCTGGCACGGTAATAGATTCTAGTAGCGTAACCCTGGTATCGTTACACGTTATTTTAACTTATGGTTAAGGGTAACGTTATTTTATCTGACAATCAGACATGGCGGATTTTTAAAGGGTTTTAATGTTTTGCCCTAAAACATCTTAGCTTGACTATCTCGTAAAATAAGGCTTTTCAGTAGAAATCTTTTACAGACATTTTCCATTACCGTTGATATAATTAATTGAAATTAATTGATGGATGTTAGGATAAAGGAAGATAAAAGATGAGAATGGAAAAGTGATGTTAACAATTCATTCAGGGGAAATCTTTTTATTTTGTAGGTCAAAGATGTTTGCGATGATTGTACTAAAGTTAAATACTTTTTTAAGCTTGTAAAGTTGCTTATGCCAACGACACATCAAGCAATATCACTACATATTATAAAACAAAGTCCCCGGCCGCGTCTAACTGTATGTTCACGATAAACTCAAATAGTACTGCACGGATTTTGACGCAGTTTTTTTTAAATAGATAGAGTGATTCAAGAGGAAGGTTTATGTGTATAAAAATTCCCAAAATTCCCTCGGCAACGGGCACAACGCGGGTAAAACCGCGGAGCGCTGCTACTTGCATCTGATTGATATATTGACATGTTGAAAGTTGTTTAAAATAGTTCATATAGAGTACCTACATAATAGAGTTACGAAGATTGGAGGTTATGGCTTAGCGTTAATTGTATTTAATATTAACCGACCTCAGAAAAGAAGGTTTCTCAATTCAACCGAATATACTGCTTTCTTTACGCTCAAAGAATTCCTTATAAAGAGTAAAAATCTGGTGTCAAAGTTTTAGACCGCCTAAAGGCCTCCGAAATGGTACTCTCATAGGTTACTGTTAGCCTGCCTCATCTCATTGTTGGGCAAAGACCCTCCCCCGCCACTCTAATAGGTATCAATAAAGAATAAGCACGTTGGTATAAAAATAGAAACATCGTATAAAACCTCAATCTCCACCAACATCGAAGCTCAAACCAGAAAAATAAAACAAATCCTCCATATTTATTCACGTGAAAGATATGAAAACTAATGTTTCCTTTGCTCTCAACACGTTAGCGCTCATACGCCGTAAAGAAAGGTTAAACATCTGAATTTAAAAGGCTATTCGTGTTTCTTATTTTCTTCATGAAATTGTGTGTACATATTCATGAGGCAAAGGGAGTAAATGTTACTCTTTGCCACGCGGGTACTTTTTTAACTTTTATTTTAATTCGGAGGCATAATTTTGAAATGGAGTTTTAAGACTTAGGGCCGATACTGCGTTAAGCGGGCGCACGTGACGGGCGTACGCGACGGTTCACTTTTGTATTAAACCGCGCGGGCGCACGTGACGGGCGTACGCGACGGTTCACTTTTGTATGAAACCGCGCGGGCACCTTAGGCCCTAAAAGAGCAAATACTTAGAGTTCGTTTCCACTGCCGCAGAGCTGAGCTGTACGGAGCCCAATTGATCAATCAATACGCCTTAACGGAAATATTTTGAATTTCGATGCATTGTTTGACAATTTGAATGCGTGTGATTCGTCGATTAAGATTCGCACAACTCCGCTCGGCTTCATTGGTAAAGCACCCTTATCTTTTGCATACCACTCTGGTGTAACTAAACTGTTACCGCTTATTAATAAACGCAGTGTAACTAAAACACTTTTATAATGTGTTTTGTCTCTTTTGCTCTTCGGAAAATTGCGTTTGTCAGAAAGTGACAAACCATTTGATACCTAGCTAAAATGTTCTTAATACGCGTTTATTAATATGGCCCTTGGAGAACAGTCATATGACACATGGTGGTGTCTTCCTAAGCCAAGGTTCCGAACCTCAGTTTTCAATAAAAAGTCGCATAACTTGCAATTTTTCCAATGCAAAGAGAGGTAAAGATCACCCAAGCTTATGGCTCATGCTAAATAGTGGGGGCTCCTCCATAAAATGTTCTACAAATAATGATGTCTATGGTACCTAATTACCTATCTAAACCCTTATTATATTTATAACCATGAAAAAAGATTACATTAAAAGTTATGTTAGTAACAGTTACGCCCACGTTATTTATACAGAAGAGGCATAAGTTTGTCCACGGTAGGTATTGAGTAATATGGATCGGTTCACTGAATTCTATGAATAAAATGAATAATTTATGAATTGAAGTAGACTTTCATCTCCATTTGAAAGTACTAGAGAAGATGTACGATTTGATAACTTTTTTATAGTTTCGATAAGAACTAGATCGAATAGAGCGCCCCTTGTGGCGAGAAAATGAACTACTCGTACACTTAAGTTATTATTTGGTAAACGGAAACTTACGAAAACTTACGGTTGCTGTTGAGCGTATATAGTAAATAGTTTTTGTTTTAAACTACGTTTAAAAAAACCGACTTCAAAACTAAAAAACATAATATAACTCTATATATGAGTACTACTAAGGTAGTAATAATTATTAATTATATACTAGTATTGTTATTTTTGGAGTCGGTGCCGCTCAGCTTCAATGAAACCGCACCCTTTACTTTTACTTTACCTTTACCTTTACTATACCCGTAGGTATATCGGGCATGCTACTTCACTATATGTAAGGTTTGTTCAAAGCATAGAACTAAGGTAACCGAAGACGTTTTTATGTCTATGGTTCAGGCACAGAGGTTTACTCTCTCAATCTCAATTAATAATAGAAGCTTAATCTCTAAGAAACTAGTCTCAACCTCTAGTATTTATCTTTCCAGCACAAGTATTTATACTTGTCAAGATTTTCGCAAAAACTAAGTTAATTACTTTCTGTCTGAAACGACCCTTGTTAGATTTACTTTCTAGACAGTTAAGTATTTACGTGGAATTAGTTGTTACGATTATTACTTTACTCATTAGTTATGAAAGATGTAAGGAATGTTGATAAAACAAAAAGGAATATCCAAGTTTCTGTTCTAAGATATAGTAAAAAAAAATAAGCCTATAATGTCCCACAGCTGGGCAAAGGCCTCTCATCTCACTAAAGATATCAGTATATTGAGGACTAGCAACGCCCCGCGGTTTTACCCGCGTTGTGCCCGTTCCCGTGGGAATTTCGGGAATTTTTTTACATAAAAACCACTACCTATTACAAAAAACCGCATCAAAATCCGTTGCGTACCTAATTTTAAAGATTTAAGCATACAGACAAACAGACAAACAGACACGAAACAGAGACGACTTTATTTTATACTATGTAGTGATTAGTAATCACCACACTTGCCTACTGCGGTTTGGTGATCTTAAACCCGAGCCATGTTTGAAAATATATAGTAATAAAGATAGAGATGCTACGCTGCATGCAACATGCGGTTCAAAAAATTACGATGGTCAGCTGCATTCAGTGACCGACTGGAGCTGTCAAATATTTTATGGCGGCCGAAGTAGATTGAAACAAGATTGGTGACTGCTATAAGCGAACGTGGGTAGGTTAGGTTAGATATATCAAAATTTTGGTAGTACCTAAAATCTAAAGAAATATTTCGGTGTGCTTCAATTTCTCTTTAACACACAAACAAGTCTTGTGTTTCTATTTCTTTTCATATCTTATGCCCTTTTTATTGCTTACAAAATATTTTTTCACACAATTCTTAAATCTTGTCCACAGGTCCACACAGCTGTCCAACAAACCGGATTTAAGCGAGTTAAGCGGGGATTTCGCCCGTTACGCTTACCCGAAAGCCTCGAGACTAAGCCCGCTTCAGAACCCCGCGATCCTTACTTCCCTCTGCAATGGTATCTGAAGAACACGGGACAGAATGGAGGGAAACCGAAGCTGGATTTGAACGTGGAAGCGGCATGGGCTCAGGGGTATACTGGCGTCAATGTCACTACTGCTATCATGGATGATGGTAAGATTATATAAATATACCCGGACTAATTCACTGACGGTTAATTAAACCCAAACTAAGCTCTAAGCTTGTAATATGGAATCTAACTAACTGATACTAATACATATACATACACAAATACTTTATAAGAATCTATAATCGCCAACAACTATGTCTTCACATATTGTTGACTCCGGGCGGGAATCGAACCCGCAACCCCCACAGTAAGCACTCTCACTGCTACTGTGCCAACAAGCTTGTCAAAAATATATTAAGTACGAGTATTTGTGTTTGTATATGTAAAAGTATCGGTTAGTTTTACGCAGTAAGTACTTCTCTACCGTGGGTTAGTTAAATTCCATAATACAAGCTTAGAGTTTAGTTTGGGTCTAATTAAACATGTGTAAATTTGTCAGCCCCGCAGTTCTGTGTAGCAACGCCCCGCGGGTTTACCCGCGTTGTGTCCGTTCCCGCGGGAATTTCGGGATGAAACATAGCCTTTATCATTCCCGTTCAATGTGTTTCTTAAAAGTTTGTTTTTTGTTTACTTAAAGGCGATTATCTCAGAAACTATTAATTCAATTTGAATAATTATTTTTGTAATGGATAACCACATTCAACGGAAAGGCTATAAGCTATTTATTTATCCCGAAATTCCCACGGAATGTGCTCAACGCGAGTAAAACCGCTGAGCACTGCTAGTATTTAATAAATGCAGGCATAATTCTATGTCAATGTACTTAAATTTACATCACAACTACCGGTTTTATGCGACGATTGAAGGAAAAGTGCCAATTTATCCAGATTTACCGTCCAAATGGTTACTGCTAAGTTATGGGAACATTCGGGACTGGCAGTTTGTACGTGCCCTTAAAAGAAAATCAGTGTCGATAAATAAACGAGCTAACCAGTTTTCCGATACAATTCAACGCATGGTTTGAGTATGTAAGCTTTTAACGCAACTTTACACATGACTAAGGTTTACAAATTTTAGAGTGTAAAGATATTATGTGTGTGTGTGTGTCTACATGTGCGCGTGTGCGCGCGCGCGCGCGTGTTTGCGTGTGTGTGTGTTTGTGTGTGTGCGCGCGCGTGTGCGTGTGTGTGCGTGCGTGTGTGTGTGTATGCGTGTGCGTGTGTGTATGCGTGTGTAAAATTTTCTTTCATTCTAAGATATTGTATGTATGTAAAGAACATCAAACAATTTTTTTTTGTTTTAGGTGTTGACTACATGCATCCCGATTTGAAGTATAACTATGTGAGTATTTGTTTAATCATTAACTTCAAATATATCACCGTAATTAAATATAAACGCCCGTTGGTATAAAATCCACCTGTAAGATTATACCGTCGACAGATTGTGAGCCGCATAATTTTTCGATAGTTGATAATCTGCCGATAGCAAACCGTATTATTGTACAGAGTGTTTGGATTATGGTATTTTAGTGGGTGCTAGCCCTTTCCTTTATTACTTAGCTCTCCAAGCAAAACTAGGGCCTGGACTTAGTTACGTATATTATTTTCAAAACGCTTAATCAACATTTAAATCGAAGTTAAATTAAATCAAAAATTTAACAAAGTCAGTACTTACTCAAAAAGCAAAGTCTGTCTTAAAAAAGAAAGGTACAAATCCTAAAACAACAATTCAAGATGATCAGTCACAGTTGAAATAACACCAACCAAAGAGTCCTTTGTTAGACAGATTATAATCATGTCTAACAATATTTTTCATCTGCATAAACCAAGTGGCGAGGCCACTAATCTTTCTCGTATTTAATTCACAAAGCCGAGCTCTAAATTAAAACAGGCCTTTGTGAAGCATCGCAAACAATTCTTTTTTATCACCTCGTTCCATACAAATTTGAAATACGTTCTGAATTTTTTAAAGCATTTTCAGGGCATGTTGTTTTGTGTAAAATTGTTTAAATTGCTATGCCTTTTTAATTTTTGCTAAGCCAGAAACGAATGATTATAATTCCCGTGAATTTTTTCAATTTTAACTGGTTCAATGAAAATAGCAATACTTCCTTCACTTTCTACAAAAGGACATATTTGCGGACACGTTGTACTGATGTGATCGGAAGTGTCCCCTGCAGTTGTAATCCATTACATTAAACATCTCCAAAGGGCATCTACGAGTTGGATCTGTATCCCCTGCATCCCTCGCATGCCTCTCAAAAAGACCGGGCTAGTCCCGTGACTCCGATGAGAAACACTATTAACAAACAATACTACAATTTTGTAAATCTATTTATTCAATGTGAACTTTCTAGTTGTGGTTTTAATTTTTGAACTGCAAAATGACGAATTTATTTAAGAGGATTTATGAATTTATGTCTCCTACTAAATCCCGAAAAGCCGAAATTATTTCTTCAGAAAATTTTAAGACGCGTGTGAAACCGCGGGGATCACCAGTACTTTATAATTAGATTAAGTTACACAATACGCACGTCAACTTGTAACTGGAGTTTAGTCAGTTTGCTCCAAGTTAATTTCCCTTTGAGCCCTCGAGCGTTAATTTCACTTGGTTGTGTAACTTGAACTTGTTTTTTGAATGTAATTGTTTATTTTTGATGAAGGTACTCGTCTGATGATGTAGCTTTTGTTTTAAAAGTTTGTAGTAGTAATTAGTGAAATGGGACATTTGGCTTTTCAAGTGCGCTGTTATTCACCGAGACGTATTTTTTGCGGCGACCCGATATCTAGTAGTGTATCGATCGAAGCAGTTGGATTTATACAAATATGGAAGCTACGGTATAACCCGATTCATATCACGCACACAAATAACTAAATATTATACACATTATCATATTTCGTACATAAAGAGACAAACGAAGTGATATAAGGGTCTTATATTTGTTTTCATATTGTAGGGAACCTAAAATAACAATTTGAATACGATATAGACGAATTCGGTATCTGAATTCGACTGTAAGTACCTGAACAAAGCCTTTGGGTTGGTTTAGCATACGTTCCCGCACCAGTAAACGTTAGTACAAAATATCAGTCTCCAGAGACGTATGAAAATGAAAAATCGTGGCTTTGTACTTGCGGTCCGAATAACCTTGACAGACTGTCATTTTAGTTATGAAAGAATGCTTTGTATCTAACAGACATTTAAGGGTCAACACTGCGCTAAGCGTGCACCCGTCACTTTTGTATGACACCGCACGCGACAGGTCACTTTTGTATGAAGCCACACGCAGCGGGTGCACGCGGCGGGCACACGCCGCGTGCGCCCGCGACGTTTCACTTTTGTATGAAATCGTGGCTTGCGCACGCTTAACGCAGTGTCGGCCCTAACAGTTTGGGTAATTGTGAACTTTTTAACAATCGTTGGTACGATAGTCAATCGTTTGAAACACGATACGATAGTCAATGGTGTATGATGAAGGGCCGCGGGGTGCGCACGCTTAACGCAGTGTCGGCCCTAACAGTTTGGGTAATTGTGAACTTTTTAACAGACGTATGGTACGATAGTCAATCGTTTGAAACAACCCAATGGTGTATGATCAATGAAAACCACGCTTACTAGAAATTATTTTAACTTTTCAGTTCATTCATTTCAAGTAGTGGCCAACCCTGTTGTCGGAGTTCTTCGACCGCGTAAAGGCTTCCGAACTGGTCTGACGATTGAAACAACCGGAACCGACTGGTTAACGTACCCTCCGGACACTGGCAGCGCTCAGATAGAAATACCACTATCAACTTTTCAGTAAAAAGTCGTATTCATCTACTGAACCACCATTTTTCGCGTCTTAAATAACAAAGCCCGTAATCCGTACCGTCTCAACTCTTAAAACAATATTGAAATCGTAATTTCCGAGAAAAGTCCCAATTTAAAACAATACAACTCTCTAATTTATAAAAAATCTTTGTCGAAATGGAAAATTCTGGAAAATTTCGCAAGTAATCAGGGAAGTTTTGTTTCAGAATGCGGAGGCTTCGTACGACTTTAGCAGCAATGACCCGTATCCGTACCCGAGATATACGGACGACTGGTTCAACAGGTACATCCCTACAACACTTTAGGGCTATATTCGTTTACACATCGATGGGTGAAATTAATGTTTCGTACTTACGTTAAGCTCTACAATATGTATAGGAATATGGTCTTTATTATTATCTATCTATTTGGGTAATAATATAGTTATTTTAATGTCGATTTTAATACCTTTTTGAATAATAATCTTGCTATTATACGTATTATTTGTTAATATCTTATTAATTTAATAGAGACTTAATATAATAACATAAACCTGTTCACAAACGCTCGTTAACTAAAACACTGCTATAAAGTTTTTTGTCTCTTTTGCTCTTTGGAAACTAGCCTATATGTGAGAAAGAGACAAACCATTAAATAGGTAAAATGCTGTTTAGAAGCGTTTATTAATAAAGCTCAGTAAGTTTTGTGTTAGTTAAGTAAATGTAAGTTAGCAAGTTGTGTCGTGACATGGTATGTCAAGTGCCTAACTCATACATTTGTTATTCAGTCATTAATATAAACTATATATTTAATTATACCTATATGGTGGTATTTACCTTTTAAATAGTGAGTAACTAAGTCGAGTTGTTCATGTTCAAGGCGAGAAAATTAACATGAACAGAATAATAAAGCATTAACTTTTAACAACTAACTTTTTACAGAAAATATCATGACAAAACGCATTAGAGCCTTTTAAAACGCGACTAGATTAAAAACACATGCCTAATGCGGGTGCGGACCGGTTGCGGGTTGCGTGATGTTGCGCTCTTTGTAATCGTATGAAGGGTGTCACACTCACCCGATGCGGACCCGTAACCGCACTATGTGTCTTGAGCTTTACCTACGATTCCCATTTGCAAGCAAATACGTCACTTACGTTACGTACTTACCTACTACTTTCTATTTACTAAGCCCTAAGGTAAATATCCGTTTTTCTTAACTTGCTGTTATGTTTTTCTACCAGCCACGGGACAAGGTGTGCTGGTGAAGTGGCCGCAGCCAGAGATAACGGCGTTTGTGGAGTGGGAGTCGCCTATCACTCCAAAGTCGCTGGTGAGTACCGTTCTTTTTAAGGTTCCGTAGCCAAATGGTAAAAAACGGAACCCTTATGGATTCGTCATGTCTGTCTGTCTGTCCGCCCGTATGTCACAGCCACTAATTGTTTTAAACTTTCGCGATATGTAGCAGTAAACGCAGTAAAAGTTCGCACGTTCGAAATGAAAAGTAGGTATTTGTACTTGCTTTATAAACTTTCTGCCACGAAAAAACCTGTGTACGTTATTATAAGTAAACAAACGATAGCAAACAAATTATAACCTAAAGTAATTAAAATAGAATACATAATAGTAGTTTATGCAACTGTCATATAATGAAGGGTATTAAAACACGAGTGTGAGTTTATGAAACGAGCGCAGCGCGTTTTGAACATTAAAATCTAACCAATGAGAGCGCAGCTCGCGCAGGGCCAATCAGGAGCGAGCCCGCGATGTTATAATGAGATTTTACGATATCGATGTGGATATTATACCATCATGTGAAATTGCTTAAATTGAGTGTTTTGTTGTCTGCGCTATAACAGTAGTAATTATAAGTCAAGTATTGGAAACATAAGTAGAATGTTACAACATTAGTGTAGATAAAACATATTAAGATAATGAAGAATTATAGATAATGCTACGGAACCTTTACGAAACTACTACGAGTAATTCTCTTTTCAAAATTCAATTTTAATGAAACAGGAAGCTTTTTCATCATAGTGCCGTCATACCTGCAAAAAATAATTTTAAAAACACTTTATAAAACTTCTGTAATGTCAGTTTTAATTAAAAGGCTAACTCCATCTATGTACATAAACCTACATGCTCCTTGTGACCGCTCCACCGAACCGCATGATTGGCGGGTTCCCATTTGTGACGTCACATATTCAACATGCCTTTTTTGAATTTGAAAATAGAATTTCGTTGTAACAGTTTTTAATTAAAGTGTCAAATCAAATAATGTAGCAGTTGACTTTGAAATTAGAATTGTATGATTTTGTACGTGATGGAATTTTTCGTGTTAAGTGAAGACTTTTTTCGTAACTATATTTTAGATAGGACCGTTTTATGATAGATAGGACTGTTTCCAATGAATATACTTTAATTTCCGTTCTTTCATATTTTCCCAAGGGTGGTAATAACATTATATCTATTCACTTACTACGATAAAAGTCACGTTTTTAGTCCTAATATTATCTCTCTCCTAATTTTGACTCAGAATGCGCCTTATCCTCCTCACTATGCTAATATCTTCAGTGAGATGAGAGGCCTTTGCCCAGCAGCAGGACATTACAGGCTAATACTTTTTTATATTTTTACAAAAATGTCATCAAATCATTTAATTAGATACTTACTACAAAATGTGATCCGATGCAACATAAAACGGGTCATATGATTCGTTGAGATATGAGAATGACCCTCCGAGATCCAGCTCAGCCAAGTAATCTAATAGAGTGTTCTAATTTCCTTCAGATATTAATTTTCCTCATCTCCATTGTTACAATTAATTACGTGAGGAAATATTCTTCATTTTGTAGAAATATTGTTTAATTAATAAAACTAATTTATGGCATTATCCTGTTATACATAATTGATAATGAAAATTGATAGGATGTAATAAGAAAATTATTTTGCCGCGCCCCGCGGTTTCACCCACTTTGTACCCGTTCCCGCGGGAACATCGGGATAAAATGTATCCTATGTGTTATTCTGATGTATGTAACAAACATCCTCACAAACCTTCGCATTTATAATATTAGTAGGTTAAGATATAATAGACACCCATTACGTCGTCGTATTGTTGACGTCACGCGGGAATGGAACCTGCAACCCCAGACACAGTAAGCGCTCTCACATGCCACTGTGCCATCGGTGGTATCTTAAAATAAATTAGTTCTTTAATCCACAAAGCCGTTCTCCACATCTGTGTTTGCTTTACTTTCTTACTTTATATTCTAAAATATAATTTTTGTCGCAATATTGGGTCTCATTTTTAAAATGAAGTTTTTACGAGTGGTGCCAGCTGTTACTGTGAGAGCACTAGCTTATAAGCTCTTGGGATATTGTAAATTCAATTTAGCTGTAGGTACCACTAGGTAGACGATTTATTTAGCTAAGGTTCCAACCAACTTCAAAAAACAAAGAATTTCCCCAATCGTATATGTTTTTTTAAATGCTTGTACCTATATAGATTGGTTCTGGTTTGAAGTCGGTTTTCAGCATTGAGTTATATGTACTACGTAATTATATTATATGGTTTTTAGCTGTCAAAAGTTATACATAATAATAACAAACATACTACCAACAACGACGACGTCTAGGTGTCAAATAAATATTCCTGTTAAATATTTGTGTATGACTTTAGTTGATTCCATAATACAAGCCTAGAGCTTAGGTTGGCTCTAATTAACCGTGTGTGAATTTGTCCGGGTAATATGTATGTATGCATGTAACAAACCTAATAGTATCGATGAGAAAGCATATAATAAATGCATCCAGATTATCCACAAAACTAACAAAAAAGTACTCTCTAAGATAGGCACACCTAAACATAAAAAAATATTACATTATAAAATATACTAATTGCAAGTATTTTTTCATTAACAGCACCCTGAAGCTGTGCATTAGGTAACTGCCCCTAACCCAACAATAAGTGACAGTAAGCGACAAGACACGAAAAAAATACTGTGCGTTGATAGGTGGGTTATTTAAAATTCGATTTTACCAACAATTTGTCACCAATCACTCCACAGTATTTATCATATCATGCCATATCGCCTTCTGTCATGTTCGTATTACTAGTTTTACTAGAAAGAACATCAAACACCAGTTATGAAATGGTTACGAAACACTCTATCATCAATAGAGGATTGAGGGCAGACTGGCTAGCTTCGAGGTAAAGCTTTCACGCTCTTAATAGTAAGTGTGTAAAGAGGCTATAACCCTCTGAATAACTGAAAGGAATTGTGTGGTTTCAGTGTAATATAACGTGACGTTTAATCAATAATCACAGCGTTTAGTTTGTATAGGTTCATTGGATCATTTAGTTCATTGTTCACTCGTGGCGCTGTTTCATTGAAGCAATGTTATCATTAAGATTGTTGAGCAACGTGTAGCTTGACGACTACTTGGATGGGTGGACTATAATGGCATTTCTGTCTAAGCACTACCGTGCTTCAGAGAGCACTTTAAATCGGGTGTTGAGGTTGTTTAATTAGTAAGACCATGTGAGAGAAAAACCTAAACTATAGATCACATTACCATCTCTATAAGAACTTAATTTAGTTGATATACTTAGAATGAGCAGCGTTATAACTACCACTTTAGACAAGTGGCAATCGCTTCACTTTGCTACTATCAGAATGTATCTATGGAAATGCGTCATCGCATGACCCATTGAGGTTGAAAATGGGTTGAATCATAGACATAGAAACCTCTTCGCTGCGCATTCTAATTCTATGGATTGAATATACATATACCATAGACATATAGACGGAGCAATAATAGCTGTCAATGTCGTAGCTTCGAGATTTGAGCACTTTAGTGACAGAAGAGAACAAACAGAGTCTAACGATGAATTAGCGGTAAAGTGAGTTTATAAGTTGGCGAATTTAATTGATAGAAATCTGTGATCAATGAGTTTGAATATTACATAGAGGTATGATATTAGCAGCAAATCATATCCTACATCTGTCTCATATTGTAAATTTGTACTCTTTCCAATAAAAAGGTGCAAGAGAGACAAATATACTAACTAAGCTTCAACTTAAATAATAAGTCCTATATCACATCACGAGGTACACTGTTTAGAAAGACTTACTGCCTTATCCATAAACGCTCTCTAACTAAACACTGTTAGTGAGTGTTTTGTCTCTTTTGCTCTTTGGAAAATAGCGTATGTCAGAAAGGGACAACCCATTTGATAGCTAAAATGCTGCTAGTAAGCGTTTATGAATAAGGCCTTTAATGTTTATTTCAAGACAGCTACAGTTTACCGCATATACATTGTTTATTCTCGAAACTTGCGACATTGACAGCTACCTATTGCTCTATGTATGTAGTACTAGCTATGCCCCGCGGTGTTGCCCGCGTTGTACCCGTTCCCGCAGGATATATTTGATCCCGGATTTCGGGATCAAATATATCCCATATGTTATTCTGATGTATAACCTATATTACTGTAAAGTTTCATCCATATCCGTTCAGTAGTTTTTGCGTGAAAGAGCAACAAACATACATCCATACATCCATCCTCACAAACTTTCGCATTTATAATATTAGTAGGATTAGTAGGATGTAATGTATGTATTATTCAATTTGATTCAGTGATTCAAACTCAATGTGTGTGACAGTTGAGACAATGTTTGAAACGTGTCTTGTGTGACGCTCTCGGCTTAATTAACTCGCAGATTGTAAACACGGTATACTGGTATGCCTAAATTATGTACATACATAATTTAGGCATACACTAGCTGACCTGGCAAACATTGTTTTGCCATATAAAATGAAGGGGTGGATAACCCTTAACTTTTAGGGGTAAAATAGATAGTAGCCGATTCTCAGACCTACTGAATACTATGCATATAAAATTTCATAAAAATAGGTCTAGTTTGTTTAGTCTGTTTCGGAGGAGTATGGTAACACGAGAATTTCATACATAAACATTCCAAACGCCTTGGGGATGTTTGGTTGTGCAGAATGCAAATAACGTTATTTTTGTAAAATTGAAGCTATTTTCATGAAAATTGTTGCCGTGGAGAATTTTATAAGGTTATTACCGGTTATTACCGGTTATTTACCGAATTAGGTGGATAAAAATACGAAGCGCAAATTTCACTCGTTTTTGGAAGTTGTTAATAAATAAGTAGCGAAGTAAATGTCAAGTCGTATGCCTAACTTTGTACTTTAATTTTACATATAAATTTCCTTCTTCTTTAATAATTCTAAGGACATAGAAAACATACTTATGAGTTTTGAAGAAGTATTAAAACTTGATGGTAAAAAAAATCTAAGTACAAAATAATAGAAAATTATTAAGGAGTTTATGAAGGTTCAGCGGTTTTACTAGATAGTGGCCAGTAGGCCAGTGTGACACCTTTCATACAAATACAAGGCATACAACGTTACGTAACCCGCACCCAGCCCGCAGCCGCACTATGTAGTATGTCTTCCGTTATGCCTCTTAACTAAATTCCGTCCTAATATTTTCTTAGGCAACGAAAATTTAAGACAACCTTCGGGTTTTTCCTTCAAATTTCCAATTACATTAACAATACCACAATCAGCTTGTTTCGTAACGGCGAATAGAAGGTTTCACTCTCAATTTGATATTGAAAGACGTTTGCAGACGTTTTCCTCGGTTGTTTTTTTACTAGTAACGTCCTGCGTATTAAATAAGTATCCTTTCGTTAGCTCTTTAAGCATTATCATATGCCTTTATAATTGAAGATACTGAAGTCTTCACTTCTTCTTCCTTTTCGTTCATTGTCCATATAGAGCTACTCCATCATCACCCAATGCCCCTACGGTACCGATCCCCAAACTATGACCCACGTGCTGACATGCCCTATGTCATGTCCTTCTACAATGGCGGACCTGTGCAGAGCCAAAAGTGCAGTTAACTACTGCTGCAAAGTTTTGGGTCTGCCTTCATATAATTTTAACTGGAACCATATTGAGACGAAGAAAAATATTGCTCTTTTTTCAAATAAGCGCCAATCTCAACAACAGCATGATAAAGACGCTCGCTTGCTTTGGCAATTTCCTCACCAGCTTGATATATATGTAGATGCTCACTTGTTTTGTATTTTGATATGTCAACAAAACGGTTTTTTAATGTCATAAATCTATGATATTGCGGGACCCGGTATTTCAAATATTTTACTTCCTGGTTCGGGTTTGAAAACAGAACAGACAGACAGACTTTAATTATTTTTATGTATGGTATACTTTGGCTTGAAATGCCAAACGATGTCTTAGCGGCCATTGTTTTATTTCAACTCGCCTTTTAGAAGGTATTGTTTTGCTGAACAATAATAAGCCTAGTTACGTGCTTCAATTATTATAATGCCACAAAATGGAGGTAACCTACAGAAAATAATACATAGTTGTATTACCATAATAATAAATAATTTTTCTAATTAATATATGAGTCATGTGTATTTTGCCCACGTTTAAGATTTTTAATGAGTAATAATATATATTTTTAACTGACTTCAAAACCATCGGTGGTTTTATTACCTGATATCGTTTATGAACCAATTTCGAAAATACCTTTAGTACTTATATGAAGGTATTGCCCTTTTATTATGAAAGATTGGTCCCGTTTATAACAAAGTAGAAAAAGGTAGTTCTCATAAAAAAACCTTATTTGTAGTCGATTTTTCGCTTGAAAGAGTTATATTCAAGAAACGTTAACGTACAAACGTACGTAAAAAGTACAAATTCAAGTATTAGCCTACAATGTCCCTGCAGCTCAAAGGCCTCTCGCCTAAATAAAGACAGATAACACGAAAAAACAGAAAAAAACCCTCGTAATTTATTAAAGAAATTTTTCATTCAACTCGTCAGCGTTACTTTAATTCTATATTTTCGTTCACTGTAAAAGTCAGGGATAAATGTTTGATGTCGGATTTGAACTCAAGGTTAACAAGACGAATGATAAAACCGTTTTAAGGAGTATTATAGCTGGAGTTAGGCGCGTCGCTAACGGAACAAGAGTCGAGGCGGCGGCGGGGCGCGGGTGCGGCGCGGGCGCAACGCGCGCGCTCCTCTTCTAAGAATCTCTTTGTTTTCCATTGTGTTTTATGTAACTGCGCTAACAGAACAAGAGTCGAGGCGGCGGCGGAGTGGCGGCGGGGCGCGGGCGCGGCGCGCGCCCGCGCCTCGACGCTTGGTCGCCCGTCCGCCATTTTGTTTCTATCAGAGGAGCGTTTACACCGACTCGCACTCGCCCGGTTTTTTATGAAATTTGGTATTTCGATAGTATACTCTCTCATAACTTGGTAAATAAGTACTTACCATAAGTAGGTAGATTTTATCCGAGTAGGTACTACGCGAGCGAAGCCGTGAACAGAAGATAAAAAGTAGTTAGTTATAACTTTTAATGGTAATCTTAATTGGATATATTTGCAATTCGCGTGTCCATCTAAACACACAGCCGCTATTTATATAAGCGCAATCACGTCTTCATCTTCCGAAGACGACATGTTGAATACATTCAAACGAGGCATAAACGCCGCTGCCTCGACGCTTCGAAATTCGCCCCTTCGCCCGCGCCGCGCCGCCGCCTCGCCGCCGCGCCGCCCCGCCGCCGGCGCCGCCTCGCCTTAGCTGTTAGCGACCTGCCTTAGAGGAAGGGATTTGGTCACTTTTCATTGGAGATTAAGCTGTTTGGTAATGGATGGATGTGATTGATAATGTCAAGTAAAAGTAATAAAGTAAAGATAATTTATTTTCACACCTTCACTAAGCAATGCGAAAAGATTCTCACTGGTTAAAAAAAGGATGGTTTACAAGTGGACCGTCGCGTGCGCCCGTCGCGTGCGGTGTCATACAAAAGTGAACCGCCGCATGCGCCCGTTGCATGCGCACGCGGCGGGCGCACGCGACGGGCGCACACTTAACGCAGAGTTGACCCTTAGTAAATAATGTTAAAGGAGCCAAAAATAAAAACACTTCAAAACAAAAGAAAGCTATAATTACATAGTAATGGATGGATGTGATTGATAATGTCAAGTAAAAGTAATAAAGTAAAGATAATTTATTTTCACACCTTAACTAAGCAATGCGAAAAGATTCTCACTGGTTAAAAAAGGATGGTTTACATCTTACTTTTCCATTACCTTTATATGTATGTGCTTCGGAGGGCACGTTAAATTGTCGGTCCCGATTGTTTTAATTGTAAGATCATGTCAGAGGCCTTGAGGCGGTCTAAAACTCCGACACCAGGGTTGGGTACTAACCTACTCGAATGTACTTTACCTATGTACCTACATAATAAAAGATACTATAGTAAATGTAGTCATTTTGCAATCTAGTTACTCTGCGTTGTTCAAAGTATGATCTGTCAATGTAGTCAGAATCAAGACATAGACACATTGCGATCTAGACAAAATAAGACTAACCCATTCGTTCCACTACATAGGTATATAGTAATACATATATACTATTGTAGTCAACTAATGCGGTACCTAACTTGTAATAATCATAAATTGTCTAGACTGTAGTCCCCTACTTAGTTGACAGCTGCTGTCGCTTGCCGAATGCGGCAGATTACTATTACATTCACTGCAGGTTGCATGCAGAGACCAAACTATCTAATCTAATTATTGCACCTCACTTAGTTTCGTCTCTCTTCCACAGGTATAAGAATGCTGGACCAGCCCTACATGACGGACCTGATCGAAGCCAACTCTATGGGGCACGAGCCGCATAAGATCCACATCTACAGCGCGTCCTGGGGCCCTACTGATGATGGGAGAACCGTCGATGGGCCCAGAAACGCTACCATGAGAGCTATCGTCAGGGGCGTGAATGAGGTATGTCACTTTACTACTTAGGGCCGACACTGCGTTAAGTGTGCGCACGCCGCGGTTCCACCATACAAAAGTGAACCGTCGCTCGCGGGCGCCCGCGTCGTGCGCCCGCCGCGTGTGGTTTCATACAAAAGTGAACCGCCGCGTGCGCCCGCCGAGTGCGCATGCGACGGGCGCACACTTAACGCAGTATTGACCCCTAGTAAATAATGTTAAAGGACCCAAAAATAAAAACACTTCAAAACAAAAGAAAACTATAAATAAGTACAGCCTTTTAGCCGTCTACTCCCAAAAGGCGTGTGAGCTAAGTTTGGCTGAGTCGCGAGCCCATAACATCGAAAAGTTTATAGTTGTTTTATTTCACGAGCACCCCTTAGTTCAAACTTGTAGTTGTAATGAGCGTCTTTGTGTGCGTAACTGTTAGTACTATCGTTGGCAAGAGCATTGTTTATATTCATTTAACGTATCTCACTTCGAATAGCTATCGAATGACTTTTCTACAACTACCACGTTGTCGCTACTTCAAAGAAAATTTTAAAACGATTTTGACGCAGACCATGATGCACTGTAAAGCCCCACTGCCAAAGGCCTCTCTATCTTACTGAAGATATCAGTTGGTACAGACTTTAAAACGTATGTATGCAATATTTATAGCGCTCGATATAAGCAGCTTATACTACAGTACATTACATATTTAAATAATGTATGATAAAGTTTATTCCTACGTTCGTGATCGGCTCTCCGTAATACAGATTACGTACGAACGAGTGAACTCATGTTCAGTAAGTACTTTATTTATAAAGCAGTCTTTAAAGATTAGAGACTGAAAATAAACATTTTAAACAAACAGATAGACGCATATTACAGTCTAAGTAATATAAAATCATTTCGATATTTCATATTTGAAAGAGTTCCAATACCGAAATGATTTGATATTAGTGAATTATCAATTTAGAACTAAATACTTACAATACTGGTTTCATAACTTCTTTGAGTCTTCTGTGACCACGGTTCGTGTAAAGAGGCTGAAAAGTCAGATTAAAATCTATCTAATGTATAAAATTCTCGTGTCACGTTGTGTGTAATTGAACTCCTCTGAAACGGCTCGACCGATTCTTATGAAATTTTGTGTACATATCGGGTAGGCCTGAGAATCGGAAAACGTCTATTTTTCATCCCGAAATTCCCGCGAGAACGGGTACCGTGGTTGAACTCCTCTGAAACGGCTCGACCGATTCTCATGAAATTTTGTGTGCATATCGGGTAGGTCTGAGAATCGGACAACATCTATTTTTCATCCCGAAATTTTCGCGGGAACGGGTACAACGCGGGTGAAACCGCGGGGCGCAGATAGTATTATTATATAATCCGGGTCTGACCCCGATAACCGATAGATATCTTGAAACGAAGCCCTAGGCAAATAAAATACCTACTTTTTATAATACCTCCTCTTACAATTTGCGTAAAGAGAGCTAAATAATGAACCGGCTCTCTCGATTGTAAATTAGTCATGAAGGCTTTTTCCTTTTCATTTCTCTCCACAGTAGTACTGGTGTTTGCCTTTATTATTCATTTTGTTCTTATTATTCTTGTGCCGCAGCTTTGTCTGTTGTTTTAGGACCTCTTTATTTACAACTCATTTGCTTATTATGTTCAAATGCCGTTAAAGTGCTGAGTTTAAATTCTTTTGTGAGTGTTTTTGTTCTCTGACGCAGATAAAAAAAACCTATTTAGGCGTAAAATAAAATTAAGACTGATTGTGCAATCCGACCTTAACAGTTCGTTTTAAATGTATGGTCTGAAAATGCGTTAAGCGGGCTGCCGCGCGATTTCATACAAAAGTGCTACGTCGAGGGGACTCACGCGTTCGTCCGCGCAACGGGGCCCGCCTCCGTGTGACGGACGCCCGTATGAAACCGCGCGCACGCAACGGTTGCCCGTCCGGGCGCCCGCTTAACGCAGTCTTCGATACAAGTGTGGGTGCGGGTCGCGTGATATTATATTGATTATGCGATCTTGTACTTCATAGAGAGTTTTCATGTTTTTATTAATAGAATGAGTCTCTTGTCTTAACTAAAATTATGAAACACTATAAGAAAGTATCTATTACTCCTTCCTTCTAGTATTACCTACATAAAAGAGGAGGATTAAACCTAAATACATTCCAAATATCGTGAAATTCCGTCATAACGTTCCACGCTACCTGACAATATTTCTCAGATACCGTACATCCTTTACCTAAGAAATACCTTACAGAGTTCAAAGAAATAGTTCTCACACATTTTTATTGCGGGGCGAATATCTGATATTCAACCACTGACACAAAACCGGGAGAATAGAACTGGTAACATCAAAGGATTTCCCGCGTGTTGAATATGGAACGTTATCTATTTCAGTCTTCGTTCATTGGATAGTTTTCATCATGGAATTAGCTAGCTTAGGCCCATAGCACACGGCGTATTTTATACGCGCAGGCGACGCGCGTATTAGGAACGCGCGTCTTCGGTGCCGTAGACGCTGATTGTTGCGTTTGCATTGATGGTACAAGCGCGAGCATGAAGCGCGTACAAATGAGCAGTGTTGTCTCAACCGACGCCATTGTACAACTGGAGACTGGAGGAGTCTCTGGTCAAAACGCAAAGGCTACGAGCGGCTACTATCTGCGCGTCGCCTGCGCGTATAAAATACGCCGTGTGCTATGTATGGGCCTTAGAATAGATTGCGGGCTATTCAAAGAGTTAGTTACAGATTTGGCGCGGGAAACAGGTCGAGATGTGAATAATGTTCGTTTATTCAGTTTCGTTTTGTATTTATGAGGAGTAAAGTTACAGGATTAGGTACAGAATTATTTTTAGAACATAGTTGGTATGTGTAGTAACTTTGCATGTGACACTTTATTTAGACATTAGTATAGACAACGCCCCGGTGGTCTAGTGGTATGAGCACTCGCCTGCCAAGACTGAGATTACGGGTTCAATTCCCGGGTCGAGCGAAAACATGTTTCCTTCTTTTCAAACATGGCTCGGTTTTGAGATCACTAACCCACATTTGGCAAGCGTGGCGATTATGCCTAATCCTCCTCACTGTAGTGATATCTTTAGTGAGAAGAGAGGCCTTTGCCCCACAGTGGGACATTACAGCTTATACTTTTTTATAGACATAGATCTCAGTAACCCATTTCTAAAACACGGAAACTTATGCATTCTTATAGTAGGTTGTTATAAGAAAAAGCGTAAATTGGAAGTTAAAAATAAACTAAATTTTCGAAATCGTTCGATCATAAAGTCACACCAGTGATAACACATCTAATATGTGCCAATAAATCCATGTATTTCGCTGGATATTACGAAAATACGACAAGCGGTGGCAGAGGGGGCGGGGGTGGCCCACCCTCTGTAGTAATTGAGTATTTTCACTCGATATTTTTGTGACACTCAGTTTAATGGCAACCCTTGCAGATCTCTATATTTGCTCCATTATAAAGAGGTTTATAACGGAAAAAGGTTTTATTTGTAAATACGTAAAACTATTTTTGTGTTATTTATAGTGTTAACCCACCCACCCTTGTAGGATTTTAAACACATTCGTAAAATGTATCGTTTTAAATAAACTTGCTATTTTCTATTAAGTATTTTGTTTGATAAAAAGAGCCCTTTAGCCCTTTGAGTTCGACCACACTTTTAGTTCTAACTGGTATAGAGTTTCAGAAGGCCATTTTAGTTTAAATATAGATAGGTATTGCCAAGATGACACTTACGCGATTTTTTACACATCATTTTACACATTTTATTTTACATCACATAATAAATGTTCGTGTATTCTATACACGGGTTTTTCGTGGCAGGAAGTTTATAAAGCACGTAAACTACTTACTTTTTACTTTACGACGTTTCGAATGGATTGCACCACTAGTCGTTGAAATATGCCTGTGACCGCCACCGGTCACAGGCAGACTCCATCGCGAGTGTGAGTACGTTTACTATATACGAAGATGAACTAACTATATTTGCTTTCAGCAGTAATAGTAAGTCTGGGCTAGTCCAGTCTAATATGCCAATATCAGGATCAATAATTATTATACATAGTTATAAAGTCACTGCCCCACTCCGTGACGTCCATTAAATCGATTCCTTACTAATGGACATTTTTTTTCAAATATTACATGTCAAAATCACTCATTAAATCTCTTCTCAATGAGCAATTGACCTCTTGATCTCTGAAAGGGTGACTGTGAGTTTTATTTTCATCCCTTTCTCCAAAAACAATTTGCTATGAAACTAGAGTATGGATAAAAATATAGCTATACTAATATTATAAAGAGGTAGAATTTGTAAGTTTGTTTGTTTGTCGAGCTAATCTCGGGAATTACCAGTCCGATTTGAATGATTCTTTTTATAATAGATAGCCACATTCAACTGGAAGGTCGTAGGCTATTTTTCATTCCGAAATTCCAATGGGAACGGGCACAACGCGGGTAAAACTGCGGGGCGCTGCGGCGCTGCTAGTATCTGATAAAACTGAACACGAAATTCATTACGTAGATATCGCGTCAGTAATCGGTGAGCTTAAAAGCTCAGCACTATCCCCGTTCAAACTTTAATCACTACGAAAGCTTTCGAATTGCAAGTGGACGTCATTTCCTGAAGACTTTTCGTTATATCCGTTGCGAGCTGAAAGTTCGACACCAGTATTTTGGAAACAAAGTGGAATTGAATTCTTTGCATCTAGGTATTTCCAGAGCTAAACTACGAACTAAGTTAATCAGTTAAGTAAAAGCAGTAACTTTAGGAATCCATCATTTTGCTAATAACATTAATGTGAACATTTTGGGGATATTTTTCACTTTTTCACATTTTGTGAATGAATGATATTTTTTCACTTATGAAAGATAGCCATCATTTTATAACCTCTGGCAGAAAGGGAAGGATTGATTGTTCTACCGATTGATTCCGGGACCGACAATTTACCGTGCCGCGGAGTACAGTAGCGGTTAGATAAAAGTTCAAGTAGGTTAGTTGTATAAGCCTTCGACAACAGCCTCCGTGGTCTAGTGGTTTGACCGCTCGGCTCACGATCCGGAGGTTCCGGGTTCGATTCCCGGTGGGGATATCTCACAAAAATCACTTTGTGAGACTGTCCTCAGTTTGGTTAGGGCATTGCAGGCTGAATCACCTGATTGCCTGAAAAGTAAGATGATTCCGTGCTTCGGAGGGCACGTTAAGCCGTCGGTCCCGGTTACTTTCTACGGATAGTAGTCGTTACATGAGCCATGTCAGAGGCCTTTGGCGGCTCAATAACTCTGACACCAGGATTGGTCAGGTTGACCATCCACTCGATGAGCTGAAGAAGAAGCCTTCGACATGATCTAAACTATTCTAAAGGGTTTGCTGACGATGTAACATGCTCTCCGAAGTACGGTAGCGCTGATAGACTTTCCACTATCGTATATATTCCGCCCATAGTTATAAGTGTATATGTTACAGGGTCGCAACGGGCTTGGCAATATCTACGTGTGGGCCAGCGGGGACGGCGGCGAGGACGACGACTGTAACTGCGACGGATACGCGGCGTCAATGTGGACTGTGTCTATCAACAGGTCAGTGATTTAAATGTATGGAAAACTGTATGGATTGTTTAGAACTGTGTTTGCCATTCATTACTAGCCCATCTTCACAGTTTCAGGGACGACACTGCGTTAAGCGTGCGTACGCCGCGGTTCCATACAAAAGGGAACCGTCGCGTGCGCCCGCCGCGTGTGGCTTCATACAAAAGTGAACCGCCGCGTGCGCACGCGACGGTTAACTCAGTGTTGACCATCACTAGTTCGGGTATAAATAGAACCAATATGCCGATGTTATGTTGATTGAGAAATGAACACATCGCGGGTTTTACGGGTGAAACCGTGGCGTAAATAAGACTCTAAAGAGTAACTTTCTAATCATAAAATCTATATGAACAATCATATAGGAAGGAATCATAAAGTCTGTTCATGTGTATGTGATAAACTATCATATTTACATATTTAATAGTAATCGTCTAATTGAACACCGGATAAATCTACAAAAGAGCTTAAATCTGAAAGTCCTTTCAGTAAAAAGTATTTCATCGTGTTAAAATCTCCTTTAATAACCTCTTCCAGTCCATTTAAATATTTTAATCACCCTATCTAATCAAAGTTAAGATTAAGCCTTCCGTTTGGATAGCTGTCCAAATCTCCGTCCTTAAGATAACGCAACTGTCCCTAAGGGCAACTTCTGAAGGCCTCAGATAAATGAATCCTCCCTTTCAACATTAGGGCTTTCTTTGAAAATATATGAGTGAGCTTTGGGAGATAAATGACAGAAATTATTAAAGGGTTGAAGGTTGGACTGATATATTTTTAGGTCTTCTTGGATATTTATTTAAGTTCTTTGCAATTGTTAAGTGGTAGATGCTACGTCACAGGGCAATGCAGCTCTCTCTTCTATCTATAATCTATTTCTTTTGGATTGGCACAAAATGTGGTTAAATGTCGTCAATTTTCCAGCCGAAAACGATTGCTTCTGAAGAGGAAAAATATTAAAGATAGGGTAAGAATGAAATAAAATTACTAAACCTATTTCCTCTTCAGGAGCAATCGTCTTCGGCTGGAAAATTGACGACATTGGTCCACATTTTGTGCCAATCCAAAAAAAAATAGGGTTATACATTGTAATTTCAACGTTTAAGTCAACAAATTAACATTCATAACGGCAGGAAGGTACCTTCTTAATTTAAATTAGTTTCAAAGTTTAAAGAGCTTTTAGAAGGTAGTAAAGATAGGATTAATTTACTATTACCTTTAAACTCAGCGTTAATTAAAATCTACAGGTACACAATATAAATAAAATTGGAGTGTCTGTTTGTCATATTAAAATAACCGCTTTTAACTACATGCACATGAATATATACGATACATATATTATACTAAAATATATATTTTTTTAATTTTGGTCTGATTGTTCCGGATAAGCTTTGAAATGGCTGGAACAGTTTTGACGGGACTTTTACTGGCAGGTAGCTGATGGCAGTAGTAATAAGGAGTAATTTAGGTTACTTTTATTTTATAAATATTATATATTCCCACGGGAACGGGCACAACGCGGGTAAGTCCCCGGGCGTTTCTAGTTTGAATATAATCCTAATAAAGTACTTGATTAATTGAGTTTACGAATGGATCTGGGTAGGGTGGTTGGCTTTGGGTAAAGGTGGTTGAACTTTCAGGATGATCGAATTTAACAATCAGTAATCTAATTGAGTACTTACACAAAAGTAAGACAATCCAAGAATAAGATAATTTAATTAATTTACGAGCCCTTTCATTCTTTGAATATTGATTTACGAATTTTATTGGTTTAGGCCCATCTCGTAGCCAGATTTGGTAGCTAGCTTCCAAATGGGAGAAATAATCCCGATTCGAAGCTGGCTACGAAATAGGAATTCGAAAGTCCAAGATTTAGGATTTTAACTAGTAAAAAAAAAATAACCCTAACCTACCGAATAGATCGTTCCCATTTAGTAGCTAACTACAAGATGGGAAAACACTTTTCTCATTTCGTAGCTAGCTACCAAATCTGGCTACGAGATGGGCCTAAACTATTTTATTGACCATGACGTCAATTTACGGATTAATTTCATTTGATTAGCATCCTTCGATCAATTAAGTATAATGTCGATGATTAGCATCCCTATCTATTCGCCGACGCCGAAAATAGAGAGACCGTTTTAAATCTCGAAGAAGAAATCGAAGCTTCATATCACAAAGGTCAACGAGCTCCGGTCTGCTCCACTTTTATGGAAACTCAACCTTAATCAAATATAAGTAGCTTGATATAAAATGTTCAGCCTCTATCGCCTCATAAAAGTCCCGGCTCGATATTCGAATAGTAAGAACCTGCTATAAAGGTGCCTTTCGATTGATGCAGAGCGGAGTTGTGCGGAACTCAATCGCCCAATCACAACGAATTGAAATTATCAAACAACGCATTGACATTGTCAATAATGCATTATGAGTGATCGCTTGAACTCCGCTTCGCTTGAATGGAAACGTACTCTTAGGGTCAACACGGCGTTAAGCGTGCGCACGCGTCGGTTCACTTTTGTATGACACCGCACGGGACGGGCACACGCGGCGGTTCACTTTTGTATGAAGCCACACGCCGCGGGCGCCCGCGACGTTTCACTTTTGTATGGAACCGCGGCGTGCGCACGCTTAACGCAGTGTCGGCCCTAACTCTTATCTAATAAGGTAGGGTGGATTAATCTAATCTACGAACCTAACTTCCAGCGCCATCAACGACGGCCAGAACGCCCACTACGACGAATCCTGTTCCTCAACCCTTGCGAGTACGTTCAGCAACGGCGCGAGAGACCCCAGCACCGGCGTCGCTACCACTGATTTGTATGGCAAGTGCACGGCGACTCACTCGGGGACTTCGGCCGCGGCACCCGAGGCGGCTGGCGTCTTCGCTCTGGCTCTACATGCTAAGTGAGTATGCTTACGTCCTGTAAGCGGTCTACAGGGCTACAGCTACAGTCACCCTGGCTAAGTTCTGGTCTGGTTCCATTTAGTGCTTGAGGATATGATGGTAAGGACATCGACACCATCAGTAGGACACCGCGAGGTGATTTCTAATTGAGCAGAAATTACCCTTCACACTACTGTAAGTATTTATGTTACTGATGGGCTAGCCTGATGGCTCCACCATGGTCTTCTAATTATATCGAACAATGCACTGCCTACCGATTTCACCAACGCTTAAACCGATCCTGTTAAAAATATCGTTTAAAATGTATGATCCGAAAGACATAAAGATTTTATCCCGTAATTTCATCCCGTAATTTCCACGGGAACAGTTTTAACACTGATGAATACAGTTTATATATAGGCCTTGTGTTTGTTGGATAGGAAATATTTTAATAATTTTCGTTCAAAATGTTCTTTAAATTAATTTTGAGGTAAAAATATATATTAATCTTTCTTTCACTCCAAGTCTATTGAAGCCTAATTAATGCTTTTGTTTTGTATTTCAGTCCGAGTCTAACGTGGCGTGATATTCAGCATCTCACCGTTTTGACGTCAAAAAGAAATTCTCTTTACGATGCCAAGGTAAGAAAATTAACAATAAAATATTTTACGCATTTTGTTTACGGAGGTATAAACACAGAAAAGGAAGTTGTCAATTTACCAATTTTCAATATCGCTGGAAAGTGTCGATCAAAGCTTAAATAGATATGTCTCGATATAAATGAAAAAAATATATAACTATAGAGACAGACATCAATAAACAAACATGACAATCCTTCGGTGTCCACAGCTTAGCCATTTCTGTGTTAATCGATTCAGTAGAAAATAAAAGTATAATTATCCTACTAATATTATAAATGCGAAAGTTTGTGAGGATGGATGTATGTATGGATGTATGTTTGTTGCTCTTTCACGAAAAAACTACGAAACGGATTAGGATGAAACTTTACAGTAATGTAGGTTATACATCAGAATAACATATGGTATATATTTTATCCTGAAATTCCTGCGGGAACGGGTACAACGCGGGTAACACCGCGGGGCGCGGCTTATTTTCATAATAATATAACACTCCGATTGTGTAATATAACACTCCGATTGTTAATACCTTCATATCGTACATAATTATAAAATGACAAGGGTAAAATGAGTAGGTACTATTCCACTTAAAATAAGGAAACTAAAACCTTTCTACTATCTCATACTAAATGTATGGGAGTGATTAATGTATTTTTTTTGGATATTTCTCGTTTTATTTTTAAAAAGTTATTAATATCATTTTACTCATTAGGTAAAGTACTTTCGATATCAGTTTAAAGTTTTTTGATATCTGCAATAGTTACGGAATAATCGCCTGTGCACACTTAACGATTACACCCTGTATATAACCTTAACGTTTTCAACCAAGAGACCTGTCACCTACAATCGATCGATTTCGCACAAAGTGCTTTGTCCCAAGTATTTACACTTCATTAAACCTATTGAACAAACGTAAATATCTAGGTATTACTAAGTTGTTACTTGTTGTTCAGAGTTCTGAAAACAATTTCTTTGAACAAGCAGCTTTCTTGGAAATAAGTCTTAAGTTATTTTAAAGTATATACAGGTACTTAGATTAAAAAATACTCTCCTTTACAGCTTATGAATAATGAAATACTTTGGCATTGAGATTTCTCTTTGACGCGTTTTCAAAGGCTTAAAGGCTCTGGTTTGGCAGGTGGAATTTGAATCTTAGTGATATAATAAATTATAAAAGTTTGCGTGAATTTACATTAAATGTAATCTTGTAATGTCCCACTGAAGGCCAAAGATATCTCATGTCACGCAATGACAGTCATCATTATTATTTATTTTTATAATATTTTGAAGTAAACGTTGTCTATTTCTTTATTTATATTAAATTATTTATACTAAAATTGTAAGACAGATTTTACGAGCACGTACTTTGAATTCAGAAAACTTTAAAGATAACGAAGTAAGCTATACTATACTTATACTTAGGTAGGGTATCACTACTAAAATCGAAACCTTACTAGCGTCATTAATTAATTACTAGCAAACATAATTAAGTAGAATGATTCTTAGATAAGTACTGGCTGCTTCATTTGTTTTCGCCCGAAGTGAAACGTTAGTTGGGCTGTTATTTTCGATATTTTTGGCCTCTTGTAACTTTTGACATTCTAGGTACTTAATATGAGAATGATTTTCCAATGACACAGGGTCGTTTCCACTGGACTATGAACGGCGTAGGGCTGGAGTTCAACCATCTGTTCGGGTTCGGAGTGCTGGACGCTGGCGCCATGACCGCGCTGGCGGCCAACTGGCGGTCTGTGCCACCGCGCTACCACTGCGAGGCGGGAGCGGTTAACACTCATACGTGAGTCTAAGAAGTTTGGATATTGATATGATTGTGATATAGATATGATTGTGAAAGTGCTTGCTGGAAGTGCTGGATAGATACAGCTGCCTGAGATCCGCTACTAGTGCCATTGCTACCCACTAACGGTCACTGGTGATCCTCTAATACGCAGTGAACTTAGCGTAGCGTGGCGTCACTATAAAACTTGCAGTACAATACAAGGCCTGTAGCGTTGGCGAAGTAGTTTTACTTAGCGCGACTATTGTCCCTCATTGCGATTGTTAAGCCCGTCACAGACTTAGCTATAATATATATTAATGTACCGTACTATAATATATATTATAGCAAGCTACCACACATATATATTTTGCCTTCATTAATTGATGGTCGTCCTAGTGTTAGTATATAGTAATATGCAATAATGTATATTACGGTATCGCTTGGTGACGTCACAGAAATATATATTATAGCTGAGTGTGCGGTCACGCGAAATTAGTATAGAAAATATATAGTAATATGCCTAGCTATAAAAATATTAATATATATTATAGCTAAGTCTGTGACGGGCTTTAAGCATCGTGCAGCTCGTCCACTAACCTGACCATGATATGTTGGATTGTTGGTCGATGTTGGCCATTGCCCTTCTCAAAACTTATCTTTAACATCAGGAGTAACTCAATCAAAGCCGCAAATTTTTCAGAGAGGTCCCAACGGAAGGCAGTATAAAGTTGACTATAGACACGAGCGCGTGCGCCGGCACGGGTAGCGAGGTGCGCTACTTGGAGCATGTGCAGGCGGTGGTGAGCGCCAACGCGACCCGCCGCGGGGACCTCGAGCTCTTCCTTACCAGCCCCATGGGCACTAAGTATGTACACACCTTTATAACGGGCCATAGGCACTAAGTATGTACACATCTTAATAGCGAACTGTGCCATGCATGGTCCACGTTCAGGCATGAATTCCTTCCTTCCCCCTGAATGCTGTATATTGTCACTTTACGGGCAACTTAATCCTGAGGCACCTAGTTAAAGATTGCTACATCAAAAATATGATGCATTTTATGATACTGACCAGGCGAGTATCTAAATTCAGAGTGGGCGAATTTAGGCTGTTGAGAAAGTGAGAGAGATATATTATAGACTAGTTCAAAATAAGCTCAATAAAATGAAAATCAATATTCTCAGAAGAGTCTCAAGCAAAAGCCAAAGTCTCTTTTGTTTTGCTCAATCAAGATATGAGTATTAGACCACTGATATCACTATTGCCGCTTGTTTTCCCGTAAACCATTTCCAAGTAAGCTCAGAAAAATAAACAATATTCTCAGAAGAGTCTCAAGTCAGCCTGGTTTTGCTCCACAAATTATGAGTTTTCGACCACACCTGTGCTGCTTGTATTCCAGATCCATGATCCTGAGCCGGCGCGCCAACGACGACGACTCCCGCGACGGCTTCACCAAGTGGCCCTTCATGACCACGCACACCTGGGGCGAGTACCCGCAAGGAGTATGGACTTTAGAGGTACTGCCTGACTCCGATAAATAGGTTTTAATTCATGATCTAGGTGGTTCTCGGAATCTTGGGTAGGTAAAATTCTACCGATTCCTTCGATTCTGATATATCCTTATAGAAAAGTTTCTTAGTTCAGGATTCGCTGAAACAATTGAGCCCGTGCCTTTCCTAGCAATTAAGTCGCAATGACACAAGTGTGTCTACTTATCTAGTTTTAAGCCACCCTATTTCCTTTCCACGCAAACATTATTTTATTTCACGCATTTATAAAGTTTTTACTATGAAGATTTAACAATTTGAGGATGATTGAAATGTGTAAAAAATCCAAAACTGTCTTACCATGCCAGGCTCGATACAATGGCGGCGCTTCCCGCCCGCCATGGTCCGGTTTCGTCCGCGGCTGGTCCCTAGTACTCCACGGCACCCGCGTGGCTCCCTACGCCCAACTCCAGCCCGAAGACCCGCACTCCAAGCTCGCTGTCGTCAAGAAGGCGCACGAAGACAACGCGCTCACCAAATAGACCAATCACAGGCGTTTCTAGTAAAGACTCTTTTGAAATAACGGCCGTTTGAATTAGTTTAGGGGTACGATCAGAGATGGCGCTGTTATAAATATGGAATGGTTTACGAAAGCGTCGAAGTTAGCTGAGGGTGTTTTCGTTTTGGTGTTTGTTTGAAGGTGGCGCTGTTTTTATTTAAAGTTTCTTTACGGATTTATAAGATCTTTTCGAATATTTAATAAATTATATTTTTATGCTTGTTCTGCAATTAAAATGTAAACTGATAAATGGGTTATCTTGGGTAGCCTTGCAAATATGTCTTGGAAGTTAAAAAAGGCCTTTAAAAGAATCTTTACTGGAAATAAATGATGCAAAAATGTTATGGAAAGGCTGATGAATTTATCAAAAAAGGGAATTTAAAAACTAGGTATGGAATGGAACAGAATGGATACTTAACTCTATTTTATAAATTGATCAGACAATTGAATGTTGATTACGGGTACGGTACGTGTAATTTTGTTAAATCTTTTACTTTACATACAATAGAAAATAAGTTACATCTGTTCGAAATTAATTCATTACTTTATCGCCTCATTTTAACATTATTTACTTGTTTAAAAAACTGTATCGATCTGTAAAAGGCAAAATGGTGTAACTCATGTTTTTCAACTTTCTGTTAAATTGTTTATTTCTTTGGAATGGAATTAGAAGGTTGGAATAATTCCTTCCAATTTTAAAATTAAACTGAGTCAAAGAAAACAAAATGCTAACGATGTTCAGTTGTTTCTCCCATTTCGAAGTTTAAGATAATAGATTGTTAACATTTTTTCTCTTTGACTGTCTTAGTTTAATATTTTTGGTTGGTGATGGTTTACTTTAAACAATGAAAATGGCTTTTAACTTGAAGTGAGCGAGCTCAGGCTCTTATATTTTTATACTGCTTCCATGTTCTATCTTAAATGCTTAGCAAACTAATAAAAATAATTTATTTTCGTACTACAGTTAATGTCTGTTTTACCCTTCTGCTGTTAGTGTGATTCTTTTTCTAAACTTTTATCAATTAGGTTCTTTTAAACTCAACTTCCATTTATGTACTAGATCCCTTATAATATTGTCTTACCAACGCATAACTACTAAAGTAAGATTTGAAATATTTCTAATATTATATCATTATTAATAATGCACATATTGTATGAAGTTAAAAACAGGTGACATATCAGGTATATTGCAAAAATATCACTTTTTACAAAAGAGGTCACGTTAAGTTAACTTCCGATTTGATTATATTGAAAATAATATATTATGTTATTTCCTGTTCGAAATTTATCGTCTCGTAATTTTTTTAGATTAATTTATTTTTATCTGTTTAATTTAAATATCCACGTCTTATTTATTTTGTTTCATTTATTAAATGGCCTTCATTTATCCCAGCTAAATGAAGCTCATTTACAATTTATTATTATTATTAATAAATGTATCTATCGCCCATTTGTAACGGCGATCGGTACATGTTAAAGTATTTACAAAGAGTATATTAGAGAATTATCGTTACAAATAAGATTTAATGAATGTATCTATATTATAACAGTATGATCTTCCTTTGGGGCCCAGTGACACTAAATAAATAAAGAATATATATGAACCGGCTCTTAACATCAACATATTTTCTTAAAAATAAAACATTTATTATTAAATACAATACTAAAATATTATAAAGTGTTTTTAATCATATATTATCCATGTACTTAAAATATTGATGTAGTAAACGGGCAAAGAACCGTAGGTTTCCTACAAGTCGATAGAATAGAAGTTAAGTAAAAACATATAAAGAAAAAATATATTATGTACTAATATTATAGTAAATATAATGTGATTTGGTGTTGTATTTGAATTAAATGACGTTTTTGTAATTGATGATCCTTTCCCTTCTTCGATTTGTTTTATAACCTATGAAATAAAACAAAACATTAAAATCTTACAGTATATTACACAAGGGGATTTTATCATACATAAAATGTGGAACTAATCTTACTTATTGTAAAATATTCGAGTAATGTAAATTAAACTATTACGGATAGATAAAACACTATTTACAGAATTAAATAAAGTACAACTATTACTTCCTAGAACTCAACACACAATTAACGTACTTATTTATATATATATATAAAAAAAACAAATAAGTGCATTAATTTTCATAATGTTGAATTTATAAAATTGTCATTGCCTTAGAATTATGATAAAAGCTCACACAGATATCGATATTCATGAACACGCTTTTTTGAATATTTGAGTTAGCGCACTTTGCTTTCGGCGCGCCGAGTAAAATGTCTGTTTTATATACAGGGTGGCGCAGTCTATACGCCCATGTCATTGTATGGTTTCCCATTTCCGACGTCCACTGCTCTCTCGGATATCCCGTTGAGGCCATTTTGAGGCACACGGGAACTTAATTGTCAGAGATCTGGAAAAAAATTGTTTAGGTACAAAAAAAATCTATGAGAAAAAAGGCTTCCTACTAAAGTTACTTCTCTGTATACATATAGTATAGTTTTTTCTAAGGCGATTGTCACATCGGACCGTGTACCGCCGCGGCAGGCGGTTACGATTTCCGCATCACATTGGTCTCTAACCGCCATTTATCCTAACAATTTCAGATAGCAGATCAAGTTTTGTATGCAAATAAATGTCTTCTTCGTTTAGCCGCCAAAACTTGATGATGATTTTAACAATATACCTACCTTTATTTAATTCTATAGCGGACAAACAGGAATTAAAAAGTTAGATCTGTCCCCCTAATACCAATAAGGGGACAGATAAAACATTAAGGAGGTGAATAAAGTTCGAATTGTCCCCCCACTGGTAACAGGGGGACAGATCAAACTGTTTCGTCCGATTTGTCACCCCATAAAGCAGGGTGACAGATCTGAATAATTCACGCACATCGCTGAAAATCGACCGCAGTGATAAGCGGTGCCGTGTGATAATCGCCTAAACGAAGTAACAAGACTAGGTTAAACAATACTACAACATATAGTTCTCTCGATAAAAAAGTATCTACATGCAGTTAATATTCTTTAGTGACCGTTCTATCTATAGTTGTATCAAGAGATCTACTTACTTACTAATCTACCTACGATTAATTTTTAAGCTATTGCATAGCTTCTATCGCGGGCCTTGAGCGCGGGGACCGAATCCAGAAATTCCGTAATGAAAAAACCTCACGTGAAAAAACCTCACGCTCCCCACTAACGCCATCTAGTGATACAAAAAATAACTATGCAATAGCTTTACCGCGGCAGTCCCCGAGTGCCACACGTCTTTTTTTTATCAGAGTCGCATTTATTGTATATCTATTAGACTCCAGTTAACATTAATTATTCGACTGCACATCAACCGGTAGCACAAGTTAAGCTATCCTACTTTCTATATTAACGATACTTACATCTATACAGTACTATACTACCAAAAAACAGACGTAGTCAATAATAAAATGATTTCTTACTATGACACGGCCGCTCAAAGAGATGTTCGCTCTATTTCGTAATAAACGACGTCTACAAATAGATTTATCCACTTTAATCTTTGTTAAAGTAAAATATAAGGTTTTTAAAAATAATATAAGTAAATGATAGAAACTACTGCAGGCTAAGTCCTATAACTGGTTAAAAATCGGTAATAAATGGGTGTAACATCAAACTGACTTTCTGTCTTAATTCGGCTTATTTTTAGCCCAAAAAAGATGACAGTCGACCATTTTTCGACCAAAATCGTTTAGGTGTGCTTAACCACTACATAAGCAATCGAAATGGACGTTGCTAGATCTATGTATGTGGTCAATGTTTCAATCCACATCGGTCAGTTTAATTGATCTATGTTTTTTTAATAATAGTCGATTATTAATCGGTCGAATAATGATCGACAGTCAACATTACTTTTGTTTAATCATAAGTTAATGTAACGTAAAACTGAAGTGACTTACCCATAGTTTCTTGCTGTAACTCGAGCTTGTAGGCAGGGTTATCATATGGAGGCAGAGACGACTCTCTCGGAGCTGATGGCACGGCTAGAGCAAATGTATAGTTAACGACATAGGTACCGGAGTGTCGGCCATATTGGCGGGGGTGAAGCGTGCAATATTATAGGTCCTTCCAGCTGTATGATAGGACTATAGAACTAGCCTTGCTTTGCTTCAGGTGAAAAGGCTACTTACTAGACTGTTCTAAGTCAGTTAGTCAGTCAGGTTTGCCTTTTATATATGGATCAACATCAATCATATAGGATATCACAATAACATAGTCTATGGTGGCTATAGCTATGGTAGATCCAATGATATCTAACGTAGCAAAACATAGCTAGATAGGTACTACCCTTGACCAGGCACTTACAAACCATCGAGTTGCATAGCATCAACGAATTGACAACACGAGGCTGGCAGTGCGGTTTGGTTATATAAACGTCAACACTAGTAAATTGGGATCACGATCATGGTTCCACAACTACAGGATGGCTTTTTTAAATAGCATAGTAAGGGGATATCTGAAGTTATCTCTTAGAGATAACGAAGATCTTAGGAACCAAGTCATCGAATTAAGAGATAAGAAGAATTGCATTATTTTTTGCTGTGAGATGGATCCATATCACAACTGCTGCAACGTCCCGTAGCTGATATAGTGACGTCACTAGGAGTGCAGTAAGTTGACTGGAGAAGCGGACATCTTGGTATGCCGAAAGGTACCCCGCGACTTCAGCCTAAGCCGTTGACTACAGAACACAGATGGGGATAAAAGGCGTATTACCCAGCACGAGATGATCCCTGTAATAGGTTGATTGTGCCGGGGTTGAGTCCCCACCCCGGTTGTTACCCCAAACAACCGGGAATGCGCAAATTCATAAAAAAAAGAGTGCAGTAAGTATGATGACTCACGAGTGATGGGCACGGAGCGCGGGCGGTGGCGCCGCACCACCACCAACAGCAACAGCAGCGAGGTAAGCGCGCCAAGCGCCGCCACCACGCCAACCCCCACCAGCGCCGTGTAGTAGTCGCCGCGGGGACGCGCCGCTTGCCCGCCCGATATCGACGACGCTTCTATTTCATCTGGAAGAAGAATACTCGTTATAGACACAGTTGGAATAGGAGGGTAATCAGGTAATTTAGTTTTTAGAGAATTCTACCATCACGGAGTCAAACGCTTACATGTAAAGTGGACCTTATTGCCACAGGCACTCGTTTAACCCTTTGCGAAACTCGTATAAATGCGTGCTGCCTGTTGGAGTGCAGTTCCTATTTGATCATCTGGCTGTTTCTGTATTGGAACGGAGTGCTTTAACATCGCATCAAATCGTTAGAAACGAGGAGAGTTTGTCAAGGAAGCAACACGATAACATAACCCGACACGTACGAACCATAACCACTTCGCTCTGAGATAAAGTTATTTGAGTAAAATTTACTTATGAGACTAAATAGACTTACTGCCCGGCTAGCATATCAGTATCACTCAAGACAAAGGTTGTCTCTTCGTTTTATCTCTACTTTTGGAACGAAGTTCCTTATCGCGGGTTACGAAAGGGGGCTAGCCGGAAAATGGTAACGACATTTTTAGGCCAGTAAGGGACAGACAGAGAAACTTGCGCACGCCAGAGAGAGACAGACAGAGAAACATGCGCGAGAGAGACAGACAGAGAAACTTGCGCACGCCAGAAAGAGACAGACAGAGAAAATGCGCGAGAGAGACAGACAGACTCTACATTCTAGATACTTATAGAGAGCAAGCTAGATATTTTCGTTTCGTCTTTCTATTTCGCATTGAACAGTGTGGTGTCGCGACGATTATTTTTGTTGATAATAAATAAACTTCGTTCCATCCGGGTGTCCCTTGACATCTCTCAAGTTTTTTAAGACAAATTTCTCTATATACTGATACATGCAACGTCAAAAACTCTCGTTTATACTCTCAAGGAATACTAAATGCATTAAAAATATATCAAACATGTCACTGTCATACAATATCCAGCCAATCATAACAGACTAAGTGGAATGAACAATCGAATTGAATGTATGAATCCGGTGTTGCAGCATCGAATTATTAGGCATTATATTAGTGGTAACATCAGTTTCTCTACCAAATCTCTCGGGTAGAGTAGAGAGTCTTCGTTTCTATGCTAGCCGGCCGGGAACAGTCAGTAAGGTCATGGAAAAACTTACTGTCTACAGCGTGGTCCGTATTCAATGACTTGGTGGTTATCTCCAAAACGTTGCTGGTCTTCACTTTGCCATTTGTCAGGAACAATTCCAGCCATATTCGGCATCTGTAGAGATAAAATAAACATTTTCATAATCATAATACATTTAAATTAAAGTACATTAATAGTAGTTTATGCAACTGTCATATAAGGAAGGGTATTAAAACACGAGTGTGAGTTTATGAAACGAGCGCAGCGAGTTTCATAATAGTAACGAGTGTTTTAATACCCGTGTTATATGCAGTTGCATACACTACTTTATCTTCACTAATGCAATTAATCAAACAACAAGAGTAAAAGCTGACAATAGTTTTTCACGCGTACGTGTATTGTCACAGAGAACTTGCCGCCATTAAAATCTAACCAATGAGAGCGCAGCTGCGCGTAGGGCCAATCAGGAGCGAGCGAGATCTTACCAAAGAGTTTTGTGTATGTAGTTTCGACGAAGTTTTCACGTATAACCCAACTGTTTTCAAAAGCCAGCCTAATATCAAAATTTTATACAACTAGTATGAGGATTTTGACATAAGGCTCGCCAGGTTAATTGGTCGCGTTATAATGATGTTATAATGAGATTTTACGGTATCGATTTGGATATTATAACATCATGTGCAATTGCTTAAATTGAGTGTTTTAGTTGTCTGCGCTTTAACAGTAGTAATTATAAGTCAAGTATTGGAAACATAAGTAGAATGTTACAACATTAGTGTAGATAAAATACATTACTTAAGAAATACATTTAAATTAAAGTTTAGAATTTGTTTTCATCCTCATACAAGTATTTCAATGCTTAACGGAATTAAGGACTTTTCTAACATTCTCAAGTTAAAAGTAGTATACTTGAGGTTCACATATTATTGAATTCGCCGGCTTGACAATTAGCTCAAACTTACCCAGAGCTACAAGTAAGTGAGAGTGTACCTACACTGCATCAAATTCTCAATCTACATTAAGGAGTTCTAACTTCTAAGTTTCAGTGCTTATAAATATGTACATCCTAACTTAATATTAATAAATGCGAAAGTAACTCTGTCTGTCTGTCACGTTTTCATGCCAAAACTAATGAACCGATTTGAATGAAATTTGGTCCAGAGCCTGAAGAAGGACATAGGCTTTTATCATGAAAACAGGGTTGAAAGGGGTTGAAAGAGGGGTTGAAAGGTTGTATGGAAGTGTGGTTATTTTTAAAACTACAAGACGGATTTAAATGAAACTTTACAGTAGTATAGGTCATACATCAGAATAACACATGGGATACATTTCATCCCGAAATTCCCACGGGAAAGGGTACACGCGGGTAACACCGCGGGGCTCGGGTAGTATTTTGTAAACCTATAAAAGTTACCTAGAGTTAGCCGTGAGCGCGTTGAGTGTGATCGCGGGCGGCTGGTCGCGGGCCGCCAGTCGGAACTCGTCGTGCTCGACGCCCGGCAGGTCCCCGCACGCGTGCGCGGCGCGGTACACGCGCACCCAGCGCTCTGCCGGCGCCGGCACGCCGCGCCATGTCATCTGGGCAGACGTGGCGCCCACTTCCACAGCCTCAAGGGTTACCGTCCAGTTGTACGGGTCTGGGGACACGATGGTCAAGTAAGTAAAGTCATGTGAGAAGGTGCTAGCACTTTATATGTCGGGTTGCAATCTACAGACATGTGTAATGTAAGGCCGGCCAATATTTACCAATATTTTGGTTGCCAACATAGAACAATGTTTATTTAGGGAGGAGTTTAAATCATATCCGTATTCCAATCTTTGTGTCAAAAAAGGAGCCTGTAGAGCTGTGTAGGAGTGAACAAGATGGTGGATAATAGGACTGACTACCATAACAACAAATTCCACTTGTTACAACCTACCCTCACCATCATATTTGAGAAATGTTCAGCACTGTCCATCAACTTACCATTATACGGTTTGGTCATGAACTCGATATTGGCTGGATCATACAGCTCCACGGTAGACCTTGGCGGCGGGATCAGCACCAGAGACGCTTCGTACCGGGTGCTGGGGCGGAGCTCACTGAGTTCGGCTGTGGACCGGCTGTGATGCAGCAGCTCTGTCATGCTGAAGATCGGAGTGCCTACTGGACGATACCTATGAAAACCAGAGATATTCACAATTAACTTTTAATTTACATTTTTAAAAGAAGCTTCGGCTTCTTTACAGGAACCGTGGTCACAGAAGACTGATTGAAATCTTCAGGATTTTCTATATTTATCATTACTACATAGTACAAAGTTGCTTTCCGCTGTCTGTCTGTCTGTCTGTCCCTATGTATGCTTAAATCTTTAAAACTACGCAACGGATTTTAACGCGTTTTTAATACATATAGTGATTCTAGAGGAAGGTTTATATGTATAAAAACCAGAAATTCCCACAGGAACGGGCACAACGGGGGTAAAACTACGGGGCACTGCTACTATGTCATATTTCAAGCATCCTTTACATAAACTTAGAATTTTCTCTTATTTCGGAGCTAAAAGAATAAGGAAACGAACAGCAGAAAGTTACTGGTCTGTAGGGCTGTCGGGTACTGACAGTCTGGGGTGGACCTCGGCCGGGGTCCGGCTGTTGGAGCAGCGCCCCATGCGCTGCTTCAGGTGCATGGCCATCGGGCACACCAGGCCGACGTGCCCCTCCCCTATCGACCGGAGCACGATGTGCTACCGGTGCGGAAATGAGGGGCATAAGGCGGCAGCCTGTGAGGTGGCGACACCACGGTGCCACATCTGCACCGCAGCGGGGAAGCCGGCCGGGCATTTGATGGGAGGTAGGAGCTGCTTACCTCCCACTGTCAAGGGCAGGATGGGCGTAAGCGCGGGGGCATGGACTGCCCCCTCCGCTGCAGCCCGCACAGTGGAGGTGACCGGGGAGGCTGATATGTCGGAATAATGGATAGTTCCCGACATATCAGCTTCCTCCAGGCGAACCTCAACCACAGCGCCGGGGCGCAGGATCTTCTCCTCCAGTCTCTGGCGCAGTGGGAAGTGGATGTGGCGGTGGTGAGTGAGCCATATTTTGTCCCTCCCCAAACTCACTGGGTAGGGGACTTGGATGGCTCGGTGGCGGTTGTTGTGCGGGCGGGGGTCGGCCCCACTCTCTCAGCCGTTGAGAGGGGGTCGGGATATGTTGTGGCGGGGTGGGGGGAGTACACCGTTGTGGGCGTGTACTTCTCCCCCAACCGACCCCTGGCAGAGTTCGAGACCTTCCTCGACTGTGTCAGGGCGGCCGTGGCCCGTAGGTCGCCGGGGTCGATCGTGGTCCTCGGCGACTTCAATGCCAAGTCTCAGGCCTGGGGCAACCCCGCTACAGACAGAAGGGGAGAGGCGGTTCAGGTGTGGGGGCTACTCTCCGGGCTGTCCCTGCTCAACCGAGGGGCAGTCCATACCTGCGTGCGGCACAATGGGGGGTCCGTGGTGGATCTCTCGTTCGCCACCCCAGCGGTCGCGCGCAGAGTGTCCAGGTGGAGGGTGGAGGAGGGGGTTGAGACCCTGTCGGACCACCTCTACATCCGATTTGAGGTCTCCCCCCTCCAGGGAGGCGGTGCGCGGCCCCCACGAGGCCCAAGCGCTTTCCCCCGGTGGGCGCTGAGCCGGCTCGATAAAGAGCTGGCTAAGGAGGCGGCCATTGTGCAGAGGTGGTTCGCCTCCAGGACGGAAGGGGCCAGCGTCGACGAGCTGGCTGAACGCATGCGCACAGCCCTTACGAGGGTGTGCGATGCGGCCATGCCGAGGGCGCGGCGCCGCCGGGCGCGACGGGCGGTGTACTGGTGGTCTCCGGAAATTGCGGCACTCCGGACGACCGCCAATAGGGCCCGGAGGTTATATGTCCGTTGCAGGAGACGCAACGGATATGATCCGGGCCTGGAGGAGGAGCTGCGGGGCCTCTACAAATCGGCGAAAAAGGCCCTGCAGCTTGCCATTAGCCGCGCCAAGGCGGCTGCGAGGGAGGAGATCCTGGCGGACCTCGATAGGGATCCGTGGGGGCGCCCGTTCCGGGCCGCACGCAACAAGCTGCGCACACGGGGCGCCCCTCTTACGGAGACCCTGCCGCCGGATCTTGTCGAGAGGGTGGTGAGCGGATTGTTCCCTGATCCGCCGGGGCACACGCCCCCGGTGATGGACCCTCCGCTCCCAGAGGCCGTAACAGAGGCCACTCCCGCTCTCGTCACAGAGGGGGAAATGGAGATGGCCCTGGACCGTCTCCGAGGACGAAAGACGGCTCCGGGGCCCGACGGCATCCCGGGGCGAGTTCTGGCGCTCGCCTTGAAGCACCTGGGTGTCCAGCTGCGGGCGCTCTTCGATGCGTGCATCGTCCGCGGAGAGTTCCCGCAACTGTGGAAGGTGGGGCGGTTGTGCCTGCTGCCGAAGGGTGGGGATCGTCCGCTCGATTCCCCTTCGGCTTACAGACCAATTGTCTTGCTGGACGAGATGGGCAAGATGCTGGAGAGGGTGATTGCGGCCCGTCTCGTCCATCACCTGGAGTCGGTGGGGCCCCCATTGTCGGATGCCCAGTACGGATTTAGGGCGGGGCGATCCACCCTGGACGCTTTGACCTCCCTGAGGGAGGACAGTAAGGAGGCGGTGGACGAAGGGGATGTTGTTGTGGGGACCTCGATAGACGTGGCGAACGCCTTCAACAGCATCCCCTTCGAGACGATTATGGAGGCACTCCGGTATCACGGAGTGCCTCTATACCTACGGAGGCTCATAGCCGCGTACCTCCTGGATAGGGGTGTGGTATGGGAGGGCAGCGACGGGCGGCTCTACGTGCGGCGTATGGGGTGCGGTGTTCCACAGGGGTCAGTACTGGGCCCCATCCTGTGGAACATTGGATACGACTGGCTCCTTCGAGGGCCGGTCCCCCCCGGGACGAAGCTGACCGCCTTCGCCGACGACACCTTCGTCACCGCACGGGGTGCGTCCTTTGGGGAAGCGGCGCGTCTGGCCGCCATCGTGGTCTCCATGGTGATGGACAGGATCGCTCAGCTGGGCCTGAGGGTTTCCCTGCCCAAGACGGAGGCGATCCTTTTCCATGGACCGCGTAGAGGACCGCCCCGGGGTGCACACATCAATGTGCAGGGGGTGGAGGTGCCGGTGAGGGCCCAGATGAGGTACCTGGGCCTCACCCTGGACGGGCGATGGAACTTCGGGGCCCACTTTACTCAGATGGCCCCGAAGCTGATTTCAGCGGCTGCCGCCCTCGGCAGACTGCTTCCCAATGTGGGGGGACCGGGATCGGCCTGCAGACGACTGTACTCCGGAATAGTCCGGAGTATGGCTCTGTACGGCGCCCCGGTCTGGACGGAAGCCCTCACCGCTAAGAACAGGGTCCTCTTAAGGAGGCCCCAGCGGGTGATAGCGGTGAGGTCCATACGGGGGTACCGGACCGTGTCCTGGACGGCGGCCACCCTCCTCGCGGGCGACCCCCCCTGGGAGTTGCAGGCGGAGGTCCTCGCGGAGGTGTTCCGTTACAGGGGGGAGGCGCGGGCGCGAGGTGAGAGACCGGCGCCGGAGGAGGTGCGTCGGGTCAGGACCGCAGCCTACGCGGCTATGATCCGACGCTGGGGGGAGGACCTGGGGTCCCCGGTCGCGGGCCGGGAAACGGTGGAGGCGATCCGTCCTCACCTTTCCCGGTGGATGTCGAGACGTTGGGGGACCCTAACGTTCCGGCTGGTGCAGGTGCTTTCCGGGCACGGTTGCTTCGGAAAGTACCTGCACCAGATTGCGGGTCGGGAGTCGAACCCGGCCTGCCACGAGTGCGACGCGCCAGTGGATACGGCGCGTCACACCTTGGAGGAGTGCGCCGCATGGGGCCCTCAAAGGCACACCCTGTCGGCGCACGTCGGAGGAGACCTGTCGCTGTCGAGCGTCATTGAGTCGATGCTCGACAGCGAGAGGTCGTGGGAGGCCATGGTCTCTTTCTGCGAGTCGGTCATGTCGCAGAAGGAGGCCGCGGAGCGGGCTCGGGAGGCGACTTCTTCCGACCCGCTTCGGCGCGGCAGGCGAGGGGCCAGACGGAGGCGCTACGCGCACCTCCTTCCCCCGCCCTAGTGTCGCCGAGGGGGGGTCTGGGGGCCCCCTCTCCCATGGCACACTGGCCTGAGGGCGCCCTTGTCTTCCGGGGCGCCCTGTCTTGAGGTACTCGCCGGGGCGGTCTGCAGTGAAATACGTAAGTGATCCTGCACCGCCCCACGCAGGCGATGACGGAGACCGGTGGTGGTTTTAGTGGGTAGTAACTGCGGTGGATGCGATGAGCCCCGGCAGCGGGGGGAGCTTGTCCACCGGGTTGAGCCCCACATACCCCGGCCGTGCCCCATATCACGGCCGGGGATGCGTAAATGCATTTCCCCATCGTTAAAAAAAAAAAAAAAAAAAAAAAAAGGGTACTGACAGTCAACTTCTTTATCGAACCGATTTTCACGTGCCACCTCACAAAATCTGATTACGAGAGCCGAAAATTGTCTCTTACTGCCGCTCTCAAAAACGTAATTAAACACTTTTAAATATTTGGCGTAATTTTTCATACATGTTATATGAAAATGAGTCATTAAATATCTGAACGATTTGAAGCCTCTTACTCGTACACACATCCCACTCACCTGACTTGTATACCATCAATAAGCACGAGTTCGTCCTCAGTGAAATGTCTCCAGTTGACATGCGCAGTCGTATCGTTGACGTCAACCAGCGCGAGTCTACTGTTCACCTCTCTTCGCTTCTCTTGGGTCTGAAGGAAATAGAAGCATTAAAGCAACCAGATATTGGATAAAAAAAGATGGATCAAATGAGAATGAATAAGTTGGAATATTAGATCAGAAAAGATGACAAAATTGAGTAAGATGAGACATTCTATCAGATAGGTTTTGAAGAAAGATTGTCTTATTCTTACATCAGGCATCAAGGAATCATGTGTTCTAACGCTGTAGATCTCGCTTTCAGGAGACACCGGCAAGTTGTGAAGGTACAGTTTCCCTTTGATTTTGTAAGTGGTAGATGGCTTCAAACCTGCCAAACGGAATTCTAGTCTCGCAGTTGTTAATACCTCGTCAGCTGGAGCAAACACTTGGGAATACCAGTGAGATATATCTTCGTCACTGTGAAAGAAATTCCATTATAAAAAATACGTTCGTGCAGATTAATGACCAACCCTGGTGTCGAAATTTTTAAACCACCTAAAAGCCTCCGTGGTCATGGTTTATCGACAGAAACAACCGGAACCGAGAATTTTACGTGCACGGTAGCACTGAAATAGAAATGCCAATATCGATCACCAATCACAGTAGAGGCCGAGCTGCACGTTGCTTAACAATCGCTTAGTCAAACTATGGCACGAGCGCTACAATTGCATTGTGTAGTAGTGGGTTTTTTTTTGGATACGATCCCTATTTTTTGTAAAACTGTAACTAAATTGTTGAGCTCAAAAGTACTTACGCCTTATCCGTGTAACGTAAATCAACGCTTCCTCTCAATCCAACCAACACAGAAGGTAACCCAAGCAACATCTTTATACTCGTTGGAGAATCAGACTCAATTGATATCACTGTCAGTTTCTTGTTAGTATCACCAAATGGACCAGTTGCATGGACACCAGGTGGGAGATTCGATACTCCAGGCTCAACTTGGCGAATGTTGTTCTGATTGTAATCTGAGTCTTCTTGAGGGTATGCCACGTCAGGAGAAACAGTTGGTAAGAATGAAGATGGCGTCTGCGGAAGTATGTTTGACGATTGACCATGTCCTGAAAAATTAGCTATTAATCATCAATATAATAGAAAAATGCTGCCTTAACACACACGGTTAGTTACACTCTAGATACGATTAGTTGGGTTGTATTAAAACAATATTAATCAAGACATAAGGGCACGAGTATTCATCTCGTCAGGAACACCAGTCAGAAAGTCAGAATCAGAAGTGAAGAGTCAGTCGTTGCGAATCAAGGGAGTGGAGTGAATGTAGAGGGAGTCACACCAGGCGAGGTCACTGACCTGCCGTCACACTATCTTCCCCGTTGTCAGCCGATCTTCCGAGGTTCCTATTTACTTCAGACTCCACTTCCATTTGGCTTAGTAAATGTTCGAGGTTAAGTGTCGAGTAAAAGTTCTGGGGTTGAGGAACTGGGCCCTGACCAGGATTGCCTGTAGGACTTTTGGAATGGTGCGTGAGAATAGCATTCATGAGAACTTTCTCGTACGGATTGGGAGTTTTTGTTAACACGTGCGGTTTCATATCTCTAGGCCACAAATTACTAGTTTCATCCTTGATCAACTTGGAATTTAGTACTGTTACTTGTTTTTCGTTATTATTTTGGTATTGATTTCGATCGTCATTAGACCTTGTAGGTGGCTTTTTAACAGCAAGAAGATCAGTTCTGTTTCTTAAGAGAGGTTCAAAAAAGCCTACATTCATTTCATTAGAGTCTCTTATTAGAGATGCCGAAAAAGGTATATCGGTTGTTTCGCTAGGTTTTGCTCTTTCATGGATTGGCAAGAAGAAATTGAAACTTTCAAGCCTTGATATTGGCACTCTCTTCATCGCGTCAGGCACTGGTGTTAGGCCGGTACCATGAGCATACCACTTCACCGGTGACATCTGATGGCGTAAGCGGGACTTATAAATATTGTTATCATTAATTTGAGTTCTTGTTTCAGATAAATTGTCAGGGAGTGAATAAGTTTGTTTTTTTTGGTATTTTACCTTCTCAGGGGTTTGGGCAGGCTGGGTTTGAATTGGGTTTGCTTGCATGGGTCGTATAACTTGGAGTTGACGGTTATTTGTATCAGGGCTAACGTGAATTCTTATTGCTGGTTGGCCCAAATTTGATTGGGTAATAGTTTCAACATGTTCGCGATTCATATGAGGTGGAACATCAGGTCTAGGATATGTGTTTGCTAGCGCGTGTTTTAAAGTTTCCCAACTTTCAGCACTCGCTGGTCCTATTGCTACCGGAGGTCCAGAGTCAAACATATTGTATACTGTTGAAGGTTCTTGTAGATAAGACGATATGTTTTCGAAATCAGAATATTTATTATTTTTAGGTGGCAAAGGTGTCACTAACTTTAAGGGTCGTGAGAACATGTTTAGAGGGCTTAAATATTTGTAGAAATAGTCCGAGTTACTTGGCTCTTTTGGTGGATTAGTTTGCGGTGTTGCTACGGAGACTTTTGTTACTTTTGGTGTGATGGGAACAGGTGATTTGTAAAACTGGGATAGTTCATCTAACTTTGTGAAAATGGGGAGTGATTTGTCCGTTTGATTCGTTGTTTCAGCTGTAAGCAATAATGCAGATGAATGATAAGCTTGGCGTAGCTAGTGGACTGCAATCAGATCTAGTCAAAAGTCTGCGTTATCTGGAATTGTCATTGTTGTTATATTTGTTAACGAATTGTTAATTAATTATTCGAATGGGCTGCATAATGATATTTACAATGCACATATTCTGAGGGTATATTTACAATGAACATATTTTGTGAATATATTCACAATGAAATTTTTCGGTGAGTATATACAATGCATATAAGTAAATTTGCAAAGCGAATTATGTAATTAATAATTTTGGTTACATATTTCTTACCACTAGGCACGCAAGCCCATTGCTTGCAGCAGTCATCATCAGATATGTTGACAGCAGCTGGTTTGTGCATCGGAGGGCATCTGAGGTTCTGAGGCGGAACTGGGGGGAGGGGGGAACACACTTCCTGGCAGTCCAGCTCGCCGTTCTCACAGAAACAACGCTGCTCACATCCCGTTAGTAATATAGGCACTTCGCTCCAGTTTGGTACACTGTAAGGTTGGATATTGTAAAGCAAATTAATGAACACTTGTATACTGACGAGCAGAAAACATTTCCAAACATTTCCAAACAAACATTTCCTTATTAGGTATGTATTTCTTTTTTAAATTGTGCTACTATCTTCAGTGAAATGACAGGCCTTTGCCCAGCAGTAGGCATTACTAATACTTTTTTTAACAGTCTGCGACTCTTTACAGTGGGGGTTTCTGACTTTAGTTCACCTTTCTACAATAATGACAAAAAAGTATAAAACTACTTACGGTACTCCATTATAATGGCAAGTTCCATCACTCAGGCACCTCGCTGACCTTGGGCAGCAGTTGGGCGGCTGCGAGGGCGGGCTGGGCGCCCATCGCACACAGCCCTTGGAGAGCAGCTCCAGCCCGACGTGGTTGGGACAGATCAGAGGCGCACATTCCCTCATGTTATCTCCTATGCATTCGCAGAGCTCGGAACAACCGATATGGAACTCATCACCTGGACATTAACATGGAAAGATTTTGTAGGAAATAAATAATGAAAAGGAAATAATATTAATCTGAAATTAGTATAGATGATACTGTTATTAAACAGTTTTAATATTAGGCTGTCGAGCATGTCAGAAGTTAAGGTGGTGTAAAATATCCGACACCAGCGTTAGTCGCTTAACTACTCGACCTTAAATATGAGTTTTATCATGTACCAGGAATCAGAACTCACCTACGGCATAAAACTTGTCATCTTCCCAACAACCAGACCTCTGTTCGGCATCCTCAAATTTGTCACTTGGTGTGCTTCCTGTTGTAGTTATCGTAAAATTAAACTTAGTTCCTGTTTCTCTTGTTTTTAGAATATAATCCTTACCGCCTTCTAGATTAAGGATTAGATTCGAATGTTTAAGTTCAACGTCATGGAATGATTTACCACCATCGCTGCTCAAGAGAAGATGAATAGGATCTATGCTGTTGTTCATGTGGATGAGGTTGACTTGAACAGTGTTGTTTTGAAGGACTTTCACTGATCCTATTGGTTCAGCTAGGACGAGCGGACGATGAGTAGTGTCGGATTGGTCTTCGTAGGAAAACTGAAAAGTGAATTGTTAAAGCATCTTTAGCATAATTTTAAACGTCCATCTATTTATATATATTTGTTTACTACAAAAATTAGAACTTTAGATGAGGTAACTAATAGATAGATGATCTTAATATATGAATCTGAAGATCTAAATTTATGTCGAAATTTTAGCACCCAATGACTTGTCACTCCGGTAAATTGCCAAGCCGAATATGAACCAGCTTTAGACAATACTAACAATACCTACCTGATGTAATATTATACATACCTGAGAAGGTTCCTTAGTCGAACTCACAGGCATAGCTGTAGGATTTTCAAGTGTAGTAGAGGCAGTAGTAGGTAATATATTATATATAACACTAAAAGGAAAGGTAGCAGTGGTGGTGGGAGCAGATGTGGTGGTACTGGTGGTGTTAGTGCTGCTGATGGTGGTGGTGGTAGTGGTGGTGGTGGTGGTGGTGGTGTTGTCAGGCTGTTCGTGTACATCTTGGGAGACATCGCAGACTTGGACTTCACAGCACGCGTCGTTAGGGTCTTGGACGTTTATGCACTTGTCTGAAGCTATGAGGGGCTTACATCTGTGGGTGATAACAGTTGGGGTTGAAAAATTAAAAAGAGTTTTAAACAAACCATGCAATTGCTTGGAAAACTTTTTGTTCCCTGCAGTGATTGCTTATATTATTTTTTTTGAGTTGGGGCACATGCCGCAACCACAGACACAGTTTAAACAGTTGCAGTCTGTGCTCAAACTTCATTTCGGATCGGTACCATTAAAAAATATTAGCTTGTAATATCCCACAAAGGCCTCATAACCCACCTCTAGTTTCCAAAATAATTTAAATGGTAATACAGAAATTCACATAAAATTTCCAAGCTTTACAATCCATAGTATTTGAACAATTTGAACTGGAGATGAAAATATTTAATATGAAACAATTATAAACATGCGTTTCCTTTGAAGCGGAGCGGACCAATCACAACGCATTTAAATTGTCAAACGAGGCATTGATATTGTCAAAACCTTTTTTTAATCGGTTGTGATTGGTTGGTTGGGCTCCAGACAGCTCCGCACCGCCTAGATGGAAACGCACCTTTAAGCTAGATGTAAGACTGTTCTGTTACCCACCTCGGTTGACAGTTGACTATAGAATGCGGTTCGCAGGTACATGTCTTTTCACAACCGATGTGCCACTTCGCTCCTGTCACATGTGTCTCATTATTGTGCACACATATCTCCACATTCCTTGGCTTTGGCTCTGAAAGAATCAAAAATATTTTGCGTGAGATGTCACATATTACATACAATTATGCTTTTACACATACTATAGCTTACAAATTCACAATACATTTATATACTTATCATATACTTATATTTATTGAATAGCTTATAAATGGTGGAATCAAGTTATTCGCCCCAGTAGGCGTTACTACTAAAGTGAAGCGGGGATTGACTCATTGACCTATGTCTGAAGAATGCAAAATGGTTGATTACGCGCTTATAAATTTAAAAAACTGTATATATCTTGTATGCTTATATGTATTTACTATCCATGGTGCGGAAAGCGGAACTCAGTCGACTTCACTTAGCTCCGCTTCACTTAGCTCAATGTAAACGCACCCTATAAAAGTAATAAAGATAATCAACAACATGTTCTCAAATATTTCAAATTCTAACAAACAATGATTGAAGTTGCCTTCAGTTTCACAATAATTGTCCCATACAACTTGATTGAACAAATGCTTACAATTGTTTATAACAAGCAACTATTGTTCTTTCAAATATTCGCACGAATTCACGTTTTTAATGAAATTCGTAAATTAAGAATTTCATATTGTTTGTTTTATTTCATTGTTCATTTATATTTGCAGGGAAAATATTTGGTTATGAAATTATTTTTATGAATGAATGGATACGCTATTCACGAAACGATATGTGCATTTTGGTACATGAATTTTCTGAGAGAAATATACAGTACAGTCAAGATTGTAGTGCTAAACCAGTTTAAACCAAGAATTAATTACATGAATACAATACTCTTTGTGAGACTGTCCTCAGTTTGGCTAGGGCATTACAGGCTGAATCACCTGATTGCACGAAAAGTAAGATGATTCCGTGCTTCGGAGGGCACGTTAAGCCGTCGGTCCCGGTTACTTTCTACGGATAGTAGTCGTTACATGAGCCGTGTCAGAAGCCTTTGGCGGCTCAATAACTCTGACACCAGGATTGGTCAGGTTGACCATCCACTCGATGAAGAAGAAGAAGAATGCATATGGAATTAATACTATTGTAAAAAATTCCATCTGATTTTGTCACTTGCAGTTATTCATAACATTAAAAATAGTTAGTTTATCTCAATACATTCGAAGGTCCTAATGGAGAATTCCTAAGTTTTTTAGTGTCCACAGTGGCATAGCAAGTAATTTATAAAACTGGCCAAGTGCGAGTCGGACTTGTGCATGGAGGGCTCCGTACTTTAAAAAAACGGCAAAAAAACACGTTTGATGTATGGGTGGCCCCCCTTGAATATGTGTTTTGTTTTATTTGTTGTTATAGCGGCAATACATGATCTGTGAAAATTTCAACTGTCTAGCTATGACCGTTCTTGAGATACAGCCTGGTTACAGACGGACGGACGGACGGACAGCGAAGTCTCAGTAATAGGGTTCCGTTTTTACCCTTTGGATACGGAACCCTAAAAAACTACGCTACTATGGGTGCAAACTGGATTAAAAGTGATTAGAAATTGATAATCCATTGAGAAGTTACATTGGGGTTTCTTTTTTCAGAAGACTAAATAATAATCATAAACAAAATTTACTACCAAGCCCACACTGAGTCCATATCCATAGTAAAACTGTAAAAACCAGTAATGTCCAACTGCTCGGCAAAGGCCTCTCATCTCATTGAAGATATCAGTAAGGAGGTTTAGGCGTAATCACCACACTTGCCTAATGCGGGTTGGTGATCTCAAACTTGACCCACCTTTCGAAAAGTAAATCGGAAACATGCCTCGCTTAACCACCTAGACCACCGAGATGAGGCGACATGAGACAGTATATAGGGTTGAAAAAAATAAGTCCACAAGTAACATATTAATGGAGTATCATAGCATATAGATTCAGTAAGCGTGCTACATTACATCCTAAGTTACCTCCAGTACTGGTAGCACAGGCTATGATAGAGCAACACTCATCCACGGGGCTCTCGAAGCAAAGCGGGTCGTTGAGGCGTCTTCCACGGCGGATGTACGGGTGCTTGCACCGGGGCGAACACTCGAAGATGCCCCGGGAGTAGCATTCGCAGGTCTCCTCGCAGCCGTGGTCAATTCGTTCACCCACCTGAAGAATAGGGACGGAAGGTGTTAGCCTGTACTTTCCTGTAGCTGGCAATGGCCTATTGTACTTTCCCGCAGCTGGCAATGGCCAAATGTACTGTCCCATTGCTGGCAATGGCCTTATGTAAGTCCCATAGCTGGCAATAGCCTAATAGGATTGGCCTAACTAATGGATTTAACATATATGTACAAAAAGTCCTTGCTAACGACTCTTCTCTGTTAAGTTGAAATTTCATATATTCCGTTAGAAGTGAACTAATACCTAAAACAAGCATAGGTAGGCAAATCTTGAGTCATGATGACTCATTCGGAAGAAGGTTTCACCAGATTTCTAACATGATTGAAATGGAGGCGTAAATTTATTTGATGCCAAATGATGCCAAGCCCATAAATAGCAGTATCTACGTAGTGTTTATTTATTTATTTTAATTGGTAAAACTGTCACAGTATTACGTACCTTATAAACAACTTCATTTTCTCTACAAGTCTCAACAAGCTCCTCAGATCCTTTATCCTTATCTGTACTAATAGAAGTATGGAACGGCGCCTGCAGGTTCGTATAAAACTTGTCTGGAATCCCTTTATGACCTTTCATCGGGTCATTGATCAGTCTCGAAGGTTCTTCTTCTTCATCCTCAAGGTTCACATCACTTAGATCACCAAGTTTCTTTTTAGTCGTTTGATTGTGGAGAGCATTGGCGAAATTTTGAAGCTCATCTACATTGATGTTTATGAATCTTGATTTCGGTTTCACCACTTCGAAAGAAATGGTCCTTGGTCTGTACGGGCTTGAGAAGGAAATGGTGCTGGTTTCTGGCTCTGGTTCTGGAGTAGTGGTTTCGGTTTTGTTGTCTATGGGGGTTAGTAATCGGGTGGGGGCTTTGGTGGAGGTGGAGGAAAGCTCGGCGGTTTGAGTGGTATGTTTTGGTGAGACTGTGTCTTCTTCTTCGGCTACTATTTTACCTGGAACGAAAAGAGGAAATTAAGTTTATGTTATTTATTTATCTCTTTAAATAAACTTTTCCAAATTAGTATACATATAGATTCGCACTTAATGTCTATTCTAGCATGATTCTAGCCGAAAAACCAACAAGTGTAATTGTAAGATTGTAATTTTGTGCCAACTTAAAAAAAAATGAGTAGGGACTCCGACACCCGATCAAAATCCGGATCCGACAGCCGACAATAAGTAGCAACTTGCTGTTTGAGCAATAACAATGAAGAGAGTGTCTTCTTAACACACACACACAAACACACAAATATTTATGATATATAAATGAAGCCTCAAAATAAAATTTAGGTTAATTAATTCAAACATCCATCAACAAACATTTCCATAATAACTAACAACCCGTTAAATTAATTCCATAGTTATATAAAACAATTTGAACCATAACCATCATTACATAAGGTTCGAATTGCGTTAACACAAATCCGCAAAAAGTTAATATTTTAACTATTGCAATTGTCAAGAAAAAGTATGTTGACCGCAAAGTAGAGCGCGGTCAGTAGGCTATAATAACTATAATAGACTTTATTTATATAAATATAAGGTGTAAAATAGTTTATCAAATAATAACATTTTGACAGATCGATATAACTGTCAAAGGTACCTACGTATTGATTGGTTTTGTATTTTCGTTTGCGGTTGCCGAAGATAAGTTAAATTGACTCTTAGCACTTTACGATAAGGTCGTAAATTAAGATATTTGATTGGATTCATTACGATTGTTGATGGGTTGTAATCAGAATACACGTGAGTTATAGTTTTGGTATGAGATGACGTTTTTATGGAACTTTAAAAACCTATTCATACTGTTGCTTTGGAAGCGGTTTCGGCTGAATGAGAACAAATACATGACATAACACAGACATAAACTTTTTCTTCTACATCGAGTGGATGGTCAACCTGACCAATCCTGGTGTCAGAGTTATTGAACCCCCGAAGCACAGCCCGAAGGCCTCTGACATGGCTCATGTAACGACTACTATCCGTAGAAAGTAACCGGGACCGACGGCTTAACGTGCCCTCCGAAGCACGGAATAAACACGGACAAACTATTTGGCTAAACTGTTGATTTCATAAGTTTAAGCGAACACTACATTTTTATAAACACTATAAAAATGTAAAATATAAGCGAAGTGTATCAAACGTAGTTTCAATTCAAAATGAGCTAAACTGTTCTAATCTGTTGCTAAAAATACGTTTATAATTATGGCCTTAAGTGGTTTACCAAATTGTAGGAATATTTTCTTTCCCGCAAGAACTCGGTTAGTGTAAACATGCCCTATCTTCAATCCAGTGTAACTAAGTACTCGTTGTACAACATTAACTTGATCTAGACAACTTAGTTCGAAACGTGATCTCATGATAATATCTTAAATGAAAAACTATAATTAAGTAGAAGTTATTTGAAAGCGGCCGCAATACGCTTATTCAGTTTATAGATATTGATTTATATATTTACGTTTAACATCAAATTCTATGTGTAACTAGCTGTGCCCCGCGGTTTCACCCGCAGCGCCCCCGTTCCCGTGGGAATTTTGAGATTTTTATTGATTATTTATCTTATATAAAAACCTTGTCCTGACAATTAAATAAGGAACACATTAAAAAAAGAATCATCCAATTTGGTGCAGTCGTTCTGAAGTTATGCGCTTACCAACACATTTTGCGATTCATTTTTATATTATAGATGTTAAAAAGACACTTTTCAAATTAACCTTATTATAATAATTTAATAGTTTCGTTTTCAGGGGTGTATTGTATACAATGGTATGTCATATGAGAGATCTATACTTAGCTTAGGCTTCCTAAACATATTAATAAACGAATAACATTTTAACTATAAAATGTTTTGTCACTTTCTGCTACTCCGAAGCACGGTAGCGCTCAAATAAAAATGCCACTAAACCACCCATCCAAGTAGGGACTGAGTTGCACGTTGCACAATCCCAATAAACTAACATCAAGCTACGCCACAAGAGCTACCCCTTGTGTATATATGTAACATACACATCGACAAAAGTCAAGATGGAAATCAAAGGTTCAATTGACATAAGCACGATAAAAGTAATCAAGTATCGCCAAAATATATATATGATCTAATGAAATAGGATTCAACGATTCAAAAATATATTTATTGTAAAATCATAGAAAAGATTTTATAAATTAATCATCATACCTATTGAAACGCCCGACAAGACGTCAAATGCTTTCATAAGTTGAGATTTAAAGACTGATTTTGACATGTAATGTATGAAAAACTAGCAGCGCCCCGCGGCTCTGCCCGCGTTGAGCCCGTTCCCGTAGGAATTTTCGAAAATCCTTTCTTAGTGTGCACTTACGTCACTTGAAGAGCCTTCCTGCCAAATTTCATGTTTCTAGGTGTAGCGGTTGAGGCTGTGCGTTGATTATCAGTCAGTCAGTCGGTCAGGACTTTGAATTTTATATATATAGATTACATACGTCAAATAATTAGGTGCTGATTTAATGAACGTCTCTGAGAGCGGCAGTAGACTCTGTATGATGCATATTGCATTATAATGATGTAAGGTGAGGTATCTTTATTATGCAACACAGTAAGCGAAGCTAAGCAAAATGTAAAACATTGTGTGTGAGTTGTGTGACATTCATTACTTTGTCTATGAATCCGGGTTAGGGTCTCCTGTATCTATGGTTAGAACTAATTTGTATTCTAAAGCTTTGCTAAACTGTACTAAAAATAGCACCCTGTGTTTATATTAGTATACTAGCAGCGCCCCGCGGTTTTACCCGCGTTGTGTCCATTCCTGTGGGAATTTCGGGACGAAAAATATTGCCTATGTTACTCGTGGATAATGTAACTTTCGAATGGTGAAAGAATTTTTAAAAACGGTCCAGTAGTTTTTGAGCCTATTCATTACAACCAAACAAACAAAGTTTTCCTCTTTATAATATTAGTGTAGGTCATCAAACTCGCAGAGCGGGTGTACCCGCGTTGTATCCGTTCCCGTGGGAATTTTGGGATAAAAAATAGCCTATAACCTTCCCGTTGAATGTGGCTATCCATTACAAAAATTATTATTCGAATCGGATTTATATTTCCAACAGATAATTCAAACTCTTCAGCTTTATTATATTAATATAGATTGGATAACGAACTGAACTGTCAAAAAACCGTTGAATTATTTTCAGACGTTTTGGTTCGGTAGTTATAATCTAGATATTTAAAAAAAATACTTGCTGGTTATTGGGAAACGTTTTCGTTTTAATTAAGTTTCAGCAATTCTCTTTTACCCTAGTTTTTCTAACACCATTTTCTAATTACCTAACTTAGGACATTATTTCAGACAACAGTTAAGACAGTATTTCATCTAAAAACTATGCAAAGAACAAAAAATATAATAAGTGTATCAATTGAAAAAGTGTCACTTAATGTTATTTTCTCAAAAAATTCGCTAGTCGTCGCCGTCGCTGCACCGTGGCCCCCGTAATACCTAACTCACTTTCTCACACAAATGAACACAGCATTATTATTAAAATAAGTGCTAAATCTACAAACAGTCAGTCACGGAAGCTATTCATACCTAGAAAGTTATTTAGACCAAACATGTTTGAAAAGAAAACGCTAAGGAAATATTCGAATTACACGTTTTATATCATACAGACACATATCTAAGAAAATTGCCGGAAAAACGTAACATTTTTAATAACCACGTGTAACATGACAAACAAAGTACAGTTAGGGAAATTGCATGTTTAACTGTTTAATCGCCTTCCTAATTTGTTTGTATAATAATAAGTTATAGATATCGGAAAACAATAACACGAGCAATTTCAGAATACATTTAAACATAATATTTCCACGACTGTACAAATATCAGTAACGTATAGTGACATATGAGCGAATTTATACTTATTTAATATTACCGTATGTAAACATAGTATATAGTTATCACCATGTAACTTCGATCAACAACACACAACTAGATGTCGGGTCGGCGCAAAAATACGTCTCGGTAAATAACGCCTCATTTGAAAAGTGAGGCGTTATTCTCACTTATTTTATTCATAAGATTTACTACTTTATTGCTAGGTGTCATGGTTGTAATTAGGTTGAACTTCGAACTGTTTTAAAACGTTTTTTTTCAGTTCGGTAGTAAACAAACACACGTCATCCACGCGGACAGTATTTAGCTTTGATTTTGTACGTGACGCGATATCTAGTTGTGTATTGTTGATCGAAGCCATGTAACAACCAAGTTTGGCTTCCAAAATGTAAACGACTATAGTCTCATAATGACCTACTGCAAACTTCCCTTATAGTACCTACATAGTTGTATTAAATTGAAGAAGTAATTTGTCAAATTAATAAACAGTTAAATAAATGACCCAACGGTTAAGAGGTAAAAAATCACAGCCGTACGCCTGTACAGTTACAAATATTTGGGTTGAATCGTACGCGGCATACCAATAAAAGTATCTAGTAAAAATACTCCTGTTATTTTGCGCGTATTCTGTTATTTATGGACCTATTAAGGGCCGAATTCGTCGTTTCTACTTCGAACCAAGGTCAATTAAACTCGGTTTTGAATCAATTGTGAAGTTTTGTTCTCGTGAACTAGGATTAAGTTGACTGATCAAGATTAGTTGTATGGTGAACTTGGTTATTAGTAACATGTTCATAAAATCCATAATATAATATTTCGCTTATGCGATTCAGTTTCGTTTATACGAGATATTGTACTAATAATTTCAGATTTAAAAGCCTTTTTGTCAGCCCAAGCATGTTTCCCACTTTTCAAATACGGCTCGGGTTTGAGATCACCAACCCGCATTTTGCCAAGCGTAGTGATTATGCTTATTTCTCGTCACTGAATTGATATCTTCAGTGAGATGAGAGGTTTTTGCCTTTGACATTACAGGTTAATACTTTACTTCGTCAGCCCAGTTATTCCTCTACATTAATACAGTAAAATATACAATAAGTAAATCCCACGTCCTTTTAATATCAATAATGATACACCCACCACCAACAAATGTTCGACAAAGTTTATAATCTCAAATAAAATGGCCATCCTCACACCCGTGCTTCATTTGTATGACAATCCGAAGAATGTACATTTCCATACAAAAGTCGTCACGTTCCGAGATCAAAAACATTCCAAAGATTCCGTTAAATAATGCTGTTGCTTGTGCCAACCTAATAAATATACAAGACTAGAGAATTATCCACGCTTTGTTTAAAATAACAAAGATAAAGTTTCGCGATTTGATCACTTGATCACTGTAAAAAGTAAACAAGTATTGGAATTGACAAGCCCGTTGGCACAGTGGCAGTGAGAGCGCTTACTGTGTCGGGGGTTGCGGGTTCGATTCCCGCCCGGAGTCAACAATATGTGCAGACATAGTTGTTGGCGATGACGTCTGGGTATCAATTATATATCCTTATAAAGTATTTGTGTATGTATATGTAGTAGTATCAGTTAATTAGATTCCATAACACAAGCTTAGAGCTTACTTTGGGTCTAATTAACCGTGTGTGAATTTGTCCAGGTAAAAAATAATAATTGTAGAACGTGTCCTTCGAAGCACGGTTCAGATAGAAATGTCACTATCGGCCACCCATCCAAGTAAAGGCCGAGTTGCATATTGCTTAACAATCGCGTTGACTTAACATCGTTCAGTCAACGATTACGCTTTACGCTCCTCGTGAATGGCCTTTACAATACACCAACCAACCTAATAAAAATACAAGTATTAAGTAACATCGATATTTATTATGTAAAAACTTGTGTGTCCGGTTGTACATTACCGTTTTGTTATTGGCACGGGAATCTTGGACAGATGTGATATATACTCGTAGTAGGATGTACAGTGTTAACTGTTCAATGAATAGATCATGAAATGGATTTTAGCTGGCTTCTTGCGGCGTAGAACGTTGGATAACCAACTGTGTATGTAAGCATGTGAACGTTAAGTAACATGTGGATTCTACTCGGATGGTAAGAATAAGCGACGTTGGGTGAACTACTTTACTATTTGATAACCGACTTCAAATACTAAAGGAAGGTGCAGTTTATACTTTAATTAAAACGGTTTTATTTAATAATTTTAGACAAGATATAAAGAAATAGAAATTACTTTTAATGACACAGTCCCCTAAAAAAACCGTGCAAATCAAATGCGTATACACATCGCTTTTATTTAACATTTTTATCTGACGTTTCGGCCCCTTTACGGGAACCGTGGTCACAGAAGAGTCTTCTGTAGTTTAGCTTCAATTTTGAGATTACAGTTATTTCAATTCAAAATAAGTAGTGTTCGTTTAATCGTACGAAACCAGTAAGGAAAAAAAATAAAATTGCTTTTTACGTACTTACACAAAATTACATTAAAAGTATCTTATAAAAAATATGTTTTTGCCTGTAATGTCCGACTGCTGGGCAAAGGCCTAGTATCTCACTAGGCAGATGATATCAGTACAAAGATGATTGGGCGTAAATGTAATATAAATAAATATACTTACTTAAGATACCTACGAGTATATCTCCTACAGGTATGCTATTTTAAGACCTAAGTCTGTGCTTGAGTATGTGTTTAATATGTTTAAGTTCTCTTGTATCAGATACCGAAGTGGTTAACCTTATTTTCCCGCTCATAAACAACCACTAACATATATAATGTTATTTGTGGTTATTTATGTTTTTATGTACCACGACGTGTGGAAGGTTATTTCTGATATTATTATTTTATTATCTTGATAGTTGTTTTTGACTTATTTGGAGCTGAGTTACAGTATAGTTCATAATATATACATTGGTATTTATTGAATTATGTTCTTAATACCAGGAAAAAAAACAACATTTATAGGTCGATAGAATTACCAATCAATTATGTTGTCTAACATAGATACTTATATAAGAATGTGATATAAGCTATAAGTAAAATCCATCCAGATCCAGATTTTCGTACATTATTTACCTGAAAAAAGTATTACTAGTTATTGTCATACATTATTGCAAAATACTGATAATAATCAAAGATTTATAATGAAATAAAAACTCACTTTTATACCTTCAATACACATCCTCGAATTAAATTAATCCTAGTTTACGAAGAAATAGCTGCTATCCTATCTGTGGTTCTGTCCTAAACATACATTCAGCAAAGCCCACACACAAATTAATTTATTAATTGACCTACTCACCGTAATTAAGGCCCTAGTGATGGGCGATAGATCCCGAAAATAATAAATCGAACTATTCAATAAATTTAATAAATAATAAGTAAAAATAATAATAACAATAATTTAATACGTGGTAGTCATTCGAAAAAACATTCTATATTCAAATTAAAATCAACTGTCGAAAGGTTAATTCGAAATACGAATGACTCTCAACAAGAATTACAAACTCATTCAATTGATAGTTTGTTTACTTACTTTGTAACAATTGATTATTCGTTTATGTACTCGTATAATCGAATGAATCATTCATTCATATTAGCCCCTCACTAACGTCTATCTATATACTACTTAATACATCATGGTTCGGAGATGAATCCACGGCCAACGACTTTCACTGTCCCAAGAGTGTTACAAGGTTGAAACACAATGAACTATAACTATGTATTATAGAATAGACTAAACGATGCCTTATTTTTAAAGCAGGTTCATCTAGATGTTCTTATGAAATAGGTTTTGAGTAGCGATCATGGACTATCGATCAAAATGATGGTTGTACAATAAGGGCCATCATTACATAGTATAAAACAAAGTCGCGTCTGTTTTTCGTTTGTCTGTTTGTTTGTCTGTATGCTTAAATCTTTAAAATTACGCAACGGATTTTGATGCGAATTTTTGTAATAGGTAGAGTAATTCAAGAGGAAGGTTTTTATGTAAAAATTCCCGAAATTCCCACGGGAACGGGCACAACGCGGGTAAAACCGCGGGGCGCTGCTAGTTATTAATAAACGCGTATTAAGAACAGTTTATCTATCAAATGGTTTGTCACTTTCTGACATACGCCATCTTCCGAAGAGCAAAAGAGACCAAACACAGTGTAACAGGGTTTTAGTTACACCGCGTATTAATAAGACGGTACGTGTTTTGATTAGGCTCTTTTTATCATCTTTTAGGTAAGCGCAAAGGCGTGTCTAAGTTTGGAATTTAAGAAGTGAAAAAGTAATGAAACTCATTGTCAATCTCTATTGGAAGTCTGTTTGAAACGACATATAATAGGTACTTAGGGTGCGTTTTTTTATTGAAGCGGAGGCGAGCTGTGCGTAGCTCAATTGATCAATCATAATGCATTACGAAAAGATTTTGACAATGTCAATGCGTTGTTTGGCAATCACATTGCGCTGTGATTGCCAAATCTGGCTCTGCAATTAAAAAAACCCTTACAACAAACAACCTTAATCTTTTGTTTTAAAGATATAACAGTCTTTTCTCAATACTTCATTCAAATTTCCTTAAAACTGTACGATTCAATAATATTTTTTTCTATTTAATTACGCATTGTATCGCAGTTCCTCAGATGAGTAAACAAACATCTTATATGGTAGTTTCACGCCTACGGTCGAAAAATGAATACTTAGACTACAGACGCCTTGAATGTCTAGACTGATACCAAAGATAAAGCTAATGAATTTATATTTGTGCTATTTTGCATGCAATAGTTGCTCCAACACAAATTATATTGACGGAAACTTTATTTTACCACTTTAAAATATTAGCATTACGCCCGTACTCAGAGCCGTCAAATGCTTTCTTAGTAGATTTAATGAGTAATTTTGACATCATTGTCAATTAGTTAATTATACTTAGATGTAAATATCTCTGATGCGGCGTTTAACTTTTCTCTTTTCCTCTTTATTACTTATATCATTATATTCTTCACAAACAAATACTTCAACAGATAAATCTGTACCACAGAAAAGTGTTACACCGATCAATGCTACTTTCTCGCGTATTTCGCGTGCGCAAGCGCACCGATACGCATGACGTCACCTGCGCAGGCGCACACCGTCTGACGTTATGTCAACACGTTACGTGACTTGATTTCCTCCGTTTGCGGCTCTCTTCGATAAGAAAGATGCCGGGTGGAGGAATGTGGAGTGAGTTTGAATAATGGATGTGTGAAGAATAAAAGGTTGGAGTTGGGTAGAAAAGCAATACTTTATGACAGCCATACCAATTGTTTCAACCTTCAGACCATGTCGGAGACCTTTAGGCGGTCTAAAACTCCATCACCAGGGCTGGCCACTAACCTACTAGAAATGAATGAATTAATGAACAAGCTATACCTACACCAACAGCAATTCCTTTTTAGGGTTCCGTAGCCAAATGGCAAAAACGGAACCCTTATAGATTCGTCATGTCTGTCTGTCCGTCTGTCCGTATGTCACAGCCTTTTTTCTCCGAAACTATAAGAGCTATGTTGTTGAAACTTAGTGTGTAGATGTATTCTGTGAACCGCATTAATATTTTCACACTAAAATAGAAAAAAAATAAAATTTTAGGGGGGTCTCCCATACTTAGAAATGAAAAAAAAATTTTTTTTTTCATCAAACCCATACGTGTGGGGTATCTATGGATAGGTCTTCAAAAATGGTATTGAGGTTTCTAATATCATTTTTTTCTAAACTGAATAGTTTGCGCGAGAGACTCTTCCAAAGTGGTAAAATGTGTGTCCCCCCCCCCTGTAACTTCTAAAATAAGAGAATGATAAAACTAAAAAAAATATATGATGTACATAACAATGTAATCTAACACCGAAAATTGGTTTGAACGAGGTCTAGTTAGTAGTTTTTTTTTTACGACATAAATCGTAAACAACTTCTTTATTATGTTACTCGCTGCTACGGAACCCTTCATGGGCGAGTCCGACTCGCACTTGGCCGCTTTTTTAATTGATTGCTTAATCTATATCATCCCACTGTTGAGCAAAGGTCTCTCTGAAACGCTTTCAACTGCTTTGCGGCATAGTACATTCTGTAATCTGTTTGTGGTCTCCCACAACAATAAGAAGACAAGCAATATTGTTTGACAACACTTTCATTTCATTTTATTTTTGTTGTTTAAGGGCCGACACTGCGTTAAGCGTGCGCACGCCGCGGTTCCATGCAAAAGTGAACCACCGCGTGCGCCCGTCGCGTGCACCCGCCGCGTGCGCACGCTTACCGCCGTATTGACCCTTAATATGTTTTTGTTATTAATCACTAGCCGTGCCCCGCGGTGTTACCAGCGTTGTACCCGTTCCCGGGAGAATTTCGGGATACAATGTATCCCATGTGTAATTCTGATGTATTACCTATATTTCTGTAAAGTTTCACCCAAATGCGTTCAGTAGTATTTTCGTGAAAGAGTAACAAACATGCATACATTACATCCATCCCCACAAACTTTCGCATTTATAATTAGTAGGATACTATCTAGTGTATTATTAAGAATCTAGGAGGTTCAAGTTGATGTACTCGTAAAATGTAAAATAACACCTAAGTTAAAATTACTTAAGTAAATAATACCTTATGCGAACTTAACATTTAACACCTAAGTAAGTAAGCAACTATAAAAACAATTCATAAATCTTTACTTTTAACCTTTAAAGTAACTTATTAACGGCAGAAAAACAATAGTAATAAATAAATGAGTATAATATAAAATTAAATTAAATAAACATTAAAATGAAGCGGTGATTATGATGTCATCACAGCAGCATCACGACTCACGACTCTCATGAATGAGGTCGATGGTGAAGGAATCATTTATTTATTTTACTTAATACTAGAAGCGCCCGCGGTCTCCCCGCGTTATGCCCGATCCCGTGGGAATTTTGGGATGAAAAATTGTATAAGTAAGTATCCTTCCCGTTGAATGTGGCTATGCATTTCAAAAAGAATTACTTAAATCCGACTGGTAGTTTCTGAGATAAGTCCTTACATTGTAAAAAAACTGACACTTTTGAGACTTTACCTCTGTATGATATTCGTATATATTAAAGCTCTTATGTGTTTCGTTTCATAATAATAAGTAGGTACTATATAGGCAGGTATATATTTTGTATAAGAAATTATTTATTTTTAACATTTATTCATCATATTTTTTTACTATAATATTACTAAAATTGGGATGTATTGAATGGTTAAAAATATACATTGGACTTTTGATGTTTATCATTATCCCGTTAGTTTTGAAAAGCTTCCGTTTCGTTAAAAGACATGTATTTTAAATAACTCGAAGCTCATTCGAACAATAGCTCATTAGCCGTTTATCTTCAAAAGGCTTTGTTGACTCAAAGAAGATACTTCGGAGGTCAAACCTCTCCGCAAATACATTCAAAACTACAGTTTTTTCACTAGTTTAGCCTTGTAAAGGAAACGATAAAAACATCAAAAAGAATCCATTAATTAATCCTAAAAACTTAATCACGAACCGTGAACTTGTGATACACGACTAAGCTTTTGGTTCTACAAAAAAGCTACAATGTTTCGAAACAGTAAAAAATACAGAGAGGCATCTACCTGTTGGAATTCGGTGAGGTGTCAGAACAGGTAAGATTCGTTATCTCTGTAAGCTTATTATTATTATAGAGGCTTTCTGTGTGGTGTATCTACTTCCTTTACTAACGGTAAATTTTTCCCGCAAAAACAGTAGCTATTTTAAGATTTCAAAAATCGAAGGAGGTTCTTAATTCGACTGTTAATTTTTTTATTTGTAATCTGCATTCGTTTATGAATCGATTTCATTTTTTATCTATGGTTTATCAAAGGATGTGCTTACAGAATGGTCTCTTAACCTATTAAAAATATATATTAGTCTTATAAAAATTAAACTTGACTTCTCTTCCAAAGTTTCTATTCATATAGGCATATGACCTGTATATGACCTGTAAGTTCGCATTTGAGGTCAAAGACCTCTGAGGTTTATAGAGTGAGGATAGCGAGTAATCTACGTGATCTAGGCATGATTCCCAACCAGAACCATGGCTGACAAGTAATAAACAAATTTCGATAGAGATTGGATCTTGTGATACATATTCAGAAGTTGATATGATACCAAACTAATACATAAAATTCTCGTGTCACAATGTTAGTTACCATACTCCTCCGATTTTCATTTTTGTTTAAAATTTTGTGTGCACATCGGATAGGTCTGAGAATCGGTCAAAACCTTTTTTAACCGACTTCAAAAACCGAAGGAGGAGGTTCTCAATTCGGTGGGTATATATAGGAAAATTTACAGCTAGGTTACATTACGATTACTTATAATTTTGAAATGGCCCCTTAATTGATAATGATATGGCCCCTTAATTTTTATATGGCAAAACAACGTTTTCCGGGTCAGCTAGTGTGATTATAAAATACCTAAAATATTAATGTATCAAGGATAGCAAACTAAACGTTCTGTTCAACCAAAAAAAGAGTTAAAACCATCATAATTGTACCAGCACTTTTTCGAATACCACGAACCGTGTGATTCAGCAATCGGTTTATTTTCAAAAGGTTTCTAATGATCAAAAATTAAACAAAAAGTTGTTGTGGCACGTCGAGTTCTTCCGAAAATGGCTCAGGCGGAGTCACGATTTGGTTCCACCATAATTTAAGTCACACTGTTGAAATCTCGTTATGAATTTGTAAGGATGTTGACCAATGGAAATGTTTTGGTTTTGGTCGCTGGTTTCATAATGGGCGTTTAAAATAATTTTATGTTTAAGTGAAATCATTGAGGAAATAAAAGTTAAGTTAGTAAAAAATATTACTAGAAAAACTTGTAGTAAGTAGTACTTTATTCTATATAAGGCTGAGTGCAGGCAGAATATATCTTAAAGATGATATTAGACTGTTAATATATGAAAACCAATAAAAGAGCGAAAGCACTAAGTAAGTAAGTAGGTACTAAAGGCCGCTTCAGATTATCTTAGTGTTTAAGAGAGTGCTTTAGTAGAAACGTGTAAACGTTATAGCTTTAGTACGGCTTAGTACGGTTCAAGTTGCCTTTCAACTAGAATCAAAATAGAATTGGCTTCTATTTTTTGTTTCAAGTGACACTTTCGCGACGTTGATGGTCCATCCTGGCGACGAAATGACATTCTACTGGAAGAAGTATAAACGTTCACTCGCACGTTTATTTAAGTACTAAAGCACTTGCTTCTCTGGTTGTAAAAAGCACTCTCCTAAACACTAAGATAATCTAAACCGGCCTTAAGAGGGATGGCAACGTGCAAAGATGGCGACAATGACTGGCAATTTATTTGAAATAAGAACATGAACGTAACAATATTGGGAGTGTTTTTTTTTTTGCTTTCTTTTGTGTATGCTTTGTTGTAGAAGTGTTAGCAAAACATATTTCTTACACATACACAAAGCTTCTTAGTTTGAGTGTAATTGTGACTCCGTGTGACACCGTGTGTGAATATGTCCGGTTATTTATTTATACTCAAGGCAACCGTTTCTTCAACTCAAATCTCTTCTCTTAAACCTAAATTCTCACTATTACAAAGAAACTTGAACAGCAAGTGTTCCGATGATGCAAATCATTTGTGAAGCGTCCCTGAGTGACAAAGTGACTCATTTCTCTGAATATGTAATGATGCAGACCACTTGAGTTTGCCACTTTCAAAACGATAATGTAACGTTATTGTAACAACTGTTTTTGAAAAAGAAAGTTACCTTTTCAACTAGATTATGTGAAGATGTACTCGGAATAATCTATGTATTTTATTTTGATGTAAAGATATATTATCTAGTAGGAGGGTCTCAACGTCTTACCCGCGTTGTACCCGTTCTTGAAAAATATCCGAGATAAAATATATTTCATGTCTTTTTTTTATATATTACTTATATACTCGTATAACTGTAAAAGTTTCATACAAATCCATTTAATAGTTTTTCAATAAAAATGGAATGGTATCATACAAAAATTTGATGGTCTCATACAAAAATCGGATTGTATCAAGCAAAGGATGATAATGTCAAAGTTACCCGCAACAACCAAACTGACAAAATTCCTTTTTATAATATTTGAGATCATCTAAACAAAATACCACCACATAACATTTACCAGCGAAATATCAAGTTTGTTATTTAGAATGAACAAGATGTATGTAGGTGACCTCCACTTAAACATACATTATAATTATATTTTATTTACACACAATAATATATTAAAAACCACTTACATACATCACACATTCATATCCCAGTAACATAACATTCATAACACAAATAAATAATTTCTAACCAAATGTAAACAAACAATAATTCGGCAAGCAAACCCGCGCGATATGCGTTGTTCCGAATTTGTGCAAATCTTGCATTTAAGTTAATTGTGGAATGTGAAGCCACGCGGAGGCGCATCGCGCGCGCGCAGTCGATCACAGCGTATGCTACGAGAGACACATACAACTCGTTCTCACGCGCACTCGCGTTTTGCCCACGCGTGAACTGTTCACTTACTACTTTGATTAATTACATGATATGTATTATGTGCTACATTGATCCTGTCTTGCTATCCTTCTAAAAACTAAAATAGTGTGTGTTGTGTGTGGCTAATAAACTTTGACAATTCATCTTTGTGGTTTAATTCAACCAACATTTACCACGCACACCCCCCTAAAACTGGTGACCCCGGAACAAACTGAGGAACACGGAAGACAAGGAGCAATTCGCAGCCTGGATGTCGGCGTCGAGTGGTTCAGATACCACCGGTAACGTGGACACGCGTCCACGACGCCACTCCAAAATCAAGATGGCGTCTCCCGTCGTGCCCGCTTTAACAGTTGCAAGTAATCCAGTGAGCATAAGAATACCACCTTTTTGGCCTGAAAAACCAGCAATTTGGTTCGCACAAGTAGAAGAACAGTTTGCAATCATGCGCGTGACAGACGAAGCAGCCAAATTCTACCACATTTTGGTTTCGCTCGACCGTCAGTATGCTGCTGAAATAGAGGACATCCTCACTGGTCCTCCCAATTACCAACGCCTCAAAGAGGAGTTAATCAAAAGGTTGTCTGCGTCGAGAGAAAATAAAGTCAAACAACTTTTGACCTACGAGCAGCTAGGTGATCGCAAGCCGTCACAATTCCTTCGGCATCTTCAACATCTCGCCGGTCCAGATATCCCTCAAGAATTTCTCCAAACAATCTGGACGAGCCGACTACCCGTTTCACTTCAGCCTATCGTTGCGTCACAGCCTACCCTGGGTCTTGACGCACTCGCTGAACTCGCTGACCGCGTCCATGACATCGCAGTGCCATCTCATCAAGTTGCTGCAACCTCAACGGTACCGTCATCATCAATAGCTGTTGAGGAGCTCACACGCCAGGTAGCTCAGCTGACGCGCCAGGTGAGCGCTTTAACTATCCAATCGCGACATCGACCTCGACCCACCGAGCGCCGCAGAGATGCGCAACGCAGCCGATCGACGTCACGACGTTCAGCGTCGAACTACCGCAAGTACCCAGTTTGTTGGTACCACTCACGGCATGGTTCCAAAGCTCGTCGGTGTATCCAGCCGTGCGACTACAACCAGGGAAACGAGAGAGGCAGTCAGTGATGGCGACTGATGATTGCCACAACCCCAGCTCAGGTCGCCTCTTCATCACGGATCGTGGTTCACAGATACAGTTTCTAATAGACACTGGAAGTGACATTTGTGTGTACCCGGTTTCAGCCCTTAAAAGGCAACTTTGTAAATCAACATATCAGCTCAGTGCTGCCAATGGTTCGACTATCGACACTTACGGCTACATGCAATTAAATTTGAATTTGGGTCTGCGGCGTGATTTTCCGTGGCGTTTTGTTGTTGCTGACGTCACAAAAGCAATCATAGGCGTAGATTTCCTTTCTCACTATCGTTTGGTTGTTGATGTTGGCCAACAGAAGCTTATCGATAGTCTAACCAATGTTAGCACTGTAGCTTGTTTAGATTTAAGCGACAATGCTGTTTTAAGTGTTAAGGTAGCTAGTTTTAATGGTGATACTGTGTATCATAAAATTTTGTCTAATTTCCCGGAAATTACACGTCCTTTTGGAACTCCTCAAATCGCAAAACACAATACACAACACCACATTCGCACCACACCAGGTCCACCTGTATCATGTTCTCCTCGCCGTCTCGCGCCTGATAAATTGAAGGTAGCTCGTCAAGAATTTGACGCTATGATTGCTAGCGGTATCGCACGTCCTTCTGACAGCCCTTGGGCATCACCTCTTCATCTCGTGACTAAAAAAGATAATGGGTGGCGTCCATGCGGCGATTACCGCCAATTAAACGCTCGTACTATACCAGATCAGTATCCGATTCGTCATATACAGGATTTTTCGCAAAACCTGTCGGGTTGTACTGTATACTCGAGTATCGATTTAGTGAAAGCATATAATCAGATTAGTGTTAATAGGGCAGATATTCCGAAAACTGCAATAACAACACCCTTCGGATTGTTTGAATTTTTAGTCATGACATTTGGACTTCGTAACGCAAGTAAAACCTTTCAGAGATTTGTTGATGACCTTACTCGTGGCTTAGACTTTTGCTGGCCTTACCAGGACGATTTTCTTGTGTTCAGCCGCACGCCACGTGAGCACGAAGAACACTTGCGTCAACTTTTTACGCGAATGAGAGAATTCGGTATATTAATCAATCCGGCCAAGTGTGTCTTCGGTGTGTCTAATATTCAATTTCTCGGCTACGAAATCTCTGAAAGCGGCACCAAACCTCTGGACAGCAAGGTAAAGGCAATGTCTGATTTCCCTCTACCAAAAACCGTCCGAGAACTCAGACGATTTTTGGGCATGGTAAATTTTTACAGGCGATTTTTACCCAACGCCGCTCAGATTCAAGCACCCCTGAATGCCTTACTGTCCGGATCGGTTAAGGCATCCGATCCGATTGTTATGACTAAAGAATCATCGCAAGCGTTCGAAAACTGCAAGAAGAGTCTGTGCAATGCAGCACTTTTAGCTCATCCTGATTCGCAAGCTAAATTAGGATTGGCCACTGACGCCTCAGACACGGCGATAGGTGGTGTCCTGCAACAGCTCAAGGATGGAGACTGGCAGCCATTAGCATTTTTCTCTCGCAAGTTAAGCCCGTCACAAACGAAATACTCTCCGTATGACCGTGAGCTCCTTGCCATTTACGAGAGTATAAAATACTTCCGCCATATGCTGGAAGCTACTCACTTCACTATCTATACTGACCACAAACCTCTTTGTTACGCATTCAGTGAACGTAAAAGTAACTGCTCACCACGTCAGTATAGACACCTTAATTTCATCTCGCAGTTCACCACCGATATCGTTTTTATTGCTGGTAAGGACAACGTGGTTGCCGACACACTATCACGCGTCGATGAACTGCAGGTACCAGTTGACCTTGAAGTGATGGCTGAGCTCCAAGGTTCAGATCCAGACCTTGCGGAACACCTCAAAGGTGACACTTCACTTCGCCTTACACAGATGAATATACCTGGGAGTCGTACCGTTCTGTACTGCGACGTCAGTACACCGACACCCAGACCTTTCGTCCCTAAACAACTTCGAATGCAAGTTTACAACAGTCTCCACTCCCTCAGCCACCCCGGTGCAAATGCTACCGCCAAACTCGTTGCACAACGTTTTGTTTGGCCACTGATGCGAAGGGACTGCCGAGAATGGGCTAAGTCATGTTTGGCATGCCAGCGCTCGAAGGTAACGAGACACGTTGCCTCACCTTTAGGTACGCACGATTTACCTTCAGCACGGTTCAAACATGTACATCTAGACCTAATCGGCCCACTACCATCATCCAATAATTATCGGTACTGCCTCACAGCCGTCGATCGCTTTACGCGATGGCCGGAAGCTGTGCCTATTACCGATATTTCCGCGGAAACAGTGGCCAAAACGTTTATTTCCTGTTGGGTGGCACGATATGGTTGTCCTACCGAGATCGTAACCGATCGAGGCGGACAATTCCAATCGGCACTGTTTCAACAGCTTTCTCAGTCCATCGGTTACGATCACCGTAGGACAACGAGTTATCATCCGCAATGCAACGGATTGGTGGAGCGTTTTCACAGGCAACTAAAAGCTGCAATTACCTGTCATGCAGACACCAAGTGGACCGAATCACTTCCACTTGTGTTGCTAGGCATTAGGAGTGCCTTTAAGGAAGACCTCCAGACTTCATCAGCTGAGTTGGTGTACGGTGAACCACTTCGTCTCCCTGGCGAATTCTTCGGTCACGATATTGCGTACTACACCACCGACATCACCGATTTCGCGGCTCGGTTGAAGTCCTTTGCGGAAAATATTCGTCCGGTTCCCTCCCAACACCACTCAAATCGCAGAGCTTTCGTATTCCAAGATCTAGCTACATGCAGTCACGTATTCCTTAGGGAAGAAGTGATGCGTGGCTCATTCCAGCCTGCTTACACTGGTCCATACGAAGTGCTCAAAAGAAGGAGTAAAACATTTATTATTCGCGTTAGGAACAAAGATCTCACAGTAACTATAGACCGCCTTAAGCCAGCCTATATACTAGACGTTCGTGTACCCGTTCCTCGATCCTACACTGCAACTCCAGAACGTGTCCCTGTTCATCCACCGCAGGAAAAGACCGCGCTAACAACTACGCGTTCAGGTCGTACAGTACGGTTCCCTGACTTTTATCGCCCTTAGTCGGTCTCTGGAGGGGGATGATGTAGGTGACCTCCACTTAAACATACATTATAATTATATTTTATTTACACACAATAATATATTAAAAACCACTTACATACATCACACATTCATATCCCAGTAACATAACATTCATAACACAAATAAATAATTTCTAACCAAATGTAAACAAACAATAATTCGGCAAGCAAACCCGCGCGATATGCGTTGTTCCGAATTTGTGCAAATCTTGCATTTAAGTTAATTGTGGAATGTGAAGCCACGCGGAGGCGCATCGCGCGCGCGCAGTCGATCACAGCGTATGCTACGAGAGACACATACAACTCGTTCTCACGCGCACTCGCGTTTTGCCCACGCGTGAACTGTTCACTTACTACTTTGATTAATTACATGATATGTATTATGTGCTACATTGATCCTGTCTTGCTATCCTTCTAAAAACTAAAATAGTGTGTGTTGTGTGTGGCTAATAAACTTTGACAATTCATCTTTGTGGTTTAATTCAACCAACATTTACCACGCACACCCCCCTAAAATGTAAAGATGGCCGACTTCGATCTTGATTACTAGCTGAAGGTTATTGTCGATGGTAGAGCGAAGCGATGGGAGAGCGAGCGAGCGATGTAGAGCGAAGTTGTACTCGTGTTGGCTATGGTCTCAACATATGCTAAAATAAGGCTTTGCTAGATTATGTCGGTTGAGTGGTAGGCTCTATCAGCTCAATCAACCAATGACAAGACATTGAAACATACCTACTAATGTAGATTAGACCTAAACGTCAAATTTGTGTAATATACGAAAATGTATATCTCTTAACTTAAAAAATACCATAATTTATACATAAAACACAGTAAACTGCCACATACAGAGGTATACAAGAGGAAGGTTTTTGATTTATCTTTCATGACAAAATAAGAAGCGGACACAACTCGGAAGAACCGCGGAGCACTGCTAGTTTCTTTAAATAATAGTATACACACTTTTGACAAATACTGGTCAATCAATTAAATATACTAACGTAAAAACGCTAACATTCGACAACGGTAAAAAATGTAAAAAAAATAAATAGCTTTGATAGTGAAGATTTATGGTAAAATCATTAGCTACATTGCCTATAGCTAAAAACGGTTTATAAATAATCGCCATTTTATTGCCTTTTCGAATGCGTGACCAACAGGGTGTGTCTAAATAATATAAACTAGGTTTTGTCTAGAAAAAAATAATGCTATAAGACAAGATACGTTTATTTTATAGACACAGTTTACGTTCATTTTTAAATTAAATAAAAATATTGGCTGAATTAAAAAATACAATACTGAAACAGCTGATCGTGTTGGCATGATTAGGTTATATAATATGCGTAGTAGGGTATAAAATTTATCATACAATTTATGTACACTAATATTATAAAGAGGAAAACTTTGTTTTTTGGTTGTAATGAATAAGCTCAAAAACTACTGGACCGTTTTTAAAAATTCTTTCACCATTCGAAAGCTACATTATCCACAAGTAACATAGGCTATTTTTCATCCCGAAATTTCCACAGGAATGGACACAACGCGGGTAAAACCGCGGGGCGCTGCTAGTCATACATAATTGTATGGTTTAATCCTCAGAATACAGAAGAACCAGAACCCGTGAGCGCGCATAATACTGTAGCTACTCAAACTAGCCTTAAATAGAGTAGTTTGATGCGCAACCGATCAGTCACTTTGTGACCGTCGGAACGCGCTAACGTGTTTTACCCGTGACCAATTTCACGAAACTATGCCGTCTTGTGTCATTCCTACCTGTAAAAATGCAGTGGGTCTGAAAAAGAAACAGGATGGGATCACATTTCACGTGTAAGTATCGCATTTAGGTATCGTCTTATTTAAATATTTAATTATTTTCTCAGATTTCAACTGTCATAGAGAGTGATGCGTCAATCTATGCTAGTGTTGCCAATATAAGAGTTTTGATTTACCCTTCTTTTTATTACCTTTTGAGGGCTTTAATTCGTTGTAGAATATTAATAAGTAATATAATAAAAAATAACCAACTTGAAAAAAGAAAGTATAAAGTGTAAGTGCGGCTCCTATGTACCTAACCTAACAATCCTATTAAATAGTAAGTATGTTAGTCTATAGGATTTCTAAACAAATTTTTGGTGTGCGTGTGAGGGAGAAGGGGAGAGGGGGAGCGGGTATAAAATTATGTTTCTATATTAGCCATCTTAGATAGTGAAAAATTGTAATTGGCCCTAAGTTATTATTCTTTTTTTATGTAACTCTTGTACCTAGCTGTAAGTTTTCCGAATACTTTAAAATAAAATAAAAATATATATTTTTTCCATCACCCGATAAAAGTGTGCAAACATCCACCTTAACACCGTGTTTTATTTAATATACCTATCTATTTCTTGAGATAATCAGGTAGGTACATAGTTATATAGAAAAGGACAATTTTTATTTTATTATCATATTACCTCCGAAACTCCCAAAATTTACCCCAAAAATGGGCAAATAATGCGAGAGCTAACAACACTACGCGAGGGACTTTGTTCTGTTTTTGGACACAGCGTGTAGCTTGTAAATACATTTGAATGCTACATCTAGTACTTTCTATAATCTAAGGTTTAATCATACAGATTGACAGCTTTAATAATAGTTTCATAGAAAAGACATCAACGCGCTACAGTGGACCTTGTACCTCCGTTAGTATTCTAATAACTCGTTAACATAATCATATAACTACGGAGAAATATCGGGATAGAAAATATAGTCCACTAGTTGTGCCCCGTGGCTTTGCCAGCGTTGTTTCGGTTTCTGTAGGAAGTTTGGGTTAAAAAATAGTCTAAAACCTTCCTCTCGCATGTAGCTATCCTATAAAAAATAATTATTCGAAACGGACTGATAGTTCCTGAGATAAACCGTAACATTCAAACTTAGAAATTTTACCTCTATTTAATATTAGTAAAAATATTGCTTTTATAGGTTTTAGATTCAAAGTCGCTATTTTAGCAGACGAAGGATGTCCGTCATGTATGGACGTTTTGTTCTTCAAAATAGAACTATCATAAACTCTATCGCATCGCACAATAATCACAAAAAATGAGACTTTTATTTTGTTCTCATACTTTTGACTTCTATTCGCGTCTGCAAACTAAAATCCCTAACCTATACAGGCCCCAATAAATCGGATCATTTCACACCAAACTAGTAAATTCACACATAAATAAAGTTTGATAGTACCAACACTTCACTACAGGTCAAAGACCTTTCTCTTTCTCCAAAGATCATTAGAAAAAGAAAGTACAGATCGGAAACAACTACAAATAACTAGCATTTAGATGCAAACAGTTTATTTGACATCGAAACCTAGTTTATAAGATGAATGTGACTTGTTGACGGCTATGCTAATTATCTAATTATATGGTTCAGGTTTAAAATCATAGGCTTAGTACATGGGCCTTAGTAACTATCAATTGACAAGCCCGTTGGCACAGTGGCAGTGAGAGCGCTTACTGTGTCGGGGGTTGCGGGTTCGATTCCCGCCCGGAGTCAACAATATGTGCAGACATAGTTGTTGGCGACGACGTCTGGATGTCAATTATATATTCTTATAAAGTATTTGTGTATGTATGTATGTATACAATAATGTTAGAAGAAATTATATATACTTTGAGATCACGCATAAGGCAAGCGGTTATTACGCCTACCGATCAAATACATATCTGTAGTAATGATCTTCAGTGAATAGCCTTTGCACTGTATGGTCACGTTACCGATATTTTGCTGGTCTTAGGAGTAATATTATGTTTTGTTTTTATCAGAGAATAATGTGAAAGGCTTCAAGTGGTCTACAAAAATATGTAAAGTATCGCTGCTGCGATCGCTATCGAAGACAGACCTTTAGGGCCATATTAATAAACGCGTATTAAGAACATTTTAGCTGTCAAATGGTATGTCACTTTCTAACAAACGCAGTTTTCAGAGACAAAACACATTATAACAGTGCTTTAGTTACACAGTGTGTATTAATAAGGTTATAGTTAATTTACTTACTCAACTCTGTGTCGCAGTCTGCGTACTCATGGTTGCAATCCACGGTGTACCCCGAGGCGAGGCGCAGCGTGACCAGCACGCAACACGCCGCCAGCGCGCGTGCGTACGCGCCCATAACCGCTACTATACCGCCATCTGTAGGTCAAACAGAGAAAACTGTGTTAAAGATATATAGATATACTAGATGTCCCGCGCAGTGGTTCCAGCCGTGACCCAATAGATGTCGCTGTGTGAATCTAAACCATCCGGGGTGCCACCCAAACGCATACAAAAAAAAAACCATTCAAATCGGTCCAGCCGTTTAGGAGGAGTTAAGTGACGAATACACGTACAATAGAATTATATATATTAAAGGTGTAAAATTTCAACTCAATCAGACTGGATACTGGAAGTGGGGTTTTGATACCAAGATTTGACATTGTCATCAACACGGCTCGTGTTAAATAAAGCGTTTAAAACATCTATTTGTCTGAATATTCGAACTATTATTAGTTCAAGTCACATGAAAATATGTTCAGTACTTATGTACTGAACATATTTTCATGTGACTTTCACTAACAGACTAAACAATTTAAGAAGGATTGACTCCATTTTATACCAGAATATCAACGCATATTTTCGTTAGTTTGCGGTACGTATATTAAATACTATCAGCGCCCCGCAGTATTACCCGCTTTGTACCCGTTCTCGTTTGAATTTTAGGACAAAAATTTGCCTTTAACTATTTCGTTGAATGCGGCTATCTATTACAAAAAAAAATATTCATATCAGAGTGGTAGTTAGTAGAGTAAAAAGTAAAAAAAAGTATCAGCCTGTAACGTCCCACTGCTGGGCAAAGGCCTCTCATCTCACTAAAGTTATCAGTACAGTGAGAAGGATTAGGCATAATCACCACGCTTGCCAAATGCGGGTTGGTAATCTCAAACTCGAGCCATGTTTGAAGAGTAGGAAACATGATTTCGCGCGACCCGGGAATTCAAACAAACAACTGAAAAAACTCTTATGGATTGTATTAATTATTATCAACCTATTTAACCTTAATATTGTTCCACACTACATTGTATATACACACTACAAAATGCAGAAAACAATGCCCCCGATTGTAAACAAGTAAACATTGATTGACTCTATCTATTTGTGGCGTGTACTGACGGACAAACAATTCGATTGTTTGCATTCTAAACGGATTAGCTTAAAAACTACAATCATTTCAGAATTGACCGTATTGTGATGTTAACAAAGTACTTTTAATTGTTTTTACGGAGTTAAAATTCAAATAATCTTGACCACTTTTTTAACAAAGACAATTTCTTTGATTGGCGATAAGCGTTCAGTTATGGGGTCAGTATAAAGTTAAGTACCTACCTTTAAATAATATTCCTTACTTTTCAAATTAATACCTATTTGCTATAAAGAAGCAATCGTCATCGGCTTAACTATCGACCATATAGTCGACATTTTGACTCTGGTAAGAAAAGAAGTTAGATACTCTACACCTTGTCGTATAAATGAACTAGCAGCGCCCCGCGGTGTTACCCCCGTTGTACCCTTTCCCGTAGGAATATCGGGATAAAATGCATGTATCCCATATGTTAATGTTATTCTGACGTATAACCTATACAACTGTAAAGTTTCATCCAAATCCGTCTAGTAGTTTTTTCGTGAAACAGTAACAAACATACATCCATCCTCACAAACTTTCGCATTTATAATATTACTAGCCGCGCCCCGCGGTGTTACCCGCGTTGTACCCGTTCCCGCGAAAATTTGGGGATAAAATGTATCCCATATTATGTTATTCTGATGTATAACCTATATTACTGTAAAGTTTCATCCAAATCCGTCCAGTAATTTTTGCGTGAAAGAGCAACAAACATCCATCCATACATCCATACATACATCCATCCTTCCTCACAAACTTTCGCATTTATAATATTAGTAGGATTGGGATTTGATTTGAGCTGATTGACCTTACAGCGCAACGAAACTGTCAAAATCTGCATTGAAATCAAATTATTTTCAAAAACCATTGTGATTGGTCGATTGAGTTTTTGCGAAATTCAATTCTAACCGGGTGAAAGGGGATAGCCCTTTAACCCGAAGCGAAGCGGCTGGCTTCGATTTAAAAATAAAATGGAAAACATATAAACAGTGTTGTTCAACTCAATTCTATATTTTTCCACTTTGCCTTTGTTTTCTTCTGATACTAAAATACATCTATACTTGTTTGAACGCGCTAATCTCTAAAAAAAACTAAAAAACTACTGGTCCGATTTGAAAAATTCTTTCAGTGTTGGATAGTCCACTTATCGAAGAAGGCTATAGGCTATTTTTCATCTCGAAATTCCTACGGGAACGGGCACAATGCGAGTAAAACCGCGGGGCGCTGCAAGTAAATAATAACCGTCCTATTTCCGCTCTGCTAAAAAAAAACGCACAAAGTCAACAAACTCCGAAGAAGATACAAGCAATTATTTTGGCAAAACACGAGACCCGTTACGAATTACCATTTCTATGACTACTCACAACATATATGGAGAGAATCGGTAATAAACCGACCATTAGGGCGGAAGAAAGTATAGGCTGTGAGATATTTATAACGTTCATACTTATATGGATTAGAAACTAGCCGCGCCCCGCGGTTTCACCCACGTTTTACCTGTTCCCGCGGGAATTTCGGGATAAAAAGTAGCCTATGTCCTTTCTCAGGCTCTGGACTAACTGTGTACCAAATTTCATTTCAATCTGTTCAGTAGTTTTGGCGTGAAAACGTAACAGACAGACAGAAAGAGTTACTTTCGCATTTATAATATTAGTTAGGATTACATCTTGGTTCAGTAGGCTCTACATTAAGAAGAAGTATTTCTAAGTATACCTAACTAGCCGGTTTTACCCGAGTTATACCCGTTCCCGCGGGAATTCTGGGATGAAAGATAGCCTATAATCTTCATGTGGAATGTGGCTGACCTATACAAAAAAAATCAAATCAGATTAGTAGTTCCTGTGATTAGCCCTTAACAAACAAACAAAGGTAGAAACATTACCCTTTATAATATTAGTATAGAAGAAAAATCAGCTATTTAGATTCTACTAGCAGCGCCCCGCGGTTTTACCCGCGTTGTGCCCGTTCCCGTGGGAATTTCGGGAATTTTTTTACATAAAAACCTTCCTCTTGAATCACTCTACCTATTACAAAAAACCGCATCAAAATCCGTTGCGTAATTTTAAAGATTTAAGCATACAGACAGACAAACAGACAGACAGACACGAAAAAGAGACGACTTTATTTTATACTATGTAGTGATCATACAAGCTGAGAGCTTAGTTTAGGTGTAAATTACTATGTGTGAATTTGCCCGGATGTTTAATTATTTGGAAGATCGTAATAGCCTATGATCAAGATCATTTCGAATCCCTGAATAAGACAGGATCATAATCATTCAGTTGCCATTACAGTGTGTAAACTGAAACAATCTTAACGACGTTGATGAGTTATAGACGTTTTAATTGAAACACTGATTAAAAAGTAGTTCAACACAAAAAAAAATTAATTAACGCAGGCAATCTCTAAGTCAATCTCTTTAAAAAGTACATTTATTCCGACACCAGGGCTGGCCACTAACCAACTCAAATTTACTTTGTTTTACTTTAAAACTGATAAAAGATACAACTGTATGTATGTCCAACTAGCCACGCCCCGCGGTTTTACCCGCGTTGTACCCGTTTCCGAGGAAATTGCGGGATGAAATATATCCAATGTGTTATTCTGAT